>CM049371.1:28259310-28859310 GCA_026937815.1 Etheostoma perlongum
AGGACTTTCTATGTTTTGCAGATACACTATTCAAAAGTCCTTATATGAAAAGTGCTTCAACTGGGCAGCTATTTTCCTATTCAAGTAAATGGGAAAGCATACAGGAAAGGGCAGGTTTTGTGGCTACTGTCGTTACAAACTAAATTCATGCATTTCTATGGATTCTTTTGAGCAGTTTTGCCTACCTCGGTGACAATAAAGAAACATTGGAATCTTACTTAATTGTGTTTGCATTTTTGTCCGAACGTTACTTGAACATAAAAGGTTCTGTCTGTGTGAAGTATCGGGAGCACTCATAAGACAAATGTGTTAAACAACGTTCACCTTTCGTCTTACGCCACTTTAAAAACGGATTTGCTGATATCTGGGTGCGTAGGTGAAATAAAATAGCCTATGCTACAACACCAACAATTCAAAAGGTTGGGCACAAACTATTAACATTTCTTTAACAGTACTTTGTATTGTAGGGGTTTTTAAATGCGTATCTTCCGTGATAAACATAACGTTGTAGGCTATTGGAAATGTAGATTCATAGATAGACATAGACATTTGAGGCATGTCAATAGAAATATTGCTTCTTCCCATAAATCCAAGAAACTTGTTATAGCTATTTGAGAGCCTCGAGATCACACATTTCCAGCCTGAGGTAACCAGTTGTTTTAGACCGATTGTTTCACAAACCGTGTGCCACCTGGTATAATTTATGACGAGTCCTTGCCCACGGATAGCGCAGAGGTGTAGCAGCAGGTTACAGTGCACGATTTAATTATGATTTTAAGCCTCAATCAAGGTAACAAGTTGTTTTGGTTTGCTCTGTTAAATTGTGATTCTTGTTCTACTGAGAGAAAATAAAGTTTTCTTTTACCAAAAACGTGAATGGTGCGATGGTGTAGTGGACGGTGCAGACTTTGGTCAAGTTAGAATGACATTCACAGATTCAAACTTCCGGGATCAATTACTCTGAAGCAAAATGTTTTTAAATCACAAACGACTTATCTTTCCTTTCGTAGTAACGTTAACAACGAGCTACAAACTCATTTTCATCCAAACGAACCGTCCTTCAATCTGGAGAAATAACATTGGTCTGTACGAGCAGCCGGTGGAGAGGCGGCAGTGAGACAAGGAATAGGGACCGTCTACAAATTAAAACGCAGACAAGATATACCACAAAAAAAAAAAGGTAGTGCCGCCATACGTACCTCGATTATTACTTGTCTAATGGTAGTTGTACTACAGCACTTATTTTTTTAAAATAACCCAAAACATAATTTTGGTGAATTTCTTTTGCCAAAATCCTTCAATAGTTATTATATAATTATTATTCAGGTCTCTAAAAGGGCTAGACACGTAGAAGGCCCCCTGCTGGTTGTACTACAACAGTTATTTATCAAAAATAACCATATTTGTAATTTTAGGGAATTTCTTTTGCCAAAATCATTCAATAGTTATTATATAAATGATTATTCAGGTCTCTTAAAGGGCTAGACACATAGAAGGCCCCCTGCTGGTTATACTACAGCAGTTATTTATCAAAAATAACCAAAAACATAATTTTGGCTCTTTACTTTCGCAATATTTATTGTTTTCCTCTATTACCAGATCTTTATTATTCTCTGTGTTTTCCAGTTGTTTAATGATCAAATCTCTCACTCCCTTTCGATTTCTTGTCCATATGAGCCACAGCCAATGACGTTTTTTTTGTATCATCTTGTCCAAATATTTTAATAGAGTTCAGACCAGATTTCCAAGGAATACCCTGTTTCTCAGGTTGTAATCTTAGCACTTTCCATAGTTTTTACCAAAGCTTCACCAGCCCATAAGCATTTCCTTTGAGCTTTCTTTCCTTTTTTAATCCTCCCCATTGTCTTCACATTTCCTCTAACCTAGGGAAACGGCAAAGTTAAAACTTTTGTCAGGATAAAGTGAGTTTTAGTAGTAAACTGTAGTTTGGGAAGAAAAATAAGGCTGCCCAATATGTAGAGATTCAATTTACACTCCAAACATTACTTAAACATCACATTTAACACAACTTAACATCCCTAAGGATAACAGGTAAACAGTGTACAGTGCCTTGCGAAAGTATTCGGCCCCCTTGAACTTTTCAACCTTTTGACACATTTCAGGCTTCAAACATAAAGATATACAATTTTTATTTTTTGTGAAGAATCACCAATAAGTGGGACACAATTGTGAAGTGGAACGAAATCTATTGGATATTTTAAACTTTTTTAGAAAATAAGAAACTGAAAAGTGGTGCGTGCAAAATTATTCGGCCCCTTTACTTTCAGTGCAGCAAACTCACTCCAGAAGTTCAGCGAGGATCTCTGAATGATCCAATGTTGTCCTAAATGACTGATGGTGATAAATAGAATCCACCTGTGTGTAATCAAGTCTCTGTATAAATGCACCTGCTCTGTGATAGTCTCAGGGTTCTGTTGAAAGCGCAGAGAGCATCATGAAGACCAAGGAACACACCAGGCAGGTCCGTAATACTGTTGTGGAGAAGTTTAAAGCCGGATTTGGATACAAAAAGATTTCCCAAGCTTTAAACATCCCAAGGAGCACTGTGCAAGCGATCATTTTGAAATGGAAGGAGTATCAGACCACTGCAAATCTACCAAGACCTGGCCATCCCTCTAAACTTACAGCCAAATGGATGCAGCCAAATACAGGCCCATTCTGGATGAAAACCTGTTGGAGTCTGCAAAAGACCTGAAACTGGGACGGAGATTTATCTTCCAACAAGACAATGATCCCAAACATACAGCAAAATCTACAAAGGAATGGTTCACAAATAAACGTATCCAGGTGTTAGAATGGCCAAGTCAAAGTCCAGACCTGAATCCCAATCGAGAATCTGTGAAAAGAGCTGAAAACTGCTGTTCACAAACGCTCTCCATCCAACCTCACTGAGCTCGAGCTGTTTTGCAAGGACGCATGGGCAAGAATGTCAGTCTCTCGATGTGCAAAACTGATAGAGACATACCCCAAGCGACTTGCAGCTGTAATCGCAGCAAAAGGTGGCTCTACAAAGTATTAACGCAAGGGGGCAAAAGGTTGAAAACTTCAAGGGGGCCGAATACTTTCGCAAGGCACTGTATGTCACACACACAGTGTACAGGTATATCTAATGTTAAATTAATTCTCTGTTGGAGATATTTCTGGTTTGATACCTTACTAAACTGTAAATAAATAAAAAATTCTACCACTACAGAACTGCTTAAAAGGTCAAAAGCTCATTATGTAATTTTGTATGAAATAATTTTTGTATTTCACTACTTATATTTTGGGCATTTTCGCCTTTTATTTGACAGCTGAATAAATTAAAGCAGAGAGAGAGAGAGTGGGAATGACATCCAGCAAAGTGCTGCAGGTCGGAATTGAACCCGCAGCTGCTACAAGAACTGAGCCTCTGTACATGGGGGCACACGCTCAACCAGTTGAGCTACATAGACACCCCATTTATCAAATACTTTTGACAGAACCATCCCCAAACACTCTTATTCTTCAAGGAAAACAATACACTCACTGAATGCTATATGTCTGTAGTTTGTGCTTCTAAAGTTTAATGAGGCTGTGATTATCCTCAAGGTCACAATAGGTCAATATATACACTAAGGCCAAGTTTTTACAAATTGACTCACTACAATGAAATGGCTTCTTTTGGGTCAAGGATTATAAGGAATGGTTACAATTTGGCTTCTAAAATCATCTTTATCTGTCTTAGCATTCCAGTCATATAAAATGTATTCAATTACAAGACAGTTTAAAGACCTCAGTACCGGAAAAAACTAATTACCCAATTATTAACGGGTAAATATAACAAAAATAACACACTACTTTTTATTACACAGAGACTCAGTCCTTGTTGCATAATTGTCTGACCTAAAGGACATTTGCTTCATGCTCTCTATCTCCCACTTTAATCCATCCTATACATTAGGCAATAAAAGCTTTATTCTCTCTCCAGTTTTTCTGTCTTACTCGGTCCTATCAATAAAGGCAATATAAACAACTCAAAGATACTATTTTTAGAAGAAAAAAACCCACCAAGTTCTTAGGGTTAATAACGAGAATGAAAAGATGATACAATTAAATGATTAGTTACATCTATCCATGGAACGGGAAAGGTGGAAAATCTTCAAGTAAATTACAAAATCTTGATGATCCCATCAGAGGTTTTGCAGTAAGACTAAAATAATGTGATTACTGCAGAAAATCACTAAAAAACATAATTGAAAGGTTGCTCTTGATTGGCTGGTGACATTGTCACCCCTTGCACGCTTCATTTTATTGGTTAAAAGGGAGTGCACATGCAGCGAGGACATGATCAAATATGTGATCACTGCAGGTAGAAGTTAATGGACAAAGTGCTCATTTTTTTTAAAACAAACTGTTGAAAACCAGGGGGCCTTCTATGTGTTAGCCCTGAATCATAATTTCTATTATAACTATTAAATGATTTTTGCAAAAGAAATTCACCAAAATTGGTTAAAAATAACTGTTGTAGTATAACCAGCATGGGGCCTTCTATGTGGCATTTTAAAGACCTGAATCATCATTTCTATAATAACTATTGAATGATTTTGGCAAAAGAAATTCACTAAAATTACAAATATGGTTATTTTTAATAAATAACTGCTGTAGTATAACCAGCAGGGGGCCTTCTATGTGTCAAGCCCTTTTAGAGACCTGAATCATCATTTATATAGTAACTATTAAATGATTTTTTGGGCAAAAGAAATTCATCAAAATTTTGTTTTTGGTTATTTTTTATAAATAACTGTTGTAGTATAACCAGCAGGGGGCCTTCTATGTGGCTAGCCTTTTAAGAGACCTGAATCATCATTTCTATAATAACTATTGAATGATTTTGGCAAAAGAAATTCACTAAAATTACAAATAGTTATTTTTAATAAATAACTGCTGTAGTACAACCAGCAGGGGGCCTTCTATGTGTCTAGCCCGGTTAGAGACCGGAATAATCATTTCTATAATAACTATTACATGAGTTTTGCAAAAGAAATTCACCAAAATTATGTTTTTGGTTATTTTTTATAAATAGCTGTTGTAGTTAGTACAACTACCATTAGACAGGTAATAATCAAGGTAAGTATGGAGGAATAATAATTATATAATAACTATTGAAGGATTTTGGCAAAAGAAATTCACCAAAATTATGTTTTGGGTTATTTTTTTTAAATAAGTGCTGTAGTACAACTACCATTAGACAAGTAATAATCGAGGTACGTATGGCAGCACTACCTTTTTTCGTGGTATATCTTGTCGGTGTTTTAATTTGTAGACGGTCCCTATTCCTTGTCTCACTGCCGGTGTTACGGTTTAACTGGTTTTTAAGTTAACTGGTGATAGAGGCAGATGTGGTGTAGGCGTGGTCTCTCAGGACCCATTCCCGACTAACCGGGAAATAAATATTATTATCGCTTTCCTTCTATTTCACATTTATTTGTCGGTGTCTTGTGAAACTTTAAGATAAAAACGACTTGCTGAGCATTAATTCCTGCCCCGACAGACATTTATGCACACTCCTTACCGTTGTTACCGTTGCACTTCACGGAGACACCCCAATCAACTTGTGACTATAACACTTCACCGTTAAGCACTGTATCTGAAATGTAGAAAAACTGGTGTATTATATAGGCCTATTGGAATAATAAAGGTGTCAATGTATGTAATTAGCGGGGGACGTTTCATGTTATGTTCATTTATTTGACCCTATCACCTCTCGAAATGGGATTTTTTCATATGCTGACTCAGTAAACTCAACTTCAGATATCATTCATAGCATGATATATGTAACATTTAAGACATAGTGAAGTTTTGAATATTTAAAATTACACTATATCTGGAATGTTTTTGTAATTATGGATATCTAAACTTAAAATAACTATTAACAATTGGATTGTACATATCTGAAATTGCAGTTTCCTAACTATAATATTGCAGCTATTCAGACATTCATAAGATTGACTTTCTACAACCAACACTGGATCGAACTCCTGCACTTCAAGTCAATTCTACAATATGTGCCAGACATACACAGCAATAGAAAATATGTTTCTCTCCGACCCACTGTGCAATATGCAATATTCGTTGCAATACGCGAGAGGTGTCATTTGTATCTGGATGAATGAGTAGGCATACTGAATATTAAGGAACGTGGTTGTAATTAGTCTGTAGCTTAACATAACCCATCGTAGCCTACATAAATATAATTACATCTATATATTGAATGCCTATGTATCACAACTTAATATGAGCGGATGCACATGTTGCCACATCTGCATTCAGCTGGGTGTAAAACCTCATATGTAGCTTATGTTTTACTTACAGGCTGTATTGAAATGTAACAGATATCAATACACGTAATCCATGTTGTAGTAGGCCTACTGTTATTGAATTAACTTGTGATGCCGTTGCAAGAACGAAGACCACAACGTAGGTGGCTGTATCGATGCTTGTTTGAAATACTGCTAACGTCAATAAATCGTTAAAATGTTCATGCTGTCATTATTATTTGTGTCATAATCGTGTTTAAAGTGTTGGTAATTACGTTTATTTAAACCTTCTGAAGTGTTTGTTGACTCTGCAGCTGGAACACAAATGAAGACCGCTGAAATAAGCAGAACAGCGCTCAGTGCGCCCCCGATTAACTTGTGTCACAACAAGTACTATCATCGGTCGTAGGCTCATAGCGATTGATTTACACCTACAAATACCTAATATTTAAAATGGGCAACACAACAGCTGTGGTGTAGAAAATAAAACCAAAGTTTCCACACGTAAACATGGTACACCAATTTAAACTCAATATGCAATGCAAGTCAAATACATTGACTCAATGCTGTGACTTAAGGAAAGAACACTGCTATTCTCTCGTAGCCTACTCTGGCTCTCTTCAGCTGTTCTTACGAAAGTTTGAACAATTTTCAATGGTTTGGTTCATGTGACAATAACTTCAAACTTGGTACATGAATTAATTAAAAGCAAAAAATAAAGCGTAATGAAAAACTATTTGGACAGTACAATATTACAGTAGAATTTCTTAAGATTAATCTGTACACAATTTCATCCCAATGAAACACAAGTGTAATTGATTTTACACTAAGTGGATGCACAGGTGAAGTGTAAGTGATGTATTTGTGATTTATTGAAATAAACTAAAGGAAACCAAATTGTGTTTCCTTAAGTCACAGCATTGAGTCAATGTATTTCCTATAACACGACCTAGATCTTGCATTGCATATTGAGTTTGAATTGGTGTACCATGTTTACGTGTGGAAACTTTGGTTTTATTTTCTACACCACAGCTGTTGTGTTGCCCATGTTAAATATTAGGTATTTGTAGGTGTAAATCAATCGCTATGAGCCTACGACCGATGATAGTACTTGTTGTGACACAAGTTAATCGGGGCGCACTGAGCGCTGTTCTGCTTATTTCAGCGGTCTTCATTTGTGTTCCAGCTGCAGAGTCAACAAACACTTCAGAAGGTTTAAATAAACGTAATTACCAACACTTTAAACACGATTATGACACAAATAATAATGACAGCATGAACATTTTAACGCTTTATTGACGTTTGCAGTGTTTCAAACAGGCATCGATACAGCCACCTACATGATCATTCCTGCGGAGTTTCTCATGGCACGCCTACACCACATCTGCCTCTATCACCAGTTAACTTAAAAACCAGTTAAACCGTAACACCGTCTCTCCACCGGCTGCTCGTACAGACCAATGTAATTTCTCCAGATTGAAGGACGGTTCGTTTGGATGAAAATTAGTTTGTAGCTAGTTGTTAACGTTACTACGAAAGGAAAGATAAATAAATAAAATTGATCCCGGAAGTTCGAATCTGTGAATGTCTTTCTAAGCAGTATGCTGTCATTTTTGCTGAAGAACACGGATCATCGTAATTTCTTTTAAAACACAATTTCCCGCTGTACAATGCTATTGTAATGTCATGCTCAGATATTCAATTCAGTTGAGTACAGTTTATATTGAGGTGCGACATGCAAATGCAAGTAAAATGTTTATGAATTTGTAGCGAATCTGTCGACGTGGGTAGCCGTTGATATAGGTTTACACGGCATCTGGACAGGCTCGGAAACCAGTAGGTGGAAAAACCAGAAGGCACATAACACCGGTGTTCCGGTTTAACGAGAGTCCATGTTAACTGGCGACCGTCAGCCAAAAGCGTCTGTTGTTGTCGTAGTGACGACAGCTGTTGCAAAACGGGAAGAGACTACGTAGCTGTCCGCGTGAATGCCTTTTTGTTAAGTTGTCATTAAAATATAAAACATAACGACGTGTACATTAGGCTACCATTCTGATTTGTCTTTGGAGTCTAGTCTGAGGAAACATGTCTGTCGCGTTTGGAACGCGGCTTGCTGTTAAGAAGGAAAACAGAAACACAGCGTTACCCTTCCTGTTTATGTCTAGAATAAGTTTTATTGAATAGGCTACACCTATTCATCTTCAGAGCCTGCTTAAGTAAAAACATGTCACGTAGAAAAGTATTTAGCCCTTTTAAAAGTAGAAAAAAAAAATTTAACAACTTGGATTCGAACCGTAGCTACCTTTGTGAGAAAATATATAAACCTCAGCGGCTTAACGCAGCGCGCCATAGCATCGTATTAAGTGTGGCTGGGCATGGCTTCATATAAACTCAAACGTCACATAGCGTTTCTTAAAATGAAGAGGCAGCCCGATCAACTTGTGACCACACAACACTGCGTGCAAATAACTCACAAGTTGCTCTTGATCAGAAATTGTCTTTATTTTGTTTGATTCCCACAAAATACACGCCTTGTATGTTTGTCAATTGTAAGCACGTTCAAATCAACCTTTAACTCAAATGTCCATCTCTGACAAAACAAATAATAAGTCTCAGCTATCTCATCATATCTTTAAAACAGCAGGCAGTCAGATCCAGTTGTGACCACTGCATGTAGCCTTAAGCTACTAACATTAATATAAATGATATAGGCTATTTGTGTTAGTAGCTTCAACCATGAGGTTATAGGCTAACACCTCCTTTGGTCACCACTCCTTCCAGTTCTCGCTTATCCCACTTAATGCCTTTAAAACAAATAAAACACATAAAAAACATGATTTCATATACAGGTGTGTGCAGGATGAATAGTACAGTACAGATGCAGAACAGTTAGCATGTACAGTCATCGGACAGGCGCGCAGGCAGCCGTACTTTAAAGGCAGTAAGTGGGATAAGCGTTTTGAATTTCAAAGTTTTTTTTGTAGTTCATTTCAGTCATTTGCAGCTGAGAACTGGAAGGAGTGGTGACCAAAGGAGGTGTTAGCCTATAACCTCATGGTTGAAGCTACTAACACAAATAGCCTATATCATTTATATTAATGTTAGTAGCTTAAGGCTACATGCAGTGGTCACAACTGGATCTGACTGCCTGCTGTTTTAAAGATATGATGAGATAGCTGAGACTTATTATTTGTTTTGTCAGAGATGGACATTTGAGTTAAAGGTTGATTTGAACGTGCTTACAATTGACAAACATACAAGGCGTGTATTTTGTGGGAATCAAACAAAATAAAGACAATTTCTGATCAAGAGCAACTTGTGAGTTATTTGCACGCAGTGTTGTGTGGTCACAAGTTGATCGGGCTGCCTCTTCATTTTAAGAAACGCTATGTGACGTTTGAGTTTATATGAAGCCATGCCCAGCTACACTTGATACGATGCTATGGCGCGCTGCGTTAAGACGCTGAGGTTTATATATTTTCTCACAAAGGTAGCTACGAGTTCGAATCCAAGTTGTTACATTCATTTTTTTCTACTTTTAAAAGGGCTAAATACTTTTCTACGTGACATGTTTTTTTACTTAAGCAGGCTCTGAAGATGAATAGGTGTAGCCTATTCAATAAAACGTATTCTAGACATAAACAGGAAGGGCAACGCTGTGTTTCTGTTGTCCTTCTTAACAGCAAGCCGCGTTCCAAACGCGACAGACAGGTTTCCTCAGACTAGACTCCAAAGACAAATCAGAATGGTAGCCTAATGTACACGTCGTTATGTTTTATATTTTAATGACAACTTAACAAAAAGGCATTCACGCGGACAGCTACGTAGTCTCTTCCCGTTTTGCAACAGCTGTCGTCACTACGACAACAACAGACGCTTTTGGCTGACGGTCGCCAGTTAACATGGACTCTCGTTAAACCGGAACACCGGAATTCTTCACAACAGCAAAACTATTTACTGTAAGATTGGCACTTGAGTATGTATAACAATGAATAAGATTCAACATGACACGGACCTTGAGTTATACCAGGCACATTATGCCCCACTTCAATTCTTTCCTTTTCCATGTCGAATTCAACCTTGACGTAGGACTCCAAATTAACCACCATGATGTCTGTCGTCTGGTCCACAGTTTTTCTCGTTCCTGCAGACGAGTTTTCCCGTGCTTCTTGCTCCATGGAGAATTAAAACTAACTACTTAATACTTCGCCAAGCAAATATGTAGACTTAAACGGGCTTACGTCCAGTAGAGCTACGAAGTTGTGTCGATTGGGAAAATACACAGAAACGTAACTGCACACACCCAGTTACTTTCAAAATATTCCCGGTCTGAAGAGCTGCCGCCAATCGAAAAACGTACAACAGCAGGATGTCACGCCCCCAAATATCCAACCGCCTGTGAGCAACAAGAGTATATGGATGCAGCCTGGAGCGTCCCATGTCATCCGTCCCGTCTCATGCGGTCTCGTCTCATGCGGAGGTGTGTCCAACGGCAAATTCAGAGGGTCAAAAATACGAAATCGCGAATAATTTTCCAGACGGGTAAATTCGTGACCACATTTGTTGCAATTAATTGAAAAACGTTAAAAACTGTTAAAGTAACAATTTTGCCATACATATAGTTTGCTGATTTCTGAATGTTATGGTTGTGTTGACAAGATAAATGTCTGGAATAAAATAAGCCTGCGTCAACTATCATGCTAATTAATAAAATACTTTTAATATATAGCCTATATATTTTTTTAACTAAACAATAACGGCAATCATACAAATGAATAAAACACTTTTAAAAAATATGTCTACAAGATAAATGCAGACTATCATAGGCCTACTGATGAAAAAAAACACTTAAAATATATGTTCGTCTATAAAATAAATGCAGATTATAGGCAAACTAAAAAATCCTTCTGCCATCCCGAGTTTCTACTTTTCAAAATAAAAGCTTGCATCCGGATTAAAATACAATCTCTCTTACTTTTCAAAGTAAAAGCTCGCGTCAACTATCATGCTAAAGAATAAAATATTTGGTGTTTTTTTTATATTTAAAAATATATGTCCGTCTCTAAAATAAATGCAGATTATAGGCAAACAAAAAAACTTGCAGCTATAGAAGGATTATAGAATTTCTCTCCCGACAGAGGTCAAGCATTTGGTTTTGTTTTTAATTTTTTTCCCCCTTTCATACAATACAACACAAAATACAATAGAGCCGCTGGCTCGGAAGTGGAAGAACAGTACAATCGCAATCTGGCCCAATGCCGTGGCAGCAGAGATTTTATTTATTTTTTTATTAATTCATTTTATTAATTCCCAAGACCCAAAGGCCGATGCGCAGTAGAAAAAATACAAATGCAGGCCCCGGTCCCAGAGACCCAAAGGCCGGCCTAGTAGAAAAATACAACCGTAGTAGCCCCGGGTCCCAAAATACAACCGTGGTAGTAGAAAAAATAACCGCGTTCTGCCCGGGTCCCAGACCCTGAATTCTGCCCGGGTCCCAGAGACCCGACAGCCCCGGGTCCCAGAGACCCGGTAGTAGAAAAGCATTCTGCCCCCCAGAGGGTCCCAGAGACCCGACAGCATTCTGCCCTCCCAGGTCCCGACAACATTCCCCGGGTCTCAGAGACCCGACAGCCGAGGCCGCCAGTAGGTATATGAGGTAGTCCAATGCCAAAAAATAAGCAGTTGTATTTGCAGTAATGTCCCAGTGAAGTCTGAAAACAATATCTCAGAATATAACATTAAAAAGAGTTCTGCCCCGGGTCCCACATGTTTACCCGTATTCAGCATTCTGAGACCCAGATCCCAGAGATCCCTCCTGCTGAGGCGATGTCCCAGTGCCGTTAGTAGGCAAAAAGAGTCTAACAACCGCTGATGCAGGTTTTATCGATCACCCTGATGAGCTATCAGATTTTTTAATATGGAACAACACAACCATAACATTCCCAGAAATCAGCAAACTATGTAGTATGGCAAAATTGTTAAAACAGTTATTAACGTTTTTCAATTGATTGCAACAAATGAGGTCAATTTACCCGAGTCTCAGAAATTAATCGAATTTCGTGTTTTTGACCCTCTGAATTTGCCGACCCGACACACCTCCGTCTCAGGGACCGCATGAGACCCAGAGACCCGATGACATGGGACGCTCAGGCTGCAGCCATACCCGTCTCCCGTGGTCAATGGAAAAGAGAGCCGTCTAGGTCTATCCATAGACAGTTAAAGAAATGGACCCACGTGGAAGCACTAGGCTCGTTCGAGATGAGCCAGGTCTGTTCGATCACCGGCGATGTCGGCGCGCGCCATGCTGATAAGTTGTATTTGCATGTCCCAGTGAAGTGTGAAACAATTTGTGTCCGATTGATCCCGAAAAAAGAGTCTGACGTGGAAAGAGTCAACGATAATTCACGAGAGTATTCGGCCGCAGTTCTGAGACCCAGGCGGCGCAGTTGGTTTTTACCGACTGCAAGAGCCAGGCGGACCCAGGCAGGACCCAGAGCATGCAGGGATCCGGCTTCTCAGCTGATTTAATAACAGCACAATTGGTTCACATTCGACTCAACATGATGACGTTTTATATAAAATTTTATTAATTTTTAATCGGAGTTTTAATTGCTATTTGTCTGATTTAAAAATGATTCTGTACAGAACGCATGTTGTGTGGCTGACAGTGACGTTTAGAAGTCAGAGAGACTAAATCCGAATTCAGATCACTGATCATCTCCAGTCTGTTGTTAATTAAAATCTGCAACAGATCGCATATAGAGCACTTTGAGAGCTACTCTGTCATAATTAAAACAACTGGAGACTGTGTACAAGCTGATATGTGGGTCTGATTATATTTTATTAAATCGGAATCGCACCACAGTGTTTTGTCACTTCCTGTCCAGTCTGACAGCTGCTGGAATCGGCTGGAAACTGTCCGACTTTACCGCAGCTTTTTGTTCCCGCCCCGATGCCGGCGATGCCGCCTGCTCTCGTCTACTTTACAGGCGAGGCGCAGTTCATCTCGAACGAGCCTGATCCCATACATAGACATATTAAAGAGTAGACGCCGCATCGACCACTACTGCCTATTGGCGCTGACGAGATTTGGGGCCGCCATCTTGGACCGGTCTTTAAAAACAAAACAAGGACAGAGGTAGTTTTTTCTTCTGTATTTAGTCAGGGACAGACAACCAAAAACGGGGACTGTCCCCTAAATCCGAGGACGTCTGGTAACCCTAGACCCTAGACCAGACATCCTCGGTGTATCTATCATTTGTAAATGATAGGTATTTGCAAAATACCCCTACATCACATATATGATGTAGGCTATAATAGGTATAAATACCCCTACATCACATATATGATGTAGGCTATAATAGGTATAAATACCCCTACATCACATATATGATGTAGGCTATAATAGGTATTTTGCACACACATTATAAATATGATAGGGAAGAAGAAACAGATAGTGACCGTAAAGTCAGATATTTAAGTACAAGAAGCAATATGATTATATTATTAGAGTCTACTTGAAGCTTTTTATATTTGTCTCTCTCTCTCTGTCACACACACACACACACACACGCAAGCACACACACACACACACTACCACGTTGTTCTGCATCAATTGCCTCCCAGACCTTGACATTTAGCAGACCCACTCCCAACACACACACACACACACTAGGGTTGCACAACATTGACAAAATGTGATATTGCAACATCAATATGAATTCCGATATTTTTAAACATATGTAAAATTACAAAATAGATTCATAACAAATTAAACAAGTTTTCTTACAACAAAAGGTTTATTTCAACTGACAGTCATATTGGACTGGTCCAACATGAATAAATAACTAAAGACCATGTCTACAGAACAGGACGGGTTCTACTGGTTGGACAGTATAAAATACATAAATAAAGTTAACAGGACAGCTCCACAAAATAAACTAAATATTGCATACTTATTGCAACTTTCGATATATTTGATAAATGACTAGTTGTCTCAGCTCTTATTACATAAGTATTTGGACAGATACACCTCTTTTATGTTGTGTTGACTTTGTACTCAAGCACATTGCTATTGAAAAGGCTATATAATATATATATATATATATATATATATATATATATATATATATATATAACAGCTAAGATACTGCGCAGAACCCTCAAACTCCCAGGCCTCTGGTAGAGGACCCGAGCTTGAGGATGACACATACCACCCCACAAGGGGTGAGAGGGGGATTTTGTTTTATTATATATATATATATACACATCTTATAGCGTGCAAGTCTTATCAAACAAATCCCAACTAAACCAGAGACAATCCCAATGTAATAACAACACAAGCATACATTAGTGCTGCTTTTGGACCCCCAAAATAATGTATAGGTCATAGTCTACTCACTTATATAACGATCTGCTGTGTAACGATATTGCGTTGATATATCTTGCACCCCTAACAAAGCACGCGTACCAGTACTTATTCAGGAAGTGACAAAAACACTGTGGTGCTATTCCGATATAATCAGACCCACATATCAACTTGTACACAGTCTCCAGTTGTTTTAATTATGACAGAGTAGCTGTCAAAGTGCTCTACATGTGATCTGTTGCTGATTTTAATTAACAACAGACTGTAGATGATCTGTGATCTGAGCAGATTTGGTGTCTCTGACTTCTAAACATCACTATCAGCAACGCAACATGTGTTGTGTACAGAATAAGTCTTTAAATCAGACAAATAGCAATTAAAATCCCTCTGATTAAAAAATAATAAAAGGTTTATATAAAACGTCATCATGTTGAGTCGATCGTGAACCAATCAGCTGTTAAATCAGCTGAGAGGCCGGCGTTTCCCAGCATGCTCTGGGTCCGCCTGGCTCTTGCAGTCGGTGAAAAGCAACTGCGCCGCCTGGGTCTCAGAACTGCGGCCGCCTTGCTCTCGTGAGATTATCGTTGCCCACGTGTGCATGACGTCAGAGCAAGTCGGCATCAACTAGGGAATAGAGGGAAATAGTGTAGCGTTTCAGGATAAAGGATTTAGATTTAATGAGGGAAAATTTGGTTTAAAAACAAAAACAAAGAGATAGTAGTCAAGTCAAGTAGTCAATCCAATGTGAGATCCATCTTATACAAGAGAAGTTTTAAGGTATGGGACTTAAGGGTTTTGCGGTATCCCTTTAATGTCAGTAGAGAAAATAATGGAGAAATGCTTATTTAAACATTCTATGTTAACATGAGCTGAAGGGAAGGACGGGGGACACAGTGTGCTGCAGAGGCAGGCAGCCCGTTTGACCCTTCCACAGAGGGAGTTGTAAAAAACACAGATAAAGAAACAGGCTTGGTCTGGCAGGAGGGACTCATGTGAAAAAAATAAAAAAGTATTGATCTGAAAATTTTTTTGATCACTTCCAGTTTTAAGAAAAAAAATGTGAGGCTTCATATATTGTTACCTTTTCATACCTTAAGTACATGCAGTACTTTTGTGATACTTTTCTTATATGGGCAATATTTTAGGGGGATTTTGTTGGTAACAGAAATAGAATGATATTTACAGTTTGGAATTGGGACTTTAACCTTAGAACAGTGAAATGATGATATTCCTTTCTATTAATATGACTGACCCTACTGTAGTAACGTTTTGGAATTAATGTCATAGATTAAGACTTCTTTAAAGTAAAGTAAAAAAAAAAGGAGAGAAATCCTTCTTTCTTTCCAGAGGTCTAGAGGGCAGCTGAAGTGTGGGTTCTTTCAAGAAAACACACACACGTATAGAGAAGGATAAGGTAAAAAAGAGTTATGCATAAAGTAAAGAGGGGTTGCAGTAGACCTGCAGCTCAGTGAAGATTTTGATCATAAGTCACACAGTATAATGAGATATGTTCTCATATCAGGTAACAAACTGGATAGACTGAACCACTGGGTGCTGCACTGGGTTCTACTGTTACTAGGACTACAGGTACAGTAACACACACGCAGGCTCAAGACAGACAGAGCCAGCGCTGCTCAGAGAGGTTTTAGAAAGCCGTATTTTACGATGCTAAAATTACTGATTATTTACATGGAGTCTGGTGGGTTTAGCGAACGCAATTTCGCGGACTTTTATGTTTTAAAAAAGGATCTTAATCTTTAACAGGAAGGTCAACTTCCTTAGACATCCTTTCCATAATGTTGTCAGACATTAGAATATTAATCTGAGTCTGTCAGTAGCAAAACGAGCACTTTTATGACAGTTCCTTTAAGGTACAACTCCTAGATTTGATATTGGTTGCGGCATAAGACAAGGTTGTCCACTTATCCCATTCTTATTCCTCCTTGTTACACAAATTATGGATATACATCTTTAAAAAGGTAGTTTAAAAGGTATAATTTCCTTAGGTAAAGAATTTAAATTATCCCAACTAGCAGATGATACAACAATTTTTCTAGCTAATAGACATAAAGTGATAAAAAGCAATTAGTTGTATTAAGGAATTCTCTGATGTGTCAGGTTTAAGAATGGATTTGAGTAAATCTGTTTTACTACCACTTAAGGATTGTGACCCATCCAAAGTAGAGGAAATCCCTGTGAAGCATACGATTACATACCTGGGTGTTATTATTGATAAGAATGAAAAACATCGCAATAACCTAAATTTCAGTCCTATAAATGAACAAATAACGAAAAAATTCAATACATGGTTGATGAGAGATCTGTCATTGAATGGTAGAGTTTTGTTATTTAAAGCTGAAGGAATATCCAGGTCTGTCTATATATCATAATCATTGAACATCCCCCCCGAAATATCAAAAACAAAATTGGATAGAATCTAATTCAACTTTATTTGGAGGAACAGATGCCATTATTTAAGAAAAGACATCCTGTGCAACATTAGAAGACATGGTGGTCTAGAAGTGTTTCTAGAAGTTTTCTTGTCTTAATAACAAAGTAAAAGAGGTTTCTTTTAAAATTCTGCATAAAATATATCTAGCAAAATGGACACTAAAGAGATTCAAACTTGATGTTGAATATTCTTGTACTTTCTATGAACTAGTAGAAGAAACAATCTGTCATTTGTTCTTTCACTGTGTATATACACTTATCAGACGGAACACAGGGCAATCAATTCAATTTAAAAACATATTCTGATTTGCTTTGAAAGCAGTGAGATGGATAAAGATGTTGTTTATTTTATGCAATTAATCTTGTTTTGGGAAAATTCCACATTCACAAGAAGAAATGGGAGGACTCCAAACCATGCTTTGAACATTTCTTTCACGATATACAGCAACACTATAAGAGGCATTGAGAACAAGAAGGCAATTAAGACCTATTTGATACAGTTTTCATGTACCGGTGACACATTTGACTTTATTTGCACTACACTTTTCTTTTTTACTTGTATTTATTTTATCTATATATATATATATATATATATATATATATATATATATATATATATATATATATATACAGTGAGGAAAATAATTATTTGAACACCCTGCTATTTTGCAAGTTCTCCCACTTAGAAATCATGGAGGGGTCTGAAATTGTCATCATGCATGTCCACTGTGAGAGACATAATCTAAAAAAAAATATCCAGAAATCACAATGTATGATTTTTTAAACTATTTATTTGTATGATACAACTGCAAATAAGTATTTGAACACCTGAGAAAATCAATGTTAATATTTGGTACAGTAGCCTTTGTTTGCAATTCCAGAGGTCAAACGTTTCCTGTAGTTTTTCACCAGGTTTGCATACACTGCAGAAAGGATTTTGGCCCACTCCTCCACACAGATCTTCTCTAGATCAGTCAGGTTTCTGGGCTGTCGCTGAGAAACACAGGAGTTTGAGCTCCCTCCAAAAGATTCTCTATTGGGTTTAGGTCTGGAGACTGGCTAAGCCACGCCAGAACCTTGCTTCTTACAGAGCCACTCCTTGGTTATCCTGGCTGTGTGCTTCGGGTCACTGTCATGTTGGAAGACCCAGCCTCGACCCATCTTCAATGCTCTAACTGAGGGAAGAGGTTGTTCCCCAAAATCTGGCAATACATGGCCCCGGTCATCCTCTCCTTAATACAGTGCAGTCGCCCTGTCCCATGTGCAGAAAAACACCCCCAAAGCATGATGCTACCACCCCCATGCTTCACAGTAGGGATGATGTTCTTGGGATGGTACTCATCATTCTTCTTCCTCCAAACACAGTTAGTGGAATTATGACCAAAAAGTTCTATTTTGGTCTTATTTGACCACATGACTTTCTCCCGTGACTCTTCTGGATCATCCAAATGGTCACTGGCAAACTTAAGACGGGCCTTGACACGTGCTGGTTTAAGCAGGGGAACCTTCCATGCCATGCATGATTTCAAACCATGACGTCTTAGTGTATTACCAACAGTAACCTTGGAAACGGTGGTCCCAGCTCTTTTCAGGTCATTGACCAGCTCCTCCCATGTAGTTCTGGGCTGATTTCTCACCTTTCTTAGGATCATTGAGACCCCACGAGGTGAGATCTTGCATGGAGCCCCATTCCGAAGGGAGATTGACAGTCATGTTTAGCTTCTTCCATTTTCTTATGATTGCTCCAACAGTGGACCTTTTTTCACCAAGCTGCTTGGCAATTTCCCCGTAGCCCTTTCCAGCCTTGTGGAGGTGTACAATTTTGTTTCTAGTGTCTTTGGACAGCTCTTTGGTCTTGGCCATGTTAGTACTTGGATTCTTACTGATTGTATGGGGTGTACAGGTGTCTTTATGCAGCTAACGACCTCAAACAGGTACGTCTAATTTAGGAAAATAAATGGAGTGGAGGTGGACATTTTGAAGGCAGACTAACAGGTCTTTGAGGGTCAGAATTGTAGCTGATAGACAGGTGTTATAAACTTATTTGCAGCTGTATCATACAAATAAATAGTTAAAAAATCATACATTGTGATTTTTGGATTTTCTTTTTTAGATTATGTCTCTCACAGTGGACATGCACCTACGATGATAATTTCAGACCCCTCCATGATTTCTAAGTGGGAGAACTTGCAAAATAGCAGGGTGTTCAAATACTTATTTTCCTCACTGTGTGTGTATATATATATATATATATATATATATATATATATATATATATATATATATATATATATATATATATATGCACCTTTGGTTTTGACTTTTGAATGTATACTACATACTGGCTATATAACTGTTCTTTGTTAATAAATTAAATTTAAAAGAAAAAGAAAAGAGAGAAGTTTAGGGCTTACCCCTTAGGTCTATCCATAAGGTCTGTCACTGCCATAGACAGTTAAAAAAGGTCACAGCCCAATGTGAGGATAGTGCAGATTTGAGTCGCGCATTCGTCACTTTGCGACAAGTAGCATATAAGATGCTAACGAGATACTTCTGTAATGTCAATACAGTAAAAATGGACTTACTTAACGGAGTTGGTTCACTGCTGGCCACAAGTTAGCATCAATCAAAGCAAAGGCTGTCAGTTGAATGGCGTTTTGAGCTAACGTTAGTAATCAAACTGTCTTAAATAGCTAAAACGTTTTTGAAATGAATGCTAGCTTAGCTACAAGCTGGCAATCAAACAACAAAGGCTGTCAGTTGAATGGCGTGTCGACCTAACGTTAGCAATCAATCATAGCTAGATAGCTACAGTGTTTTTTAAAACATTACCATCTTCTGTTATTGTTTGTAATGAGAAAAGTTTATTATTTAATGGATTTCACAAATTTCAGTATGACCGTTAATCTTTACCGGGCGGATCGCGTACCGGACGTCACGGGGAAAACACAGGGAGGTGGACTCTGTCTCTACATAAACGAAGGTTGGTGTACAGATGTCACAGTGCTGGAAAAATCATCCAGCTCCCACTTAGAGTCACTATTCATAAACTGCAAACCCTTTTATTCACCGCGGGAGTTTTCCTCGTTCATTCTGGTCGCCGTCTACATCCCCCCTCAGGCCTGTGTTAGTGAGGCGTTACTGCACCTGGCCGACCAGATTACTAACGTGGAGAAAAAACATCCTGACTCCCTGCTCATTGTTCTTGGGGACTTCAACAGAGCAAACTTCAGCCATGAACTTCCAAAGTATAGACAGCATATTAAGTGTCCCACCAGTGACACTAACATACTGGATCACTGCTATCCTACATTAAAGGACGCCTATAGCTCTGTCCCACGTGCAGCCTGGGGACTCTCTGATCACTGTCTGGTTCATCTTGTCCCGACATACAGCCAGAAACTAAAATCTGTTAAACCTGTTGTAAAGAGGGTGACAAGATGGACCAACGAGTCAAAGCTGGACTTACAGGCCTGCTTTGACTGTACTGATTGGAGTGTTTTTGAGCCTGCAGAAACTGATCTGGACGAACTAACTGACACTGTGACATCTTACATCAGCTTTTGTGAGGACGTGTGTGTTGACCAAAAGCTTCTGTACATACAACAACCAAAAACCCTGGTTCACAGCAAGACTCAGGCAGCTTCGTCAGTCAAAAGAGAAGGCCTTCAGAAGTGGGGACAGAGTCCTGTATAACCAGGCCAGGAACACACTGACCAAAGAGATCAAAGCAGCTAATGGCATTTTTCCACTGCTGGTAACAGCTCGACTCGCCTCGACTCTACTCGCCTCGACGCACTCTGCGTCCGTTTTCCATTGCAGATTGAGTAACACCTCAGTTAAGTTTCCTGGTATTGTTAGCTGGTATTTACTATACGCTATATAAAGTACATGAACTTTAGCAACCATGATTACACACCAATATATGTATGCAGTGTACCGTTTGTGTTTCAGAGCATTATCGCCGCCGCAGACAGTCTGGTGGGCGTTCGATGTCCGACGGGTGAAATCTCTGGTTCTGACCTGCTGTGCCTCGTATAATCTTTATGAGAGTCATGGCTTATGACAACGACTGGGATGCATCTGGGACAGCAGAGCCGGGGGACACTGTCACAGGGTTACTGGAGGGTTTGATGCGCTACTGGTAACAGTTGTTAAACGCTGGTATTTACTATACGCTATATAAAGTGTTCTGACCTTTTAGCTTATAAACGTGCTGGGCGTTCGTATAATCTTTATGAGAGTCATGTTATGACAAAATGCATCTGGGACAGCAGAGCCGGGGGGACACTATGCAGAAGAAGAAGACCGGGATGTACTGGAGGGTTTGATGCGCTACTTGAATAGCTAAATAAAAACTTTTCTTTTATATATTGTCTTCTTTTTAAAGTAACAGTGTGCAATATTGGAAACGACATGCAAAAGCCCTTTATAGCCCTTAATATTGAACAGTTGAAAAGTGAGAATAGTGCAGAGAGTAGATAATCTGTCGGTGTCTGGTTAGATTTTTTTTTTAAATGTCACGTTTGTTCTGGACACACTCCGCACTCTTGTTTGCTAAAAACGCAGTGATCCGACCAACCAATAGTCTGCAGGTTTCCACGTCACCTTTTGGTATCGCCTCAGCTTGCTTGGAACCTCGACTGAGGTAGTACGAAAAAAAGTACCTGGTAGCAGGTCCCAGGGACTTTTTTCGTAATAGAAAACCAAAAAAGGCGAGTAGAGTCGAGGCGAGTCGAGTAGATACCACGCAGTGGATTGCTAAAAACGCAGTGATCCGACCAACCAATAGTCTGCAGGTTTCCACGTCACCTTTTGGTATCGCCTCAGCTTGCTTGGAACCTCGACTGAGGTAGTACGAAAAAAAGTACCTGGTAGCAGGTCCCAGGGACTTTTTTCGTAATGGAAAACCAAAAAAGGCGAGTAGAGTCGAGGCGAGTCGAGTAGATACCACGCAGTTGAAAAGCACCATAAGAGGAGCTATGCTAACAAGCTGGAAAACAGCTTTACAAACAGCAAACCTCGGTCAGTGTGGAGAGGCCTGCAGACACTCACTAACTACAGGAGACCATCCCCCAACACTGCTGGTCCTCAACGACTGGCTGACGAGCTGAATAGCTTTTACTGTAGGTTTGAAAAGCCCACAGCCAAACCCCTCCCCCACACCAACTCGCCAACTCACACTTCAGTCAGTCACCTTCCCCCACTTGTACAATGTCCCCTCCCCCCCTCTGACCCCTCACCTGCACTCACGATCTGTGAAGTGGATGTGCGCCAGCTCTTCCAGAGGCAGAAGACCAGAAAGGCTCCTGGCCCAGATAGTGTGTCACCATCCTGCCTGACAATCTGTGCAGACCAGCTATCTTCACTCAGATCTTTAACAGATCTCTGGAGCTATCTGAAGTTCCCTCCTGCTTCAAATGCTCCACAATCATCGCAGTCCCAAAAAAAACCTCCACCTCTGGACTAAATGACTACAGGCCTGTCGCCCTGACATCTGTAGTCATGAAGTCCTTTAAAAGACTGGTGTTGGCCCACCTGAAGGACATCACAGTCCGCTTGCTGGACCCCCTGCAGTTTGCCTACAGGGCTAACAGGTCGGTGGATGATGCAGTCAACGTGGGACTGCATTATATCCTGCAACACCTCGACTCTCCAGGGGCTTATGCAAGGATCCTGTTCATGGACTTCACCTCGGCGTTCAACACCATCATCACCATCATTTGGATCTGCCACCAAAAAGGAGCAGACTACAACGGACAGTTAGGACTGCAGAAAAGATCATTGGTGCCAACCTGCCCTCTATTCATGACTTATACTCTTCCAGAGTCAGGAAACGGGCAGGAACCATCACTGCAGACACATCTCACCCAGGACACAACCAGTTCCAGCTTCTCCCCTCTGGTAGCCACTACAGAGCACTGTACGCCAATACCACAGACTCAGAAACAGTTTCTACCCACAAGCCATCTCTCTGATGAACAGCTGACTTATTACCCACAGTGTCAGGTTCAATTCTGGTCAATAACCCAGTAACACTGTCTCTACAGCACCTGTTTACTGGTTCCACTTATTATTCCACTAATTTAGTATTATTCATAATTCTCATTCTCATATCTCATTTATTATTTACTATTCACTCATCATTCCCATTCTCATATCTCACTTATTATTTGTTATTTATTCATCATTCTCATTTAC
Organism: Etheostoma perlongum; assembly: GCA_026937815.1. Classification (NCBI taxonomy): domain Eukaryota; kingdom Metazoa; phylum Chordata; class Actinopteri; order Perciformes; family Percidae; genus Etheostoma; species Etheostoma perlongum. Next base: position 28,282,630 of record CM049371.1, read on the forward strand.
TATTTCAGAACTGTTCATGTTCATACTGTTCATATTGTAATATAATAACATAATACTATTTATCACAGTATCCTTTGCACTATGCTCCAAATTTAAATAATTTTTCATTGAACTCTTCATTGCACTCATGCCTCTATATCATTTCTGTTTAGAGTATGTATATATTGTGTATATATTAGTGTGTATATATTGTTTTGGTTGTTTTGTATGTGTAAGCACATTGTGAGCAACGATACTCCAAAGAAAGATTCCTCGTATGTGTCCTCATACCTGGCAAAATAAAGCTGATTGTGATTCTGATGTCGTAAACCGTTTAAATCTGAGCATGCGCAACTAACATCTGCACTTGACCAGAGCCGGTCTGGCCATAGACATATAAAGAGTAGACGCCGCATTGGCAGGCTGAGCGCGAGAAATCCAGCCGCCATCTTGGACCGGTCATACTCATTACTTGGCAGCAGAAGATACAAGATGCCAAAGCACTGTGCAGCATATTCCTGCTCAGATCGGCGGATTTTTTTAATCTTATCTCTTTCACTCTGGGTTCTGTGAAGCATTTTGTAGGCCTATGTTTTAAAATTGCTACATATAAGTTTTGCGAGTTTTAAAGGGAGATTCAACCAAGTAAATGTGCAGTTGAAATAAAAACTGCCACTTTCATTTAATACTGCTGCTTTGAATAAGTACTGGTACGCGTGCTTTGTTAGGGGTGCAAGATATATCAACGCAATATCGTTACACAGCAGATCGTTATATAAGTGAGTAGGCTATGACTTATACATTATTCTGGGGGTCCAAAAGCAGCACTAATGTATGCTTGTGTTATTACATTGGGATTGTCTCTGGTTTAGTTGGGATTTGTTTGATAAGACTTGCAATATTTCGTTTATTTTGTGGCGCTGTCCTGTTAACTTTATTTATGTATTTTAAACTGTCCAACCAGTAGAATCCGTCCTGTTCTGTAGACATGGTCCTTAGTTATTTATATTATAACTTTATTTATATATTTTATACTGTCCAACCAGTAGAACACATCCTGTTCTGTAGACATGGTCCTTAGTTATTTATTCATGTTGGACCAGTCCAATATGGCTGTCAGTTGAAATAAACCTTTTGTTGTAAGAAAACTTGTTTAATTTGTTATGAATCTATTTTGTAATTTTACATATGTTTAAAAATATCGGAATTCACATTGATGTTGCAATATCACATTTTGTCAATGTTGTGCAACCCTAATGTGTGTGTGTGTGTGTGTGTGTGGGGAGTGGGTCTGCTAAATGTCAAGGTCTGGGAGGCAATTGATGCAGAACAACGTGGTAGTACTGTTTGTGTGTGTGTGTGCTTGCGTGCGTGCGTGTGTGTGTGACAGAGAGAGAGACAAATATAAAAAGCTTCAAGTAGACTCTAATATTATAATCATATTGTTTCTTGTACTTAAATATCTGATTTTACGGTCACTATCTGTTTCTTCTTCCCTATCATATTTATAATGCGTGTGCAAAATACCTATTATAGCCTACATCACAGATGTGATGTAGGGGTATTTATACCTATTAGGGTATTTATACCTATTATAACCTATTATGTTCCAAGTTTTGATCTCGGAAGTCTGGTGAATTTATATCATATCAGAATATATTCTATTACTGTTAAGCACACTATGAATATTAAAACACGCCTAATCATGTGTCCTGTATCATAGCTACATGTATGACCTTTGTAGCAAAAAAAACATGAAAATCAGTTCGGTATTCAGTGAGTGTGATTAATTAAACGCGCTGACAGCTCATTGCACCTGCCAAACACATTACACTGAGTGGAGCGGGTGACCGGTCCAAGATGGCGGCCCCACGTCTCGTCAGCGCCAATAGGCAGTAGCGGTCGATGCGGCGTCTATGTCGGGTCTGGCTCGACTCTCATCGGGTATGATGCGTTATGCCGTAAACCGTTTACATCTGAGCATGCGCGACTCAAATCTGCACTCTCCTCACATTGGGCAGTGACCATAGCTAAAGAAACAGTGACAGGTGTCTGTCCCACAACAACAAATGGGCTGCAAATGTCCAAATTGTCTAACGTTACTACCGTAAAGCAGATACAGAAGAAGAGTTGGGTCGTGGCATAGACAGGCCGTGGCAGCATGCAAGAACAGTAAGGCAAACCTTGGTGAATAACCCATATGTAAATGTTAAGTCTGTGAAACGAACGTGTAACGTTAGCATGTATGTCACGATATGTGGTTTAAGGGAACCGACGCAAAGCTCTTTAAACCGACGTACACACATGGATGGAACACATTAGTTAGCATTAGCATGCTGTTATTTAAGCTAATGCAAATGGAACATGTCGCTCCACAGAAAGCCATGGCCGTGTCACAAATTCATTTTCATATTATGATGTTGTCGCGCGGCATACTGCACCTATTATTTTCATGTTCCATAAATTATGCCACTTAATCCGCGCCCTGTCAGCGCAATGGTTACCATAGAAAAGTCCAGAGAACCGTCTGGAGTTCGGTTAACCAGATGCACGTTTATCATAAAACAAACGGTTAATCCTCAGATTTAACGTCTGCTTTCTTGTTGAGTAAAGACAAATTGAGAAACACTTTTAATAAAGCGAGTGTGGCGTCTTTGCGTTGTTAGTAAACAGACTTCAACAAGCAAGGGAATACTTATGTTTTTGTCAGAAATATCAGTAGCAGGGACAAAGTATCAAACCACATAATTTAAAACATGCAAATAATACAATAGAAATGAAAAAAACTAAATTAAAAAATCGACTTACTGATGTTCCGTGCAGCCGTTGCAATCCAAAGAATGAATGGGAGCAAATATAAAGAAAGAATAACAAACTAAAATACCAGAGGTGCAAATCCCAAATATTTTCCCTAAAGTTGGTTAACAATATGAATCTAGGGTTTGCATAAAGATATGTAGACATGTCCAATATTAAATCTGAAGCAAGGGCATAACTTTGGGTGCAACATGGAGAGGACTAGTGTGTTTTAGGGCTGTACAATTAGCAGTAGTATCGAAATCGCAATATGGACTAGTGCAATATTCAAATCGCCATATTTGTTAATGGCAAAATATATGTCAAACCATATATTTTGCCATTAACCAACCTGAATTAAGTATTGTGGTGGCCTACAAATCGTATCCTACAAACTAAAGAAAAAAATCTTTGTTTGGAAAAAATCATAATCTAATAATTTTTAATTTCTTTCAATGTTAATTTTTAAAGAAAATGACAATAATGACAGAAAAAAAAACATTTCCTCCAATAGCGTGAATCATATCGCAATATCAGTCAAAATTATCGCAATTAGATATTTTCCTCTTATTGTGCAACCCTAGTGTGTTTAGCATATCCATCTCTTCTGGTAATTGTGGTTACTTAGGTCTCATAGCTGTGACCGGACACAAAAATAGCGATGACAAAGCAGTGATGTCACATGGTCTCTATGAATAGAGAATCTTTGGTAGAGACTGTCCGAGTTTTCATCTTAAACTTTGACCCTCTCACTGTGTGTTTTTTTTTTAATTTCATCAAAGTTGATTGGAACATTTTGGTCACCTAAAAATTTCATGTTTAGCATTTGGTAGCACCTTGCCAACCAAGCCATCAAGCTAGCGCTAGTGTCAGCTGGTAACTTGAGTTAAAGTTAGCCAATCTTCTGTGTACTGTTGCTAATGCAGATTACTGGCACCAGTAGGGTTGGGCATCAAATACATTTCATACAGTCTAATTTGGTTACTGTTATTAAATTATGTGACACAATCTGTTAATTTTTTTGTATTCACTGTACAGTAACCCATTGAAATGACACAGGGTCCGTCATATAAAATCAGCCAGGTTCCCAAAAAACGGCCATTACATTCAAATAATTTACAAGGCATTGTTTTCTAAGCTATACTACGTCTGCTCTTCTTTTCGTGACTCCGCTCTACTCTGTCCATGTCTCTCTGCACACTGCCCGATGACAGACACAGGCAGGCTTCTTAACTTCATACGTTAAATGGCAGTCAATATAAACAACATGAGTTAAAATGCGAAAGAATATTCCTTGTGTCTTGGAAAAAAACCTACAACTGGGTTAAAAATGAATGCGTTGTTTGTGTTTAGTGACTACTAGCGTGTTTACTAGTTACGAGTGTCTAAACAGCTGTTGGTGATTGGAACGAGGTAGAAAACCTGCGGTTCATGGCACACGGCTGACTCGTGAGCATACAGCTTTTATTCATCTTGCCCACACAGCCTAAACAAAACAAAATGTATCGCTTTGCGTCGCGTCGTCCAGTTCATAAAGAGCTCCATGTATAGTAGTTGTTACCAGTATCATTATGTGGTTTGTTGAAACTATTTTATGTGCTTTCTTTAAATCTCAGATTGATCAACAACAGAGTGGCCGTGTGTGGGAAGTTTGCTTCCATTATATTACATTAAGTGCCAGTGATTCTGCAGACCAACAAAGACAACATGGAAGCTACAACAGGAGCACAAACATGGTATGCACACACTCTTGACAGTTTACCAGGCTGGCCCTGTATACAACTTATATACCGTAAATGATCAGATTAATTCAGTCATATGATAATATTTTGGTGAGTGTACGTCAAACCTTAGCTTTGCTGTGTTAGCAAATTTTGAGATCCAGTCATTCTGACACCTGTGTGAACAATGCACAGCATTTATTTGTATGAGTTACAGGCCAAAAGTTTAGACACACCTTTTCCTTGAATGCTTTTTCCTTATTTTCATGACTATTTACATTGTAGATTCTCACTGAAGGCATCCAAACTATGAATGAACACATGTGGAATTATGTACTTAACATTAAGTGTGAAATAACTCTTAAATAGGTCTTATATTTTAGATTCCTCAAAGTAGCCACGCTTTGCTTTTTTGATAGTGCTGCAAACCCTTGGTGTTCTCTCAATGAGCTTCATGAGGTAGTCACCTGAAAAGGTGGGCCTTGTCAGGGTTAATTAGTGGAATTTCTTGCCTTATTAATGGAGTTAGGACTATCAGTTGTGTTGTGCAGAATTCAGGTTGATACACAGCCGACAGCCCTATTTGACAACTGTTAGAATTCATATTATGGCAAGAACCAATTAGCTAAGTAAAGACAAACGAGTGGCCCTGATTACTTTAAGAAATGAAGGTCAGTCAGTTCGTAAAATTGCGAAAACGTTGAATGTGTCCCCAAGTGCAGTCACAAAAACCATCAAGCGCTACAACAAAACTGGCTCACATGAGGACCGCCCCAGGAAAGGAAGACCAAGAGTAACCTCTGCTGCTGAGGACAAGTTAATCTGAGTCACCAGCCTCAGAAATCATAAATTAACAGCAGATGAGATTAGAGACCAGATGAATACCACACAGAGTTCTAGCAGCAGACACATCTCTAGAACAACTGTTAAGAGGAGACTGCGCGAATCAGGCCTTCATGGTCAAATAGCAGCTAGGAAACCACTGCTAAGGAGAGACAACGAGTAGAAGAAAAAAAAAAATTGTTTGGGCCAAGAAACACACGGAATGTACATTAGACCATTGGAAATCTTGGCTTTGGTCTGATAAGTCCAAATTTGAGATCTTTTGTTCTGACTGCCGTGTCTTTGTGCGATGCAGTCAAGTTGACCGGATGGATTCTACATGCCTGGTTCCCACTGTGAAGCATGGAGGGGGAGGTGTGATGGTTTGTGGGGGTGCTTTGCTGGTGACACTGTCAGGGATTTATTCAAAATTGAAGGCAAACTGAACCAGCATGGCTACCACAGCATTCTGCAGCGGCATGCCATCGCATCCGGTTTGCATTTAGTTGGACCATCATTTATTTTTGAGCAGGACTGTAGTGGCGAATTGTCTTCCGATTGAACAAAACAAACTAAAAACTCAATGTTCAATGGCCACTAAGGCACTGAAGGACTCTACCTTATGCAGAGATTAAAACTTTCATTGTCCAGGCAGAGATGGCATTCTGTGAGTTTTATTAATACAATTTCTCGGCATACAAGCATTTCACAAGAAAGGATCAATGGCGTCTCTGGCTCTGTTACTCTGTAACTCTGCTCTGTAACTCTGTGACTCTGGTAAAAAAAAAAAAAAAAAAAAAAAAATCATCATCAGCCCTCCCCGGTGTCTAGCTCCCACATACCTGTTCACTCATACAGTGGGTACGGAAAGTATTCAGACCCCTTTAAATTTTTCACTCTTTGTTTCATTGCAGCCTTTTTCCAAAAATCAAAAAAGTTCATTTTATTTCTCAGTAATGTACACTCAGCAACCCATCTTGACAGAAAAAAACAGAAATTTAGAAATTTTTGCATATTTATTAAAAAACAAAAACTGAAATATCACATGGTCATAAGTATTCAGACCCTTTGCCGTGACCCTCATATGTAACTCAGGTGCTGTCTATTTCTTCTGATCATCCTTGAGATGGTTCTACACCTTCATTGGAGTCCAGCTGTGTTTGATTATACTGATTGGACTTGATTAGGAAAGCCACACATCTGTCTATATAAGACCTTACAGCTCACAGTGCATGTCAGAGCAAATGACAATCATGAGGTCAAAGGAACTGCCTGAAGAGCTCAGAGACAGAATTGTGGCAAGGCACAGATCTGGTCAAGGTTACAAAAAAATTTCTGCTGCACTTAAGGTTCCTAAGAGCACAGTGGCCTCCATAATCCTCAAATGGAAGACGTTTGGGACGACCAGAACCCTTCCTAGAGCTGGCCGTCCGGCCAAACTGAGCTATCGGGGAGAAGAGCCTTGGTGAGAGAGGCAAAGAAGAACCCAATGGTCACTGTGGCTAAGCTCCAGAGATGCAGTCGGGAGATGGGAGAAAGTTGTAGTAAGTCAACCATCACTGCAGCAATCCACCAGTCGGGGCTTTATGGCAGAGTGGCCCGAAGGAAGCCTCTCCTCAGTGCAAGACACATGAAAGCCCGCATGGAGTTTGCTAAAAACACCTGAAGGACTCCAAGATGGTGATAAATAAAATCCTCTGGTCTGATGAGACCAAGATAGAACTTTTGGCCTTAATTCTAAGCGGTATGTGTGGAGAAAACCAGGCACTGCTCATCACCTGTCCAATACAGTCTCAACAGTGAAGCATGGTGGTGGCAGCATCATGCTGTGGGGGTGTTTTTCAGCTGCAGGGACAGGGCGACTGGTTGCAATCGAGGGAAAGATGAATGCGGCCAAGTACAGGGATATCCTGGGCCGAAAACCTTTTCCAGAGTGCTCTGGACCTCAGACTGGGCCGAAGGTTTACCTTCCAACAAGACAATGACCCTAAGCACACCGCTAAAATAACGAAGGAGTGGCTTCACAACAACTCTGTGGCTGTTCTTGAATGGCCCAGCCAGAGCCCTGACTTAAACCCAATTGAGCATCTCTGGAGAGACCTGAAAATGACTGTCCACCAACGTTTACCATCCAACCTGACAGAACTGGAGAGGATCTGCAAGGAGGAATGGCAGAGGATACCCAAATCCAGATGTGAGAAACTTGTTGCATCTTTCCCAAAACGACTCATGGCTGTATTAGATCAAAAGGGTGCTTCTACTAAATACTGAACAAAGGGTCTGAATACTTATGACCATGTGATATTTCAGTTTTTGTTTTTTAATAAATATGCAAAAATTTCTAAATTTCTGTTTTTTTTCTGTCAAGATGGGTTGCTGAGTGTACATTACTGAGAAATAAAATGAACTTTTTTGATTTTTGGAAAAAGGCTGCAATGAAACAAAGAGTGAAAAATTTAAAGGGGTCTGAATACTTTCCGTACCAACTGTATATGTAGACTACACCTGGTGGCTAAGGCTTGCTGCCTTCAAAACAAAAGCACTAAAAATAACCCAAATAAAATACTAATGATAAACAAATTTATATAGCTGTATAATTCAAGCAAAACTGAAATTAAATTAACTATTATATATAACAAAATAATGAATATCTCCAACATTGTCCCTAATTGTGAAAAGTGTAAACTCACAATTACCTTTCTTTATTTCTATAAAGGGAGCTATACTCTCTACTAGGGATGAGCGAGTACAACATTATCTGTATCTGTTTACCACATGAATTATCTGTATCCGTATCTGTACTCGGACTGGGCGGGGCCTAACCCGGGGAAGTGGGCAGATTTAACCCGAAAGTGGGTCGGGTTGTCTTGAAATGGGCGGAGCTTTAACCAGTATGTTATTTTAAGCATGCAATTGATATGGGTTGATTAGAAATTGTTATATTTATTGCTGATTAGAAAACTATTGATCAGTGGTGTTGTCATGGTAACAAACAAACTATATACAAAACAAGTTTTGCAACAATAAATACAACAATGTGGTTGCTATTATTAAGTAAAATGTAATGAACAAGAGTTTTCATACTCAATAATATAACTTACTTTTTTTAAACTTTTAATTTTTCTATGATCAGTGTGATACATTTTTTTTTATTTTCACACCAGGTATATGTGAGTTTGCGTGTCTGTGAGTGAGTAAGAGATACAGAGAGAGAGAGAAACAAAGAGAGAGGGGGGCGGGGGTTGGAATGTGTTTGTGTGTGTATCTTAATTTGTAATATTATTTATTTATACCGCAACTGCCTTTTATTTTTTTTATAAAACACAGCAAGAAAGTTTCAGACACTCAAAAAAACTGGTTAGAGCCAGCAGGCAGTTTAAAAAAAATAATAAAAAACCCCGACGGCAGAGATGCAACGCGAGTCGCATTCTACCAAGCACTATGTCTGAACAAACCCCACGGTTACCAGAAGGCTCCTGGTTACTAAGTACTAGTTTGAACCGAAGTATAAAACAAACCTGAAGCTTGAAGAAACCCTAAATGTTAACGGAAAAGCCCCGCGGACCCGAGGGAGACAGCTGTTCACTTCTCTGTGTTCCGTGTGTGTGTGCGTGAGTACAGCCGGTCGGACACAGCAACAGAAGGAATCTGTGTGTGTAGGGAGGGACGCTGTGACTAGCCTATCATAGAATAGTATAGGGGAGGGGCGCTGTGACTAGCCTATCACAGAACGCAGATACAGTTAATGGAGACTTTTATTCAATCCGAGTACAGATATTGACTCACATTACTCGTATAATACTTGTACTCGGCAAAAGTGCTTTATCCGTACCGGATACTCGTTTCAGCCAAGTATCCGGCTCATCCTTACTCTCTACCTATACTCTAACTTCCCTATATCAATTTTGTTCTCCTTCATCCAATTGCTGTAAGAGAAACAGACAGAAGACAGGATAGAATGCAAAAAAGAGAATAGATGTCCATGATGCTACACTGTGGCGTCCAGTAACAAGCAGATCTTCATTACAGGTCTCTCCAACACACTGGTCTTAGTTTGGAGGCACACAGAACAAACCAGTCCCTTAGAGTCAGACTTGGTACTCAAAACTCGGCCCATCATCCAGGATCCTCTTGGAGCTGTAGCGTCAGCAATAATGACAATATCACCTGGAGAGAAGCTTCTTCTTGCCTTAGCCAATTTTTGTCTTTCTTGCATCACAAGTAAGTACTCAGATGTCCATCTTCTTCTTGTACAAGTCACTTTTCTCAGAGTCCTGGTGGAAGAATGGGTTTTGCTTTCAGCAGAATGATATGATTTGGCGTGAGGGCCTCAAGGTCATTGGGATCATCTTTGTGATGGGTCTGTCGTTCAGTATTGCCTCCACCTCGCAAAACCGCGTATGCAGACCTTCATCATCCAATACTTGCTGTCCAAGAAGTATGCTTCTTACTGAGCATGGCATAATTTCCTCCTCAGGTAAGTCTGCCATCTTTTGCTCTCCAAGTTTACCTCTGTAACGTTTACACACAGTGCATTCTGTAATTGTCTTCCTTGCAACAGAGTTGGCATTAATTATCCAATATGTTTGTCGAAGTCTGTTCAACATTTGGTTTCTACCAGTGTGTCCTAGTTGTTGATGGATATGGCGTAAAATCAGCTGGGAAACATGCAGGTTTCTTTGAAAGGATAACAGGATGCTTGGTTTCTGCTGGTAGAGCTGAGCTTTGCAAGCGACCACCAACTCTGAGAATGCCGTCCTCCAATAAAGGATCGAGCTTGTACAGTGGACTGTCCTTGAAGACATTACCTGAGCCATGATTTAATGAAGCAATTACACTCTTGAACTTATCTTTCTGCCAAAAACTAAATATTGCCTTCTCTGCTTCATCACAATTCTCAAAAGTCAAGCCTTTTACTCCGAGCGTTGCTTTGAAACTCTGAAGCTTCTGTTCTACACAACCTTTAACTATTGTATTCTTGTCACTCTCAGCAGCTTTAAGTTCTTGTCTCTTTTGGCTCAAAAGCAAAAGAACTTCCTTAAGCTTGAGGAACCAGGCAACTGATGTTTTAAGTTTCCTCCAAGATGAGAAGTAGTTGATGAGATGAGTTGTGGGATCTGAGTTCTTGAAAATAGCATTCACTGATGCTTCTCTTTTAACCTCTGGGTCATCATCTGAAATCACAATTAGATCAATGTCAGATACAAGCCACTCCTTCTCTGGCATTTCCAACTTATCCTCAGATGTTCTTTAATTGAAATCATGATTGTATTGTTTGATGAGCATGTCTTCTAGATGTTCCACAGTCTTGACTCCATTGCTGTCTCCACTGCGCAGTGGTCCATTAATTATGGAATGTTCAACCTTGAAACTGGCATAGTCTTTTGAGTTAGTGCGCTAGACAACTCCATAAAATCATCCGTGTCCATACCAGATACTTCCAAACCAGTCAGTACAGTGGTGCTCACAATCTTTTTTTGACCCATTGTTCTCAATACAATGTTGGCTGGTTTGCCTCCCAAGCCCAGTCTCTTTGCCAAACTGACAGTACAGAATCTGCCTGAACTCCCGGGATCCAAGAATGCGTATGTATTCACCACTTCATTACTCTTCTGCCCTTTAACCTGAACTGCAACAATGGAGAAAACAGCATTATCCTCATCACCGGCCCCTATTCAACCACATGTCTGTGACGGTCCAGGTGACTCTCCTAGTGGAGGGCTCACGGCTTTGGCTTCTTTAAACGACTGATTTGTATCCTTTTCCTCATGTGAAGAACTGATGGATGCTTCTGGTGACACACACTACAATCCAAACGTCTCCTGCAGTCTTTGCTTATGTGACCAGGCTTTAGGCAACCAAAACAAATTCCATTTTCCTTTTATGAAACTTATCTTGTCCCGTTGAATCTTCATCTTGAAGCGTGAGCATTTATCCAGTGAGTGACCATTTTCCTAACAAAATAAACCGCAGAAGAAGACAACTAAAAAAACCATCAGCCCTGTCTACCTCCCACATACCTGTTCACCCATACAGTGAGGAAAATAAGTATTTGAACACCCTGCTATTTTGCAAGTTCTCCCACTTAGAAATCATGGAGGGGTCTGAAATTGTCATTGTAGGTGCATGTCCACTGTGAGAGACATAATCTAAAAAAAAAAAAACAGCTGCAAATAAGTATTTGAACACCTGAGAAAATCAATGTTAATATGTGGTACAGCAGCCTTTGTTTGCGATTACAGAAGTCAAACGTTTCCTGTAGTTTTTCACCAGGTTTGCACACACTGCAGAAGGGATTTTGGCCCACTCCTCCACACAGATCTTCTCTAGATCAGTCAGTTTCTTGGCTGTCGCTGAGAAACTCGGAGTTTGAGATCCCTCCAAAGATTCTCTATTGGGTTTAGGTCTCAAGACTGGCATGTCATGTTGGAAGACCCAGCCTCGACCCATCTTCAATGCTCTGAGGGAAAGAGGTTGTTCCCCAAAATCTCGCAATACATGGCCCCGGTCATCCTCTCCTTAATACAGTGCAGTCGCCCGGTCCCATGTGCAGAAAAACACCCCCAAAGCATGATGCTACCACCCCCATGCTTCACAGTAGGGATGGTGTTCTTGGGATGGTACTCATCATTCTTCTTCCTCCAAACACGGTTAGTGGTCTTATGACCAAAAAGTTCCATTTTGGTCTCATCTGACCACAAGACTTTCTCCCATGACTCCTCTGGATCATCCAAATGGTCATTGGCAAACTTAAGACGGCCCTTGACGTGCTGATTTAAGCAGGGGAACCTTCCGTGCCATCCTTGATTTCAAACCATGACGTCTTAGTGTATTACCAACAGTGACATTGGAAACGGTGGTCCCAGCTCTTTTCAGGTCATTGACCAGCTCTTCCCGTGTAGTTCTGGACTGATTTCTCACCTTTCTTAGGATCATTGAGACCCCACGAGGTGAGATCTTGCATTGAGCCCCAGTCCGAGGGAGATTGACAGTCATGTTTAGCTTCTTCCATTTTCTAATGATTGCTCCAACAGTGGACCTTTTTTCACCAAGCTGCTTGGCAATTTCCCCGTAGCCCTTTCCAGCCTTGTGAAGGGGTACAATTTTTTCTCTGGTGTCTTTGGACAGCTCTTTGGTCTTGGCCATGTTAGTAGTTGGATTCTTACTGATTGCATGGGTGGACAGGTGTCTTTATGCAGCTAACAACCTCAAACAGGTGCATCTAATTTAGGATAATAAATGGAGTGGAGGTGGACATTTTAAAGGCAGACTAACAGGTCTTCGAGGGTCAGAATTGTAGCTGATAGACCGGTGTTCAAATACTTATTTGCAGCTGTATTATACAAATAAATATTAAAAAAATATACAGTAAGCCTGATCGGTTTGCGTACAGTAAAGGCATTGAGTCTGTTACCTTATTTGACTGAACTCTGTATGTAATTTCTGTCAATTTTATAAATCTAATTTCTATTATACTTAAGTAAATGAAACCCCCATCAACACAACTGCTTAAAAAATATTAATATTAAAATAACACTGTTAAAATCACAGGGAGATTTCTGGAAAGTAAAACGAAGATAAGTGCTCTCCTACTGAAGTTTATGTTCTGCTTTTTCAACTGTTTGGCAAATTGCTATTAAACACAGTCTGAGAGGATTTGAAATGCTATTTTTTTTCTTTCAATTCTTATCATTTTGATGCTGGTGATTCTCCTTTGGGACTGTCTAAAACCTGTTTGGGGTGCGCCAAAAATGCCTCTATGCTAAAAAAAAAAACCTGCATTCATAGAAAACTAAAGAAGCCAAAACACACAGGAAATATATAGAGCTCTGTTAAGATTGTCATGTGCCCTTGATTTTATGCAATATACAGTTTGGCTTTGTTAAAAGGTTCAGTAGATAACTTTTATAAAAATAAAAAATAAATTACTTTTGTTTCTCCATATAGTTGTTCTTTAACATATTTCCTCATCTTCTCTCACCAGGTTATTTATTTAGCTGAGCTGCTGATTCTTAAGATGTGTGATCAAAACAATTATGGTGACCAAGGTGAGATGTTAAACACTGAGGATGTGGATGAGCTGTCAGCCAGTGATGAATCTGAGCCTGAGGAACAAACCAGCAATGCTCCCTTTGACCCAGAGCTGGATGATGATGATTATGGTGGGGAGGTTGAGATCTCTGCTCTAGCTGCAGGACACCAAGCTCTGAGTTCCTTCAGTCTGAGAGGAGGGAGTTCAGCTTTCTCAAACCGTAGCCACAGCATCTTTGAATGCCTGGACAGTGTTGCCCGGCCAACCGCCTCCTCTCTGAGCCAAGATAACGTTACTGACGGAGTATTTGCTCGGCCTCTGCCTCCACATCCCAGCAGAAAGACAAGTCAGTCTCTGTCCAACTGCCCCACACCGGCAAAGAAAAGAGGAATTCCGGACTACCTGGTGCACCCTGAGCGCTGGACCCGCTACAGTCTGGAAGAAGTGACAATGACCTGTGACAAGGGCAACAGAAGGGCAGCTCACAACTTCCTCTTTAGTCTGCAGCAGAGTAAAGAGCTACAGGAGAGCAGGAGTGAGTCCTCCTGTGACATCCAGCAGAAGATTATCTTCTCCAGACCCAGCGGGATGCTAACTGAACCACCTGCTGAACAGCTGTCAGCAGTTGGAGGCAAAGAGGAGACACACCTTAGTCATCTGGAGGAGGATGACGAGGATGAGGAGGGCATGGAGGAAACCAGAAACCAGAGTGTAGAAAAAGTTGAGGAAAGGGTGAGAGATGAAGAGAAAAAGACATGAATGGAGTTTTGGGTCGACCAGAGGAGAAGAAATCAGTGCAGAAAGAAAAAGAAGAGGAGGAAGAGGCCAACCCCACTTTTCCATCTTTCAGGAATACCAAGCGTAAGAACTACAGGAAAAGCTCAGGGCAAGATGATAACTGACCACTACACAGCTCTTTTGCCGCCTCATCACTATGTCAAAATAGTACAAACCACAGATGTAAAACACAGCAAATGGGCTGACTTTACTGGACTAAGTCCAGAGCACAGCGCAAGCGGGAGGATTTTGGATTGAGCCCAGAACAGATTTTTGAAATGTTGGAGCGTCGCCTTATCACCTGCTCCAATTTCGCTGCAGTACTGCTCACACCTCGAGTTTGAGAAGCATCCCCAAGCCTGTCTTTGTGTTACTGCAGCATATGCAGAGGAACAGAGCATGCATGCCCTCCCACCCTAATAATTGTTATACAGTGGACTTTTTTCTGGAGGGGCTCCAGGCATTAAGGGAAGGTGGGCTCCATTCCTAATAAATACAATGCAGTATTGTGGTTGAGCGATTTGAGTAGAGCCAGGCGACTTTGGGCAAGGGGGCATAGAAAACAAACAGCTCCGTGAGCGAGAAGTGTAAATTGTCACTGCTCCAATGATGCTATGTACTCCCAAACCTCAAACTGAGAAAGAGTAACTTAACAGCAGGCTCAGAAGCAGTGTATTGCTGACCTCTGTACACCCAACTTTACCGATGGTTATGGTTGGACATGTGTTCTGCTGCACCTGTAACAACACCAAATAGTGAACTATAGAATAAACTGTTTATTGTTTATTTTATTTTTTTGTTAGCTTACCCCACAGTGAAGTAAGTTAGTTTTCATTTCAGGAGGCAACATCAACAGCTAACAGTCAGCTAAAAGTGAGAAGCTGCTTCTGGGAAATCGAAGTAAATCTAGGTAAATCTAGGTAAATCTACTGCTTTTATTGTACTGTAAAAATTTGTTGAAAATTCAAGATTGACAGTCTAGCAACAATAAGTGTGGGGGGGGGGCAAGGCTGAGTAATTGTCAGTTAAATCCAAATAAGCCTGAAAGACAAACGTGAACACAAAAAATTAAAAGAATCACCATGAGGGCAGTGAGTGTTAAGTCCAGCTGGTTGGAATTGGAACTGTAGGAATTTAAAACTTGTAGCCTTTATCTTGATTTGATTTACATTTTTTGTAGCATGTGCTGTATATTGGAATAATCTCAATCTTAAATAAATGTTTGATTTGTATTATTTACTTTATTATGTCATTCTTTTAAAACAATGAAATATTCTGTAAAGAAGAAGAAAACCTCTTCTATGTCGTCACCACAAAAATCAGCGTTTGAAATTTGCAAATGAACATGTAGACAAGCCTGATGCATTGTGGAAACAAGTTCTGTGGACCGATGAGGTTAAAATAGAACTTTTTGGCCGGAAAGGAACCTCTGCTTTTCATTTTATGACATTAAGCCTTACCATGTTTGCAAATCTTCCAATTTAATTTATCTCGCAATTACGTAAGGAGCTTGTTCTGAATTGGTCTGAAACAACTTGCATTGACGCTTAAGACTTTCGTCTTACACCAGTTTCAAATCGATTTTCTGATATCTGGGTACATGGTTGACACAATCTAGCATATGCTACAACGAAAACAATTCAAAAGGTTGGGCGCAAACTATTTTCAAATTTCTTAAACAGTTTTGAGTTGATCTAAAACAACTGGTTACCTAAGCTTATTTTTTATTGTTTAATGAGCTTATTCATCTTTAGTGATATGAGTTTCTCTCTGGGTTAAATCAAGTGCGCCCCCTTGTGGACAAAATATATCACCAGCGTATTACAACATGAGAAACATTATATTCATAGCCTTAAAAATTACAAGCCACAAACCAGTAGCCTAGGCTACAACTGCAAGAAAGCAGAAAAAGAAAGTTGATCTGTATATGCATCAATCGCCTCACAGTGATTGCTAGCATCAAAATAACATTGTGTTTTGGGTTGATCTGAAACAATAATAGGTAATTGTTGAAGAAAGGTTCTAAGAAATGTGAAGGAAGAAAATAAGCTTGACCACCTTTTTGTATTGTTTTTGTGTAGACTCTCCCAAATCTTGTGTTTTCATTTTGAAGGTTTCCCAAGGACAAAGGACAGAAGGATTTACTGCAAGTGTTTGTTCAGTGTTTTGCTGTCAACATTTTAAGCAGGGTGATTTTGATAGGACGGGTCAGATTGTCCAACTCCAAGATGGTGTTATTCCATCCGTCTTCAGCTTCCCGGTACACCGCCAAAGAGTAGCCTAGGTGTATCATCATAAGGCTATTAGCGTTTCATTCATAAATGTTCATAAATATTAATATATTACTAATATATTACGTAAAAAAGAGGTATATCTGTCCAAATACTTATACTACTAGTAATTTAATCAAATATATCGAAAGTCACAAGTATGCAATATTTAGTTTATTTTGTGGAGCTGTCCTGTTAACTTTATTTATATATTTTTATACTGTACAGCCAGTAGAACACGTCCTGTTCTGTAGACATGGACATTTATTTATTCATGTTGGACCAGTCCAATATGACTGTCAGTTGAAATAAACCTTTTGTTAGAAAACTTGTTTAATTTGTAATGAATTTATGTTGTAATTTTACATATGTTTAAAAATATCAGAATTCAAATCAATATTGCAGTATTCATAATTGATATTGCGATATCACATTTTGTCAATATCGTGCAACCCGTGTGTGTGTCTGTGTGTGGTGGGAGTGGGGCTGCTAATTGTCAAGGGCTGAAAGGAGATGGATGCAGAACAATGTGTAATAATAACTAACTCCAGTGAAATTATTTGAAATTTAGTGAGGACTAGGTTAGGACTGGATTTAAATCTGATTCTGGTTTCCAACTTGGCCCCAGGTGTGTCTGTTAAAACATGGATGGAGACAACTTCTCTCTGATGCTTTATTAAAATCAAGCATCAGAACAAACATGGGCGTGGGTAGCTCTGCTATGGCTGTTTGTGTGGTAATAAAAGAAATAAATAACATTGTAAAGGCTACCATACACAATGCATAGAAATCATATATGCTAGTAAATAATAATAAACCCACTATTAATTACAATATCTTAATGAGCAAGGACGTTCAACAATCGCCTTTATATCGAATCAACAGCCAGGTGTAACCTAGCTAACGGGTGAAGAACACAAACAAGCTAACTTTTAAATTTGCAAGAACTATAGACCAATACACCAACGGGCTTAAATGAACTGACAACATACGTTATATGACTTAGAGTTCTTAAAGATGCACACGTTCTACACGTAGACAGCTAGTTTTTTTTTCTTTTCTCTCACTTTTTTCTCCGTGTGCCGTGCGCAAGTGGCTAAGGAGTAGAAAGTACTGTATGGAGTATGTAAATGAAAGGAGTAAAAGTAAAAAGTTGCCAAAAAAATAAATAGTAAAGTAAAAATATCTGAAAAATCTACTTGAGCACAGTAACGAAGTATTTGTACTTCGTAACGAAGTATTTGTACTTCCCATCTCTGTAAATCTGAGCATGCAAAACTAACATCTGGACTCGACCAGAGCCGGTCTGACTTGGCTCTCATTGGATATGACGCGTTATGCCGTTAACCGTGTACATCTGAGCATGCGCAACTCAAATCTGCACTCTCCTCACATTGGGCAGTGACAAAGGACTCAGTCCTTGGAGGAATTTGGAAGTAATCCGTTGAGAACGTATTTGTATTTGTACTTCATTACTTTCCATCTCTGTAAATCTGAGCATGCAAAACTAACATCTTGACTCAACCAGAGCCGGTCTGACTTGGCTCTCATTGACTTGGCTCTCACGCGGTATGCCGTAAACCGTGTACATCTGAGCATGCGCAACTCAAATCTGCACTCTCCTCACATTGGGCAGTGACAAAGGACTCAGTCCTTGGAGGAATTTGGAGGATCCTTGACATTGGAACGGTCCTTTGACAGACGTTGATGGCATAGCGTCCTCCAAATTCTGGCTTTGGAGGATCCTTCCTTGACAGTGACAAACGGTCACATGATCTGTCCTTACATATACACACCTTTTTTGAAAGGCCCCAAAGGCTGCAACACCAACCAAACACTGCCATGAAGACCAAGGAACTCTCTAAACAAGTAAGGGACAATGTTGTTGAGAAATACAAGTTAGGGTTAGGTTATAAAACAAATATCCAAATATTTGATGATCCCCAGGAGCATCATAAAATCTATCAATCAAATCTATAACCAAATGGAAAGAACATGGTGTAACCGGGCCCAATGGAGGGCTTAGTCAAACTTTAGCAATTTAACACGACAATGCAACCTTGGGACCTCACTTGAAGAGTTTATTTATTTTGATATCAGTTGGTACCAATACCGGGGACTCCACTACACAGGCAAGCCCACATAAAAGATCAGAGACGAGGTTTGTTAGAGCTACTCAAAATAATTTATTACAAACCAGAAAACAATGTCCATTAGAATGTAACTGTTAAAATAAGTTAGAAACAGAACCAATACAATAAAAGACAAAACAACAAAATATACAAAACGTAGCAGGTTGTGGAGAACTTTGTTAAAGTGAAGACTATTAAAGTGGAAACTATTTAATTGGTTGCAGTGATCGTCATGGGTGGATGATGCACTGCACGAACAGAAAGAAACAAGGGTCAATATCTGTACCGGCATGCAAAACATACAGCAAAAGTGACAAAGCAAAAGTACCTTGGCTGTCTACTCCAGCAAACCCACAAACCACACAGAGCATTAATCTTGAACCACGGAACAGATAACAGCATACAAGGCACATCAGGCATAAACAACAGCCAAAAAAAGGGAAAGTCCGAGCTTAGCGGACGGGCGTTTATTTCCATGTGTCTCACATGATGTGTCACGTGGCAATGTACTTAACATACTGGATAACAATGGCACAACAGTAAACCTAAGAGACGGCCGCCCACCAAAACTCACGGACCAGGCAAAGAGGGCATTATAAGAGAGGCAGCACAGAGGCCTAAGGTAACCCTGGAGGAGCTGCAGAGTTCCACAGCAGAGACTGGAGGATTTGCATTGGGCGACAATAAGCCGTACGCTCCATAGAGTTGGGCTTTATGGCAGAGTGGCCAGAAGAAAGCCATTACTTTCATTAGAAAACAAAATGGCAGGTTTTGAGTTTGTGAAAAGGCATGTGGGAGAGTCCCAAAATGTATGGAGGAATGTGTTCTGGTCTGATGAGACAAAAATTTAACTTTTCGGCCATCAAAGAAAACGCCATGTCTGGCGCAAACCCAACACATCACATCAACCAAAGAACATCATCATCATCCTCATACTGTGTGGATGTTTTTCAGCAGCTGGGACTGGGAAACTGGTCAGAGTTGAGGGAAAGATAGATGGTGCTAAATACAGAGATATTCTTGAGCAAAACCTATGCGTGATTTGAGGTTAGGAACAACAGTAATTTGAGCTCCCTCTCTTTCTCTCTCTATTGGTTCTTAAAATCAGGAAGTTCAGAGGGGTGTACATGTGTGAAGGCCAAACATTTAGCCTTGAGGTAGATGCCATGTTCAAAAACATCTACAGTATGTAACGTGTGTGTGTAAAAAAAAAAAGTTGTTCAACTAGGAAGTGCATTTGTTCATGTTGTGTTGCATGTTGTGTCATCGAGTGTAGAAGACTGCAGTGACGGAAGACAGGTTGCCCTATAGGCGTGCTGTAAAACAATTTCAGTCAGCTGTTTAGCTGAGCTCAAACTTGGAGTGGAGATAATGATTGTAAGCTATGACCCATGAAATATATCAAGTATAGTAGAATGTAAATATGAGATGTTCAATGTTTTGTCTATTTTAGTATCAGTCATCACAACATTAAAACATGCTTCTGTTCTGAATGAAACCTAAATGATTTAATAGGTATGGCATACTGTCAGACCATTTTATGAAATACAGTTGTGTTCAGAATAATAGCAGTGTGTTGAATGATTCAGAGGAGAACTGGGTGAAAGTGTTTTGGTCAGATGAGACCTAAATCAAGTTCTTTGGCATCACTTCAACTCACCGTGTTTGGATGAGGAGGAATGCTGCCTATGACCCCAAGAACACCATCGCCACCGTCAAACATAGAGGTGGAAACATTATGCTTTGGGGTTGTTTTTCTGGTAAGGGGACAGGACAACTGTATTAAAAGGACGATAGACAGGGCCATGTACTGTACCATCAAATCTTGGGTGAGAACCTCCTTCCCTCAGCCAGGGCATTGAAAATGGGTCGTGGATGGATATTTCAGCATGACAATGACCCAAAACACACGGCCAAGGCAACAAAGGAGTGCATTAAGAATAAGCCAGTTAAGGTCTTGGAGTGGCTTAGCCAGTCTCCAGACCTTAATTCCATTGAAAATCTGTGGAGGGAACTTAAGGTTTGAGTTGCCAAACGTCAGCCTCGAAACCTTAATGACATGCTATTCTGTCTCTCACTGTTCAAATGACCCTACTTTAAAATCATATACTGATCATTTCTTTGTCAGCTGGCAAATGCACATAATCTGCAGTATTATTAAAATATAACAGTACAAGTATTTTTACAATGTGATAATAAATGTATAGCTTACAGTTTCAGTTCATAAAAATAAATAACTAACTTAAATCATCTGGCAATGTTACCTACAGTGGTCTGCAAAAGTTTGGGCAACCTTGTTAATTTCCATGATTTTCCTTCATAAATCGTTGGTTCTTAGGATAAACAAATCAGTTAAATATATCATATAGGAGACAAACACAGTGATATTTGAGAAGTGAAACAAAGTTTATACAATTTACAGGAAGTGTGCAATAATTGTTTGAACAAAATTAGGTATGTGCATAAATTTGGGCACCACAATCAAAAAAAATAACTCAATATTTAGTAGATCCCCCTTTTGCAGAAATAACAGCTTCTAAACGCTTCCTATAGCTTCCTATGAGAGTCTGGATTCTGGTTGGAGGTATTTTGGACCATTCCTCTCTACAAAACACCTCTAATTCATTCAGGTTTGATGGTTTCCGAGCATGGACAGCTCTCTTTAAGTCACACCACAGATTTTCAATAATATTCAGGTCTGGGGACTGAGATGGCCATTCCAGAACGTTGTACTTGTTCCTCTGCATGAATGCCTTAGTAGATTTTGAGCAGTGTTTAGGGTCATTGTCCTGTTGAAAGATCCAGCCCCGGCGCAGCTTCAGCCTTGTCACTGATTCCTGGACATTGGTCTCCAGAATCTGCTGATATTTGGTGGAATCCATGCGTCCCTCAACTTTAACAAGATTCCCAGTCCCTGCACTGGCCACACAGGCCCACAGCAGGATGGAACCACCACCAAATTTTACTGTAGGCAGCAGGTGTTTTTCTAGGAATGCTGTGTTGTTTTTCCTCCATGCATGACACCCCTTGTTATGTCCAAATAACTCAATTTTAGTTTCATCAGTCCACAGCACCTTATTCCAAAAGGAAGCCGGCTTGTCCAAATGTGCTTTAGCATACCTCAAGCGGCTTTGTTTGTGATGTGGGCGGAGAAAAGGCTTCCTCCGCATCACTCTTGCGTACAGCATCTCCTTGTGTAAAGTGCGCGCAATAGTTGTACGATGCACAATGACTCCATCTGCAGCAAGATCATGTTGTATGTCTTTGGTGCTGGCCTGTGGGTTGACTTTGACTGTTCTAACCATTCTTCGCTTCTATTTATCCGTGATTTTCCTTGGTCTGCCACTTCAAGCCTTAACTTGAACTGTGCCTCTGGTCTTCCATTTCCTGACTATGTTCCTAACTGTCGAATCAGACAACTGATATCTCTTAGACAGCTTTCGGTATCCTTCCCCTAATTCATGATGGTGAACAATCTTTGTTTTCAGTTCATGTGACAATCATGGAAATTAACAAGGTTGCCCAAACTTTTGCAGACCACTGTATAGTGTTACTCAGGAGATGAGAAGTCTTTAAAGCTTTGTCTTTAAATACAGAAACAAATAATGTCTGTCTGAAGTTTAATATAAAACAAGTTTTTGCTGGGAAGAAACTGAAGAAATCTGGCCTTGAGAATATGATATTTGCCCAAAAGACACAGCAGTTGTATCACCTTATCAACTTCCATGTTGTTCAACTCTACATTAAAAAATAAGACCATACATTCTGTATGATAGTAGTCATCTTCCACCTTCTCGCTGTCTCCAATCAGCTGGCTTCACAATTCAGCTCCTTGCTCCACCTTGCCTCCGCTTCCAGTCTTCCCCTCTTAGGCTCCTCTGAAGCCCGTACCCCAGTGCCTCCTCTTTGGCTTCCTCTGCTCCGGTCTTCCCGCGCTTCCCTCGCCATCCTGTCCTACCTGCCCTTCCCTCGCCTTCCTAATCAACTTTCCCTGCCCTGGCCATCCTGCTTTCTCCCTTAAGTTTTTCCCTCTGCACAATTGCCTTGCATTTGGATCCTTTTTGTCTTCATCCACAACAAATAACACATCTGTGGATACCTTTTGTAATTAACATAAAAGACCAACATGTAGTTAAGGCATTGTAGATTACAATGAATTATACTAACATTCATGTACAATCTCAGGACATGCAGTATGCTGAACACTTTGACCTGATCATGGTACTTTAATTTGCACTTTCTGTATTTCTGTTGAGCATTCCCCACCTTGATCATGTTTTATGAGTCCTGCACTAATGGAAAAGCTGCTATATATAGTTAACTTTAGGGCTGAGTGCACATTGTAAAAAGTGTGTAAACATACTTCTACATGTCAAATCATTCTTAGATAATGTATAATGTACATTTTTAGTGATGTGTTCATTTTGGTAAATGACTCCTCTTAAAACAGATTAATGTAATGAAAGAAGGTCCCCAAATAGATTAGCAAACACAACTAAGTGGAAGAAAGACAGCATCAACAACTGTGGTTAATAACTCCTCCACCAGAATGCTTGTTGGGTACATTAACAGTCTGAAATAATGTATTTAGATTTTTTGAAAAAAAAAACATCTTACATAGTGACGCTGCAATGTTGAACCTGGTGCTTTATACATATATAGGGTATATAGTATATAGTATATATAGTATATACTATACAGTATATAGTTTCAGATTTTTCAAGATAATTAATGTAAGGCAAATGCCAAAGGGACCACCTGGTGTCGCATGCTGATTGAAGGCTGATTACCTTCACCTGTTCCTGCTCTGCTCTGCCACATCCTTGTTACCTGCCAGCTGCACGGAATCACCACTCATCATGCTCAGTACTTAACACCCTGCTTTCCAGTCTACACTTGTCAGATCGTCTGCTACCAGCACTGGTTTTCCTGCCTGCTATGGTATACTTCTCTGACTCCCTGCCTATGTTCCTGGACCCGTTCATCTGCTTCTGTGTTTCTCCCACCTCGGACTATCTCGGATTCTCCTGTTCCTGCCGTAGCTGTAGCCACTGGGGATACTCTCATACGCAGGCTCAATTGCTGACTCTTTGCTTGTGTTCCCGGACACGTTCATCTGCCTCTGTGTTTTTCCTACCCAGGACTTCCTGGATTATCCGGTTCCTGCCGTAATTGTCGGCTACTAGGGAAACCCACACACACAGACTCTTGAGACTCCTGTACTCCTGACATACTTTGTACCCTTTATCTTCAATAAAGTTTTGAACGTGACGCATTTGTGGTCCTCGTCATGTCTGGTTTCTGACAGATATTGCCTCAGTGCTCATCCGCCAGAGGGATTCGCCTTTGCAGATGGCCTCCTGAGGGAATTTGCCCTCAGGAGGCCATCTGCAATTAATCAATGCAATCAATCAATCAATTTACGTAACAAATAATATGTGAAGCATAGAACAATGTTTTGTAGTTAGCTATTCCAAGCTCTACTAAAAGAAACATTCATTTCATCTTGGTAACAAATGTATTTATTTAAACATTTACAACTATATACAACTTAAACATATACAACGACTTAAACATTTACAACAAATTAAACATTTAGAACTATATACACAATAAGAAGCGGCCATCAGTTGCTGTTGCTTCAAGAATGCAGACAGAATAAGAAAGTTTAGGTTAGTCCACTGGTAATCCAATCTATCCTGTAAAATGATAATTATATCTAATACAGTTGCAGTATATTTAATATTGTATCATGAAGGTAAACAAAATGTAAAACTAGTGATGTACTTTATTATGGTCTTAACTGACATCACTGTGTATGAGTGTTTACCCTTGTTGTTAAATGACTTTTCATATGTTGGTTACAGCGTTAGAGTACTTTAAGGATAATTTCCAGCTGGTCACTTTGAAGTATGTACAGTATTTGTCTTAATAGAAACAACAAACTTTCTTTTATGTACTTGGATGTAAGCGCAGCAGGTCAACTTCCACACTTTTAGTTATTCAACTGGGAAAAGTAGTCATGGTCAAGAGGTGCCTCATGCAATGCAGACACCTCGTCTGTGAGCAAGGCCCGCCAGGCTGCTCTACTCCGGCTCTCCCCACCATCCCGCTCCACTGGTGGCTGGTTTTCTTCCTCCTCCACAGCCTCTTCCAGCTCATCCACTACACCAACACAAATGTTGTGTAATACAACACATGCTGTCACAACCTGTGCACAAGGTAGAGCAAAAGAAGACAAGACTTTATTGAGATATGAAAAAAACATGAAAAAGAAAATGTTGTTTTGAGTAGTATATTTAGATTTGATTAAGAAATTAACTACAGACATATTGCAATGATTTATTACCTTAGGGACAAACTGTGGATGTACTTCAAGTGCTTTTAAAAAGATGCACCATCAGCTATGAGAAAATAGGTGGAGGGTAAGTCCCCCTAGTGTAGATGGGGCTGTTCTTCAGGATTTGTGCATTATGCACACTTCCTGGGTATCCCACAAAGATGTCCATAAAGCAACTCTGATGGTCACAGACTGCCTGAAGCGTCACGGAGGGAAAGAGCTTCCTGTTGTTATAGTTGTGACCATCAGGACCGCCAGGACATTTGATCCTTATGTTGCAGCCATCTACTGTCCCTGCTGGAGGGCTAAATGCATGGTGATTAGCCAAGCGAGCAAAGCCATCCTCGACCACCTGGAGCTCCTCCTCTGTGCGCGGGAAGTGAACAAACTGGGGCAGCATAGCCACCACCTCATCCACCATCCTGGGGACCACTCTGTGCACCGAGGACAGAGGCATGCAGAAGACCCCGGGGAAACTCTGTAGGCTGAACCGGTTGCCAGCCAGAACAGGAACACAAGTGTCTCCAGGGTGGGGGCCCATCTGTGCTGCCTGTTTGTCCTCAGGGCCACCATCAGCTGCTGCATGGCCTCTTTGCCCAGCCTGAAGTCAGGGCAGGTGTCCTCCCTTCCATAGTACCACTGCAGTTCTAGCACTGTGTGATTAATGGCACAGTAATGCCACGCCTGTGTAACATGAATAGAGGAAGGTTTATGTATGATTTATTGTTATTTTTTTGGGCTAAACTATTATTACATATTGGATCAAAACTGATTTGCAGAGGGGGATTTAAACCTGTTCCCTTTTACTGGTTGATTGACAGCATGGTTGACCTTGTTATTGTCACTTCATATAGCATTTTTTTGTTGATCACATATTTTACCACCGCATTTGTTTTAAAAGTTAGAACGTTATTAGCCAATAAGCTTAATGTTACAATACAACCACCATCAGCAAACCTAATAGGCCTAGTATAATAGTAATGTTGAGTCCAATTGTAAGTTATAGTAGTTAAGCATAAGCACACGCTGTTAATCCCAAAAAGCCATATAAGGATAAGATTTTTCTCTGTAACGATTAAAAATAACGTTAACAACCACGACTTTAACATGTATAGACATAACATAATCGGTTGTAAAAAAATAAAATAATTGCTGAATCATGAGTTAACGTTGGCCTATTAGCTAGTGCAACGTTACTTATTTACCCTTTGATCGTGTTTTAACGTTACTTACCATCCCATGCACTTGCAAGCCTGTTCCATTGTACGTGTTCTAACTCTGACCTAGCCTCTGAAGGATCCTTGACATTGAAAAACAGGGTTTGTGTTTGTTGTTGAAGATCGTTGTTTTGTTTTGTCATGCTGCATGTCCTAAGATTGTACATGAATGTTAGTATAATTCATTGTAATCTACAATGCCTTAACTACATGTTGGTCTTTTATATCAATTACAAAAGGTATCCACACTAAAAACTGAATGACCAGAGCCTACAATTGAATTCAATTCAATTTTATTTATATAGCGCAAAATCACAACAACACTCATCTCATTGCACTTTTCATAAAGAGCAGAGGCCTATTGCACGAAACTAGGATAAGGGATTAAGCCGGGATATTCAAGTTATCCTGGATGAATTTAGCTTTGACTCGGTTGCACGAAACCAGATTGAATTAAGCCCGGCCAAGTAACCATGGAGATTTATTCTTTGCGGCTAGCCTGGTCCAGAGCAGGCTAACAGCCAGGCTAAGATTAATCCTGGAGTCTAATGTGTCAAATCAGCTGCCGTCTGATCCGAAATAAACGTGTTAACAGTTATTCCGTTGTCTTCTGCATGTCTTCTGCTTTATTTTCATTTACATGCATTAGCCTACTTGTCACTATTGTTGTCGCGAGTTTGATTTAAACCCTACTACATTTGTTAGATGATTAGAAATGGTTGCAGTGGCACCCTGATGCGGAGTGGGACTTTTCCCGGTGGGACGGTACTGTTTCGAGGCTGCCTGGCGTG
Organism: Etheostoma perlongum; assembly: GCA_026937815.1. Lineage (NCBI taxonomy): Eukaryota > Metazoa > Chordata > Actinopteri > Perciformes > Percidae > Etheostoma > Etheostoma perlongum. The sequence continues at coordinate 28,309,507 of CM049371.1, forward strand.
CGGCTGCTGCCCGGTGGCTGCTGCCTTCCGGCAGACCTGCGAGTTGCGTCAGTGTCCACTCTCTCTGTAAAAGTAGAGATGAGCAGCGCAGCGTCCGTGGTCTCAGCTTCAGGTTTATACAGGACGCGCTCCGAAGATTAAGTGTGACGATATTAATGTAGCGATATTCCCAGATAAAAATAATGACAGACTGGTCAGAGACCAATACATTCATGATTTCATTTTCTTGTTGCTTATCCTTCTCTAATAAAGGACAGTTTGTGTTACTCCTTAATATGTAGGCCTAATGCTTTTTTATTATAGCTTACATTGGTTTCATAACCTTCTCAATTAGTCTCACATCCCTGGACCAATAACGTGGCCTATATACAGTACGTACGTAGTGTAGTTTACACAATGCTTCTTAATCTTTTTATTTTGGTGAGGTCACTTGTCAGAAGAATAAAAAAACATGAATATTGTTTTACAAATGCTCAAAGCGTGTATTGAAGTAATTTTCTTCTTTTTCTAGTTGTTGTCCCTTTCTGATCGTTCTGTATAAACATTAATTGTACAAAGAATTAGACTTAGCTTATAGAGATTTGTGCATATGGTTGTAAAACTCGCGTTGTGAATAAGGGTTTGAAATTAAGCCTAGTCATAGGGTTGGTTTTAGCCTACTGTAAAACCAGCACATTTATCACATAAAAACAGAAACATGAAACTAGCATATTTAAAGCAATTAAAACACAGTGTAGCCTACAACTTTATAAAAATGTGTAGTGACTATGGGCTAAGTAGATATTTTTACACCCTCACACATTCAGTCGGTCCGCTATGTTGGGCTTTTTCTCTCCGTTTGATAAGAGCCGTATTTCCCTTTTTGCATATTCTTCCCCCTCCTCGTTACTTTCCATTAGAAGCTGCTGCTCATTGGGTGAAACATATGACGCATGCGTCTTCTCCATCTCCGCATCAGTAAATCTGTGATCGATACCGTGGTCTATGTGAGAAAGCCGTGAACGTGCACTTCTCCCAGCTATCTACACCTGGCTTGACTTAGCTCCACCTGTTCATCCTGGCTCGGCAAACGTGCAACCGATTAAGCCGCGATGAGCGGATCACACTAAGTCAAGCTGCGCTTTTTCATTTATCCTGGATATCTTTATTCTACTTTCGTGCAATAGGCCCCAGGTCTAGACCGTGTGATGTTATTTACAGAAACCCAACAGCCCCCACACCAAGAGCAAGCACCAGGTGACAGAGGCAAGGAAAAACTTCCTTTAAGAGGTAGAAACCTCGAGCAGAACCATGGCTCAGGGTGGGCGGTCATCTGCCTTGACCGGTTGGTGGTGAACCCAAAGGAAGACCTGGTGTAAAGAGCGCCGTATTTGGTGTAATTTCATCTGGTTGTGGAAAACAGACTGTTTTGACCACATACAAAGTTGTCTAATCTGTTCTGATTATAATGATTCTAGAAAATCATTTTTTGTACAGCTTCTTCTGCTTAAAGGACAGACCAACTTTTAGCACTTGGTATTTAGAGGTTCAATTTGTTGTGGATGACTTGGTTTCTGATGTAGTTTGATAGGTGATAGTAGTAATATTAAGTAGTTGTGTGGATTAAAACTATTTGGGGTAAATGTTAAGCTGAAACTCTGTCCTAATCGCAGGTGTGGAGTCTGGTGTGCGTGTCATCTACCACAATTAACCTCTGCTTTATATATGAGCCCTCCACTCTGCATCAGATCATAGTCACGACCACAGTTAGTCTCGCTCATGACTCATTTGTGTATTTGCCTGTCCTTATCTCTTAATTCTCTTGTGCTTCAGCTACAATTGGAACCTGACTTCGGCTTCACTCCTCCACCGGACACCACCACCTCTAGACCCCACCACTAGCTGGATTACTGTCTATGACGGATTCGCTCCTTCTCGGAAACCAAAAGACCTGTTCACCCTGGAATCCTGGACGTGCTTTTCCCCCTCGGTAACCTAGACTTGATACGTGAGTACTTTAAATAAACCTGTTAATTCACACTCCTGGCTTTGCGTTCTGTCTGCATTTGGGTTCTGTTCACCATTCAAACAGTTTCGCCTTCAGAAGTATGTATTAGGCATACCATTTATATATTTTATTGTATAAATTGTTAGAATTAGATCTTGATGTTAGTTTTCATACTTTAAAAATGACAGTGCAGTAAATATCAAGTACATTTGATTTAATCATTACATTGAATAAGATTTTTTCCTTTGCAATTTGTGATCACACTTTTGTTAATATTACTTTACAATAACCCTGCACAGATTAAACAGCACCTAGTGCATTTTCAATTACACTTGACTTAATTATAAATTCTATTGAATTACCAATGTCTTCTTATATGACTACAATACTGGATGTTCCTATAGTTATAGTTTGTTCAGAAAAACAACAAAATGTAGCTTTAGAATGCACATGGAAATGGTGTAGGGTTTGGAAAAAAAGGGAGAAGGCTCTCCGACCGCAGACCGACCCAGTTGAACAAATAGATGTAGACATCTTCAATGCCAAGGTTGTTCCCCATGGTCTTGCCTTGTCTCCAATAATCCAGACTGTTGCTGGATTGGAAAAATGCATTGTAATAGTGAGAGATGTATCAAATTTTAAGCTATAGAGAAAAAGGATAAATGAAGAGCAATCGTAATTACATACAGTTATTTGAAAATACATTATTACTGTTGTGGTTTGGGGTTTTTGTTTGGGTTTATTTTCCCCTTTCTTTGGCCTCTTTGTGTTTTTGTCTTAGTTTTCTCCCTGGTCCTGTCTTGTGTTCCCCTGTGTGTCTGTTTGTTCTGCTTCCTGTTTTATTTTGGTAGTATTTTTTCCTGTCTTGCCTTGTCTTGTCTTGTCTAGCTTTGCGATTCACCTGACGTCTCACCTGTTCCCCGTTACCTCGTTACCTCTTGTACTTAACCTCTGTGTTCCCTTTGTCTAATACTTGATCGTTTGTCTTGTCTTTGAGCCCGTTGTGCTGTGTGCCTCAGTGTTCCTGGAGGTTTTTCAGTTCCCTCTGACCGTTTTTCCCTGTGAGTACTCCTCTGTGATATTCCCCTGCTTTTGCCTTGCTGAGACCAGTTTTTTTGTGCCTTTGTATTTTTTTGTATTTTGTATTCTCTGTTTTTTGGAATTTGCCTGTTCCCGGTGTTCTTCTCTTGGACTGCAATTAAGTGTTTTTGTTGAAGCTCTCTCTGCCTGCTCCGACTCTGCTTTTCGTCCTCCTCCCTTCACCTCCTGTAACAGAACGATCAAGCCAAAGTATGGACCCAGCAGAGTATGTGTTTGAGCCGCTCCTCCACCCGCTCGACCCGGCAGTGGACTTCATGTCCACCACGTTCCGCCGCCTGCATGAGGATGATCCTACTAAGACCTGGCACCTCATGATGGTACGGTGGGAGGAGGTGGACAGGGAGTACAGTCCCCTCCCAGAGACCGTAGAGACTGACTCTACGGGGAGGACTGGCCCGTAACCACTCCCCGGGAGCCTTCACGGACCAGTCCTCCCCGGGAGCCTTCACGGACCAGTCCTCCCCGGGAGCCTTCACGGACCAGTCCTGATGCAAAACGCCTTGGCGGGCAATCCCTGAACTCTGAAGGTGCCACGAGCCTGCAGGCCTCCCTGGTCCCCACCAACTTTCCGGACCAGTTGCCGCTGAACGTCGCTGCGGACCCCCAGCCGCCACTGACCGTCGCCGCGGACCCCCAGCCGGCGCCCATAGAGACTGATTTCCAGGGAGTTGCCACTGACCAGTCCTCCCTGCGAGCCGCCTCAGACCCAGACCGGCAGTCCGCCCCCCCCAGACCGGCCGCCCGGCCCCCCAGACCCTGACCGGCCGATCGACCCCCCCCTGACCGGCCGGCCCAGTCCCCCCGGATCTAGTCCCCTGACTTCCTCCGGCCCTGGTCACCGGGGTTCCCCTTGGGGTCTCCCGGGTCCCAGGCCCTCAGGAACCCCGGTCCCCCATGCTTTAGGTTCCCTTAGTCTTAGCTTCCCTGGTCTCGTGTCTGTCCCGGTAGCTGTGTTTGTCCCTGTCACTGTGTCTGTTCCTATCTCTGTCTCGGTGCCTGTTTGTGTCCCCGTGCTCATCTCTGTCCCTGTGTCTGTCGCTGTCCCGGTGTTTGTATCTGTCCCTGTCACCGTCCCTGTGCCTGTCACCATTCCCATCCCTGTCTTCCTCCCTATCCCTGCGTCCTCCCCATCTAAAGTTGTTCATCTAAAGTTGGTGTATATACGTCATCTCCGTCCGTCTGTTTGTTCTGTGGTGGAAGTTTCTGTACAGCGAGGGAGGAATTTGGGGTGAAGAAGAGACCTTGTAGAAACAAAATAAAGACAGGCTGCAAACTGGATTAAAAGTTTAGGTATTCGGTGGAAGGGTTAAATTATTTTCTCGAGAACAATCAAAAATGACAAGAACAGCATTCACAATGAATCAGAGTTACAAAGTGACAACAGTTCTGTGTCTTGCGTAACATATGACAGTTCCTTATATCCAGTGCCCCCAGAGGAGAAAAAACCCTTGTTTGGAAAACAGTTTAATCTCAAACATAACAATTAATGGACCTCAGGCAGACAGTTTGTTCTATTACGTATTTCTGAATCTGTACCTCACCTGTCCAAGTATCTTGACCGGTCATTCTATCTTAGCTGAAAAAGGACATCTTGTCTCTTGGATAGGCTATGGTCTCTACCTGGGACCTGCTATGATAAACACCGCTCTAGGCAACTGTTTCTGTCATGCTCCACGTCATTTATTCTTTAAGGAAATGGTGTGGAGTCCTAACAAACACAGTTGTCTCCATCAAGGAGAAACACAGATACAGAAGTCTTATACTCTGAGAGGCATTGGAGATCTTATTATGAATTATTAATATGAAAATCATTGGTTAAATGTAATTTTCCCATTACAGTTCCATCTGTGTCCACGCCTGTCCGGTCTACCCCTACGCCTGTCTCATCCGCGTTCCAGCCTGTCCCGTCCGAGTCGGCCTCGCCCCCCCGTGGGCTTCCTCGTGCGCCCTCCCTTCCTGCTAGTTTCAGCCCAAAAAGTGGATCAGCTGCTGTGTCTTCCTGTGTGATACAGGACTGTATATGTAAAGCACGTAGCGATGTATCATAGTTTAATATATATATATATATATATATATATATATATATATATAGTCTATGCGATGTATACAGTCCATTCAAGGCAGAGAAATGCGGGATTGTTGTGCAAATCAATGTTAACGTTAGGGATTAGCGTTAGCATAGCAAGCTAGCTTCAGGTAAGAACATAGTTGCAAGTATATATGCACAGGACTGTATAGACCACAAAATAAGACTGCCGTAATTTTTAAATCAATTATTTAAGCCGAAAATACGATGCGGAAGCCATTGCTGCCTGTTGCACAATGTATATCACTACCCTTCGGTTTCAAGTATGCTCGCGTTCTCCCTTGATTTTTTTTTTTTTCATTCACTGTCTATGGTTCCAAGGGCCATACACCCCTTACCCCTCGATCAAAAAAAGTATTGGGATAGCACTAGGTCTCACGTGAACGTGCAAGAGGTAGGGGTAAGATAGAGAAATGAGAAGTCTTATTCAAGTGCTTTAAACAAACATTTTACAAAAATGCCGTACTTCGATACAACTGTAAGGTTCTTTTAATTGAGTATTCTCAGTTTCTCCTACTTGCCTATTGTATGTTTTACTTATCTTATTTATAGCTTTAGGGTTATTACGGTGAAAGTAACTCAAAAGTATAGCAAAAGTAGTGTAACGCATTACAATTCAGAGACAGTAATATTGTAATATAACTTATTACTCTCAAATGACAGTAACTAGTAATCTATAATTTATTACATATTGGAAGTAACTTGACTAATGCTGTTGAACATACCATACTGTTACAGAGACTGGAACATTTGGTTGGCATTAGAGGAAATGCACTAAGCTGGTTTAAGTCCTTTTTATCTGATCAATCTCAATTTGTTAATGATGAATCCTCCAGGCACGCTAAAGTTATCCATGGTGTTCCACAAGGCTTGGTGCTCGGACCCTCTAGGCAATATTATTAGGAAACACCCAATTAAGTTTCACTGTTATGCGGTGTTACTAGTTCCTAGAGTCTCTATAGGTAGAATGGGAGCCAGAGCCTTTAACTATCCTCTCCTGTGGAACCAGCTCCCAAGCAAGCAGCATGGTGACACAATGGTTAGCACTGTGGCCTCACACCAAGGGTTCAAATCTAGGGGCCTTTCTGTGCGGAGTTTGTATGTTCTCACCATGTTTACGTTGGGTTCCCCCGGTTCCCCCAATTCCTGCAAAAAAGTGGCTGGTAAAAACTGATTGTGGCAGATGGATTTTTAAATCTGCTCACACAAGACTGTACCTTAAACGGTTCAAATGCTATACAAGGGGGCGTGACTTGAGTAAGTGGGCGTGGTTAAAGTATATGGGGCAGCTCAGTATCACGTGTAGACGACATAAGTTTTATGTACATCGGATGTGTGTCATATTAGGCTGATTTCCTGTTGCCAGCAGGGGGCGCAATGACCAAAAATCAATATTGGCCTATAGATGTCCTCAGGCCTGGACTCTGGGAAATGGGAAATTTCAAGTAGAATGTTTAATGTACACTCTAGTTACATTGCCAGAGAAAGTGGCAATGCCACGCCCACACCGTTCGTCCTCAGGCCTGGACTCTTGTCAATCGTGAGAAATTTTGGCCAAATTGGACAATGTAAACTGAAGTTAGAACAACTTCTTTGCTCATTGATAAATGCGCCCCACCCATACCATTGGACAAAAACTTGCTGTTAATAACTTTTCATTGTTAAGGTCTTGAAATGGCACAAAACAAAAATTTAAAGTTGATCCGATGAAATCTCTAGGAGAAGATCATTAAAGTATGGCACCTTGACTTTAAGGCCTACTTCCTGCTGCCACTAGGGGGAGTTATAATTTTGAGTCAATATCGGCATGTAGATGTCATCGGGGCTGGATCTTGAAAAGATATGAGCCAGTTGGTCAACATACACTCAAGTTACACCCACTTCCTGTTTTGATGGCCCCCTACAGAAAGTTGATCCTTTATAACTTGCGCATTTTTCGTTAACATTTCCTGAGCCATGGTTAGAGGATATTTCACAAAGTTTCTGTTTGACATAACTTTAAACTCTTGTTTCCTTGTCACTTTCAGGTTTAAGTTCTTTACTCTTCCAAAAGCAAAACCACTTCTTTAGGCTTGAGGAACCACGCAACATGTTTTATGTTTCCTCCAAGATGGGAAGTAGTTGACAAGAGGATTTATGGGATGAGTTCTTAACAATGGCATTCACTGACGCTTCTCTTTCAACCTCTAGGTCATCATCTGAAACCACAACTGAATCCATGTCAGATATAAGCCATTCCTTTTCTGGCAAATAAAGTAACTATGGTCCTTTAATCAATTTTCAACGTGTAAAAAATTCAATCCACAAGATGCTTTATCTACAGCATTAACCTTGGAGCCCACATACTTCCACTGGTCAACATCTGTGGCTTCTCTAATAACAGTGCTGGTCTGTGGGCTATAAAATTACATTGTTAATGGGATTTTTTTTTTCTGACTGATCTACCTGGGTGGGTATCAATCTCCCTGGGCGGGTCACCCAAGTATCAGTTCCTCCAGAATTTTGTGATGTCGCGATCGCAACAATTTGCGCAAATTAAACCAATCACACCATTTCTCTGTTTCTGATATGAAGACGAGACGTGTGTCTCTCAAACATCTTACATTCACCAACAAAATGTACAGCGAAAGAAAAACATTTCAGACTGTCCTGCCAACCTATTTTAACATCAAAGTCCGCTGTCATATTTTTTCACTCTGAAGTCGCTGAAACCTGTTGCTGTTTCAATCCAGTAGGTTCTCTGCAGCAGGCGGGGCTGCTGCGCCATTTCCCCCCCGAGATTGGCTCGCGCATATACACACAAACACACACACGGTGTAAGAAAAAAACGCAGATGAGACATAAGCATTTATCTAAATAGAGGACAGCTACGCTCGTTATTGTCAGTTCAATGATAAGTTAAAGTCCAATAAGTATTTTATACAACCATATGAATGTTTGTCCCAGGCAAGGTTAGTAAATTAACTAACAATGTAATGATCAACAATTAAGCCACTGACACCAGAGATGGCAAAAGTACTCACTTCCCGTACTCAAGTAGAAGTACAGCTACTTGTGTTAAACAATACTCTGGTAAAAGTAGAAGTACTAATTTAACTTATTTACTCAAGTAAAAGTAGCAAAGTACAGGCTTGGAAATGTACTTAAAGTATAAAAGTAAAGAACCTGGAACACACAAATGTTACTAGAGTGCAAACTGAGAAACTTCAGTGGACATGAAAAAAAGGCTCTTTATATGCCGTTAATGCCTACATTTGAACTAGATGTCTGCCAATAGGCCCAAAACTCCAGGTCCAGGACTCCAGGTTAATAAGATTCTGACTGAGTAGCAAGATATGAATTCAGTTGGGATTCTGTGAGAATTTACAGATCCAGTTTCTCTTTTTTAATCTTCCCTTTAACATTTAAAATAATCTACGTACATGTGTGCTCAAATATGGCTTCTGGAAAGCAAATAAAGGATAAAATCTGAATTACTAATAGATATTCATTAAGTGGGTTCCCCTTACTTTTAGAGTTACGTACCACATTCGCTAGGAGTCATTCTTAATGCCTACTATCTATAACATCTCTCAGGTAAGGCCAAGGATGATTGTCTTGTCTTGCTGATTATCTGCCAAATCTCTGGGATCTCTGTTTTCTTAATTTTCAATAATGTTGCCATCCATACTACTTTGTGCTAATGTCATCAAGTTGCAATGATCTGCCGTGAATGAATGCTGCAGTTGAGTAGTCTTGTAATGGTTCATCAAGTGCAACGTATATTCACATTCAATTAGAATTTGGTATTAATGATGCAAAAAATAATGGCAACTCCACTGAAATTATTTGAAACTAAAGTAACGAGCCAATTTGAGTAGAAAGTACCGAGATTTGTGGTAAAATGTAAGGAGTAAAAGTAAAAATACCTGAAAAATCTATAGGAGTACAATAACAAAGTATTTGTACTACGTTACTTTCCATCTCTGACTGACACATACTGTTCAAATTTGATTAATTCAATAAATTATTATTTTTTGTCTTAAATCCACTAGCCATTTTCATATTATACCAACATTTGCAGCATCCTTAGCCTTTTTGGTAGTTTTACTAGGAAAACTCAGCCTAGAGTAATGTTATTCTCTCCAAAACAAGTTTCCTTTTATGGATAAAGAACTACACAAAAAAATTGCATCTTTTTTTGCAACTTTCACTGTCTTCATTGCAACAAAAATACAAAAAACACTGCAACTTTTATTGCAATTTTTTACAAAATCTCCCGCAAAATCAGGCATTTTGGGCCGCAACAATCTCAGAAAAAGGCCGTGAAATCCTGGAGGGACAGAAGTATAACCTATGCATGGGAAACACTGACGGAAACTCTGTTAGCAAAAAAGGTATTAAAGCGTTTTGTTTTGTTGCAGATATAGGCTACTTGAGGACAGTAGTCCAAAACAGTGACTTCTCCAGCTGCCACAGTATCTCCCTATTAAGCATTTAATCCTTTCTAACAGCGAGAACCGTGGCTCCAGTCGAGGAATGGTGATTTGCTTGAGAGACTTAACTCTGGCTTTTCCTACAATAAATCAAACATGCACATTATCACCACTTCCAGTATTAAGGAAAGCCACTGTACCATGACCAACTTGAGTGGCATAATCAAAATGATAAATTTGTTCTGTTATAGATTTCCTGATGTCGAAGATGTCCCGAACGACCCACCTTGAATCCACTTATTCTTTGGAGGCTACACTGCCCATTAGACCACTGTTTAAAGAAGAAAAGGTAATTTGTTAAACCCACTTCAGGTTTATTCTGCAGAGCTCTTGCTACATTAACTTGGCTGGCATAATAAAGGGGGCCAAAAATGCAAGATCACCACTGATCACCACCATCTCTTGGTCTGAAGCCGTTTCTGTACCAAAGCCCTGAACCTGAACTTGTCAGATTCAGCACAACATTGCAGAGCTCTTGTCATAGAAAGTTGGTCCGTGTCTAAATCCAGCTCTTTCATGCTATCAGTGTGAAAAAAAATTATCTAAAAAAAAGTTTTTCTCTCAAAACGTAAAATCTGTCAAAATATATTTTTTAACTCAAATAATGTATATTCTTGCTATCAATTTGAAAAAAATTCTCTCAAAAAAAGTTTCTCTCAAAACGTTTTTCTTCTCGCTCTCAAAGCCTAAGTCTTTGCTTTCGATTACATTTTTTGCTCTTGTCTCAGGATTTTTCTCTTGATGTGAAAAATGTGTCATGGGCGGGGCCACTTTCTTTTTGTCAGTTGGGTGAGCACCGTCTTGTCTTGGGAGTCCATCTGAATCATTACACCATTGTCCCTGCCATAGATAGATAACTAGCAGCCAGCCCACTTCTAAATAAATACCTTTGAATTATCTAAACACTTTTTAACAGTGAAACTGAAACACTGGCGGTGAGCTCCAGGTCCTGCAGCCGCAGACGGACCGCCATCAGTGGGGCTCGGCCAGCGTGGAAACACTGCTAGAAAGCTTCGCTGCCGACCTCAACCTGATCTGATCAGAGCTCCATAACCACGCGACTTACCGTTGCATAGTCGACAAATCATCGTATTGTCAGGAGAAGCTCGCAAACAGTTTGAACTTCCATTAGCTGTTTAGCTTTATTTACTAATGTTAACTAGCATGTTAGTTAGCAATAATTAGCCTGTGCTTATGTTATCTCCTAACATATACCTACGCTCTCCATCTCTGCTGATTGGGAATGATTGAGATTTCTCTTGGCACAGCTACCAGAAGATTTACAACTTTCAGACAAGTTGCCCACATCACAACTACGTCTTCAAGCTCAGTTGTAGGCTGCACAGTAACGCTCAGCCATCACTAGAAGTGCTTCTATTTTCCTTCAATGGTCTCTGTCCAGAACAATGGACTTTTTTTTTTAAATGTTATTTTATTAACAAAGAACTGTTACATAGCCAGTATGTATAATTCCAAAGTCAAAGCCAGAAGTGCATATACAGAGAAAAATAGTAAAAAAGTGTTGTGCAAACAAAGTCAAAATCACAGATACATGAAAAATGTATCAAACACAATTCCATTCTTAATTGCCTTCTTGTTCTTAATGCCTCTTATAGTGTTGCTGTATTGTTGCAGTTCTTGAAAGAAATGTTCAAAGCATGGTTTGTCTGTGAGTCCGCCCATTTTTTCTTGTGAATGTGGAATTTTCCCAATAACAAGATTAATTGAATAAAATAAACAACATCTTTATCCTTCTCACTGTCTTCAAAGCAAATCAGAATATGTTTATCTTTAAATTGAATTGATCGCCCTGTGTACCGTCTGATAAAATGTTCTTCTAGTTCACAGAAAGTACAAGAATATTCAATATCAAGTTTGAATCTCTTTAGTGTGCCTTTTTCCTGAATATATTCTATGCAAAATTTTAAAAGAAACCTCTTTTACTTTATAATTGAGACAAAATTTGTCTCCAATTAATGATCTTTTGCCAGTTCATTTCTCCATACTTTGAAGCCCAAAAGAATCTTCCTGAGGGCAGAGTTACCTCTTGTATACAATTCCTGATGTGTTTAGTTGAACATTTATTCTTGGTAATGTCAATTCCCCCAAGGAATAAACCCCTACTGAGTGGATTGATCCCTGTAATTACTGACCCTCTAAGAAGTTGCAGTACACATCTCGGCACAGCATCAACAACTTTTGCATATTCTCTTGGCGTGACTGCTAACTGGAATTTGGAGAGGAACTCATTATACTTTACCAAGTTAATACCATTATCAACCCATCTTCCATAATACAGTTTTTTTTTTGTATTGAATATCCTTGTTATTCCAAATGTTGGTGTAAAGTTATGCTTGTAAATTAATTTCCAGGCCAGCAGAGCTTGTTTATGAAAATTTGTTAACTTCACAGGTAATCTATTAATTTTAGTCCACCAACTAAACCAAATACAGTGAGGAAAATAAGTATTTCAACACCCTGCTATTTTGCAAGTTCTCCCACTTAGAATTCATGGAGGGGTCTGAAATTGTCATCGTAGGTGCATGTCCACTGTGACAGAAATAATCAAAAAAAGAAATATCCAGAAATCACAATGTATGATTTTTTTAACTATTTATTTGTATGATACAGCTGCAAAAGCTTTGAACACCTGAGAAAATCAATGATAATATTTGGTACAGTAGCCTTTGTTTGCAATTACAGAGGTCAAACGTTTGCTGTAGTTTTTCACCAGGTTTGCACACACTGCAGAAGGGATTTTGGCCCACTCCTCCAGACAGATCTTCTCTAGATTAGTCAGGTTTCTGGTCTGTCGCTGAGGAACACGGAGTTTGAGCTCCCTCCAAAGATTTTTTATTGGGTTTAGGTCTGGAGACTGGCTAGGCCACGCCAGAACCTTGATATACTTCTTACAGAGCCATAGGTCATTGTCATGTTGGAAGACCCTGCCTCGACCCATCTTCAATGCTCTAACTGAGGAAAGGAGGTTGTTCCCCAAAATACGCCCTGTCCCATGTGCAGAAACGCCCCCCCCTCAAAGCATGATGCTACCACCCCCATGCTTCACAGTAGGGATGGTGTTCTTGGGATGGTACTCATTCTTCTTCCTCCAAACATGGTTAGTGGAATTATGACCAAAAAGTTCCATTTTGGTATCATCTGACCACATGACTTTCTCCCATGACTCCTCTGGATCATCCAAATGGTCAAACTTAAGACGGGCCTTGACATGTGCTGGTTTAAGCAGGGGAACCTTCCGTGCCATGCATGATTTCAAACCATGACGTCTTAGTGTATTACCAACAGTAACCTTGGAAACGGTGGTCCCAGCTCTTTTCAGGTCATTGACCAGCTCCTCCCGTGTAGTTATGGGCTGATTTCTCACCTTTCTTAGGATCATTGAGACCCCACGAGGTGAGATCTTCCATGGAGCCCCAGTCCGAGGGAGATTGACAGTCATGTTTAGCTTCTATTTTCTAATGATTGCTCCAACAGTGGACCTTTTTTCACCAAGCTGCTTGGCAATTTCCCCATAGCCCTTTCCAGCCTTGTGGAGGTGTACAATTTTGTCTCTAGTGTCTTTGGACAGCTCTTTGGTCTTGACCATGTTAGTAGTTGGATTCTTACTGATTGTATGGGGTGGACAGGTGTCTTTATACAGCTAACGACCTCAAACAGGTGCATCTAATTTAGGATAATAAATTGAGTGGAGGTGGACATTTTGAAGGCACACTAACAGGTCTTTGAGGGTTAGAATTGTAGCTGATAGACAGGTGATCAAATACTTATTTGCAGCTGTATCATACAAATAAATAGTTAAAAAATCATACATTGTGATTTCTGTTTTTTTGTTTTTAGATTAATGTCTGTCACAGTGGACATGCACCTACGATGACAATTTCAGACCCCTCCATGATTTCTAAGTAGGAGAACTTGCAAAATAGCAGGGTGTTCAAATACTTATTTTCCTCACTTTACATATTTAGGGAAAGTATTCCAAATACAATAATTTTCTTCAATAAAATTAGTTAACCATTTCACCTTAAAAGTATTATTTAAGGTTTCAAACCTTAACATATCTAGACCACCATGTCTTCTAATGTTGCACAAGATGTCTTTTCTTAAATAATGGCATCTGTTCCTCCAAATAAAGTTGAATAAGATTTTATCCAATTTTTGGGATATTTTGGAAGGGACGTTTAATGATAATGATACATAGACAGACCTGGATATTCTTTCAGCTTTAGATAACAAAACTATATTATTCAACGACAGATCTCTCATCAACCATGTATTGAATTTTTTTCCTATTTGTTCAATTATAGGACTGAAGTTTAGGTTATTGCAACGTTTTTCCTTCTTATCAATGATAACACCCAGGTATGTAATTGTATGCTTCACAGGGATTCCCTCTAGGTCACAATCCTTAAGTAGTAGTAAAACAGTACTCAAATTTATTCTTAAACCTGACACATCAGAAAATTCCTAATTGCTTTGGACACTTCATGTCTATTAGCTAGACAAATTGTATCATCTGCTCAGTGGTAGAGCGGTTGCCTGCCAATCGGAAGGTTGGTGGTTCAATCCTTGGCCCTGCAGTCCCATGTCGAAGTGTCCTTGGGCAAGACACTGAACCCCGAGTTGCATCGGAGTGTGAATGTGTGTGGGTGTTAACCTGATGAGCAGGTGGCTCATGCATGTATGACAGCCTTGGCCACAGTGTGTGAATGGTGAATGTTTCTTGTATGATGTAAAAGCGCTTTGAGTAGTCGTTAAGACTAGAAAAGCGCTATATAAAATACAGCACATTTACATTTAGTTGGGATAATTTAAATTCTATACCTAAGGAAATTATACCGGAAACTACCTTTTTTAATATGTATGGCCATAATTTGTGTAACAAGGAGGAATAAGAATGGGCTAAGTGGACAACCTTGTCTTATGCCGCGACCAATATCAAATCTAGGAGTTGTACCGTGAGTTAACTTAATTGAACTGTTGCAGCCCTTTTATAGCGTTTTGACAGCTTTCAAAAATTGGTTACCAAATCCAAGACACTCAATAACTTTAAACATAAATCGGTGACTAATGGTATCAAATGCCTTGTAAAAATCTAAAAACTAAATAAAGCTATTGTCCAATATATATTTATCATACAAATACAAATATTTCTTCCTGGCATAAATCTCAATTGTTCTTCATCAATAATATCATCCAATCCTGATTTCAACCTTTTAGCAAAGACCAATGCGAATATCTTAGCATCATTATTTAACAGACTAATTGGTCTCCAATTCTCAATACTCAGTTTATCTTTTTTTGGTTTAGGAATCAATTTAATAAGACCTTGTTGAAGAGTTGGAGGCAATTCCCCTTTTCCTGTGTACGAACATAGCCACTAGAAAAGGTGCTAATGACTTATTAAATACTTTATAAAATTCACTTATCAGACCATCATTCCCAGGAGCTTTATTTTCTTTAAGACAGTCAATGCATTTTTGTACCTCTGTTAAACTAATTTCCTGGTCGCAAATTGATTTAAAACTGTCATAAACGCATTTCAAGTTCCTTCCCATATCTTCCAGAAACCTATCCATATCTCTTTTATTTTCACATTCGGCTGCATATAACTTGTGATAGAAATCAGCGACATATTTTGAAATACCCTTAACATCTTCGCATATTAGATTATTAATTTTAAGTTTACACAGGGAAGACAACTCAAAGATTCTCTTTTCCAAATTGAAAAAGTATTTAGAGCATTTTTCACCTTGTACCTTGTTCACCACTTCCTCCTAGACCTTGTAAAGGCACCCCTGGCCTTCTCCTCGTACATTTTGTCCAATTCCTTTTGTAAAGATGATAGCTCAATTACTTCTTCTCCGGATAAACTTATTTTCTCTGATAATGTTATCAGTTTTGTAATTATTTGAGACTCTCTTTCTTTCTTTGCTTTAGCAATTCTTTTCCCAAAAGATAACGCAGTATTTCATTAATTCCCAACAATTTCCAAAATGATTGAGTAATTTTTCTTGAGTCCAATATCTATAAATTATTGTTTGGATTTCTTTTTTAAATTCTTTATTTTGTAAAAGCAATTTATTTAATTTCCAGTAATCTTTGTTAAGGTTGTGTCTACCCATTCCAATATTGATAGTAATTGTTACAGCCTTATGATCTGTAAAAACTGTGGGTTCTATCAACACTGACTCCACCTTATTCTCCAAGTCTGATGAGACCAACCAGAAGTCTATACGGGACTGTTGAGATCTATCCTTATTATTCCAAGTATATATTTTTTGGTTTGGGTGTTTATGTCGCCAGATATCAATTAGGTCCAATCGACTGCATATATTTCCTAATTCATTTGTTGCTCTGTCTTTGGGTGGCCATCTATCCATACTTTCATCCATTACTGTATTAAACTCTCCCCATAAAACTCTAGCTGAAGGGAATACCATTAAGAGATCATTCATTTTACATTCTACTATTGAAAAAATAGCTGGATGGTTTTACCTATTATTGGAAGCATAGATATTAACCAAAACCAAGACATTGATTGGTCAATGTCTACAAGAAGAATTATCCATCTACCATCTGTATCTGTTAGGTACTTGATGACATGACCCTTGAACTTTCCCTGCAGTATAGCGACCCCTGCTGACCTATTACTGACAAATGAAAACCACACATCTCTTACCCATTGACTCCTCCAAAATGCCGCATCGCATCTGCTTCTGAAGCAGTTTCTTGGATAAAATAAAAATTGGCAACTTTACTCTGGCAATATAAGAATAAACATTTTCTCTTCAATTGATTCCTAATACCCCTGGCATTGACAGATAAAACAGAAATAGACATTTGAGAACACAAACAAAAAAAGAACTACTCTCTCTAGACTTAAACTTTTTTTGGTTAATCACAGGAATCACTGCACAAATGTTGAATATTGGTTGCCTTAACAGAACAATATAGGTAGGCTACTCCGTCATGGCCGAGTCATACCTAGAATATTCAAGTTTACATAGGAGTAGGTTATATTATTGACACATACCTCCGTTCCCTTATTTAAATTCTAGGTCAGTCAATTTTAATCTCTTTTCCGTTAATAAACACCTTATTTCCCACGAAGTAGGCCTTGTATCCTCTCTTCCTCCACTGCAGGCCATAGACGACTGCGGGTGTCTTGGTCAGCAGTGGTCAGATCTTCTTTGAAGTGGAGCTGGTTGTTCTTCAGGTAGTCATTCTTCTTGGACCCCCTCCACAACGCATCCATGGCTGTTCTGGACATGAACTTGATGATAATGGACGTATTAGTTGATTGGATCCTCCGTCTTTGGGTCTGCCAATTCTGTGGACATCTATTGCAGAAATGACCTTCTCATATGAAGGTAAATATGGTGCAAATGTGAGAGCGCGTAGATGCAATGTGAGCACTTGTAGAATATGATTTGAGAGCTTGTAAGTGTTTGACTGTTAAAAGTGTTAGGATAACTAAAATGTATTTATTTATAAGCGGGGTTAGTTCGCTAGGCTCCACCTCTCGTAGTTTCAGATTCAGACGTAAAAAATATGCAGTACATCATCGGAAAATGTCCATTTGCTTCTTCAAATATAAATATTAACTTCTTTAGGCACTGAAATGAAATTACATTAATAATGTGCGCAGTAATTCCCACATTATTTACTAGCGTCGCAAAGTACGACTTCTCATCCCGCCATCTTGAGTCGACCTCCCTAACTGTCTATGATTCAGATGGACTCCCGAGACAAGACGGTGCTCACCCAACTGGCCAATATAAACGTGTCCCGCCCCTGACACTATTTTCACATCGAGAGAAAAATCCTGAGAGAGCAAAAAATGTAATCGAAAGCAAAGACTTAGGTTTTGAGACCGAAAAGTAAAACGTTTTGAGAAACACTTTTTTTGAGAGAATTTTTTTTAAACTGATAGCAACAAGTATATATTTGAGAGTTTAAAAAATTATTTCAAGAGAGATTTTACATTTTTAGAGAGACATGTTTTTTTGAGAGATTTTTTTTTTCACACTGATAGCAAAAGATATACATTTGAGAGTTTTAAAAAAGTATTTTGAGAGAGATTTTTTTTGCTATTGGTAAGAAAACGTTTTTTCTCATAACATGATAAAATGCTTTTTTGCTATCAGTGTGATTATTTTTTTTCTCTCAGATCATTTTTTTTCTCGCATGTAAGAAAGAAACAATTCTACCTCCATAGACAGAGACCCTCCCCTATTTCCATTCACAATAATCTCCTGAATTATATATAGGCTGTATATTATTAATGTAAAAGTGAACTTGAGTGATAGACGTTATAACATATTAACGGCGATGTAGCCTACTGTTAACAGCATGCCGCGGAGAAAGAAAAATAAAGCTTTCATGATAAGTCTTGCAATAACGATTTAAATAGTTAAACTACATTGGTCTTACAATATGTTACATAACATACTCCACGTGAACAGTACTCACGTTTCCTCACTAACGCACAGACCAGACAGGCCTAATGAAGAAATGGAATAAGGAAAATGTCCGTTGTATCGCTAAACAGACAACAAGCGGTGCCACTCTCTAAGCATGTATCTGCAGTGTCGCAGTCTACCATCGGGGAGAGTGGACAGGCTTTCCAACACCCATAGTGATTTTTTTCTTGTTGATTTCGCCCATAGTCTTTTTATGGTCACGTTTTAGCTCCTAGGTGACGTCAGCGGCTCAACGGCACACCTTTACCTGCATACGCGCACACTCAGCAGCAGTCACCTGTAGATTTGCGGAAGTGTAGAATAGCACAGATGTCGGAGAGTTGGCATGGATGTATGATGTGAGATGTGGGCTACATGTTAAATGTTGATTTGTGATTGGTTGACTTTAATGATGGAGTGACGATTAACAGCCTACGTTCGGACAGAGCAGTAGCAAGGAACACTTCTTGATGGATACTTTTCTCTAACCGTCACATCAATACTGGAACAACTTCCACAATGTTCTTCAAGACTGTTGAGGTAAACACTGGTTCTCCACATTAACTTTAGCATTTTTGCATTAGCAAGTGTTGAAATAAACTACGGATCCTACACAGACATCAATTCTAACTTAGGTTCAGCTAAGTATTTACTGTAGTAGCCAGCAGATCTACTTTATACTTTTACTCCACTACACGTAGGTTCTTGAATTGTTGCAATCACTTGCTACTCTGCAGGCTCCGATGCAGACAAAACATATTCTGATCAGTTATAAAGTGTGCTTAAACATATAAACAAAACGGTTTTAATGTATATGGATGTATTTCTCTGGAAAAAGTAAATTGTCTCTCTAAATACTGAAAACTCTATCTAACAGTAATAAATGAATATCAAACAGCAAATTCTGCTTGAAAACTCCACAGGACTAGGCTTTTTATTTTCTACTATTTTTCTTTATGTTTTAACCCAATCACGTACACTAATTCATATCAAACAGAAACAACCAAAAGGGTATTAACACTGTTGTTTTTTTCAGCATAGTCTCTCAGGTTTGTCCAAGACTTAGGTGGGGATTTTCCTTAAATTTTAGGTTTGCAAAAGTTAAGTATACTTACTTTTTTCAAAGTGAACAGGAGAACTGAATGCACACAGAAAGTGCACATTCATTGGCTTCTGTCATTGCATTCATTAGGAAAAGAGGTAAGCTAAAAAAGATGAGGCAAAGTGTAAACATTGAAGAAAAGAAGTCATGGCTGAGAATTGCATTACGGTCACCAAGTGATCTGGGGCACATTACAGGAAGGAGGTTTAACAAACTATGAGTCTGATCTCTGAGTTGATTTACCCTGAGATGGGAAACTTGAGTTTTCGGTTCCAGAATGGCTGATTCAAGTTGGTTCAATCAACTCCTAGTAGGTTGACTTAGAGTTGAGCGCGTGCACCAAATAAAAAGGCAGCATGAATGGAGCCATTACACTACGATTCACCATGGTAATGACCACAAACTAACTGGTCGGCGGAGTGCACAGTGAGTTTGAACATATATTTTATTAAAAAAGCAACACAATGGCAGCTGCAAAAGAGAGAAAATTTGCGTGCGAGAAAATCACTGCTAAAGTAAATGCCTGAGATCCAATTCCAAGTTAATATCATATTTAATCGTAAGTATAATGTTACTAGTGAAATGGTGTTGGACCTGTAATCTACAGTATTTCATTTAGGTGTAATCCTGCGGGCAAGAAAGTTCTAGGCATACTAATCCCATTCTGAGGCTGCAGCACCCTCATTAACAGAATTATAATTATTAATCTTTTATTTCAAAGGGTTTACCTCATTCACCTGCAATACCTTTTTAATGGCTCTTACTGGTTTGTGTCCAAGGAACACTACACAAACCTTTAAAACTCATTTCAGAGCAAGTCACACTTTTCTGACTGCACTTTGCTATACAGTTGCCTTACTAATATGGTCCGCATCACCAATGTAGTTAAAAAAACTGACGTTTGCAAAAAAAAAGTAATGCGATGGTATCTGATCTTTGGTAGACTAGTATCTGGAAATGAAAATGCATCTATAGTTGGGGCCTCAATATCATCTCCCGACATATGTTTAACTTACTGCAAAGTAATAAAGCTTCTTCATCAATAGTCATGTTTTGAGGAAAAAAACTTTTATAATCTGCCTTACACAGTTAATAAACCAACACTGTTTTTTTATTCATGGAGATAACAAACTGCGCTAAAATGAGCCTGATACAGACTGAATAAATGAATGAGGAAATGAAAGCGTTGTGTAAGAGGGAAGAGACTGAGAGAAACTTGAGGTTTATTAAAGAGAAAACCTGCTCCCTACCAGATTAGGTTCACAGGCTCAGTTACCATAGTAACAGACTCTGAGGTTAAGTTACCTCTATTTCTGAAATGGGCTGGAGTAACCCCTCACTCAGGTTTGATTAACCTCCCTTTCTGAAACAGAAAACCCAGAGTTTTCCTCGTCTCAGGGTTAACATACTCAGAGTTTTCACTAAACCTGCTTTCTGAAACGGACCCCTGGAGTTGCTACACTGTCAATTATGGGCTCTCCCATCAGTCTCACTCAGAAGCGGTTGAGTCAAGTCACCCAATAACGCAGACACCCAGTTTGGCTTGATATCAAACTGGTTTGAAAACTTTTACATAGGCCCATATCTTTTGTATGCGCTTACTAGGTCGGAAGGGAAACCTGTTTAAAACTTGTATCACTGGGAACAGTGAAGGTCACACCCTCACTGCAGTATATCTGGACCAGTATCTCTTTGCTCTTCCAAAATACAAACTAGGTGTATCAGTCTGCTTATCTGCAGTGTAAATAATATGGCGGCAGTTAAATGTGTGTGGCGCCCACGTGTATTGGACAGAACAAATCAGAAGGTGAGGGTGGGAGACAGCAGCAGAAGAGGCCTAGTCCACACGTACACGGGTATTTATATAAACTGAGTTTTTCCTCCTTCAATTAAAAAAAAATCTCTTCCATACAAGCAAGGCTTAAAAAACCTCATTTATGACCACATAAAAATTAAAAAACAGGCTTTCAAGGGCTGTCAAGAGCATGCCAAACCAACAGGTGGCGATAACCATTAAATCAGGTTGGCCAATGAAAAGCCTGAAGTTCCCGTTATGGTCCGACAGGGTCTCGTCCTAAACCAGCAACTGTGTCGTGGGAGTGTAGTTGTAAGCAGTGACTTGTGGAGTATTGCATTCTAACACCTTTGTTCCGCAATATAATGGGAGAACTGCGTGCATGTATCTGAATTTAATATGTCCTATCAGCACAGTTATTAGCAGCAATATCTTAGCTACCGCTACACTTTTAAGAATGAGGAGATGCTCATTTAAATAGTAAACACACAGTGCCACACTACATCCACCATGGCAAAGATTCATCTCACGTAAACAAAGGTGATAGCGGCGCACAATCTGATGTCAAACAAAGGAGTCAACAGTGTGCACTCCGAAGTCACAAGCCAAAATCACCGTTTTCACTGGTTGAACAACATCAATGTAACTGGAATTTCTAAAAATGTTCATCCTGGCAGGAATTTTCAAAAAGGTTCAGATTCAGTGACCTGATACTACGTTTGCGTGTTGACAAACTGCATAACTGTATAGAAAAAGCTACTGTTTTGAAAATCCCTGTGTTCGTGTGAAGCCTGAGAAGCTGAGCATATCGGGCAAGTCTGGACTCGCAGCCAGCTGAATTTCTGTTAGAAAGGACCACTTCTGACGGCTCTAACAGCTGTACCAGAGGATTATTTAAGATCTTGCAATTAAACTGGTTGAATGTTAATTGAAGATGATGTTATTTCATTCATCAAACATTCCACATTAACTGCAGATCTTTCCCCATACAGATTGCACAATGTCTGAACACTCTGATCCATCTTGCTGGAACAAGCAAGGATATATTATTTCCCCCCCAATAAAATATGACAGGAAAAAAAGCTGATTTCTAAATAATTTTGGGTAAAACAGCACTTCATTTAATAAAGAGCAGCCAAGAGACTGACAACTTTTCTAACAATAGCCACACACAATATAATGGATAATACTGACAAATAGTGTGACAATAATTTAAAGGTTTGCAGTTTATATTTGCTAATATTAGCCACCACATGCTAACTGGTCATACAAGACATTGTATTGCTTATGAATTGCTTATGAATTAAACTTTTCAGTTGAGGGAATGAGATATTTCAGTACTTACAGAGCTAGCTTTAAATCTACAGAGGAGCAACAGAGTGCTCATCATGCCTTTTGTAGAGATCTTAAAGGTTTCTTGTAAACTCCAGCTCACTATTTTAACAACAAATAAAATTATTATGACCAGTCATATCTTGTCATATCATATCATATAGAATTGAGATAACTCCCATATTCGTAATTGTGAGAGAGCAATACCTAGTTATGACTCATTATATTTAAATAGAGAGGAAATGAAATTAATGGCTCTAGGAGTCAAACTGAATTGTAGATATCTTTAAAGCCAGACTGTGTTACTTTGTTGAACAGCAAGCAATGCAACTACAAATGACAAATTATGGAATAATGCGTAATGTAATAGCTACTGCAATAGCAATTGCTAAGCTATTCTTACAGTAGCCCAAGTGGAGAAGAGACATAATATCAGCAAACCAATGCCCCGTTCACACACCCAGGTCTAAATTTGTGTTTGAAAGGGTTAAGCTGCATCCATCCATATTGCTAATTCCATCCAACATACCTTTTATTTAACATTGGTTAAAGAAAATGAGCTGAACAAGAGTGTGTGAATGAAACATTAAGTTGTTAAACTGAGTGCATTTACAAATATGAAATGCAGAGGAGATAAATTGTCTGTCTCTTTGAAATCCTCTGTTGAAAGAAATAATTAGCTTTATTTCTCTCATTCAAAGCTCATGCGCTCTCTCTCTGCTTGCTCGAGCTTACAGCACACTTCTTGTACACATTGTTATTTCTCTGTCAAAAAGTCACATTTTAACTGAATGTTCAGAATATGAAATAAAATGGGTTTGGATTTTATTACAATTATCTGTAATATGACAATATCAAGTCAGTATGGTAAAGCAACATGCTTGTACTGTACTTTGTTTGTAGATTTATTGCTAACATCATCTGTATGTGTGTGTGTGTGTGTGTGTGTGTGTGTGTGTGTGTGTGTGTGTGTGTTAAAGGAAAGCATTGAGCTGTGCGATGGACAAATGGACAGTTACAGCACTAATCCTTTACTTCCTTCAATGGTAAGAATGCACATCTCTCTCCTCCAGTCCACTTTTCATATATAAACACAATAACTGTAGTCATACCTCATCAGTAACATGCAAACAAAGAGTCTGTGACAAACAGACGGTGACAGAAAGACCTTTAAGATAAAACTATGTGTCTGTTCATGTCTGACAGCACTCAGGTTTATCTGTCTACAGACACAGAGTTTTATCTTAAAGGTCTTTCTGTCACCGTTTAAGAGGAAACTGTAAACCTGTTCATGTCAGCTCTCTCATTTTCATATCTAGTATCTTGTGTAATGGGTCTGTTAGGTGTTCTCACACCTTTAACACAATCCGGGCTTTATTTGTTAAGTAAAACCTAGTTTTGCATTGCCAGACCTATCTCCACAGTGCTGCAGAGAAAGGTCTGGACTAACACAACACTCTGTAAGTGTCTTGTCTTGTCCTGATGTGTTGAGGACCACAATGGAAATAAGTCCTGGACTTTATTGTTATCCTTTTTTTGGTAAACTGTGGTGCTAGTTTTTACTATATAAATAAAGTGTAGTGTATTATTTATCAGAAATTCTATATATTTTGATGTTCCACTGTTCTGTTCTGACAATAAATCAAACAAGTTTATTTTTAAACTGCATTATTGTATTGTTTTAATGAGGACTAAATAACTACAAACAACTAATGTTAGGGAAATCTGTTTATGTTTTTTTTACATGTTTCTGGATCAGTTTTTCTTAAATGTATAGCATGTGTTTTGTCTTTGAACAGCCCACCCAGAGGACATTTGACTATGTACTGGTGGCCCATGTGGTGAACGATGGCACGGACCAGAAGGCTCAGAGACAGAGAGCCTTTATCCAGCAGCTAGAAAAGAAAAACATCTCTGTCACTGTGAGTCTTTTCTATCTTCACTGACTAACATTTCTTCAACACACCCTGACATAACACATTACGTAATATAGTGCAAATGATTGTATGAATCAAATTAGACAGAATTTCACAGAATGTGTGTGTTTTTTGTGTGTTAGCGGATCTGCCATGAAGACAAAGTGTTTTTTGGTCTCCGTGCTCCCAGCGAGATGTTTGAAGACTACCAGTACCTGCTCAAAGTCTCCGACTCCTGCAACTCGTGTGGAGATGAAAGGGGCTCGGTCACACAGGCTACCAGGTATGTACACACATGCTCTATATACACTAGTGGTGTCAAGATTTTGACTTTAAATAGAAAATTTATCAAAATTTTGACTGTTTATTTTTAAGATTTTTTTTTGGCATTTAAGTCCTCTAATTCCACAGGACAGATGAAGACTTGAAAGGGGAGAGAGGGTTGCCTGGGTAGCTCACCTGGTGGAGCGCGTGTCCATGTATAGGGGTTTGCTCCTAGGCGCAACAGCCAGGGCTTTGACTCCGTCATTCTCTCTCTCTCTCTCTCTCTCTCTCTCTCCTTTCATGTCTTCAGCTGTATTGTAGAAATGAAGATAAAATAATCTTAAAAAAAGGGGCAGATAGAAGAGGAATGATATGCAGTGGGTCAAAGGGCCACAGGTCAGAGTCGAACCCTGGGCTGTGTCGAGGAGTAAACCTCTATACAGTGGGTACGGAAAGTATTCAGACCCCTTTAAATTTTTCACTCTTTGTTTCATTGCAGCCTTTTTCCAAAAATCAAAAAAGTTCATTTTATTTCTCAGTAATGTACACTCAGCAACCCATCTTGACAGAAAAAAACAGAAATTTAGAAATTTTTGCATATTTATTAAAAAACAAAAACTGAAATATCACATGGTCATAAGTATTCAGACCCTTTGTTCAGTATTTAGTAGAAGCACCCTTTTGATCTAATACAGCCATGAGTCGTTTGGGAAAGATGCAACAAGCTTCTCACATCTGGATTTGGGTATCCTCTGCCATTCCTCCTTGCAGATCCTCTCCAGTTCTGTCAGGTTGGATGGTAAACGTTGGTGGACAGTCATTTTCAGGTCTCTCCAGAGATGCTCAATTGGGTTTAAGTCAGGGCTCTGGCTGGGCCATTCAAGAACAGCCACAGAGTTGTTGTGAAGCCACTCCTTCGTTATTTTAGCGGTGTGCTTAGGGTCATTGTCTTGTTGGAAGGTAAACCTTCGGCCCAGTCTGAGGTCCAGAGCACTCTGGAAAAGGTTTTCGTCCAGGATATCCCTGTACTTGGCCGCATTCATCTTTCCCTCGATTGCAACCAGTCGTCCTGTCCCTGCAGCTGAAAAACACCCCCACAGCATGATGCTGCCACCACCATGCTTCACTGTTGAGACTGTATTGGACAGGTGATGAGCAGTGCCTGGTTTTCTCCACACATACCGCTTAGAATTAAGGCCAAAAAGTTCTATCTTGGTCTCATCAGACCAGAGGATTTTTATTTATCACCATCTTGGAGTCCTTCAGGTGTTTTTTAGCAAACTCCATGCGGGCTTTCATGTGTCTTGCACTGAGGAGAGGCTTCCTTCGGGCCACTCTGCCATAAAGCCCCGACTGGTGGATTGCTGCAGTGATGGTTGACTTACTACAACTTTCTCCCATCTCCCGACTGCATCTCTGGAGCTTAGCCACAGTGACCATTGGGTTCTTCTTTGCCTCTCTCACCAAGGCTCTTCTCCCCGATAGCTCAGTTTGGCCGGACGGCCAGCTCTAGGAAGGGTTCTGGTCGTCCCCAAACGTCTTCCATTTGAGGATTATGGAGGCCACTGTGCTCTTAGGAACCTTAAGTGCAGCAGAAATTTTTTTGTAACCTTGACCAGATCTGTGCCTTGCCACAATTCTGTCTCTGAGCTCTTCAGGCAGTTCCTTTGACCTCATGATTGTCATTTGCTCTGACATGCACTGTGAGCTGTAAGGTCTTATATAGACAGGTGTGTGGCTTTCCTAATCAAGTCCAATCAGTATAATCAAACACAGCTGGACTCCAATGAAGGTGTAGAACCATCTCAAGGATGATCAGAAGAAATAGACAGCACCTGAGTTACATATGAGGGTCACGGCAAAGGGTCTGAATACTTATGACCATGTGATATTTCAGTTTTTGTTTTTTAATAAATATGCAAAAATTTCTAAATTTCTGTTTTTTTCTGTCAAGATGGGTTGCTGAGTGTACATTACTGAGAAATAAAATGAACTTTTTTGATTTTTGGAAAAAGGCTGCAATGAAACAAAGAGTGAAAAATTTAAAGGGGTCTGAATACTTTCCGTACCCACTGTATACTGTATGTGTGCCTGCTCTACCAACTGAGCTAATCCATCCACGAATTTTGACTGTTAAAATTAAATTCAGAATTGCCACAGGGCTCGACATTTACGGTGCCAAGGGCAACCAGATTGAGTCAATTGGCAATCGCTTTGTTTCGTTTTTTAAAATATATACTCTAAAAACAAATCAAAACTTACAAAAATTGAGAATTTATTTCAAAAGAACTCAGTATTTTATTTGGTTGGTAATTATTTGGTTGGCAACACAAAACTTTTTTGCGACCGCTTTCCACACACGTGTGTTTGCAGTGAAAAGATACAGACGAAGCAATTTTCTGTTCATGTTACCGGCTCATGTTAAAATCCGGTGGATTTCGGTGCCTCATTAAGTTGCCACTTAGCTAAATGTCTGTGCTGCTCTCTGATGCTCTGAAACCCACGTTAGAGGCAACAGAAACACGTTAACATTACACAACAGGTAACATTAGCCTATTGTAAACTACAGTAGTAACTGGATTAAACATGGTTAAGATGTTGATAGCTAAATGGTGTATAAGTGTGATCGTATTTCACTGTAGAGGATTCCAACAACGGGACGTACAACAGTCTGCTGCTAAAGCTATGAGCTAAAAGAAACAAACTAGCACTGGTTACTGTCGTGGTTGTTGAAAGGACAACACAGACGGAAATTGTGGTGCATTCAGACTTATTGTTAAATACCCTTTTCTCATATGTTTTTTTTTCTTTTAACAGCAATTTACATGCAAAATAATTACATATTGTGAAAAGTTGTTGTTATTACATTTTTAATAGTCATTTGAATTCCCCCCTTTTTTCTGCTAATCCAAAAATGTATCCGATCCGTGTGGTTTATGATGCATTGCACCACTATTTGAGACAGATGGGAAATTACACTCACCGGCCACTTTATTAGGTACACCTGTCCAACTGCTCGTTAACACTTAATTTCTAAGCAGCCAATCACATGGCGGCAACTCAGTGCATTTAGGCATGTAGACATGGTCAAGACAATCTCCTGCAGTTCAAACCGAGCATCAGTATGGGGAAGAAAGGTGATTTGAGTGACTTTGAACGTGGCATGATTGTTGGTGCCAGAAGGGCTGGTCTGAGTATTTCAGAAACTGCTAATTTTCACGCACAACCATCTCTAGGGTTTACAGAGAATGGTCCGAAAAAGAAAAAACATCCAGTGAGCGGCAGTTCTGTGGGCGGAAATGCCTTGTTGATGCCAGAGGTCAGAGGAGAATGGCCAGACTGGTTCGAGCTGATAGAAGGGCAACAGTGACTCAAATTACCACCCGTTACAACCAAGGTGGGCAGAAGAGCATCTCTGAACGCACAGTACGTCAAACTTTGAGGCAGATGGGCTACAGCAGCAGAAGACCACTCCTTTCAGCTAAGAACAGGAAACTGAGGCTACAATTTGCACAAGCTCATCGAAATTGGACAATAGAAGATTGGAAAAACGTTGCCTGGTCTGATGAGTCTCGATTTCTGCTGCGACGTTCGGATGGTAGGGTCAGAATTTGGCGTCTACAATATGAAAGCATGGATCCATCCTGCCTTGTATCAACGGTTCAGGCTGGTGGTGGTGGTGTCATGGTGTGGGGAATATTTTCTTGGCACTCTTTGGGCCCCTTGGTACCAATTGACCATCGTTGCAATGCCACAGCCTACCTGAGTATTGTTGCTGACCATGTCCATCCCTTTATGACCACAATGTACCCAACTTCTGATGGCTATTTTCAGCAGGATAATGCGCCATGTCATAAAGCTGGAATCATCTCAGACTGGTTTCTTGAACATGACAATGAGTTTGCTGTACTCAAATGGCCTCCACAGTCACCAGATCTCAATCCAATAGAGCATCTTTGGGATGTGGTGGAACGGGAGATTCGCATCATGGATGTGCAGCCGACAAATCTGCGGCAACTGTGTGATGCCATCATGTCAATATGGACCAAACTCCCTGAGGAATGCTTCCAGCACCTTGTTGAATCTATGCCACAAAGAATTGAGGCAGTTCTGAAGGCAAAAGGGGGTCCAACCCGTTACTAGCATGGGGTACCTAATAAAGTGGCCGGTGAGTGTATATTGCAAGCCATTATCTCATTGTTCCACTGACGCATTCTTTGTTTGTCTGAAGTTTGATGAAAACAACAGATACAGCGTAGCTTACCGGCTGGTAGCATGCTGCATGCAGCTGCTCTTTTCCAAACACCATGCCCACTGCCAGAGTCTGAGATAACAGGGAAACAACAGAACTGAAACATCCTACGGCTTACCTAAAGTCATGTGTGGCAACAGTTTTGTCTTCCACCTTGAGTGCGTTAGAGAAACAAATGAGATTCCGTGGTACACTCGTGTACATTTCGATACACTAATACACTTCGTTTATTTTGAAAGAATTGTTGCAAAGTACCCTTCTGCCATCTAGTGGCTCTTATTGTGGCATTGTTGTCACTGGTGGAAAAACACACATACACAATGGTAAAACCTGTACAGGTAGTTCCAGAAATCTGTTGACAGTTGTTGTGGAATCACAGAAAACCATGAGACCGTAAAGGGAGCAGATCTTTAG
Source organism: Etheostoma perlongum (assembly GCA_026937815.1). NCBI lineage: Eukaryota > Metazoa > Chordata > Actinopteri > Perciformes > Percidae > Etheostoma > Etheostoma perlongum. The sequence continues at coordinate 28,338,714 of CM049371.1, forward strand.
GTGCTGTTTTGACCTGGTATTAAAATGTGCCCCGCGTGGATATTACTACTTCCTTTTTCCTTTTTTATTAATCTTGCATTTCCTGACCTTTCCAGAGTGCTGACAGTGCTGGAGTTTAATCTCCTATGATTTCTCACATTAAAAGTCCCCCGTTATTTTGTTATTTAAAAGCTTTTATTATGAAGCAGCAAAATTAGGAAATTTTGGGTTTTCATCAGTAGCAACTAAACGCAAATCCTATAAGTGAACATTTAATAAAGCAAATATAGAAACTAAACATCAAACCACAGAGATAAGGGATGAACACACAGAGACTGTTCGGCGCCCATCTGTAGACATCCTTAGTGGCACACAGACTGACTTTGGCCAGCGCTTTTTCATCAGTTCTTGCCATTTCTAATGTATGATTTACTTTATATCTGAACGATTATATGTAAATATATTGTGCAGTATATTTGCATATAGAGCTGGGAAGTCAGATCCCTTCACAAGTGGTCACTGAGGACGAATTTGGAGACATTCACTCTTAGAGCTGTCCACTTGCAATCACTCAGGACGTTTGTTAAAACCAGGTAAAAACAGGCACTTAGGTTTTTTTTAGGCAGTTTTAGGCTGCATGATTGGGGCAGCTGTGGCTCAGCGGTAGAGCGGTTGCCTGCCAATTGGAAGGTTGGTGGTTCAATCCCTGGCCGTGCAGTCCCATGTTGAACTCGTCATGTCAACTCTGCCTTCAGTGTCTTGCCCAAGGACACTTTGACATGGGACTGCAAGGCCAGGGATTGTATTGCCAACCACACACACCCACACCCACACACACACACAAACACATATGTGCAGGCTCAACGTAGACACCAGCGCAAAAGTATAAACATCAGGCCACTTACGTTATTTGCACTACAAAGAGTGTATATATTTATTTATTTTTGCTATACTGCTAAACGAGCATTATTTAATTTTGCCCAGTTGTGGCCTGTTAAATATCAAAAGTTCCTAAACATCTATGTTGTTATTTGTATGGATCCACTAGACATAATATCTACATACATGGCATTTGATTGGAGGCTAGTCTCACTTTGTCCCACAGCAACATTAAAGAGTTTATATTTGTGTACAGTTTCTGTTAATAATGTATTGTATTAAGTGTCCATTTCATTATAGTATTCAGATTTATCATAAATAATTGAACATGCACATGTATTTTATGTTCCGTTAAAGAGGGGTGGAAGTGGGGTCCCATTTGAGCATTTAAAAATGTACTTGAAAGTAACGCATTAGTTACCTAACTAGTAACTTTTATAATTTGTAACTGAGTATCTAATTTAGTTACTTTTTAGAGAAGTAACTAGTAACTGTAACTATTTACTTTTTAAAAGTAACTTACCCAACACTGATAACTTTGCAGTCAATACATCACGTCATAACCTACTCTTTCTGATCAAGCTGATACAATTTTTTCATTTTAATTGAACTTTTTATTATTTTTCCAGAATCCGAATAGTTAATTTCATCCTTCATCACACCTACATCAACACAGGAGGTGAGTGTAATTGGTTTAATAGAGTTCTATAGTATCATCCCTAGCTTTGTAGACCTTCAGCAAACATACAGCAGACATAACATATTGTCCACTCAGAATTTGAACAGGTAGCCATGAATATTGCGTATCGTATGTTGCGATATGAGACAAACAGCCTCTCATGCAGATGTTCTGTTTTTTTCAGAAAACCTGGAGGAGCTGTTGATGAAGGATGTGTTTGAAACCATGTTCTGCCTTCATGAGGTGAGTCAACCTTTGACTGATCTCATTAAACTGCTGGAGCTTTTAAACAATCAAGCTTTTTGGCTAGGATCCTTTTAATATTGATTATCTGCTGATACAACACAAGCTGATAGTTACACAGCTGCACACAGTACACTCAACTACAACCTGAACATGAGATTAAATATAACTTAATTCTTCCTGAAAGAATTGTTTTTGCCCAACATTCTCAGAATACACATTCAAAGATATGACATGTTGATTAAATAAGTGTCTGAAAATCCTTTTTACACCTTAATCTAATTACATTGATTCAAAACAATGATGGTGTTGTTATATCAGTTAATTTTAAATGAATAAAAGTATAACTCAAGGCTATCCTTTTGCCCAGATGTTGTAACGTTGTAGTGAAAGAGTGTAGTAGCATATAGGATGATGTCTGTATGATGTTTTTTTCCATGATTCACAGAGAAAGAAGCAGAACGATCTGAAGAAGAAGTGGGCTCGATGGTCGGGTCTGTTTACAGGCCAAACATTTTATGACATCAAGTAAGTCTGTCTGTATGTCTGTCTGTGTTTCGTTGTGTATCCGTCTGTCTGTGTGACGTTAACATAACTGATTAAGGAAAGCAAAATGTAAAACTGTTGCATTGTTTACCATTGGTTTTCAAACTTAGACAAAAGTACTGAGGTGAAAGGGACAGGCATACAGTTATTGTAGTTTGGCTGCTAATTTGAAAGCTCACCTATATAGTCATCTTATGGAAGCGATTAAGATACGTGGTGTGTGAAAATGGTACTTGTTCTGGGATCCACAACTCAGTCTGAACACAAATCTGAACACATAATACACATTTCTTTAACTTCAGTGTGACTTACATGTCTGAGGGTTATCGCTGATGTCCATCATCAATAAAAATCTATATATCCACTTTGAAATTATGGAAAGAAATTGTTCCTGAAAATCCTCCATGTTTAAATTATATTCACTATCAAAGTAATCCAGTGATTGATTAAATCATGTCTGCCTGTGTTTCTTTCCTGCAGGTGTTACTTTGGAGAGAAAGTGGCTTTGTACTTCTTGTGGCTGGGATGGTATACCAAACTGCTGGTTCCAGCTGCTGCTCTGGGTGTTGTAGTGTTCCTGTATGGACTTGCCTTTTTCAACACCAACCCTCTCATGTGAGTCAAATGCTGTTGAAGTTATATGTGGTAAATTATCTAAAATGTGGAAAACACTGGTTAACTTTGTTAAGAATTTTTAAATCTATGAATTCCCATGGTGGTTTTAAATATGCAAGAACATTTGTGGATTTTTCTTCTAAACCTCAATGATTTTCTCTTAGAAGTTTGTTTGTGCAGGTTTTCAAAGTAAGATTCACCAAACTCTTGACATAGTGAACATAGTTGTTTTAAATTGTATTAATAAAATCCACGGCACTAACTTTACCATATTTCTGATCCGATCTGTGAGTGGGAAAGTTTCATTTAATGAAAAATTTAAAAAAAGAATAATTTTAAATCCTGCTGTCTGAAATCAGCAGACGAGATTAAGCAATGCTGAAACAATTATCATTTATGTAGTATATAAAACATATATCATATGAGCTGAAACAATTATCATATATGTAGTGCTGTAGTCAGGACCACCTTTTGTTGAGTCACAAGATAAGTCCAAGACAAGGACTAGTTGAGGTAGAGTCAAAGATGTTCAAGTCCAACTCAAGATTGAGTCCAAATGAGAGACAATCGAGACAGAAAATCGTTTTTCACTTACGAGTTAATAATTTATGTGATGCCAGAGACAGTATATCTAGTCTATCTAGTATCTAAAATAATTATTTGGCAATATTATTTGTCATGATCAAAAAACAAGTGGAGATCAAATTAGGTCATATTATTTAGTTTAATTAGAGCAACTCCGCTCCTTGCGACCGTGCATTTGCACGATCAATAATGTTAAAGTTCAATAATGCCTCACACAAGACTTGGGGGTTACTTTTGATTGCAGCATGAAATTTGATGCAGATGAGTAATGTTGTTAAAATGAGCTTTTTCCAGCTTCCTCTGCTAGCTAAAGTTGAGCCTTTTCTGACCAGGCACGACCTAGAAAAGGGCATTCATGCTTTTATTAGTTCAAGGTTGGACTACTGTAATGTTCTCTTTGTTGGTCTGAGTCAGACGTCCACCTCACGCCTTCAACTTGTGCAAAATGCGGCTGCTCGCTTTTTAACAAATACATCTAGACGTGCACAGATCACTCCTGTGCTCTACACCCTGCTGTAATTTTTCTCATTCTGTTAAGCACTTTGGATACCTGCTGGTTGCTGTAAAGTGCTATATAAATACATTTTGATTGATTGAAGACTCTACTTCATACAGTTCATTAGCTGTGAAAACGGGCATGGCTAAAACATAGGGGGCGGGCCAAACCATGACCAATTAAAACAGGAACTCTCTGACACCCACACACTCATACCTAACACAATAATGTACATGAAATAGGTCATTAGTTATTAAAGGGGCGTGGCTTAAGCAAATCTTCACCAATGAAAAAGGAACTCTATGCTTAGTTCAGTGATACCTCACACAAGACTTCATTGTACAGTTCATTAGCTTCTGAAAGGGGGCGTGGCAAAAGCATAGGGTGTGGGCCAAACCATCAACAATGAAGAAGAAACTCTGCTGAGATCAGTGATACCTCACACAAGGCTCATCCTTAAACAGTTCAAATGTCATGAAAGGGGGCGCGGTCAGAGTATAGGGGGTGGCTTAGTATCTCAAGTAGACCACACATTCTAAGTTAAAATTCAATTAAATCGGATGATGTTTGTCATATAAGGCTGATTTCCTGTTGCCAGCGGGGGGCGCTATGACAAAAAGATAAAATTGGCCTGTATATGTCCTCAGGCCTGGACTCTTGTTGAGATTTCTTCAAAGGTCATTAGCATCCCTTCTTTAACCCTCCTGTTGTCCTCGGGTCAAATTTGACCCCTTTAAAAAATGTCTATCTGAAATATGCGTTTCTTTTTAACTAAATTACCACAAAAATGGATTGGATTCCATACAATGCTCTTTGCAAATACAATTGATCACTTTCATTCCTGACTAAACTCATCTGTACGTTCCACTGATCTTAACTATTAGTCAAAATAATTAATAATTTCTGCTTTTTTAACTCAAATTTTAGATATAATTCTATATAAATGAGGGTTATTGTCCATGATTTCCAAAATCCAATGGAATTGGAGAGTCCAATGTGTTCATATATTATTTTACCTCATACCCTACATTAACCATATTAAGAACTATAGGAGGAGCAGTATGTATTCTTAAGCTTGGCTTGGGGCAGGTACAAATGCAATGGTACCTTAAAGGAACATACAGTTATTCTACTTATCATTGATATAGTTCAGGACATCCACCTTTCTATAGATTTGTGTACTGAGTTTATTATTACTTCCCAAATATGTAAAATTAGATCTTAGATCATGAAAGCAAATAGATATTGGTTTATATATTGTCTTTCATTTTCATTAAGCAGCATTAGTGATGATTTTAAAGCATTTCATTCATATCCCAAGACACTACCAAACATGTTGATTAGATCTAACTCTGCTGGTATGGATGTTTTGAATAGTTTTAAGAATAAACTTACATCGTCAGCAAAAAGAACGATTCTATAATCTCTATTGCCAGTTGTAATCCATTGTATTTGCCTATTAGATCTAATTGCTATTGCTTGTGGTTCAATAGCTAGTATGAACAGAATTGGTGATAGAGGTGAACTTCATTTGTCAGTACCACAGCTATAGGGTTGGGATGTAATAGTTTGATCCAGTTAGGGAAAGTATTTCCAAAACCAAATCAAGCTAGAACTTCAAAGATATAAGTCCACTCAACCCTATTGAAGGCCTTCTCCGCATCAAGCGAAAGAAGAGCCGTGTCTTTTTCATCTTTTTGGCAGTACAGTACATTATGAAATCCTTACCTTGTCTGTGCATGGTTCAAAAGGGTTGTACTTAGTGTCTTCATTAATTCAGAGGTAACATGCAATAAACCAATCAGTCTTATTCCCATTCCTTTTAAAAACCAGGGGGCGTTTGTACCTTGGCGCATTGCTATTATGATGGTGGATTTGCAGCGTTATATTTTTATCCAATTTATCTTTAAAGTATTTATATAAGTCAATTGGGAGAACCTTTTGTTTTGATGACAATGATTTATTCATTGATGGATTTCTTTACGTTTGATTAAGTAATCACCTTTTGAAGGTCATATACAGTGGTGTGAGGATTGTTCTTAGTTTTGACAATTGTTTCAGTACATGTGCCAAATCGTTGGAAAAAAAACTGTAATCATGTTTTGTTCTGAAAAAGCATGTTTTTTCTGAATCACTGGCACAACACGAGTAACGTTTTATTTCCAAGAACCTTTAACCGTTGTCTCTGTGTGTGTCCTCAGTACGGAAGTGTGTCAATCTGACATAATTATGTGTCCTCGTTGTGATAAGAGATGTAAAGTGTGGCAGCTGTCCGAAACCTGCACCTATGCTAAGGTAAACTCATCTTATGTCACTTTATTATTTATACTTGATTTGCTCCCTTCAACCATCTGATGTCACTTTTGGAGTGTGAATATAACTCACAATGTCATCCATTACTCACTTAAAATGGATTGTAATACACAAACTGGTACTGAAAAGACTAGACTGTTTTGACAGAATATGCAGTAGTAGTGCTCAACATTCTCCCGGACTGCATATATGTTTACAATCTATCAATAATTTTGTCATCCTAATTGTCTATACTGTAATTTTAATATGTTGGTCTATTCTGTACACACATCTTTTGCATGAATGTCTGTGCAGGGTGACGGGTCCCTCCTCTGTAGCTCGGATCTCTTTTATTGTTAAAAAAGATAAAGACCGTATTGATCCATGAAGTTTTAGACCGATTAATCTTATTAATGTGGACTTCAATATTCTGACGAAAGTTAGTTCTACCAAACTAGAAAGTATTTTGCCACATTTCATACACACTGATCGAGTGGGGTTTATTAACCAAAGGTCATCTTCAGACGTTAGACGTCTGCTACATCTCATACAGCTTAATTATAACAACAGCACCCCAATAGCTGCTTTATCTTTGGATGCTCAAAAAGCATTCGACAAGGTGGAAGGGAGCTTTTTGCGATATATGCTAGGAAAATTTGAATGTGGGGATGGTGAATGAATGTTATCTATTCTGATCCAAGGGCGGCAATAATAACAAATGGAAGGATATCACCCTTTTTTAACTTAACACATGGGACCACACAGGGGGACCTCTTAACCCCCTGCTTTTTACATTATTTCTGGAACCTCTGGCCACTGCAATAAGGGCCAAGGCCAGTATTAAAGCGGTGTTGCATGGGGAAGAGTAACACAAAATATTTCTTTATGCAGATGATATTTTGTTGATATTTTGTTTATTTTGTTGCACATCTATAATATGCAATCACGTTGTCTAATTAGCATCTTGATATACAGTGAGGAAAATAAGTATTTGAACACCCTACTATTTTGCAAGTTCTCCCACTTAGAAATCATGGAGGGGTCTGAAATTGTCATCGTAGGTGCATGTCCACGGTCACAGACATAATTTAAAAAGAAAAATCCAGAAATCACAATGTTTGATTTTTTAACTATTTATTTGTATGATACAGCTGCAAATAAGTATTTGAACACCTGAGAAAATCAATGTTAATATTTGGTACAGTAGCCTTTGTTTGCAGTTCCAGAGGTCAAATGTTTCCTGTAGATTTTCCACCAGGTTTGCACACACTGGCCCACTCCTCCACACAGATCTTCAGGTCAGGTTTCTGGGCTGTCGCTGAGAAACACGGAGTTTGAGCTCCCTCCAAAGATTCTCTATTGGGTTTAGGTCTGGAGACTGGCTAGGCCACGCCAGAACCTTGATATGCTTCTTACAGAGCCACTCCTTGGTTATCCTGGCTGTGTGCTTGGGGTCATTGTCATGTTGGAAGACCCAGCCTCGACCCATCTTCAATGCTCTAACTGAGGGAAGGAGGTTGTTCCTTAAAATCTTGCAATACATGGCCCTGGTCATCCTCTCCTTAATACAGTGCAGTCGCCCTGTCCCATGTGCAGAAAAACACCCCCAAAGCATGATGCTACCATCCCCATGCTTCACAGTAGGGATGGTGTTCTTGGGATGACACTCATCATTCTTCTTCCTCCAACCACGGTTAGTGGAATTATGACCAAAAAGTTCTATTTTGGTCTCATCTGACCACATGACTTTCTCCCATGACTCGTCTGGATCATCCAAATGGTCATTGTCAAACTTAAGACGGGCCTTGACATGTGCTGGTTTAAGCAGGGGAACCTTCCGTGCCATGCATGATTTCAAACCATGGCGTCTTAGTGTATTACCAACAGTAACCTTGGAAACGGTGGTCCCAGCTCTTTTCAGGTCATTGACCAGCTCCTCCTGTGTAGTTCTGGGCTGATTTATCACCTCTCTTAGGATCATTGAGACCCCACAAGGTGAGATCTTGCATGTAGCCCCAGTCCGAGGGAGATTGACAGTCATGTTTAGCTTCTTCCATTTTCTAATGATTACTCCAACAGTGGACCTTTTTTCACCAAGCTGCTTGGCAATTTCCTTGTAGCCCTTTCCAGCCTTGTGGAGGTGTACAATTTTGTCTCTAGTGTCTTTGGACAGCTCTTTGGTCTTGGCCATGTTAGTAGTTGGATTCTTACTGATTGTATGGGGTGGACAGGTGTCTTTATGCAGCTAACGACCTCAAACAGGTGTATCTAATTTCGGATAATAAATGTAGTGGAGGTGGACATTTTGAAGGCAGACTAACAGGTCTTTGAGGGTCAGAATTGTAGCTGATAGACAGGTGTTCAAATACTTATTTGCAGCTGTATCATACAAATAAATAGTTAAAAAAATCATACATTGCGATTTCTGGATTTTTTTTTTTTAGATTATGTCTCTCACAGTGGACATGCACCTACGGTGACAATTTCAGACCCCTCCATGATTTCTAAGTGGGAGAACTTGCAAAATAGCAGGGTGTCCAAGTACTTATTTTCCTCACTGTATCTCGGCAGAGGAGAAGTGCTCACTAACACAGATTTAGACAGATTTATGAACAATATTTGAGAGAAAAAAGCCTTTTGTGTACATAGAAAAAGTCTTAGATCTTTGAGTTCATCTCATGAAAAATGTGGGCAAAAACAAAAGTGTTGCAGTTATAATTTTGTTCAGTATATGTCCCCTTTTAATAAGGAAAATTGAGTTGAATTTGGATAAGTAGAAGATAATGAATTTGACCTTTATGAGGTAAAATTAATATAATCAAGATGGTGGTTGTGGTAGTGATAAAATCTCTGACGGAATCTTCAAGCAATATAATAATTTTATTAAACAGTTTCTATAGAATGGAAATAAGCCCAGGATTAGTATAAAAAACTATTTTCCTCATGAGATAGTGGTGGATTTGCACTCTGTGGAATGTGGAATTGTATAACATAGAATCTGAGATTAATAAATTAGCAAGGCATTGTGGAAACTATGATAACTATAATCCTGGGTGGGTAAAGATGTGGAGAAGAGGTGCTTGCACACCCATCTGGTTGACTATTGTCACAGAAAAATACCGAAACACAGACAGAGGGGGGTAACCTTATCCTGAAACATTCTCAGTGAGCAAGAGCACATAAGATTTTGCGGATTTCACAATATAAACAAAGCTATTTCTATTCCTATTCCAGCATGTTATAATCCCTTGATCTATATTGGGAAAAAAACATTTTTATGGCAAACATGGTTGGCAAAGGGGATACGTGTTGTTTAAGAGGTGTACAGAGAACACTCATTTATGTCATTTGAGGACCTTAAAGAACAATTTAATTCAACTGAAAAGGTGATTTTTGGAAATATTTGCATTTGAGAAGTGGCATGAGATCTTTTTTTTTGACTGAGAAGGGAAGAAGAGGAGAAAAATGTGGTTCAGGAGTTCCTAAATTATCCAAGCATTTTACATTCTTCCTCAATATTTTATAACAAACCAAACTATGTGAAGGCTTGAGACTAAAATGGCAAAAAGAATTTTGGTAAGGATATTGATGAAGGCTTATGGCAGGACATTATCTCAAATGTGGGAGGCCTACAAGGGATGCCAGAAATAAATTAATCCATTTTAAAATTGTGCATAGATACTATTTTACACCTAACAAGTTGTCTAAAATGGGCTTACGTAACCTTGGTCAATAAATGCTGCAAATGTAAGGCCCTTGTGGAATGCAGTGTTAAAAAAGTTTGAAGGGTGGCTCACACAACCCCTGCCAGACTCCCCACAATTATACCTGTTAGGGGATAGGTCCCTCATGCCCCCAGGCCTTGCTAAATCAGAAGCAGGACTGAACGGGTTAATTGTAGCTGCCAGACTCATTTTGCATAACTGGAAGAGTCAAAATAGACCAGGCATTACGGACTGGCTTAAACTTATGACAGACATAGCGACCTTTGCAGAATATTCCAAGCAAAAACAAACATGCATGGATGTCCTTTGAATATAGTATTGCTACTGACTTTTAGAGGGGAGTTAGGGCATTGGTGGCTATAAGATAATTATGGATGTGAAGGCACACATATTTGTGAGTAACAATGTGTAATGGGTATGAGGATTCTACGCAGATTTCTTTTTTGGCTACCTTTTTTTTGTTTTATTTTATTTCATTATTATTTTATTTTATATTGTTTGGATTTCCAAATGTTTAAAAAAACAACAATATATTTTTGTTGTACTGCATATTGGTGCAGCTCCTGTTTTCACCCGGTGTGTTGAGCTCTATATTTTAGCTACCAAATGAGGCATCGCACTTCTGTTCCATCTTTGTTGGGAGACGCACATGCGCAGTAGCTAGGTCAGCACTACAAGCCAGTCAGAAGCAGAGCATAAGGGCATGCCACGCTAGCAGCTAGCCGAGCATTATAACGTTTGTTACAATGTGATGCACGTTTGTCACGGAAGTAAAGGCTGGACTACAATAGAGCTGCTTGGGGCAGTTTGTGAACAGTGTTTTCTGTTGGAGATGGTAAGTCCCTTTGGGGTGGATTTGGGCTTTTTTACTTTGTAAACCTATTACATGCCCAAAAAAAGATATATAACACAATGAAGGGAAGGGAAAAAGCATAATATAAGCACTTTAAATAACTGAGTAACAAGGGCTTTACCATCTACTACAGTCCATATACTGTATTTGAGTGATGGAGAGGTTAGTCAGGACTTTAGACACAAACATATCCCTTGTTCAATGAAAAGCTGGTACTGTTATTTATCTGTGTTTGTGTGGTATTATATTTATAATGTTTCCTCTTGATGGGACGTATGATGTTTGTATCAATACAGGTCAGCCACCTGTTTGACAATGAGGGTACTGTGGCTTTTGCTATGTTCATGGCAATCTGGGGTGAGTGGGATTTAAACTAATCTGATGTATTGTGAATTGTAATCTAATGTGATCTGCTCTAGTTTCTACTAGGGATGTAGCAATGCATTGTGTATTGGTTAAAAATCAATAAATTTGTACAACAATAAACAACTGGTTGAGATAAAAATTTAATTGTGATGCAATTTTTAAACGGCATAGGGCGTAATCTAGTTTTGACAGTTCTTTGACTTCCGATGTCACTACATCTTCTTAGTTTATTTATCTGAAGAGATTTTTCCATTTATTTAGTTATTATAACGTGGGATTTGTCTTAAAAATCTTTTTTATTACATTTTTTAGTTAAGATAAAATACAATTTTAGATGCACTTTTAACAAGACACATCTGTTGTTTTGCTTAGTTTATGTAAAGGAATATTTTCAGTAATTTATCTGCAACTCTTTTTGTCAAAAAAATCTGGAGAAAATCATATCCTGAACTTGTGTATTGTTACATCCCTAGTGCCGACTCTAAAGTTATCTACTCTGGTATCTAATTTGACTTGATCTAACTAATCTAAGGTCATCTACTTTGGTGTTTGTCTCTGTGTGTTTTCAGCCACTCTGTTTCTGGAGCTGTGGAAGAGACACAGAGCCAGACATGTTTCTCAGTGGAAGGTCTATGACTGGTGTGAGGAGGAGGTAAGACAGACAAATCTGAGTCTAGATCCTCTGTAGGTATCTGTAGTGTTCTGTTGCACCTCACTATTTGCATCCCTACAATATCCTGATGTGCAGGTTTCAAAAATCTCAAACTGTATGAAAATTGTTAAAGAAAGTCCATTCTTTATGGGGTCAAACTGAACTTAGTAAAACCTCAAAATAAATGTCTGTATTACGGTATATTGTATTTGAATCATGAACATGAACCCAAAAACATAAGAAGAAAGAATACATTTGGGAATGAAAACCATAATTTAAATACAAGAAAACTGAAACTTGCAACCAGTGCTGTAGTCATGCTTTTGTTTTATTTAGATTTTGTTGACTTTGAAGTGTATTTTCACGATGACTGTTTATTTAAATGGAGTCTGGTGGCTTTGGCGATGGGAATGTTTTTGTGTGAAACAAAAAGGATCTTTTCCTTTAATAAAAAAGTTGACCTCTGTTGGGATACTTTCTATAATGTTGTCAGACATTTAGAACACTAATATGAGCCTGTCAGTGGTAAATCAAGCATTTTGTGGATGTAAATTGAAGATGTGCAATTGACAATAACTTACATTGTAGTTTGTTTTGGTGCAGCGAGGTCAAAAAAGTGTATTCACGATATCCAGTTTTAGATCATTTTATTTTCATTTGTTACTTTTTTGTTAGTTGTTTTTTAAATTTAAATTCCACTGAGCTCAATTTAAAGGCATAATTCTTAACCTTGAAAAAGCTAAAGTCAAAAGGCCCTCATTTATCAACCTAATTTATGAGCGCAGAAATCCTCTTACAACAGGCTTTATGTGGGATTCATGAAATGTTCATATCACACCAGTCAGACCAATGGTCATACGTTGATAAATCCAGCGGCTGGAAATGATCGTAATTTAAATATCATGCCCCAATATATTCTCGGTTTTGAGGCCTCACCCCTACTATTTACGACATGGCCAGACGTAATCCGGCTAAGAAGCGGCACTTTTCAGAGGTGGACATTGAAACCCTGACATCTCAGTTTAATTTGCAGTAACGTGTGTCCTATTTGGCAGCCTAAAAACTGGTATTAGGCTGTAGGAAGAATGTAAAATAGAAAGAGATCACTGATGCGGTCAACAGTGTTGCTGTATTAAATCCAACTCCAGCTGAAGTTTATTTAATTTATACATCCTTGACATATGTATACTCCTAAACGTAATATATAGGCTTATATTGCAATCTCTTAGGCCTACATGTAGGTGTACCTATATCTAAATAAACACACGTTAGTGGAGTTTATGCAGTTTTTTGTTTTTTTTCTGTGTATTTTTCGTGAGTCACAGCCAGTTGTGAGGAAGAGCGTGTGTCCTTTCTCAAACTTGGTCAGTACAAGGCAGGATTAGCTGGGAGACTTCTTCGCTTGTGGAATACCTGCAGTACAGGGACATAGAAGTAGCTCTTTTGAAAGTTTATGGTCAACTAGTGTGTGTTGTAGCAGTGTTTTGCCATTGAGAATGAGCTAGTATGCTAGCGCTAGCATGCTATGGTTAGGCACCTCATCTCGGCTAATGACGTTGAGAGGACATTCAGAAACCGTATCTCACTCAAAACAGCTTGATTGTGTGTGTGTTGACAGGAGGAACTGATTCTGGAAATAGTCAATGATCCAAACTGTCAACCCAAACAGTTCACACACTCCTACCTGCGCAGCACTCTGGTCCTCATTCTAGTAACTCTTATGGTAAGACACACACACACACACACACACACACACCAGTGTCAGGAAGTAAAAGCAACATGTTGGTGATTTTGTTCTAGCTGATGCTGATCATCGGTCTCGCTCATGCCCTGGTGGTGTTTCGAGTGGTCGCAGCCCCCTTGATGTCTGAGGGCAAATGGGAATTTATCAAGGACCATGCCAACATTGTGGCTGTGATACTTGGAGCTGTGCTGCACTATCTTACCATACAGATCATGACCAGGGTATGTATACCTGTATCGTAATCCTAATGCTCATGCATTCACACAATGTTGCTTGAATAGAAAGAACAAGAAAAGAACACCTTATTCCTAGTTGGGATTATCAACACATTATTTCAATATCACACCAGATAAGCAGCCGGAAGCGTTCTGCTTTGTTTTGTTTTGCTTGTTTATTTAGGTTTATTCATCTATTTAGGAACCTTTCAAATATTGGCCATTGCCGCAGAGCACCATGAAATGGTTATAACTTGCAACCACTACCTGCCTTGTTTTAAGTTATGAGTGCAATTATCCATGTGGAGTATTACGAGCCACAGGTGCTAAGTGCACTGAGAGATTCAAATGAATTTGATTTAAATGTTTAATGGCAATACTACAACTCCATGGCTCAAGATTGAAAGGAGCTTGGTGTCACCAGTTCACTTGAATTACATTTTACTTACATAATTTGATATCATTATCCAGCAGTGTCTAATGGTAGGTTAGCATGAGAGGCAGAAGACACAAAGTTTAGGATATTGCACCGTCCAGCTGTGTCAGTGCGTCCTTTGTCCCCATCAATAATTGCACCAAGGTCGGGAACCAAGTCGTGCTTGTGCACTCGGGTGCCACCTGAATGAATGCCAGGAGAGGAGAAATCAGGGGGACAGGGGAAAAAGCATTGAGAAGGGCTCTGGGCCATGGTCGATGAGAGAAGGCATCCACTCCAAGAGGCAGGTTGAAGAATCACAGTGCGCACTGTGCATTCTCTCGTGAGGTGAACAGTAGTGATGGCCATGAAGCTTTGTGAACCAGTCCTTTATTTTCTGAGCCCACTAGATGGCACTCTTGGTTTTAAGAGAAATGTCTAAGGCTAGGGCTGCAAAATTAATTGAATTTTAATCACGATCATGATTTTGGCTTCCCACGATCAAATTTGTGTAATTGAGCGATATTTTAAATGCGTCATTCCGTTCCTAGAACGCTCCTGGTTTTTTTGCAAAGCCAATCTACTGCTCCGTAAACCACTGTCTGATCATGAGCCAGTCAGAGTTGTTCCCTGCAGCTTAGTTTCTAGATGTAGACAGACATGGTGGATAGAGTAATTTGAGGAAAATTCCACAACCGATCAGTCAGTTATAGCTCAGTAGTCAGTTATACGTCGGTCTCAAAGTTTACCAGTTTACCAGTAAATGCAACATTTTATTCCCGTCTGTTTTTTTCAGACAACTGCAGTGACCAGTGCTAGTTTGTGTCTGTTAGCTCACAGGGTTCTAGAGTGTGACTAACATAGGGTGACCAAACGTCCCCGGTTTCCTGGGATAGTCCCCGGTTTTGGTGACCTGTCCCCGGCTGGATCTGTCCCCGGAAATGTCCCCGGTTTTCACTGTGACTGACATACCCGAATTTGGAATGAAAGAAAGAAAACACTGACAAAACGTAGCCGATAGTCGCACACCATACACACGCAGCCTCAAGACAGCCAGAGCCAGTGCTGCTCGGAACTCAGAGATGTTTTAGAAAGCCGTATTTTACCATGCTAAAATCACTGATTATTTACATGCAGTCTGGTGGGTTTAGCGAACGCAATTTCGCGGACTTTTTATGTTTTAAAAAAGGATCTCAATCTTTAACAGAAAGGTTGACCTCCTTAGAAATCCTTTCCATAATGTTGTCAGACACTTATATTATATTATATATAATATTAATCTGAGTCTGTCAGAAGCAAAATGAGCACTTTTATGAACGTAAATACAAACTGGACAATTATCCCATTAACTTCCATTGTAGCTTGTTTCACCGCTGCCGACTGCAGCAATCTCGTTTAATACTGGGTCAATGTCAAAGAAAAATATTTCCTCAATAGTTTTTATTATATCCAATACTCAATGAGCTGTTGCAAAAACAAGCCTGACGTAATAAAGCAAAAGCTGTCAGATAAATGTAGTTCAGTAAACATTACAACATTCCCCTCTGAGGTGTGTGAAGTAGCAGCAGGGGTGAGTCTAGGATCAGACCTTTAGGGGGGCTCAGCCCCTAATGAGAATGGGGCCTACATGAAATGTTATCATGTTTACATTATGCATAAATATCTGCACACCCATTACTCTCTGTGAAATATCTCACAAACTCTTCACTTAACACATGCATCAGTACATCAAGCGGTTCCCGAGTAATCCGGTTTTGAAATTGCAACAAATCTTTTACATGGTCTCCAAAATTATAATGTATTCTCATGTGAACTATTTATGTCAGCACAGACAACTTTGTAAATTGCTTAGCCAGTGTATCCCACCATAATGGTTATTATATTGACAGATTCCAGACAATCCCACTTACTTATATATCCCACTTACAAATATGAATATATATTTCTACTGGTATGCTTCCTAGTGACATTAATGCAAAAATATGAAGAAAAACCAATTATACCTGTGTGTGCATTGTTAAAATTCTGAAGTGCAAACCAGTTCAGGCTACAGAACAAATATTTCCATCCATAGATTGGAACAATCAAGTCTAACCTCTGAATTTCTTTTCAAAGTGCATCAGATTGATAGCCTATCTCCGCCCTCCTACGTACTTTTGCTCAATTTTCATTTTCGTTCAGCACACCGTCTGGGTTTGCGGTATATTTGCGGGCTTTCTCCGGCCAAATAATTTGCGGTCCAATCAGCAAACAGAGGGAGGGGCGAGCTAGTCTTGTTTTGTTTGAAAATACTTTGAACGTCAACAAGAAGTAATGTCACCCAACATCGCTTAGAGCACCGTTAAAATAGACAGGCCCATGGACCCCCCTTGTGCCCCAGTGCAGCTCTAGGTCTTGTGATGCCCCTGGGGCTGTGTCCCCGTTTTAAGTTTTACAAAGATAAAAACATGACCTGTTTTGGAGGTATTTACGCCTCTGAGCTGAAAATGTCCCCGGATTTTGTCTGAAAAATCTGGTCACCTTAGACTAACATTTTTCCTAGGTTGCACCGGTGCACCTGCATCCACTGCCTGTCCACAAACGAAGCAATGTAGTTTAAATTGATATGGTTCTCCTGTAAAGCCGTGCCTGTGTTTGGATATATCCTCTTACTCTCCGCGCAGCCCCGCCCCCATTAACTCACATACTGCCCGGCAACATGGAGAGACACAGCGATCCACACTTCTGACATTTGTTCACAGTTTTAATTATTTAATATACACAGGTGTATATTGTTAAGCATGAGAGGCAAACCTGTATTTGTACCAGCTGCGGCCATGGCGAAAAACACAGAAGAAGTTATTGACTGCAACTACCGTCAGTTTGTAGAGTAATAGTGTGTGAGACAGAGCCTGCTGGACCCATTCATAATGAGTCAGCCGTCACTCTGTGAGTAGCATATACGTCCATTGCACTCCCCCTCTATACCTAGCTCTTTTAATCAGTTATTGTTGAAAACAAGTGAAGGAGCTTTCTCAGAGATACATTTAAAAAAAAAAAAATCCTTATTTCAGATAATTTTAATTTACATGTGTTGCAGCTGTATGTCTATACAACATACAACTTCAGCATAAGAGGAATATAGCACAATATGGATCTGAAAGCAGTTATAAATAGCATATGTGACTATACAATTTGTTTTGGTTGAAATCAATAAATAATCGTGATAATTAATTGTGATCTCAATATTGATCAAAATAATTAGATTAGATTAGATTTTATTGTCATTACACAGGTCCAGGTACAAGGCAACAAAATGCAGTTTAGGTCTAACCAGAAGTGCAATAGCAGTAAGTGCAGGATATACAATGGTTCCATAAGTGCAGGACATGGATAAGTACTGAATAAATATAAAAATGAATACTATTATAAACAGAACTTTATAACGGATAGATTTGTCCTATGAATATAATATATAGATAACTAGTATTGTGAACAAGATTTACAGCTGGATATGTACTGAATATAATATACAGGTGGATAATCGTGATTATAGTGATAATCTTGCAGCCCTACCTAAGGCATTGCAATTCAGTGTATTCTCAACCAATTGTTGAACAGAGCGCGCCATCTAGTGGGCTCATCATTTTGGCCATATCTAGTGAACACCTGCCCTGTTCCACAGCATCTGAAAAAGAGTGCGATTCAATTTCCACTCGTTGAGAGAGGGACACCCCCGTGACATCATATTTGCCTGAGGCTGCAAGGCTCCTTCTCCTTGAGTTGTGGTACCAATGTTGTGGCTGAGGCACCGGAGGTGTGTTTCTGCTTCCTCTGCCGCTTCTTTCAGGTGGGATTTGGCGGTCTGAAGGCACGGACCAAACTTCCCATTCAGGACTGTCCAATAATTCACACCTGATCTCCACGGGGAGCTGAGACATGTTTTGCTGTGCAATCATCTGCCATGCCACGATTCTGGAGAGCACAACCGTGGAAGCCGTGGTGAGGGTCAGGATGGCGGTCATGGTTTTGCCGATGTCAATAGCTCTGAGGGAGAACCCCAGGCTTAGTGGCCATGGCAGTGATAGCAGAGGACAGCAGAGCAAAATTGTTGGCACATTGTGTCGTCGTGGGCCCTAGTGAACGGCGCGTAGGGGGACACCAGCTCCTTCAGTTTACCCGGATCATAGAAATTTTCCTCAATGTAGGGCTGGAGTTCCATAAAGCGCAGCCATAGAGGAGTGGCTCTTGGACATAGACATCCCCGCTCAAGAGGCTGCAAAAAGGTGCTGGCTGTTCAGCCAACAATGCAATGCCTGTCAGGTCCACTGCCTTCTTGATGATGCCGGGTAGGTCAAGAAAACGAACTTAGCAGTGGGCAGCAAGCCTGCCTGAGGCGGAGAAGAAAGACGCAGTTGTGGGGCTCCTGACCGCTCTGGAGACAAAGAGAGCCGCAGTGCCAGGACCGTATTCTCCCTCAAGTTCGAGCTCCAGTGCTACGTTGACCGCGGTCTACTGGTCGATTGCAAAGGTAGTGTGGGTAGATCGGCATTACATACACTACCGGTCAAAAGTTTGGGGTCACTTATACATTTCCATACCACTCCATTATAGACAGAATACCTGCTAATTTGGGTGGGGGGGCTGATCTTTATTGCAATACCTACATTGCCCATTACCAGCAACCATTCATCCAATGTTCCAAAGGCACATTCTGTGTACTAATCTATCATTTAAAAATAAAAAACTAGAAAAACATTGGAGAACCATTTTACTATTATGTAAGTACATAATGTAATCTGAAAACGGCTGCCTTGGTTAAAATTACAATGCAGCTGATCTCAGCTGGCATTCTGTCTACAATGGAGTGCAATGGGAATTTCTATGTGACCCCAAACTTTTGACCGGTAGTGTAGAAAAATTAATTAATTAATTAATTAATTAATTAATTTAAAAAAGATGTCAGCCTATCATCCATCCTCACTGTGACATTTGTCACTTGATTGACATACAGGACAACCAGTCTAACGTCTGATCTTTTTGTCAGCCAATCATCCATCCTTACTATGACATTTGTTACTTTATTGACATATAGGACAACTGGTCTAACGTCAAAATTATAGCAAGCTAGTGAGTTGCTCAGTTAGCCTAGCTAAGTTATTTCTACTAAACTTAAAAAAGGTATACAAATGAGTGGGGGAGCTGGACCAAGTAAGAAGCCAAAAACCTACCCCTTCCATACAGAATTTTTTACAATGTTTTTTGAAGTGTGTTTGCCTCATCTGCAAATCTACCATTGCTATTCAGAAGAAGAGAAATGTGGAGCGGAATTTTCAGATTGTTCATAAAAGCTACGACACTGACTTCCCTCCGAAAAGCGAACTGAGAAGGAGAAAGGTGAAAGAACTAATATCCCAGTTGTCTGGACAGCAGTCTTTTTTCTCACAGCTTACCACAAAAGCAAAGACCGCCACCAAAGCATATTTCCATGTGAGTCACAACATTGTTAAACACAAGAAAATCCTTCCAAGATGGAGAGATGATAGCATGCATTTGTTGAAACGGCTGAATCGTACTTTCAAGACTTTAAAAACAAACCTGACAAAGTATCTTCAATCAAATATCTCCAGCTGTCAAATAGTACAGTTACACAGCGCTGTGAAGCAATGGCCGAGGATATGATTGAGAAACTTAGAAGAGATATTGCGGACTGTGAGTGTTTCTCACTGCAATTAGACTAGTCTACAGACGTGAGTGACACAGCACAGCTGTACATTTTTATTTATATGGTGTTTACTGATATGGCTGCAAAAGAAGAGCTGTTAACAGTACGGACCATGAAAGAACACACGCAGGGAGAGGACATTTTTCAGTCTTTCAACAACTATATTGAGAAAACTTAGCTTCCAGTGTGCAAATTGGTGTCGATCACAAAGGACTGTTGGTTGGCCGCTCAAATGGATTTATTGCGAAGTGCAGGGAGGATGATGCCTTCCCCAACTTCCTTAATTACCCCTGCGGAATACACCAACAAGCGCAAAAATGCTCAACATGAAAGAGATAATGAGTCCCTCCAGGATTTTGCTACCTTTCTTTGAGATTGCTGCAGCCTAAAAAGCCTGATGTTGCGGGAGATTTTGTAAAAAATTGAGAAAAAAGTTGCAATGTTTTTTGTATGTTTGTTGCAATAAAGTTGTGGGAGACAGAAAGTTGCAAAACAAGTTGCGATTTTTTTGTATAGTATAAAATGACTCTAGGCTGAGTTTTCCTAGTAACCTTACCGATAAGGCTAAGGATGCTGCAAATGAAAATGGCTGGTGGATTGAAGACAAAAAACAATTATTTATTGAATTAATCAAATTTGAACATGTCATGTCAGTGGCTTGTTGATCTTTACATTGTTATTTAATTTCCTATCCTGGCCTGGGCTGGGACACACATTCATAAAGGTTTAATAAAGAACTTTTTGGACTTTAACTTATCATTTCACTTACAATAACGAGGGTAGCTGTCCTCAATTTAGGTCATCCTGTACGTCTCATCTCGGTTTTTTCCTGCATCCACCGTGTGCGTGCGTACGTGTCAGTTGCGGGGGGAAGTCAGCAGCCCAGTCCGCTGCAGAGAGCCGACAGGATTGAAACAGCGACTTTCAGCGACATTAGAGTTAAAAATTGTTACAGCGTATATTGATGTTAAAATGTATACCTGTTGGCAGGACGATCTGAAATGTTTGCACGGTATTTCGCTGTAAATGTTGTTGGAGAATGAGAGATATTGAAGGCACACGCGCCGTGTCTTCATATCAAAAACAAAGAAATTAATTTGGCAATGTACGTGTGACGTCAACCAGTTTTCTTTCCCGCTTGGTCATTGGCTCTCAGCGTCACATACTGATATGTCTAGCACGTGGGACTGCCGGGATTGGTCAAATTTGCGGCAAAGTTGCGGTGATTGGTCAAAATTGCAGGTCTCACCAAAGTCACGGTGATTGGTTGAATTTGCGTGAATTTGCGCGATTGCGACGTCGTGAAATCCTAGAGGGACTGGATAATGGATGTGGAAACAAAGATTGCCTGTTCTATTCGCACAAGATCACTTCAAAGACGGCTGTTCCGTGTGGATCTGGAGAAGGCAGACTGTGACCACACTGGGAACGCCCCTGGATCCCCCAGTCGGAGCTGGTTAAGCCCCACCAGAGATAATAAAACACTTTTTGCCAACACCAGGAAGGCATATAATCCATCTACTCTTCCTCATCTGGGAATATCAGACCGTAATCTGATCCACATCCTGCCAGTGTACAAACCTCTGGTCTGCAAGCAGCCAACTGTCCCACACACTGTGAGAGATGATCTAATGAGGCTTGTGAAGCCTTAAAAGACTGTTTGAACACAACTATGTGGAATATACCGACCGGGACTGTACGATGTTTTCTCAACAAAAAAACACCCGGGATTACTCCTGATACAAACGCTACAGGAGAAGGATGGAGGATCAGCTGCATTTTAAGAACACAAGGGAGGTCTGGAAAAGCTTTTAAAACCTGCAAACACTCTCCACCTCTACTGGTGAAGATCTTGGATACGGACACCGATATGGTTAAATCATATAGGTATACAGTGCCTTGCATAAGTATTTATTAAGCCCCTTTGAACTTTTCAACCTTTTGACACATTTCAGGCTTCAAACATAAAGATATACAATTTTTATTTTTTGTGAAGAATCACCAACAAGTGGGACACAATTGTGAAGTGGAACGAAATCTATTGGATATTTTAAACTTTTTTTAGCAAATAAAAAACTGAAAAGTGGTGCGTGCAAAGTTTTTCGGCCCCTTTACTTTCAGTGCAGCAAACTCACTCCAGAAGTTCAGCGAGGATCTCTGAATGATCCAATGTTGTCCTAAATGACTGATGGTGATAAATAGAATCCACCTGTGTGTGTGATCAAGTCTCTGTATAAATGCACCTGCTCTGTGATAGTCTCAGGGTTCTGTTGAAAGCGCAGAGAGCATCATGAAGACCAAGGAACACACCAGGCAGGTCCGTAATACTGTTGTGGAGAAGTTTAAAGCCGGATTTGGATACAAAAAGATTTCCCAAGCTTTAAACATCCCAAGGAGCACTGTGCAAGCGATCATTTTGAAATGGAAGGAGTATCAGACCACTGCAAATCTACCAAGACCTGGCCGTCCCTCTAAACTTTCAGCTCAGACAAGGAGAAGGCTGATCAGAGATGCAGCCAAGAGGCCCATGATCACTCTGGATGAACTGCAGAGAACTACAGCTGAGGTGGGGGAGTCTGTCCATAGGACAACAATCAGTCGTACACTGCACAAATCTGGCCTTTATGGAAGAGTGGCAAGAAGAAAGCCATTTCTCAAAGATATCCATAAAAAGTCTCGTCTAACGTTTGCCACAAGCCACCTGGGAGACACACCAAACATGTGGAAGAAGGTGCTCTGGTCAGATGAAACCAAAATCGAACTTTTTGCCCACAATGCAAAACGATGTTTGGCGTAAAAGCAACACAGCTCATCACCCTCAACACACCATCCCCACTGTCAAACATGGTGGTGGCAGCATCATGGTTTGGGCCTGCTTTTCTTCAGCAGGGACAGGGAAGATGGTTGCAGCCAAATACAGGACCATTCTGGATAAAAAACCTGTTGGAGTCTGCAAAAGACCTGAAACTGGGACGGAGATTTATCTTCCAACAAGACAATGATCCCAAACATACAGCAAAATCTACAAAGGAATGGTTCACAAATAAACGTATCCAGGCCAAGTCAAAGTCCAGACCTGAATCCAATCGAGAATCTGTGGAAAGAGCTGAAAACTGCTGTTCACAAACGCTCTCCATCCAACCTCACTGAGCTTGAGCTGTTTTGCAAGGAAGAATGGGCAAGAATTTCAGTCTCTTGATGTGCAAAACTGATAGAGACATACCCCAAGCGACTTGCAGCTGTAATCGCAGCAAAAGGTGGCTCTACAAAGTATTAACGCAAGGGGGCCGAATAATTTTGCACGCACCACTTTTCCGTTTTTTATTTGCTAAAAAAGTTTAAAATATCCAATAGATTTTGTTCCACTTCACATTTGTATCCCACTTGTTGGTGATTCTTCACAAAAAATAAAATTGTTATATCTTTATGTTTGAAGCCTGAAATGTGTCAAAAGGTTGAAAAGTTCAAGGGGGCCGAATACTTTCGCAAGGCACTGTAAGTACCTTTGTACTGAACAATAAGCTGCACTGGATTGACAACACCACAGCAATTTACAAAAAAGGCCAGAGCAGACTGTATCTGCTGAGGAGACTTAGGTCTCGTGCAGGGGGCACTCCTGAGCACATTTTATGACTCTGTGGTAGCATCAGCCATTCTCTATGGAGTGATCTGCTGGGGCAGTGGCATTGTAGTAGCAGACAGGAAAAGACTAAGCAGGCTGATTAAGAAGGCCAGCTATATTCTTGGTTGCCTCCTTGATGCCGTGGAGGTAAATTATCCTCCATGATGGATGTCTCCTCCCACCCCATGCAGGACACTCTGACAGTACTGAACTTAACAGCTCCTTAAGTGACAAGCTGCTGCACCTGCGCTGCTTCACAGAGAGATACTGCAGGTCTTTCCTGCCTGCAGCTGTCAGACACTACAATCAGCACTGCTCCCAGTAGACCATATGGACAAAACACACACCAGGACTGATAAAATGTGCAATAAAACATATGACTGTGAAATACTGTAAATGCATTTAACTATTTTAATATTTATTCTCTGTAATTAGGGCCCGAGCGCCGACAGCGGCAAAGGCCCTATTGGAATTGAAGGAATTATTAGGGCCCGAGCGCCGACAGCGGCAAAGGGCCTATTGGAATTGAAGGAATTATAATTCTTTTTTTATTATTATTTTCAGTGAAATGAATTGCCTTTTTGAGGGACTTGTCATATTGAAAAACTCACCAAATTTGGCGGTCGCATCAAGTCTGGTGAAAATGTACGTATTTTAATGGTTTCGGGAATGGGTGCACAAAAATGGCTCGCTAGCGCCCCCTACAATATTAAGAAAATTCAGCCCCTAAACTACGTTTAACGTAGACTCACGACACTTTATACACATATGTAGCATGGCAGGGCGGACATAAAACTCCATTGTAGTCGGCCATTTTGTATTGAATGTTCGAAATTAGTGCGATTTTGGCCATTTCCACATGTCGTACTTTAACAAACTCCTCCTAGAGCTTTCATCCAATCAGCCACGCCCCATTTCATAACTGGTGACCCATTTAATGTACAGTCTTATGTGAGGTATCAATGAACTCAGTAGAGACTTCCTTTTTAATTGGTGATGTTTGACCCGCCCCCCCTATGATGCGGCCACGCCCCTTTTCACAGATAATGAACTGTATGACGTGCAGTCTTGTGTGAGGTGTCATTGAACTCAGCAGAGACTTCCTTTTTCACTGGCGATGGTGTGGCCCACCCCCTATGCTTATGCCACGCCCCCTTTCATAACTGGTGACCCATTTAAGGTACAGTCTTATGTGAGGTATCAATTAACTCAGTAGAGACTTCCTTTTTAATTGGTGATGTTTGATCCACCCCCTCATGATGCGGCCACGCCCCCTTTCAAAGATAAAAGGTGTGTCTTTTGTGAGGTGTCATTGAACTCAGCAGGGAGTTCCCTTTTCTTCAAAGTCAAAGTCAAAGTCTGCTTTATTGTCAATTTCTTCACATGTTAAGACATACAAAGAGATCGAAATTGCGTTTCCCTCTATCCCACGGTGAAGACAAGACATATTTTACACACACACACACACGTCCACAGACAAACATAACATTCAAGTAAGCAATATAAAAAGTAAAAATAAGAAGGAACATACAATGAAGAAAGTAAGAGCAGCAAAATTGGGTTGAAAATGTGCAATTTGTGCATACAGTAGAAAATGTGCAATTTGTGCATACAGTAGACAGTCAATATGTGCAAAAGTCAGGTCAATAAATGGTTGAGGTAGTTCTGTTTGACCTGAGTATGCAAGTGGCAAAGTGGTGCAGGTTATGTAGGAGCAGCAGAAGTGTGTTCTGTTGGAGCTAAATCCTGCTCCATTCTCAGGGTTCATTCAATTAGTAGTCAAAATCTCAGATGTTGAAATGTGAATCCATTTTATTACATAGGATATCCTGAGACAAAGTTACCTGGATCAAGCTGTCGCAGCTCTCCCCTTCCTTTGTCTGACTCTCTGGCTCTCAGACCCCCAGTATTATCTCACAAAGGGTGGGGTCTTGTGCTTATTCCTTATCTTTTAGTTGGGATGTGACTGAGGGTTTATGACCCTCAGAGACTTGAGTTCAGAAATGTTTTCAGGACAACAGCAACAGGTTGCAAAGTGTGCAAGTGTACAAGTTGAGTTGTGCAAGTGGAGTAGTGCAAGGCAGCCATTGTGGTCCAAAGTCCAGGATGTTATGTAGCTGGGGGTGGAGGGGGGAGAGAGTTCAGCATCTTGTCTGTGAAGACATCCTTAAGGCCCGTACACACCGGGACGAATATCGGCGTGCGTTATTCGTCAGCGTTTTTCGACGCGTTTTTTGTGTTCACACCCAAGCGATTTTCGCTGACGATGAGCCGAATGAACATGCAAATTCATTATCTGTCACTAGATGGCGCTTAATGTAAAACAGAAATACCCCTGTACATAGGGTGGCGCTGCGCAACTTTGCGCTTCTGATACTCGCTTGCAACTCAGAAGAAGAGCAGAGAAGAAGATTGTCTATATTTTTGTAGTCGCTGTCGCGCTTATCATATAGCTCTTTATGTTCCGAAACCAAGGAGACCAGCAGCTCAACATTTATTTTGGACATCGTGCTTTGTCTCTTCCTCGTCTTGTGGCAGTGATGACGGTGGCGTATGTCTTCTTCGTTTGTGTGCTCGGTAAGACCGTTTTGTGCTTGAGCGCCCCAAGTTGTGTTTTACTGTAACTTCAGAAGCACAAGACACGTGAGCAAAAGGGCCGATTTCATTGGTCGGATAGTTTTTGACGCGGCGCGTCAAACCAAAAAAACGAACCCGAGGCGTTTTTTTAAAAATGACGCTTTTACGCGTGGCGTTTTTCGCGTCGGTGTGCACACTCTCATTGACGCCCTTTGTTTAGTCACGACGCGTTAAACGTCGGCGAATATCGCGCGCGAAATTCGTCCCGGTGTGAACAGGCCTTTAAGCTCCTCAGCGCAGTCCTTCAGCGCACGACCTGGGATGTTGTCTGGGCCTGCTGCCTTTCGGGTGTTGATAGCAGCAAGTGTCCTCTTCACGCTGTCGGCAGAGAGGCACAGGTGCTGCTCGTGTGGAGGGGGAGGGGTCTTCTGTGGGCAGGTGCTGCTTTGTGCTTCAAAACGAGCAAAGAAGCGGTTCAGATTGTTGAGCAGAGGGATGTTGCTCTCACAGCTCTGTGGCGCGGGCTTGTAGTCCGTGATGGCCTGAATGCCCTGCCATAGGCTTTGTGCGTTCCTGCTGTCTTTGAAGTGGGTGGTTATCTTGTGAGTGTATTCCTTTTTTGCTTCCTTGATGCCACGGGACAGGTTGGCTCTTGCTGTTCTCGTGCCAGCTTCATCCCCAGCTCTGTAGGCTCTGTCTCTGGCCCTCAGCAGCCTGAGGACATCCCCTGTCAGCCATGGCTTCCAGTTAGCCCGAGTGATGATGTCTTTTGTGTGGGTCACATCATCAATGCACTTGGAGATGTAAGAGGTTACAGTGTCTGTATACTCCTCTATGTCTGTCTGGTTGTTGTAAGTAGCTGCCTGCTTAAACATTTCCCAGTCTGTTGTGTCAAAGCAGTCTTGAAGAGCATCAGTGGCTCCCTCAGGCCACACTTTTACCTGCTTGCAAACCGGTTTGTTTGCTTTCACTCTTTGTCTGTATGCAATAACAGAGATATGGTCGGAAAGTCCAATGTGGGGGAGGGGGGTGGCTTTGTATGCTCCTTTGTGTGTGGTGTAGACTAGGTCCAGGATGTTGTCTCCTCTTGTTGGAAAATCCACATGCTGGTGTAGCTTTGGAAGAACAGTTTTAAGATCCGCATGGTTAAAATCTCCAGCGAAGATGGTGAAACCGTCTGGGTGTGCCGTCTGTTGTTCACTGACAGCCTGGTACAGTTCACTAAGAGCCGTGTTCCTATCGCTGTTATTGTTGGTAGGCGGGATGTATACTGCGACTAGCAGAATCGCAGTAATTTCCCTTGGCAGGTAAAAAGGACGGCATTTTATGATCATAAACTCCGCCAGTGGTGAGCAGTGTTTGCATAATACTACAGTGTCCCGGCACCATTCATCACGGATGTAAACACAGATTCCTCAGATTTTACAATGGCCCTGTCTGCTCGATAGCATGCTAGCTGCTCTAGTTGTACAGCAGAGTCCGGAATGTTATCATTTAACCTCAGTCCGGGAATGTTATCATTTAGCACACAGCAGTTACTCACTGTCCGGTTCGTTGATCTGAGCAGTCGTATGTAATCCATTTTGTTGTCCAGTGATCGTACTTTTGCCAGGAGAATGGATGGTATGGCTAGGCGAGTTGGATTGGCCGCTAGCCTGGCCCGAGTTCCTTTAGCGTCTCTGTTGCAAAGTCCAGAATGCTGCAAACCTTGCTTTTGCAGATATCTAGTAGAAACTGCCTGCTGTACTTGTAGTACGACGTAGTGAGACGAGACGAACACGTAAAACAATCGGACAGACACTTTTTAAACAAACAAAACACCGTTCGGTTGGGACAGAGAGAGGTCGCTGCGTGTGCACGCGCCGCCATCTTGAAACGTAACTTGGGGACGACTTTCTGTGTCTGAGTGACACGCAAATGCGCGGTCGCAAGGAGAGGCGTCCGCCAGTAACCCCGACATGCGCTGGTTAGTGAGGGCCCGTCCAACGCTGCTTGCAGCTTTAATTAACTTTTCTACTATACAGTTATTTTCGTGTTATACTGTATGTTGTGGATGGTCATTGCCATTTTATTATGGGTTCTTTAAAAATCATGAAAACATGTTGAAATTGTCTGCCTGACGACAATGTAATAACTATGAAATCATGTCTTTCTTTGTCTCTCTCGTTCAACATCACGTGTAGGTCAACAGATGGGTGTCCCTCAAGCTGTGTGAAATAGGTGAGAACAAAATAGGTTACTTTATTGATTATGTTGTAGCACGTATACACACATGCAATAATAGATGTAGAAATGCATCAAATTAAGCCTAAAAGTGCCATGCTTTACTGTTAACAAACAATTAAATTACAATTAATAAAATAGTTGTAGTGCTGTAACTTTACAGTTTATTGTTGTTACGTTATAGCCCTCATATACTATATTAGTTATCAAGTAATGATTAAAAAATGTTTATAAACCATTAAGAAACCATTTTTAAAACATCTATAAACATTACATAGATAGATCGACCAGATATTCCTAACATGTTGTTAAGGGTTACTAGTTGGTTTGTAAATTGTCTAGAAACAATGTCTGGATGATTATTGTAAAGTTGCAATAGATAACTATAATACCTTGTTAAATAGTTAATAAATACTTTGTAAAACCATCTATAAACATTCAGAACAGTAACTCCAGTGATATTATTTAAAACTTGTTAGTGAGGACTAGATTAGGACTGTATTTAAAGCCGATCTGGTTTGGTCTGGATCTGGTTTCCAACTTCGCCCCAGGTGTGTCTGTTAAGACACAGACAAAGACAACCTCTCTCTTTTGATGCTTTATTACAATTAAGCAACAGTACAAACATGTAGTTGAACACAAATAACAAAATCACTAGCTAACTTACTTTAACTATAGACCACAACAACAGGCTTAAATGAACTGACAACATAAGTTATATGACTTAGAGTTCTCAAAAACGCACACACACACACACAATCTCAACTGATTATCCTCCAGACAGCTAGTCACTTTTCTTCTTCTTCATGTGGTGCGTGCCCGCTTGCGGTGTGAGACGCATGTTCAGGCTATCCTCGAACATGACGAACTCTTGTACAAAACTATTAGCCAATTTTGGGAAATTTAAGGAGTAAAAGTAAAAAGTTGCCACAAAAAAAACAAAAAACAATATATATATATATATATATATATATACAGTGAGGAAAATACTGTAAGTATTTGAACACCCTGCTATTTTGCAAGTTCTACCACTTAGAAATCATGGAGGGGTCTGAAATTGTCATCGTAGGTGCATGTCCACTGTGAGAGACATAATCTAAAAAATAAATCCAGAAATCACAATGTATGATTTTTTGTGTTACAGCTGCAAATAAGTATTTGAACACCTGTCTATCAGCTACAATTCTGACCCTCAAAGACCTGTTAGTCTGCCTTCCAAAAATTTCCACCTCCACTCCATTTATTATACTAAATTAGATGTACCTGTTTGAGGTCGTTAGCTGCATAAAGACACCTGTCCACCCCATACAATCAGTAAGAATCTAACTAATAACATAGCCAAGACCAAAGAGCTGTCCAAAGACAGTAGAGACAAAATTGTACACCTCCACAAGGCTGGAAAGGGCTACGGGGAAATTGCCAAGCAGCTTGGTGAAAAAAGGTCCACTGTTGGAGCAATCATTAGAAAATGGAAGAAGCTAAACATGACTGTCAATCTCCCTCGGACTTGGGCTCCATGCAAGATCTCACCTCGTGGGGTCTCAATGATCCTAAGAAAGATGAGAAATCAGCCAAGAACTACACAGGAGGAGCTGGTCAATGACCTGAAAAGAGCTGGGACCACCGTTTCCAAGGTTACTGTTGGTAATGCACTAAGACGTCATGGTTTGAAATCATGCATGGCAAGGAAGGTTCCCCTGCTTAAACCAGCACATGTCAAGGCCCGTCTTGAGTTTGCCAATGACCATTTGGATGATTCAGAGGAGTCATGGAAGAAAGTCATGTGGTCAGATGAGACCACAATAGAACTTTTTGGTCATAATTCCACTAACCGTGTTTGGAGGAAGAAGAATGATGAGTACCATCCCAAGAACACCATCCCTACTGTGAAGCATGGGATCATGCTTTGGGGGTGTTTTTTTGCACAGGGCGACTGCACTGTATTAAGGAGAGGATGACCAGGGCCATGTATTGCGAGATTTTGAGGAACAACCTCCTTCCCTCAGTTAGAGCATTGAAGATGGGTCGAGGCTGGGTCTTCCAACATGACAATGACCCGAAGCACACAGCCAGGATAACCAAGGAGTGGCTCTGTAAGAAGCATATCAAGGTTCTGGCGTGGCCTAGCCATTCTCCAGACCTAAACCCAATAGAGAATCTTTGGAGGGAGCTCAAACTCCGTGTTTCTCAGCGACAGCCCAGAAACCTAACTGATCTACAGAAGATCTGTGTGGAGGAGTGGGCCAAAATCTCTTCTGCAGTGTGTGCAAACCTGGTGAAAAACTACAGGAAACGTTTGACCTCTGTAATCACAAACAAAGGCTACTGTACCAAATATTAACATTGATTTTCTCAGGTGTTCAAATACTTATTTGCAGCTGTATCATACAAATAAATAGTTAAAAAATCATACATTGTGATTTCTGGATTTTTTCTTTTAGATTATGTCAGTGGATATGCACCTACGATGACAATGTCAGACCCCTTCATGATTTCTAAGTGGGAGAACTTGCAAAATAGCAGGGTGTTCAAATATTTATTTTCCTCACTGTATAGGAAACCGTTTTTGGTACTGTTATTGGCACCAGTTCAAATACTTATTTTCCTGACTGTATGTGTATATATATATATGGTCCTGATGGCATCATCGGCCTGTGATGTTACTTGTTTGTGACCTGAAACCGATGGAGTGCCTACTCCATGTAGGGAATGAGTCCTAATCCCAAGTGAAGGAGTTAAAATACCTTGGGGTCTTGTTCCCAAGTGAGGGGACGGACAATGGAGCGGGAAATTGGTCGGAGATTACATTCAATTTATCGCACCGTTGTCAATTTTTGTTCTTACCCTCATCTATGGTCATGAAGGCTGGGTCATGACTGAAAGAACGATATCCAGGGGGAAAAGCGTCTGAAATGGGTTTCCTCAGGCGGGTGGATGGATGGCGTCTCCCTTAGAGATAGGGTGAGGAGCTTGGAGTAGAGTCGCTGTTCCTTTGCTTCGAAAGTATCCAGTTGAGGTGGTTCGGGCATCTGGTAAGGATGCCCCCTGGACGCCTCCCTAGGGAGGTGTTCCAGGCACGTCCAGCTGGGAGGAGGACTCGGGGAAAGACCCAGGACTAGGTGGAGGGATTATATATCTCACCTGGCCTGAGAACGTCTCGAGGTCCCCCAGTCGGAGCTGGTTAATGTGGCTCGGGAAAGGGAAGTTTGGGGTCCCCTGCTGAAGCTGCTGCCTCCACAACCTGACACCGGATAAGTGGACGAAGATGGATGGATGGCTATAGATCATTTTTTTATATAATTTAATGAAGGGCAAAAAATGTATCATTGCTTTACCAAGCACTTACTAACCAAAAAAACAGTCAGTCAAAAAATCAGTTGCAACTTTCCAATAGCCATCTAGATAATGTTTATAGATGGTTTACAATGTATTCATTAACTATTTAACTAGGTATTATAGTCATCTGTTGCATGTTTATAATAACTATCCAGACACTGTTTATAGACAGTTTACAAACTAACTAGTAACCCTTAACAAAGTGTTAGGAATATCTGGTCCATCTATCTATTAAAAATTGTTTCTTAAAGGTTTACAATTTTTTTTATCATTACTCGATACCTAATATAGTACATGAGGGATGTATGTGTGTAACAATAAACTGTTAATTTACAGCACTACTAATATTGTATTAATTATGATTGATTTTCTTGTTAACAGTTAAATGACAAATAACTAAATATTAATTAACTATAAATTTACCATCTATTAATGATGGTTATTATAAAGGTTTACCATTTCTTTTAATGCAGTTATCACAATCATTATTTTGTTATCTCAGTAAAAAGAGCTTTGTTATCTAGACCCACTGGGTCGTTTGCCAACCTGTTATGATAATTTGGTTCATTTTAGCATTGTGCATTAAAATGCAAATGTCATCTTTTATTCAATAATTCAATTAATTTTACGGAAACCATGAGCCCTAAAGCATGATTAATTCATATTTACTGGAATAATACACAAATGAAAGTCTCACATGTACCTATTTCAAGGTATTCTTACACAGTAGGACTGTTTTTTTGTACTTTGGAAACCTTGACAAATGTCCTCAATGCAAATGTATCATTATTAGGATTTTTATTTCACCAACCCCAAAATCAATCACGATTTAGTGGTATTTTTTTTTTTTTTAATTTGTAAAGGACACAGATAACATATTTTATAGTTCGTATGACTATAATGCAATTCTTATTTCTGTATTTTGTAAATACCCTTAGTTAACACTTTTTTTTGAAAACTGTAACGTAGTTACACGTGTCTCCTTAGGCTAACTTCACCAAGTCCATCGCCGTCAGCTCGATCTAGGCCGTTTGAATGTATTTACTGTTGGCTGATTTGACCATTAAGATGCTGTGACACACTCTTGATAATGGATTGATTATCTTATTTTCTTGAGATACAAAATCATGATTGTGATCTCGAGACAACGGCATTAAAAAAAGCAAGCACAGCCTGCGCCAGCTTCTATAGATTTCACCATAGATTTAAAAACAATAAAGTCTACTCAAAATATCTAACTACATTCTAATTTAGAATTTGAGACTAAATCAAATAATCAAGAAATTTTCATATGCTCTTTGTGTTTGTTTGAATTCAGAGAAGACAAACTCCGTTTGCTGCCACAGAAAGGAGCTTTACGGTCAAGATGTTCACCTTCCAGTTCTTCACTCTCTTCTCCTCACTCTTCTATGTGGCCTTCTTCCTCGGCAGGTACGTCTGTCTGGCTGTCTGTCTTTCCTTCCTTTCTTTCATTCTTTCTTTATTTCCATTCCTTCCTTCCTTCCTTATTTCCTTTCCCCTTCCTTCTTTTCTTCCTTCCTTTCTTCCTTCTTTTTTTCTTAGTTCCATTTTTTACTTTCTTGCTTCTTTAATGTTACTTGTTTTATTTTAAGGTTTATTTTATTTATTTTAAAATAGACAAAGAAGCAGAGAATGCTTTAGAGGTGTGTCTACACACCAACCTGGCAATCATTACAGAGGCTAGCAATGGGTATCCATGGCACTGTATTCATTCAAATAGTTGTGAATTTTTTGCATGGACTATCTTACTGTTTGTTTTTACTTCATCAAAGTTACAAAGACAACTTTTGCCTAAAAATGTCTTGTTTAGTGTTTGGTAGCACCTTGCCAACCATGCTAGCTGGTAACTTAAGGGAAAGTCTGCTGTTTTGCAACCAACTCTGTCTGTGCAGTGCTACAGATGAATGGTGCCAGTGCCCATGTTTACCCACTGGTAGAACTCCACTGGATAACTCGCATCAGCCAGTTTAAAATTGGTTTCTTTCTCTCTTTAGTGTTTAGCTTAGCGTTTAGCGCAGCATTTAGCTTAGCGTTTAGCGCAGCACTGTTGAAACCATACACAACTCTGGCTTAGCTGCGTCATCCCGCCATAGATATCTATACATAGATACTGCCAGAGTTCTCAAGCCTCACGCATTATCCGTGAGACACACGCATTTCAAGCAGTTCACACGCCACACCTTGTATTTCTCATGCTGAGAAGGCAACGCCCACCAAGTTGTCCCGCCAGCCTGTATCGTTTACCCCTGTGTTAAACACTCTCAGTCACTGTACGTTATTAAGTAAGCAACATAGATATAAAACCTGTTCTATATCTATGCACGTGAACACACTGAGAAGGTAAGTTGGACGAAAGCTTGTCTAAAAATTTTTTATATTTACTCCACAGAAAACAGAACATTTGGTAATATAGCCAATTTGGGGCTAAATTATTATCTCCTTTGCAACCACAAGCTTTAGCTCAGTTTGACTGGCTTACGTTATCTGATACTTAGGGGAAATGTTGGAGGGTAAGGACTGAAGGGTCCGTGTACATTTTCATAGTTTGTTTGAACGAGAAAACCAAATTTTTTTGGTTTGTCGTTCTCCCGTTTTGGTTTCTGAATCCCAAAACGAAAAACGACCAAATTCAAATAACGGTCTGATTTGTTTTTTTTGAAATTCCTATTTTCATTTCTCCGTTTGAAGATCTACATTATAAGAAAGACAGGTTGGCCAAGTCACCCGGAAGTAATAGTAAATATAAATAAAAGCCAAGCTTTTAGAACGGTCATAATATGCAGCACTAACGTTATACCAGAGTAACATTTGAAGAAAAAAAATCAATCAATGAAAAGGTTTATATGAACCTAGACCGAAAGAAATATGTTAGCAACAGTAGTTTATTACAGTGATTTAATATCATGCCTATCCACGTACACATCACCAGCCACGTTTAATGAGCGCATTGTTTGGTTCAATACAGTTGGTAATATAGGTTAACCCAAGAACCCAAAAACTATTCACGCGCAACCGGGGTCATTGAAACCTATTGTGACATAAATTACATATTTTTCTATAATAGCATATAAGTTTGTAAAAATCCAACCCCAATACAATTTCCCCGACCCCCGTAGTTGTTTGGACAGCGAACTGACAGATTGAATGAATACTTGTCAACGTGATTTCCCACGTGACGTCATGCGTAGGCCTAATAAGGTTAACGTTACTAATGAGGGAGAGTGGGATTCCGCTGTGCTGCCATAAAAATATCAGTCCCTATTTTGTCTTTGCCATTCGATTGACACCCTCTTAAAACTTGTGTTGGTCCTCAAATATAATTTTATTAAAGTCAAATTATCCTAATGCATCATATCTATTTTCAAAAACCCCAAGGACACACTAAATGTTACCTCGCTCACGTTATACTGTGTGAATAGAAATGTATTGAGCAGGCTAGTTAGGTAATAGTAATAGTAGTTTGTTAATAATATAATCAAAAATGACATATGTGAAGGTTCTCTGTCATCCATGTAACGTTAGTTATCCAACGAAGGTTAAAATCAACGGCAGTTCAAAACGATTACAAAAACAGACCAGTAGGTGTCGCACCATGCCTGCTGTGTGCGAGCTACTGTCATAGGAGATAATATAGAAATTAAGTTTTATGTTCTGTAATTTTGGAATGTTAAAACCTATCCATTATTTTCATTATAACTGGGCTTTCACAAATCCCATTTCTTAGCCCTGCTGCTTAAGGCATTAGCCTACTCACCAAAATGAGCTCTTTCTCCTATGTTTGATTGGCTGATTTCCATATGTGCTATTATACTGCTCTGGTATAACTTTAGTGCTGCATATTATGCCCGTTCTAAAAGCTTGGCTTTTATTTATATAGGCTATATTTACTATTACTTACGGGTCACTTGGCCCACCTTTCTTTCTTTTAATGTAGATCTTCAAACGGAGAAATAAAAATAGGAATTCAAAAAACCAAAAACGGACCATTATTTGAATTTTGTTTAGTCATTTTTTGTTTTTAGATTCAGAAACCAAAACGGGAGAACGTTTCTTTGTTTTTGGTTTGAAACGACAAACAAAAAAAGGTGGTTTTCTCGTTATTTTGTTTTTGTTTTGTATCAAAACATACACGGACCTTTCTAGTACATACATTACACATTATGGTGCAAAAGGTGAGAGATTGTAGAATATGATGTGAGAACTTGCAAACAAAAAATCTGAACTTGTATGTTAAAATTTGCCCTTGGAAAAAATATTCGCACACATGTGATCTGAATTTGAAGTCACACAAAGAAAAAAAACAAGAGTTTGTAAAACAAAAAGTTAACTTGTAAATTGAAATTTGCATTTGTAGAAAATATTCACAAATGTGTGGATTGATATTTGTATGAACACAATGACAGCTGCAAGCGTGTAGTGCAACATTTACTCATGGACATTTTTTTCTCGGGTTCATTTTACATCATAACCCCAACTCAGTGATTACAAACTCTTGAATCTGTCGCTGCAATGTGCTCTCTTGCATCACACAGTAGCGAGTCTGCACGCATCGACTTTTGCAACACTGCTTGCAATACATTTGGTGCAATACTAATTTGTACCTGTGGACTTTGTCTGTGGAGCTCTGAGCCAACAGAACGGCCGGGGAAAGCAGGGTTCTATCGCCAGATGAGGGACAACTCCATCCATCTATCTTCATCCGCTTATCTGGTATCAGGTAGCGGGGGCATGCAGCTCCAGCAGGAGACCCCAAACTTTCCTTTCCCGAGCCACGTTAAAATTTTTACAAGCGCAAATTTTATGTTGACATGTTAACAGCCTGGTACCGTAGGCTAGTAGTTTGAAAAGGCTACACACACACACACACACACACACACACACACACACACACACACACACACACCCACATACATATTTAAACCATTCTAACTAATCCTGACACACTTAGTGACGCTATTACACTTCCAAGTCAGTAGATGCCGCTATACTGTTTGTGTGTGTGTGTGTGTGTGTGTTTGTGTGTGTGTGTATATATATATATATATATATATATATATAAGCAGCAGTGCTTTCTAGTCCGTGTAGCCATTGCTGCCAGTCCAGATTCCCACTAGGTCTGGTGCCAATAACAGTACCAAAAACGTTTCCTATACAGTGAGGAAAATAAATATTTGAACACCCTGCTATTTTGCAAGTTCTCCCACTTAGAAATCATGGAGGGGTCTGAAATTGTCATCGTAGGTGCATGTCCACTGTGAGAGACATAATCTAAAAAAGAAAATCCAGAAATCACAATGTATGCTTTTTTAAACTATTTATTTGTATGATACAGCTGCAAATAAGCATTTGAACAACTGAGAAAATCAATGTTAACATTTGGTACAGTAGCCTTTGTTTGCAATTACAGAGGTCAAACGTTTGCTGTAGTTTTTCACCAGGTTTGCACACTGCAGAAGGGATTTTGGCCCACTCCGCCACACAGATCTTCTGTAGATCAGTCAGGTTTCTGGGCTGTCGCTGAGAAACACAGAGTTTGAGCTCCCTCCAAAGATTCTCTATTGGGTTAAGGTCTGGAGAATGGCTAGGCCACGTCAGAACCCTGATATGCTTCTTACAGAGCCACTCCTTGGTTATCCTGGCTGTGTGGTCATTGTCATGTTGGACGACCCAGCCTCGGCCAATCTTCAATGCTCTGAGGGAAGGAGGTTGTTCCCCAAAATCTCGCAATACATGGCCCAGGTCATCCTCTCCTTAATACAGTACAGTCGCCCTGTCCCATGTGCAGAAAAACACCCCCAAAGCATAATGCTACCACCGCCATGCTTCACAGTAGGGATGGTGTTCTTGGGATGGTATTCATCATTCTTCTTCCAAACACGGTTAGTGGAATTATGACCAAAAAATTCTATTTTGGTCATTTCTGACCACATGACTTTCTCCCATGACTCCTCTGGATCATCCAAATGGTCATTGGCAAACTTAAGACGGGCCTTGACATGTGCTGGTTTGAGCAGGGGAACCTTCCGTGCCATGCATGATTTCAAACCATGACGTCTTAGTGTATTACCAACAGTAACCTTGGAAACGGTGGTCCCAGCTCTTTTCAGGTCATTGACCAGCTCCTCCCGTGTAGTTCTGGGCTGATTTCTCACCTTTCTTAGGATCAATTGAGACCCCACGAGGTGAGATCTTGCATGGAGCCCCAGTCTGAGGGAGATTGACAGTCATGTTTAGCTTCTTCCATTTTCTAATGATTGCTCCAACAGTGAACCTTTTTTCACCAAGCTGCTTGGCAATTTCCCCGTAGCCCTTTCCAACCTTGTGGAGGTGTACAATTTTGTCTCTAGTCTCTTTGGACAGCTCTTTGGTCTTGGCCATGTTAGTAGTTGGATTCTTACTGATTGTATGGGGTGGACAGGTGTCTTTATGCAGCTAAAGACCTCAAACAGGTGCATCTAATTTAGGATAATAAATGGAGTGGAGGTGGACATTTTGAAGGCAGACCAACAGGTCTTTGAGGGTTAGAAATCTAGCTGATGGACAGGTGTTCAAATACTTATTTGCAACAGTATCATACAAATAAATAGTTAAAAAATCATACTTTGTGATTTCTGGATTTTTTATTTTTAGATTATGTCTCTCACAGTGCACATGCACCTATGTTGACAATTTCAGACCCCTCCATGATTTTTAGGTATGAGAACTTGCAAAATAGCAGGGTGTTCAAATACTTATTTTCTTCCCTGTAGCTAATTTCATCCTTCATAACAACTACACGGGTTTCAAGTATAACTCACCCGTCTAAATAAGGCTAAACGTTGCATGTTACTGTCTACAAGAAATGGTGTTTTGTTATCAAAACACTGCTTGAAAACCGTTTTGAATATTTTGATATTATTTTAATGTGGATAGGGATCCTGCCTCAATAAACATCCAGGGGTGCTCATTACATCCATCGCGGTCTACCGGTTGATCGCAAAGGCAGTGGGGGTAGATTGCATGGCATTAAAAAAATAAATAAAAATGTCAGCGTATCATCCATCCTCACTATGCCACTATACTATTTGTCACTTGATTGACATACAGGACAACCAGTCTAACGTCTGATCTTTTCTGACACATGGGTCAGCACGCATGTGCATGCAGCAGCGGCAAAACTCCAGCAAGCTAGCGAGTTGCCGAGGTAGCCTAGCTAAGTTATTTCTACTAATATCAAAAAAGGTATAAAAATGAGTGGGGGAGCTGGACCAAGTAAGAAGCCCAAAACCTACCACTTCCATACAGAATGGGAGGAGGACTTTTTTCAACAATGTCCTATTCAAAGTGCATTTGCCCCTTTTTCAAATCTACCATTGCTATTCAGAAGAAGGGAAATGTGGAGCAGAATTTTCGGACTGTTCATAAAAGCTACGACACTGACTTCCCTACGAAAAGTGAACTGAGAAGGAGAAAGGTGAAAAAAATAACATCCCAGTTGTCTGGACAGCAGGCCTTTTTCTCACAGCTTACCACAAAAGCATAGACCGCCACCGAAGCATTATCTCGAGACACTTTACAGATAGAACAGGTCTAGACCACACTCCAGAATTTACAAGGACCCAACAGTTCTAGCATTTTCCTACAGAGCAAGCAACAGTGGCGAGGAAAAACTTCCTTTTAGGCAGAAACCTCGGTCAGACCCAGGCTCTTGGTAGGCGGAGTCTGACGACCGGTTGGGGTTACAATGAAGAGTGGCAATAACAGTCACAAAAAATAGTAGTATGTAGTAGTTCTTTGTAGTAGTTCATGGCATAGCAGGGCACTGTGCGGCGTTACAAGGCACAGCAGGACGTAGCAGGGCACAGCAGGGCATAGCAGCATGTAGCAGGGCACAGCAGGGCATAGCAGCATGTAGCAGGGCATTGCAGGACGTGTAGCGGGACCATGGCGACAGCTGCAACCATGATTTTGGGGCCTATGTCTTCCTATGTTCCTATGTCTTCATATTTTTCCACATCATCGTTAAACACAATAAATCCTTCCAAGACGGAGAGATGATCAAAGAGGTATTTGTTGAAGCGGCTGATTCGTTGTTTCAAGTTAATGCGTCCAAACAAAAATTGCAGCGCTGCAGCGCCATGATTTGACAAACTTTCAGAACCTCATATCAGAACTGGAGACACAAGGGAAGGCGTGTGCGCAACTTGACAGTGGACGCTACACATAGCTGATTGAAAGCTGTCTGTCAGACTTTAACAAACGGTTTCAAGAGTTTGCATTATTGGAGCCAGTCGCTACATTCATGTGCTACCCTTTTTGGCAAGATGCTGAGGTGGATTTACTTGCATCAAAAATTACAAGACTGTTTCTCCTGAACTTGTCTGGAGTAGAGAATGAGATCTTGACACTGCAAGCTGACATTGAGCTCAAGTCTAGGGCTCAAGTCTAGGGCTCATGTGACAGTTTTGGAACTTGGACAGAGGAAAAGTACCCCAACATGAGGAAATATGCTACCTTCTTGACTGCATTTTTCGCCTCCACTTATTTATGTGAGTCAACCTTTTCCCACATGAAGATTATTAAGTCCAAATACCGTTCCACCATGACTGATGATCATTTGGAAATGTGCTTGAGGCTGACTATCAGCAACTACTGTCCGGACTATGCATCCCTGGCTGATTCCATTCAGTGCAAGTTGTCAGAGTGAGGTGATGACAAAAAAAATGTACAGTTGTGTTGTGCATATGGGTTAATGCAGTTATGCAATGTACACCAACTTATATTGTACATATAATTTTCAATATATTTATAAATATTATATATATATATATATATATATATATATATATATATATAATTAATAATATATGTAGAAATAAATATATGTTTTGCATTTTTATAGTAGGTAGATCATTTTGACTGCTGAAAAAGTGTGGTCACCTTTAGCCTATGTCATTGGCTAAATGCATTAGGAGGAGCGGCATATGTGTCCAAAAAATGGCAGCCACATTGACGTATCGCTTAAATGAACAGCAGTGGCCAATGCGGTATCTACCTTTCTTTCTATCTATCTATCTTTCTTTAACTGTCTATGGTATCTACGCCAGGCTCTTCTTTTTTGTCCAAATATGGCGACGGTCAAAATGGGGTTTGTTTCTTCTCAGATTGCTATGTGTTTACTGTGTCTACTATGTAAGTTGAGATGGCTACACCTCATTGATTGAAAGTTCTGACTTTTTATATATATATACAGTATGTATAGATAATCTGTCTCCAGCCTTAAGTTTAGAGGGTTGAATGTTGATTGTTGATTTGAAGCTAATGTTTTATTGTCACAGGATAAACGGGCATCCAGGGAACTATGTGCGTATCGCTGGATGGAGACTGGAGGAAGTGAGGAGATTTAAGGACACTTTTTTAGCTTTAAGTCATGTATACAGCATGCATGCACCACAGTACTAACCCTTAGATTTGTTCTGTGTGTGTGTTATAGTGCCATCCTAGTGGTTGTTTGACAGACCTCTTCATCCAGATGGCTGTGATCATGCTGCTCAAACAGACTCTCAACAACATCTTTGAGTTTACTGGGCCGTGAGTTGTCATTCTTAAAGTGCTGTGTTTTCATTCAACATCTCCTGTAGGGCAGGAGGTGGTGATAAGGCAGTGTCCAGTCCTACATAGTGACAACGCAGAACTCTTTGGAAAACAAAGTGTAAACAGGTCAGACTTTTCATTCATGTGAAAATGTTGTGTTTTCCAGCTGGTTGAAGAGCTGTCTGAGCAGAAACCACTCAAAGAAGCTGGAGAGGAAGTGTGGTCACTGTTACAGGAAGGCCTGCCGGGATGAACAAGGATGTGTTGAGCCGTGTGACGTCTGCAAACTTCGGGACTGGCTGCGTAATTACCACCTGGCAAACACGGATGCCTTCAGTCTGTTCAATGAGTACTTGGAGATGGGTAGGTCCATAGTCTCCTCCTGACCCTAAAACTTGACTTACTAGTTTGAAGGTTGATAGTGTTCATGCACAAAGTCCCGACAGTACCCTGACTAAGACATGTCAACACTAGTGTTAGGGTTAGTTGTTATTAGTAGTGTTATCATTAGGGTTAGAGTTAGGTTTGGAGAAAGACTGGCTACACTCAAAGAACTAAATCCATGGTACATAGACTCAAGTAAAACTTAATATAAAACTCCTCATGATAAAACATAAACTATTTTAGTAAAATAGGTTTAAAAAATCAGTGCCCTGTACAACCCTCCTGGTTTTGTTCAGGTACAAGTCCTGGTATTCTTGGTTGAACCGGTCCTTGCTGCATTATTGGCTAACAGCATGTCAAGGATAATAAGTGGTCTGATCTTTGCTTTCAATCAAGCAAAGAGTTTACCAGTGATTCTGGGTAGACCGATGCCACTGTAGCTGTTACAGTTGCTCCTGTCTTCCTTGTTCTTGAACAGAGTGACAGAAGTAGCATCTTTTATGTCCTGTGGGACAGCATCTTCCCTACAGCACAGACAGAGTAGCTTGTGGAGTTTGTGAAAAAGAGCAGGCTTGCAGGATGTTGATTGCTTTGCTTAGCTTCTTAGTTGTCACTTCCAATACAAGTTGGTGCTCTCAGAATGTCATGTGCCTCTGTGGTGTGTGTGTGTGTGTATATAAATATATATTCTGCCCTTTGATTAGTTTTGATTTCAGTAAAGACAAGTTTACAAGACAAGTTTTATGTTGTTACTGTCTCAGATTTTGATCAAACCTTGTATATATCAAGAATGTGTCCCAAAACAAGGCCTGTAAAATATTTCTGTTCAAATCCTATGTCTTCATATTTTCAGCCCTTGAAATTACTTTAGTTTTACCTGAAAATCACATTATCTGGGAAGCAATATCTGGACCTTAAAATAATGGAAGGTATTATTCAGGTTAGAGAGAGAGGCAGGTTAGAGAGAGAGACAGGCAAGCCAAACTTTGTAGGGTGGAAGACAAAAATGTCAATATGACTGAACCATTACAAGTTTGTACAGCATGCCCTAGATTTAGAAAAAAAGTGTGAAGACTGACATTAAAGTTAGCATAAACTTTGAGCAACATGTAAGAGGGTGCAGTTGTTTTCCTGGATTTAGTCTGATTTGACACAGAATGACCCAGTTGCACGTCATTTGGCTCAAATCCTCCCACTTACATTGACTCAGGCAGGTTAGATATCAAGCAAAGTCTAGTGACAGTGATACATTTTGAAAATAAACTTGTGTTTTGCTTAAATATCTCATCCTTCTGCTATTTATGAAACACAATTTTAGCTGTTTATAGCATTATGTCTTTTAATGTGACAAAAGCACTAAATAATAATTTTGACAAATGTATTGTATGTAATTTAGGGTGGTGTAAGGTGCTGAAAAAAAGCTTTAAAATGGATATTGAAAGTGCTTGAAAAGTTCTTGAATTTGACCTTGGAATAGGTGTACGAACACTGATACTAGAATGCAATGGAACTTTAGAACACACAACAGGACACTA
This sequence comes from Etheostoma perlongum, assembly GCA_026937815.1. Classification (NCBI taxonomy): domain Eukaryota; kingdom Metazoa; phylum Chordata; class Actinopteri; order Perciformes; family Percidae; genus Etheostoma; species Etheostoma perlongum. The sequence goes on from CM049371.1 coordinate 28,381,973, forward strand.
ATGCCGTTTTTCCATTAATAGTACCTGCTCGACTCGTCTCGACTGCGGTACCCCCTCCTCCTTTTTTCCATTGCAGATTAGTACCGCCTCATGCGTGAGATGAGCCGTGGTTGGTCATTATAGCAGGAAACTGCCATGACCTAATGCTACACACACACACACACAGAACGTCAAAGGTGTGTTGTTTTTCTTCACAGCCAGATGACAAATTAGTTCCAAAAGCAGGCAGAAAAAAAAACTATTTAAACACGGCGGGTTTGTTCAGGACACCCCCGCCTGTTGCTAGAAATGATGACACCGTGAATAGAGACGATTCTCTCCGACCTATCAGTAGTCTGCAGGTCCGTGTCCTTTTGGTGTTGTCTCAGCTTGCTTGGAATCTCGGCTGAGGTGGTACTAAAAAAAAGTTCCTGTAATCAGGTACCAGGGACTTTTTTTTTTCGTAATGGAAAACCAAAAAAGGCGAGAAGAGTTGAGGTGAGTCGAGTAGGTACCATGCAGTGGAAGAACGCCAAAAGATCCTTTATCAAGAACTCAATGGGGCTGTGGAAAATGACTTTAGAGGCCAACTCAAAGCCAATTGCACAAGTTACCATGACCATAGGAGATACTCTGTCCGGCTGCTGTTTTTAATAGGGCTGAATCCCCTCAGCCAGAGTGGCTACAGATACAGAAATTGGGCGGTTTTCACGTGACTGGCCATGACCGGCAACTGGCAGGTCAGATTGACATATCCCAATTATATGCCTGTCAAATGTACTCGGGCGCCACATGTTTTATTATCGCGCAACATCAGCATCACACATGCACGATCAGCTGTTTATGAAATGTCTGAAAGTAGAATGAGCGGTGACGTTAAATCATCTGTTTTCAGGTAACCGCACCGTAGCTAGTATGCTGGATTGTTCCGAGGTAGCCGTAACATTAGCAGAAAAGCCCATCGGTATTGTTCATACGTATGCACAATGACAAATTTCAATTTCAATTTCAATTTCAATTTATTTATAGTATCAATTCACAACAAGAGTTATCTCAAGACACTTTACAGATAGAGTAGGTCTAGACCACACTCCAGAATTCACAAGGACCCAACAGTGTCCTCCAGAGCAAGCAACAGTGCGACAGTGGCGAGGAAAAACTTCCTTTTAGGCAGAAACCTCGGTCAGACCCAGGCTCTTGGTAGGCGGTGTCTGACGGGCCGGTTGGGGTTAGAATGAAAAGTGGCAGTTACAATCCCAAAAAAAATAGTAGTTGTTAGTCCTTTGTAGTCGGCATAGCAGAGTGTAGCAGGAGGAACATGGCATCGCAGAGCGTGTAGCGGGACCATGGCGACAGCTGCAACCTCGATTCTGGAGCCTCCCTGATCCGAGGAAACATGCTGGGGGAAAAGAACATAAGGACTCCGGGGAATGACTCCCCAGAGCTAGGTTAGTAACAAGCATTTCTGGGACATGGATGCACATAATTGGAAAGATAGAAAAATAGAGGAGAGAGGAACTAGGTGTGTCACAGGAAGTCCCAGCTGTCTAAAACCACTATTACAGCATAACCAGGAGAGACAGTGTAAAGAGAGGAGCCTGGCCAGGCCACAACTCTCCCAAACCCTCCCCTGGCTAGGGTAGGGGGAGAGGCACCCAGGGCCAAGGTCATGAGGGTCAGGGCAAGGGCAGGAAGGTCAAAGTAGGGGAAGGGATACAGACCCGGGTTAGGGTAGGGGAGAGAAAGATAGAGTTAAGATCAAGACGGTCAAAGTGGGGGATGGGATACAAACCCTGGTTAGGGTAGGGGGAGAGAAAATGGGGTTAGAGTCAGGAAGGTCAGAGAGGGGGGTGAGATACAAACCCTGGTTAAGGTAGGGCATATTATTATATATGCCCTAACTATAAGCTTTATCAAAAAGGAAAGTCTTAAGCCTACTCTTAAATGTGGAGACGGTGTCTGCCTCCCGAACCCAGACTGGAACCTGGTTCCACAGGAGAGGAGCCTGATAGCTGAATGCCCTGGCTCCTATTCTACTTTTAGAGACTCTAGGAACCTCAAGTAATCCTGCATTCTGGGAGCGTAGTGCTCTTGTAGGGTTGTAAGGTACTATGAGCTCTTTAAGATAAGATGGTGCCTGACCATAAAGAGCTTTGTAGGTGAGAAGAAGGATTTTAAACTCTATTCTGGATTTTACAGGAAGCCAATGCAGAGAAGCTAAAACAGGAGAGATGTGATCTCTTTTCTTGGTTCCTGTCAGAACACGCGCTGCAGCATTCTGGATCAGCTGAAGAGTCTTTATGGACTTTTTTTGAGCAGCCTGATAATAAAGAATTGCAGTAATCCAGCCTAGAAGTAACAAATGCATGGACTAGTTTTTCTGCATCATTTTTAGACAGGATATTCCTGATTTTTGCAATATTACGTAGGTGAAAAAAAGGAGATCCTTGAAATTTGCTTTATGTGGAAATTAAAGGACATGTCCTGATCAAAGATAACTCCAAGATTCCTCACAGTGGTGCTGGAGGCCAGGGAGATGCCATCCAGAGTAACTATCTCTTTGGATAGTGCGTCACGGAGGTGCTTGGACCCCAGAACAATAACTTCAGTTTTATCTGAGTTTAACATTAGAAAATTACAGCTCATCCAGGTTTTAATATCCTGAAGGCACATTTGAAGTTTAGCTAACTGATTAGTTTCATCCGGTTTAATTGATAGATATAATTGAGTATCATCCGCATAACAGTGAAAATTTATGGAGTGCTTCCTGATAATATTGCCTAAAGGAAGCATATATAAAGTGAACAGGATTGGACCTAGAACAGATCCTTGTGGGACTCCATAACTAACTTTGGCGTGCACAGAGGATTCATCGTTAACATGAACAAACTGAGATCGATCTGATAAATAAGACTTAAACCAGCTCAGAGCAGTCCCTTTAATACCAATGAAATGTTCCAATCTCTGTAATAAGATATGATGGTCAATGGTATCAAATGCAGCACTAAGATCTAATAACACCAGTACAGAGATAAGTCCTTTGTCTGATGCAATCAGGAGGTCATTAGTAATTTTCACAAGTGCTGTCTCTGTGCTATGATGAGCTCTAAATCCTGACTGAAAATCCTCAAATAAGCTGTTGCTATGCAGAAAATCACATAGCTGTTTAGCGACTGCTTTCTCAAGAATCTTAGAGAGAAATGGAAGATTGGATATAGGTCTATAGTTGGCTAGAACTTCTGGATCAAGGTTGGGCTTTTTCAGAAGAGGTTTAATAACAGCTACTTTAAAGTAGCTGTTATTAAGCAAACTTGCTAAAAAGGAACTACACGCTGTTTTCAGGTAACGTTACTGTTGATGTTCTGAAATGAGAATTGGCCTAGAAAGTTGTAATCGGTGTATCTCTAACAAAAATTTGTAACTGGGCAGACATCACAGCTTTCGTCCAGAGCCAATGAGAAAAGTTTGAAATTGTCTGAACTTGTTGATTTATAATGCTTTTTGCACCTAAAATTAAATGCTTTATGTTTACTGAAAGTTATTAAAATAATTACACTTCAATTTGACTAACTTATGGTCCATCCCCTCCAGTGGTCCAGTTCAGTTTCACCACCATATTTGTGGCAGCGTTCCCCCTCGCCCCCCTTCTGGCTCTCATCAACAACATCTTTGAGATCCGCCTGGACGCCATCAAGATGGTCCGCCTGGAACGGCGGCTGGTTCCTTGGAAGACTAACGACATCGGTGAGCTGTGTGTTGTCTGTGTTTATATGTGTCAAAGGTTTCTGTGTTAAGTGAGCTGCTACTGCATAAAATTCACATTACTGAATCATTTCAATAATACATGATAACATCAGTGCTTGAAATGGGCCAGTACTGAGTTCTGGAACTTCTGTTTTTTCTGTAGGTATGTACACCTAAACACCTGCGAACCTGCATCTGTGTAAACACATAGCAGCTTAACACTGAGAAAATAGCGCTGATAGTCTCCTTGTTAACATGAATCATTGTATTAGATAAACATATTATTGTAACCCTGGTCTCTGGAGGCTACTGTGCCACTGTGCCCCCGCCCAACACAGGAGGCCCCCTTTGATGCAGTGTGCAGTTGAATATTTCCTATATTGCCTATATTTTATGTAGTCTTGATTTTGGTGGTTATTTATGCCAACATTTGCAAATTTACTGTAGTTCTTTAAGTAAATTGTATTGTAGCGGCCCCTTGGATTTATTTATTCAGACTCAGAGAGTTTCAAACGGGTGTCAATTTATTTCTTCCTCTCAACAAGCACCAAGCACTAAACAAAACAAAATGTTTCTATGTAGCTTCACAAATAATTTGCACATAAATCATGTTTACATATTAATCATGTTTACACCCAATACAAATCATTTTAACATTAAACTAATAATCAATAAGAAATAGAAAATTAAATATGTTTTTCGCTATTATGACAAAAAGTCTCATGCTTCTTTTAAATGAAATACAAAATATATATTGTAATTGTTAACAGAAATGTCATGTGCAATTAACCAATAAACAAATTAAGTAATGACGTTCTCTTTCCTTAAACAAATCCCTTCTGATAATAATACACACTCCACACATATTCCTTCGTACCTCATTCCGCTCTCCAAGGGCGCTAATCAAAGAGTTTCTGTCCATCAGTTAGCACGCTCTCTTGCCTGACACACCCTTACAGTTTGGAGGTCTTAGAAATAACAGGTACAAACAATACAAGAATAATAAAGTAAATCACAATGTAAACCCTTTCTTTACAAGATTCAAATGGATGAATATGATAAATAACGTGTGTATGTGTATGTGTTTACAAGTTTTTACCGTCGCTCCGACGATGTGTGAGCACCACATTGTGAAGAGAGAGTAGCAGGAAGTTTAGCATCACAAAAATATCAGAAGAAGAAAACGGTGGTTTTCAAAATAAAAGCAGAACAGACCACAAGGTGACACTGTAGAACTACAATGTCTTGTTAACATGTAAATATAATACTGTGTAGGAGAATATTACTGCAATTTATCAGAGACATTTACATTTATCACACCACAGTCAACTTTGATCAAATAAGGAGTCACATGATTGGCTGGAAAGAGATGGCGGCTTAAGGTGTAAGCCGCAGTCTCTTAAGGTGTAGCTCCTGGCCCAAATTTGTCAAATAATTGTTTTATATAGTTCCAACTTCGATATTTTATCATTGTGCTCGTTAGAGTTACTTGAAGAAGAATGGCAAACAAGAACAAAATCCAACGTGGTGATACGAACGCCATTGCAGAGGCATTGCTGGAGAAACAGAAATGCTACCTTGAGCCACATTTTCTCAGATTCAACAGATGGCTGTCGACAGTAACAACAAGCTAACTGCTGCGTGGCTAACTTTGGAAAACCACTAGCCAAAGTGGCTGGTGAGCAAAGATACCAAGATATGTGTAAAATACAAATATACTGAGACACATGCAACGATCATGTCATGCAACTGCTGAATTAAGCTACTAGCACCTTTAACTGTACAACATTTAATATAAGAAAACTTATATAAGAACTGTTATTGTATGTACTGTAAGTATAAGAACTTCAATAACATGAAAACATTATATAAATGTGATAAATACAAATATGACAAAAGTATTTTTCAGACATTGTGAAGATTTTTACTGTAGGTCTTGTTTGTCTGTTAGACAACTAGACATCTCAACAACTAACAGATTGTAATGCATTTACATGTGTGCGTGTGTGTGTGTGTGTGTGACATCACTGTGTTCTGGATGTAACAGTTCTGTCTCTCCTGTCTGCAGGTGTGTGGACAAAGGTGCTGGAGGTCATTGGTGTATTAGCAGTGATTGCTAACGGTCTGGTCATTGGAATCACATCAGACTTTATTCCACGCCTCGTCTACCGTTACCATTATGGCCCCTGTACCAATGGAAGCACTCAAACACAGTCAGTCATGTTTAATTTAATTCCATTTTTTATTTATACTTTTTAATGATCCCCAGTGGGCAAATTACAATTTACAAGTTACAGCTGGTAGAAACACCTAATAAAAATGTCAGCAGCCTGTGTTTGTTCTCATCATGCTTGTTTTGTGCTCTTGTTGCAGCTGCATGCAGGGCTACATTAATGACACTCTGTCCACGGCTTTTATGACACACCAAGCAGTTAAAAAGGACTTTGGTTCAGAACAAATGGTCTTAAACGACTTTAATTACACTCAGTGCAGGTAAAAACACCTTACTCTTACTGTACTGTACCAGTGTTTCCCACAGACTAATTTGTGGCGGTGCACCACATAATCAACACCAGCCGCCACACATTGCGTTTTGGTATTATATATAATATCGGTGTATATATATATTTTTTAACACTATTTAAAACATGCGTTCGTTCAGCTGCATTTCCTTTCCCCGCTCTCCTCTGTCTCTCTGTCACTTTACACATACACATACACAGCCCTCCCCACAGTGCACACAGCGTCCATGAAAACAGTGTTGCCAACTTAGCGACTTTGTTGCTAAATTTAGCAACTTTTCAGACCCCCTTAGCAAGTTTTTTTTACAAAAGCGACTAGCGACAAACCAGCCAACTTGCTGTAGAAAAGACAGTGACTTTATGTAAAAAAAAAAAAAGTCACCAGTATTGTCCAGTGTCTCTCCTGTGGCCACCAAAACAGTCACCTCTCTCTGAATCTGATTTGTGAGGGGCAGAGTAGAACTTTTTCCCTTTGTAGAATTTCTTTTTTTACTTCAAAGACCTAAGTAATAATTATAAGATAAAATAAATTACTGTATTGTGGTTATTTGGCTAAAGATTTCAATTTCTTTCTATCTACCTTGCTGACACAATCACTAAGCTTTATGCAAATGATTGCATAATGACAAATTGCTTTATAATCTGTGGGAAACACTGACTGTACTGTACTCCTTCCAAACAGAATAATTAGTTACAGTCACGTATCTGATAACCAGGACACACTGTGTGTTTGTGTTTACTGTATGTGTGTGCGTGCAGCTACAGAGACTACAGGAGTGATGAGGACTACACTTTGACGTCTCAGTTCTGGTTGGTTTTAGCTGTGCGCTTTGCCTTTGTCATCTTGTTTGAGGTTTGTACTCTTTCGGTTAGACAGTGTTGTCTATTTGAACTGAACCTACCGGTAAAACGTTTCTGTGTATTTCTTGTGTTTTTCTGCAGCATGTTGTGGTTGTGTGTAAGTTCATAGCTGCCTGGTTCGTCCCCGACAATCCCACTCAGGTGAAGAATGATCGGCTGCACGACAAACTGGCTCGACTAAAAGAGGAGATACGGTAAGTCACAGGACCAAGGTCAAGAGATGAAGCTAAAGCTCTGAAAATCCAAAACTTTGCAGTGGGAGCACTGTCAGAACATCTTCTAAAGCTATAAAACGTTATCCGCAACTGGCAGAAACTTAAGGCCACCAGAGGTAGTGCTTCTACAGTTCTTTTGTGGAAAGAAGTAGAGCAGCTCAACTAATTTGAAAAAATAGAAATTTTGATTTGATTGGAAGGATACATACACATATTAACACAAGGTCAACTGTAACACATGGACACTACATCTTGCCGTTATGTAAGAGTGTGTAAAAACTAGTGAGCAGGTGAGCACAAAGGTTTAGCTAAAAGTAATGAATAGGTAGTAAAAATATCTATCTAAATGTAATTACAAAACAGTTTGAATGATTAGCTAAAGTAATGGAGAAAAGTTTAAAATAATTAAAAGTTAAAAAAGATAGCTATTGGTTAAAATAGTTGTCTTAAAGTAGCGTTAATGGATATATAGTTGAAACATTCAGCTTCACTCTAAGTAGTAGTATGGTAGTGCGATTGCTGACCAAACCAACCTCAATATTGACACTTGAATTGTATGAAAAAATTAACAATATCCATTTTTTATTAAATGAATAGTGTTATACATTTAGAACATACATTGTGACGGATGAAGGGGTACTTTTGTTCATCTGACAGGGTGTGGGGGTACCTCAGACCAAAAAGGTCGGGAACCACGGCTGTAGCAGTGATAAGGTGGACATGTTAAACAGCATATTAGCATTAAGGCAGTAAGCATGTTAGTAAGACAACCACTACGTACTATTGTACATCGTTAATACCTAAACACTTTTGTTTACTTTGGTTATGGCTTGCCTTTATTCAAATAAATTCTGTAAACCACAACTGTTAATCTAAACACAATTGTTTCCAAAAAGGATTAGTGTCACTGATATGTTCAGACTTTTCTCACGTCTCTGTGGATCTCCACCTTAACCCAGCTGACAGTTTGACCTTATTTATAGTTTGACATCACAATCTGGCAGTGACACTGGTGTCAGCATGTTTGTTCTTATTTCAGTGAAATGAAACGCAGCAAATCAACAGAAGTCTGACCAACAGTGGACCTCAGATCTGCCTCCACTGAAGAGTCCTGACTGGTTTTTATGTGTCAAAGGGAAAGATGATGTATTCTTTTTATAATTTATATTTGAGATTGGACTGTATTAAACTGTGTAAGGTGTCAGGGTTTCATTGGACTTGTTTTACTCTACTGATTTGTCACTACACAACCATCAGTCTACATGTGACAACACCTAACAATCACGTGATGTTTTTATATTAAAATGTAAGATATATTATTGTCATTTAATATTGTTAATAAGTTGTTCTTATTCCAAGTACCAGGGTCACAAGATATCTTGGCAGAGGATTCAAATCAACAACCTAAACAGTTTTAACCAGGGTTAGATGAGAACATAATTACTGCACATCAGGGCCTAAAGTTAAGTACTGGCTTTTACCAGCAATTTGTTTTTGTCTTATAAAGGTGAAATACAGGAAAAGCATGAGATTTGTTCTTGAACTTGTTATACATTAAGCAGTCCTTCCAAGATTTCACAGCCTTTTTTTTAGATTGCTGCAGCCCAAAATGCCTGATGTTGCATGTTTTTTGTATGTTTGTTGCAATGAAGTTGCGGAAGACAGAGAAAGTAGCAAAAAATAGTTAAGTTTTTTTTTTGTATAGTTTTGAGGAGAATAAATTTACTCTAGGCTGAGTTTTCCTAGTACCCTTACCAATAAGGCTGAAGATGCTGCAAATGAAAATGGCTGGTGAATTTAAGACAAAAAATAATCATTTATCGAATGAATCAAATTTGAACATGTCTGTCAGTAGATTATTGATCTTTACATTGTTAGTTAATTTTCTATCCTGGGCTGGGACACATTCATACGGTTGAATAAAGTTCTTATTGGACTTCAACTTATCATATTGCACTTACAACAACGAGCGTAGCTGTCCTCAATTTAGGTCATCCTGTAGCCTACGTCTCATCCCCGGTTTTTCCTGCATCCACCGTGTGTGTGTGTGTGTGTGCGTGTATATTTATGTGTGTGGTCTGACATGTTTTGCACGGTCTTTAGCTGTATGTTTTGTTGGTGAATGTGAGATATTCGAGTCACATGCAGACGAGACGTCTTCATATCAGAAACAAGAAAATAACTTTGGCGACATACGTGTGACATCAACCCGTTCTCACTCCCGCTTGTTCATTGGCTCTGACGTCACATACTGATACAAAGTCTGGCACGTGGGACTGCTGGGATTGGTTGAACTCCGGTTATTGGTCAAATTTGCAAAAAAGTTGTGGTGAGTGGTCAAAATTGCGGGTTGCACCAAAATCGCAGTGATTAATTGAATTTACGTGAATTGGCGCAAATTATGTGTGCCTAAGTTGAATTGCTGGGGACTTAAAAATGGGGGAGACAAGAGCTTGTTCCTGAGACAGAAACAGGTCTTAAACAAAGTTAATTTTCTCCTGATGTGTCTGTCTGAAAACCAAAGTTACGGATGTAACTACGGTTCTATGAATCCTGGATGACCGCCAGGAAGTGTTTCACACTGAATATAAGAATATAAGTCACCTGTGACCTCAGGGTGACCCTAGCCAATGTATTAAGTTCCAGTGTCATCCCTGAGCTAATTCCTTCAGAATCTTATTTCAGGTTTGCATGATTCATAGGATCCAGGATTCATAGAACCATAGTTACCTTTGTAACTTTTGTTCTATTTCGTCCTTACTGACCACCAGAGGCAGTGTTTCTCACTGCCTCACACTGCCAGTGTTTCTCACACTCATATCAACAGAGTCACGAGGAAGCCTGAGTACCCACATCAAAAGGATGCAGCAACTTTATTGCAACAAACATACAAAAGACATTGCAACTTTGATCGCAAGTTTTTATAAAAGCTCCGCCAAGCTCATTGTGGGACTGGCTCTAGTGGCTGTATTTCTGCACCAAGGCTGAATTTCGGGAAATAGACTTCAGATATGCTATAAGGGGACCACTAAGGTCTATTTAAAAGCATCAAAAAAGCACCATGTCATGGGACCTTTAATAATTTTGTATTGTTTGGGGACACACTTCTCCATCATACCCATAAATTAATAAAAAAGATTTTATTTAACAAACTGTCCATGTCTTGAGTCTGGAATGTCTATAGGCTGGAAAGTAACTTTAATAACCTGGGCAGAGAATCACACAAAAACAACTAGAAGTCATGGACATGCAAAAACAAAACCTCAGAATCAGTTTAAGCAACAGTTTTCCTCAAAGTAGTCTTCAAAATGTTATTAATTATTCCCCAGGGATCAATAAGAATATCCATGCCAGTGTTCATATTGCAGAAATACTTTATTAATTATCATCTGAGAATTCCTAAAATTAAAAAGTTTACATCACAATAGTATGTTGTGACACTGAAAAAGAGCACATGTTAAGCTATAAATAATAAAACCTGACAATAATTAGAAGGTCTAACATTAAGTCTTCCTTAGTGTTTGTAAGGTTTCAGTCTGATATAAAGCCGTAAGTCAGCGTCTCCTTCTGCGCTGTTGTTTGGAAGTTGTTTCCGCCACACACTCTGCTTTGATGCAGCGGCACGTCTCTACCACGATGTAGCTGTGCTGGACCTTGGAGCCGTCGCCACAGGTCAGCTCCACCTGCTTCTGACTGGTTGTGGCCTCTTGGCAACACTCACACTGGTGTATCATCTTGTTACCTGCTGCAGAATATCTGCAAACACCCAGACAGAAAGAGACAACACTCCACTGATTACAATAGCTCCTTCAACAGCCAGTTAGTTGAACATAAAGGGTTCTTATCCTGTGAGGATGTTACAACTGGATTTTGACCCAAGACCCATCTATAAGACAGGGGTCTTATCGGTGGGTCTTTAATTAAGTATTGTGATTTAGTGTTGTGCTGACATGATGCTTGTTACTAATTAGAGTCTCCTACAGCAACGTTCTAACAGGAGTGACAAAACTTTTAAAGCATGGCAGTAAAATGTGCCAATATTTAATTAGATATAGTTTTGTCTTGTAATATCTGTCAAAATATAAATTATAATCAAGAAATCAGACAAATGTAACCTTGCTATCTAGCAAGATATTTCCTGTTAGTGAACAGAGGAGTTTTTGCTTTGAAGTACAGCTGAGCTAGACATATTATGAACTGAAACTATTAAAAGTCACTTGCTATGTTTTAAGGTAATATGATCAGTGACACCAAAATGATTAAGGTCTTCTGACATGTTTAGTGTCTTCCATGATATCGGTGTATATATATATATATACTCCACTAATTAGGCCATGATAAAGCTAATATAAAAAAGTAGTGAAATTGTCAGATAGAAATATAATAGTTTGATATGACCGGTGTGGTAAACCAGGACATTGTTAGTACCCTCCAAGATAAAATTAAGTAAATTCATTTGAAGTACACCATCTGTTGACTAGCATGTATGTTAGTAGCTAGCCTACAAAGAACTGTCTGGGTCACAACAACTTAGGAAGATGAGAGGAGTGTTAGAAGTAAAAATATCACAAGTTCAGGTCCATCTAAAGATGTAACGAACATGAGGTAATTGTGGGCATAAATGTGTTCAACTGACACCACCCAAAACCAGCTTGGTTTGTTTGTTAAAATGTAACAAATAAATCAACATGGAGTGAATATGAACAGACTCTGAAGTCTTCTTTGAGTACTTGTTGGACAATTTCTTCTGTAAGAGGCTGCTGTGGGGCTCATGCAGTCAGCAAGTAAAAAACTTCCAATTTCATAATAGGCCCGTGTAGTTTAATTATCTAGAAAACCATTCATGGTAACCAGTATTCTGGGCCCTTTTACAGGCAACACCAATACTGTGTGTGTGTGTATATACAGTGGGTACGGAAAGTATTCAGACCCCTTTAAATTTTTCACTCTTTGTTTCATTGCAGCCTTTTTCCAAAAATCAAAAAAGTTCATTTTATTTCTCAGTAATGTACACTCAGCAATTTCTCAGTAGCCACTCAGCAACCCATCTTGACAGAAAAAAACAGAAATTTAGAAATTTTTGCATATTTATTAAAAAACAAAAACTGAAATATCACATGGTCATAAGTATTCAGACCCTTTGTTCAGTATTTAGTAGAAGCACCCTTTTGATCTAATACAGCCATGAGTCGTTTTGGGAAAGATGCAACAAGTTTCTCACATCTGGATTTGGGTATCCTCTGCCATTCCTCCTTGCAGATCCTCTCCAGTTCTGTCAGGTTGGATGGTAAACGTTGGTGGACAGTCATTTTCAGGTCTCTCCAGAGATGCTCAATTGGGTTTAAGTCAGGGCTCTGGCTGGGCCATTCAAGAACAGCCACAGAGTTGTTGTGAAGCCACTCCTTCGTTATTTTAGCGGTGTGCTTAGGGTCATTGTCTTGTTGGAAGGTAAACCTTCGGCCCAGTCTGAGGTCCAGAGCACTCTGGAAAGGTTTTCGTCCAGGATATCCCTGTACTTGGCCGCATTCATCTTTCCCTCGATTGCAACCAGTCGTCCTGTCCCTGCAGCTGAAAAACACCCCCACAGCATGATGCTGCCACCACCATGCTTCACTGTTGAGACTGTATTGGACAGGTGATGAGCAGTGCCTGGTTTTCTCCACACATACCGCTTAGAATTAAGGCCAAAAAGTTCTATCTTGGTCTCATCAGACCAGAGGATTTTATTTATCACCATCTTGGAGTCCTTCAGGTGTTTTTTAGCAAACTCCATGCGGGCTTTCATGTGTCTTGCACTGAGGAGAGGCTTCCTTCGGGCCACTCTGCCATAAAGCCCCGACTGGTGGATTGCTGCAGTGATGGTTGACTTACTACAACTTTCTCCCATCTCCCGACTGCATCTCTGGAGCTTAGCCACAGTGACCATTGGGTTCTTCTTTGCCTCTCTCACCAAGGCTCTTCTCCCCCGATAGCTCAGTTTGGCCGGACGGCCAGCTCTAGGAAGGGTTCTGGTCGTCCCAAACGTCGTCTTCCATTTGAGGATTATGGAGGCCACTGTGCTCTTAGGAACCTTAAGTGCAGCAGAAATTTTTTGTAACCTTGACCAGATCTGTGCCTTGCCACAATTCTGTCTCTGAGCTCTTCAGGCAGTTCCTTTGACCTCATGATTGTCATTTGCTCTGACATGCACTGTGAGCTGTAAGGTCTTATATAGACAGGTGTGTGGCTTTCCTAATCAAGTCCAATCAGTATAATCAAACACAGCTGGACTCCAATGAAGGTGTAGAACCATCTCAAGGATGATCAGAAGAAATAGACAGCACCTGAGTTACATATGAGGGTCACGGCAAAGGGTCTGAATACTTATGACCATGTGATATTTCAGTTTTTGTTTTTTAATAAATATGCAAAAATTTCTAAATTTCTGTTTTTTTCTGTCAAGATGGGTTGCTGAGTGTACATTACTGAGAAATAAAATGAACTTTTTTGATTTTTGGAAAAAGGCTGCAATGAAACAAAGAGTGAAAAATTTAAAGGGGTCTGAATACTTTCCGTACCCACTGTACATATAATGTATATACACATATATACACATGTGTATACATATATATGCACGTTTTACAGGATTAACCATTTTGACAATATATAAAAAAGTGTATAGTGGAAGTTGTTACCAACCCTGCCTTTATGCAGGCATATTGCAGTGAGGCAGCCACTACTGACAGCCACCTTTCACACAAACTCTTTTATCCCACTTCATAGAATCTGAGCATCAAATCATAATGGTTTTGCCAATGAAGTGGAACTTGCATTGCTTAATAGACTTACATGGATGAGCTGCCACAGTGTCCCCCGCAGGAAGACATGTTGACCAGCTGCGTGCTCTTACAGTTGTTCACAGTGATGACTGTCTGCTTACTCTGGACCTCACAGATGCTTCGCAGCTTGCCTGGAACACACAGTAACTGTTAAACTCGGACAATGGCACATGCTAGACAGATTTGTTCTCCAAAGCTAGCTTCCTATGCTTAAAACCAATTCATGATTTTAGATTTAGTAGCTACTATCTAAATACTGTGACTTACATCTTTTGCAGCATCCATTCAAGTCAGTTGTCTCGGTGCCCTGGAGGATAAAAACACACATCATGTGAGTCAGATGGTTGTGTGTGTGGGGGGGATTAGGATAGGGTTAGGGTTGTATAAACTCACAGGTTCACAGTCCAAGGGGTTAAAGGGTGGACAAGTGCTCTTGGTTTCCTTGGTAACAAGCTGCCCATTGATCTTCTCACAGGTATATTGTACACACTTGTCATTTGCAGGTACAAAAGTGTTGCCAACCTGTACCAACAGAAAGAGCAAAAGTTAAGTCAGATAGTCAAGAACAGTTATTATAACAAAGTCAGCAAGGGTTCATGCTTTATTCTTTAACATAGCAACACAACTTATTTCTGTCTACCAATTCTACCAAGAACTTACACCATCAACAGTATAATTTCAAACGTAAATAACGTAATCTTCTGAAAAAAGTCATACAGTGAACATCTCAGCCTAGTGATAACAAATGTGAAGAAACACTCACAAATCTGCAGTACTGACCTCAATGATAATGATTGTGTTGTCAGGTGTGGTGACACTACAGCTCTTTGGAACACACTTCCCACAGCACTTATCAGGGACAGTCTGATATTCATAACCCTGGAGACAGAGTGAAAGAGTGAGAAAAAAACTATTTTGCTTTGTAAAAAAAATACTATTATGTAAAGTGTGTGGTTGTGCACTTGAGTGTCAATTTGTGTGTTAAGCATTTCAACTGATGTGATGTGATGAAACTTTGTGAAAATCTGGAACATATATATTTACTCACACACACACACACACACACACACGTATACACACACACATACACCTATATAGCTGTACCAAAGAATGTTGCCTTTAAGTAAATGTGTCCCTAACTTACTTCAGAGCAGTTTGTGTTGCAGACAATGGGTTTGCAGGTAATGATGTTCAGCTCTGTGATGGGATCCATTTTGGGTCCACAGTAACATTCCTGGCAGGCCCCAGGTCTAAAAGACTCTGATGGTGCTGCTATTGTTCCTGATGGTTGTCCCGCTCCTGATGGTGCTGCTGTTGTTCCGGATGGTTGTCCCGCTCCTGATGGGGCTGCTGTTGTTTCTGATGGTGATGTTGATGGTGTGTCTAATGGTGGTACCGATATTGTTTCTGGTGTTGGTATTTTGGCACCAGGCTATAGAATACACATTGATCAACCATTTATTTTAAACATCAATTCAGTATTTAAAGGAAGCTTTCACACTTGTACTTAAAGGGTAACACAGTGACACAGTGTCAGGAGTTCCTATAAGAGCTAAATCTGCCTCTTCTTGACCCAGAGGGGAGGCAAGCTTTAACTTCAGCCATAGAGATGGGTACTTTTCACCAACAAACTAACACTGCGCTAATTTCTGTTGTACCCAAAAGGGGCAAAGATCTTATGGATTCCTCAAATTTCAGGCCCATCAGTCTCTTCCGACTGATATTAAGCTTTATTCCAAAGTCTTCGCACTCCCCTATAGAGTACTTTATTGAGAAGCTAGTCCATCCCGACCAATCAGGTTTTATACCAAAGTGTCATGCTTCAGACAATGTATGCAGACTATTTCATATAGAAGCCAGAAACCTTCCAACAAGTTTTATCAGTGGGCGCAGAAAAGGCTTTTGCCTGCCTAGAGTGAAACTACTTGTGGCAAATAATGGAGAGGCTGGGTTTGGTGCGTATTTTATATGTGAATCCCACGGCCATATTCTCAATCAATGGCTTGCATTCTCAGCCATTTCCCATTGAGCGGGGTTCTTGACAAGGATGCCCACTTTCCCCCATGCTGTTTGCAATCTCTCTTGATCTGTTAGCCCAAGCCATGAGGCGAAATATAATCTGTAATGTCCAGGTTAAATCCCACAGCAGCTCAATATAATCATTTGCAGATATTTTGTTGTACATCGCTGATTTTGAGTACCATATTCCAAAACTTCTTAAGATCTTCAATGAATTTGGCTCAAACTCCAGCTATAAATTTAACTGGAATAAATCTAATCTTCTTTCATTGAACAACAGACATGTGGCATCAACTATTAGTGGTACAATGCCAACCCAAAGCAAAATTACTTATTTGGGCATCATACACACATCACTACGGTGAGTTGTCCAGGACATCTATAAAACTATATTTAGTAACATTCAGAGTAATCTGCACTGCTGACATCACTACGGTCCAGGATTGCTGTTGTTAAAATGACTAGTTCCCAGTTTGAAATTCTTAAGTACAATTATCCCCTTACCCCCACCAATACATGTCTGGAAGAAACTTAGACATAGACAGACACAGATAGAAACTTAACAGAAAATTCTTAGATATCTGGAGTTTAGACTGTGTCCTTACCTTGTACTCAGTCATGTCATAGACACATACTCCTTTAGGAACTGCAAAAACAAACAAGAGACATAAGGTTAACACTGACACTACTTTATTAGATTAGTAATATAATGTACATGTGTGCTGAGCTAGGCTAATATCTGTACTGAAAGCACAGAAACAATTATACTGATCTTATATTGTGTGTAATTTAGGTTAGACAGCAATCACGTGCTTAGCGTGAAGTGAAGATATATAAGAATATATTATAGCTTACATATTTGACAATGAAAAACATAAGAATCCACCCACATTCAAATGTTTTGTTAATGCAGCTTTCAGCTATATTTTACATGTTTACATTGGCAAAACAGGAATGCCAGATTGTTTATTGCTCTGATATTTTCCGTTGTTGTGGAGTTCTTTATTAAAAATCTCTTACAAGCTTACTGAGATTCTTCAGGACGTAAAGTTCTGCGTTACATATTGTACACCAGCAGATAATCTTATGTTGATAGAGTCACATACCACACTCGTAGGATTGGCAGCAGGTGCTGTTGGTGACGTCAAGTTGGAAGCCCAGTGGGCAGGTGATAGGAGCAGGACACAAGTTTACATTGCACTCTGTTAGGGACAAAATAATGGGATGATTATAATATTTTAACCATTTCTGCTTGTTTAGATTAACAGCAAGTTAATGGGAGACTCTGCCGAGACAGCTATTAAACAGATCAACACCTGACTGAAATACCTCAGTGCCTGTCCTGAATTCTATTGTATGGGGAATTGTTTTCTTTGTTCGTAAATGCATTCATTTCGACTAGGGCTGCAACTAACATTTATTCACATTGTCAATTAATCTATTGAGTATTTTCTCAATAAATCGATTAGTTGTTTGGTCTCTAAAATGTCAGAAAATTATGAAAATATGTAGATCAGTGTTGTAGCATGAGAGAAAAAATAAACACAACATATATACAGTGGTAGGTTCTCACTTAAACAGTGTTTGAGAACAATTAAATAGTAAAGTAAGACCCAATCAACTGGTATTGAGATCAGGACAGCCGAAACTCAACATAACTTAACTGTTCAGATGGTAACACCTTTACCAATAGAATTCAGTTTGCAGTGTTCTGTCAGATGCGGATCATATTTTAATATCAGGTGCAGAAAAGATTAAAAGTTCTACACCAATCCCATGACAAGAAAGCCTTATATCCAAGGCAGATTTTACTGTTGTGGCATCAAAAAAAGTTACATGCTCCTACAACTGACCACACGAAGGTGTTGGGCAGCAGCCATCTGTCTTGTTGACCAGCTGCTGGCCAGGTCTGCTGCAGTTAGGACTCTGTACTGATGGGCACTGAACAGGCAGACACTGAATGCTCATGGAATCTTTGTCACACATACAAGTGTTGCAGTCACTTGTCCATGTGTCACCAGGCTGTTTAGAAGACAGGAAGCAGTTGAGACACACAGCTCACGCTTTGCTAGTGTAAATGAATATATGTGACAGGCAAAGTTTTCACCTGTTTGGGTTTTCCATCAGGTCCAACACAATCTAAAATTCAAACAAAAACAAGTATTTGTGGATTTGAAAGTACGTAATACTTTTGAGAAAAAAATATTCAATGACTAAATTATTATTTCTATTGGATCTCCTCTTACCACAGGAGGTAACACACGTGTCATAAACTGTGTTGAATAAGATGGTATCATGAGGACAGAAGCAGCCCTCTTGAGTGTGGTTAGTTGCTGATTGGTTATTTGCCTGGAACCTTTTGTTGTATCTGATGTCAGAAATGGAAATACTGGTTATTACAGTGGTGTGAAGATGTAAAATGTTTTAAGGAATTGTCACATAACATGGCTTAACAATCACAAATCCTTAGCACACAATGACAAGAACAATAAAACAACCATCACAACGGACATTAAACATTTTCACTAGTGCAGAACGGGCCAATTGCTTGGTTCCCAGTATTGCTGCTTGCAACGTTGTTGGGTGGTGTGCCCATTAGAAGCGTTGTAAAGAACCACTTATCCAAAGGTTAATGGTAAATGTAGTGCATTTCTATAGTGTCTTTCAACCTTACTGGACAAAGCACATTACTATTTGCCTCTCAGTCACCCACTCACATACACCGATGGTGGTGGAGCTGCCATGCAAGGCGCTGGCCTGCTCATGGAGCAAATTGGGGTTCAGTGGCTTGCTCAACTTCTACCGCTCTATCCCCTGAACCACAGCTGCTGTGACTACTTCACACTCAACACTGGACTCCCATTGGTTCTCAGCAATGCACCTGCCATGTGCAAAATTAATTGGATAAACATTTCTTAAATTTTTTACATGTATTTGGATTTTGGCTCAACAGTATTCAGTGGCTTTTTTTCAAATGTTGTCAATGTTACCACAGTCACAATCCAACTGAATGGCAGGAAAAAAACATCATACTTTATAATGATTCTAGTAATGCATGATAACTTTAGCTTCTTTTAATATTGACGCCCATGTTTTCTCCTTGTGTGAGGGAGCTATAGGGATGTAGCAACTCACCGCCCCTGCTGCTATACAAATCCTTGCAACAGTGTGCTGCGTGCGACTTATGCAAAGGGATTGTCTCGATTTATAGTTAGATGACAGTGGAAATGTAAGCGCATGAATCAGGAAAGATGTGTGTAAATGATCTAAAAAAAACATACTGTTAATATATTCTTCATACATTCATACCTCTCATTGCATGTAGGCTCTACAGTTGGACCACAGGCCATGTACACCTTGTTATTTGGACACGTACGCTCTGTAAAATGGAGATTACATTACATTACATGTCATTTAGCTAACGCTTTTATCCAAAGCATCTTACAATTGCTATATTTCAGAGGTTGCACGCTCTGGAGCAACTAGGGGTTAAGTAAACTAGGGGTTCAGTGTCTTGCTCAGGGACACATTAGTTGTATTAAAGGAATGTGTCATATCTACTGTGCCATCCCCACCAACCAACAAAATTATTTTTAAACTCCACGCAACTCTATATACACACATGCATTTAAACTCTATTGACTATATATCTTACCACATTGCCCATTGGTTGCACTCCTCCAGTCGATACAGACACCTGCATTAGAGCAGTCAGTGGCATAGGCCTCCAGGCTGGAGCAGGTGTTGTCACCATTGTTGCAAATGTCAGACACACAGGATTTCACAAATGGTCCTGGGGGTATGATTGTGTGGCATGGTGCAAAAACACTAGAGGGAGCATACAAGGCAGAATAGTGTGTCAGGAAAGTTCTCAGAAGACTTTGAATACATCAGATTGACCAGAAAAATATCAACATCATCTAACATGTAATGAAAGCACTTAAATTATTGCCATCAAGGCTTCTTAACTAGGGCACCTTGGCTTTGGAATGACCTGCCCGAGGAGATAAGGCTTGTTGAATCTGCAGGTTAATACTGCCATTTCTTCCGAACTAAATCTTTGATATTTATTGAAAATATATATATATATATATATATATTATCTCAAAAAGTGAATTTAAATCTCTCCTTTTTTAATTGTGTTCTAATCTATGCCATTTCAGTCAATTTAAAATAGAGCAACTTTAAATATAAGGTTGTCACTAATTGATCTTTGTAAAAAAATAAATTACTGGCATCACCATGTTGTCTAGACAATTTTTTTTAATGAGAACTGATTCACATCGCAAACTGAATAGTGGTATTTTACAGCAGAAACAATGAAGCCATCTCATAAGACCTACAGTTTAGTTAGACCTATCTTCTAACTCTATATAGAATTATGCAGAAACTTTAATGCGGTTGTGATTGCAAGCTAACAGGATAGATGCATAATTAGCTTTTACTTAACAATGTGTTGAATTGTACCTTAAATCAATACATATGCCTAAGAGAATACAGAGATTTTTTAATACTTTGAGGTTCCCCTTACCTGCTGGTTAGGAGATCACAAATGGCAGGTTGGCAAGCTGGCTTTGTTGTTGTGTATAGTGGTTTTGAGGTGGTCGAAGTAGGCGGTGGGGTTGTGGGTGTGACACAGGGTGTACCTGGGACTTGCCACTGGCCTGCAGATTCTGAGCAGCTTTCTACCTGGCCGTTTGGAGCGCGGCAGTCATTGTTATGAAAGTTGTCACAGGTCCCTGGAAAAAAAGAGGCAGGAGGATGAAGCCAGAGCATTGGGGCTCATGCAGGAACCCGTCGTTTCAACAGTAAAACAAAATAAGTGTTGACTTAAATAGGACGAATTAAGATCATTTGTGATATTTAACAATGTTTTCTTAGGTACAAACAAAATTCACAAGTGGTCCAGACCTGTCAAACATGTACAGTACCTTTCTTCACAGACTCATTTGATTTAAAGTGTAACTTTTTTTTTCAACTTGGACCCTATTTTCCCATGTTTTTGTGTCTAAGTGACTGATGGTAACAACAATCTTTAACAATTGGTACAGCATTAAAGGAGAATTCTGGTTAATTTCAACATGTAGCTCTGTTTTTTATTTTTTATTTGTAGTGCTATCAGTAGTGAGACATATGAAACCAATCGGTGCTGTCTTCACCGATTCATCCTCCTGCTAGATTTTGCACCCAACAGGCTTAAACAGGGCAAGTTTTAAACGTGTTTTAGCCTCTAAACATTTAAGCAGTTATTCCTTCCAAGTGAACACAGTGAATTTGACTGCAGTTGATGTGACAGAAATGCATAATACAACTTTTATGCCTTTCTGTCACATCTACTGCAGTCACATGGGCTGTGTTCACTTGGAAGGAATCACTGCGCATGGGTAGGCACTGGTAATGACATTTTGAGCATGTTTAGAGGCTAAAAGCAAGTTTAAAACTTGTCCGGTTTAAGCCTGTTAGGTGTTAACTCTAGCAGGAGGATAACACGGTGTAGACTGCGGTGTAGACGGTGTAGATTGTTTTCATTTGTCTTGCTAATGACAGCACTACAATTAAAAAAACAAACAGAAGTACATGTTGAAATCGACCGGAATGCTCCTTTAACAAAGATCACTGCAGTCAGCAGAGGCGAAACAAGCTACAATGTAAGTTATTGTCTGACAGCATTATAAAAAGGATCCCTAGAGAGGCCGACCTTCTTGTGAAAGAGATCATTTTCGTTTAACATTAAACTGTGAAAAAATAACGATTGCCAAACCCACCAGACTACATTTAAATAAACAATAATTTTATCATCATAAAACCCACTTCATTTAGAGACTGGTACATTTAATTGGCATTGAAAGAACCGCACTAAGCTGGTTTAAGTCCTATTAATCAGATCATGCTTAGTTTGTTAATGTTAACAATGAATCCTCCATGCACGCTAAAGTTAAGGGCTCGGTGCTTGGACCAATTCTATTCACCTTATACATGCTTCCTCCACGCAATATTATTAGAAAACACTACTCATTTTCACTGATGCAGATGATACCTATCACTCAAGCCAGATGAAAACTCTGATGAAAGTCAGTTAGTTAAACTTCAAGCATGCGTTAAGGAAATAAAATTGTGGGTGACGTACAATTTCTTGCCTCAGACAAATCTAGAGGTATTGTGCTGGGCCCTAAACAGTGTTTGCAGTGTTCACCTAGACCGGTGGGGTAGGGTGTCTTTCCATAGATACGGCATGCCCCCTCTTTCTCTCAGCTTCTCTCAACTTCATAGTTGTCGGATTCATCTACCAACCCTTACAGAGCTGACTCAAGTTTGCATTGGACGAGCTCTGTTATGCTACTAGAGTTTTAGACTGCCGATGGACTTCCTTTGACACACTAAGCTCCTCTCTCTTTCAATCTGTGAGCTTTCATGTCCAAGTAATGCTTGCTAGTAACTTATAAGCTTGGGGAAGCTTATTTGCTGGAGTCTTATGTTTTCTCGCCTCTCACATTTCCTTGGATTGGGACACCTAAATCCCATTTGCAGCTGCTGCCGTGGTCCAGCTCTACTGCTGTTATTTGTAGTCATGGTTCTATTATCTTTATTGCTACTGTAATTGCCACTATTCATCATGCCAACTGCTATAATTACTATGAATTATATATCTCTATATCTGTATCAGTATCTCTGTGTCCCAACCGCGGTGGCCCCACCGCACCAAGACTCAGGGTCTGCCCAAGGTTTCTGCCTGTAAAAAGAAAGTTTTTCCTTGCCACTGTCACACCAAATGCTTGCTCTTGGGGGTGAATTGTTGGGTCTTATTAATTATAGAGTGCAGTCTAGACCTACTCTATCTGTAAAGTGCCCTGAGATAACTCCTGTTATGATTTGACAGTATACATACAATTTATTTGAATTGAAATTTGAATTCAAAGTCAACAGAAACAAATCAAAAAACTATCAAAGCGGTCTTGGTTCATCTTTTCACTGTTACAACTGTTATTTAACAATTGTAGTGTATTTTGGGCTAATATAAGATACGTAGTGAGATACACCTGATGGATTGGGGGCAACTTTAGCTTCCATTGTTGGTAATAGCCATGCTGATGTTGGACTAATAAAAGGTAAATATTATGATGAAGTCCGGGTTGAAGTCCGGGGTTATCATCTAGTAACATGAAACAGTGAAGAATATACAATCTATCACTCTGGTGTGGTTGGAATAAACCCTTAATTCACCCATTTATATGTGAAAATATGCTAGATCTTTACATGCTAAAAGTATTGTTTACTTAAATGTAGTCTGGTGGGTTTAGTAATAGTGATTTCCGAGCTGTTTCATGTTAAACAAAAACAATCTTACGCTTTAACAAAGGTCTATCTCTGTAGGGATCCTTTCCATAATATTGTCAGAACAATAATCAGACCCTGTCACTAGCAAAAACAGCTCTTTAAGTGGACGAAATAGAAAATAAACATTTGCCCTATAGGATAACATTGCAGCCCAGTTCAAAGCTGCCGGTTACAGCCTTCTCGCTCAATACTGACCCAATTTCAATTTTGTTCACATTAGTAACTTAGACACCATTGCATGGGAAAATTAGGTCCAGGTAAAAAAAAAAAATGACCCCAAAGAAATATAATGACTTAATTTGGAGGAAATTGTAGTTTATATAAGAAACCAAAATTAAAGATCAGGTCTTTTCTCTCTGAACATGATCTTGAGAGGGTCATCCACGGACATGATGTCACTGGTGCCAGTGTGCACAATGTGGAATGTGGACAATGTGGACAGAGGGACAGTAGTCTAGGATAGCATGAACAATAGGATAGTTCAATAGGTTAAGAATCACATGTTTAGCTAACTCACCACACTGTCCCTCAGTGTTCCCACCAAAGAGGGAATAGGAAAGGTCAATGCTGAACGAAGAGCCCGTATAGACCACTTTTGTGTTGATCTCCGGTATCTCCAATGTGATCACCATATCTGTGCTAGTAAGGCGTAGGACAGAATTTGTATAGGCGGGATAGATATGTTTCTGGTTCACATACACCTGTAGGACAAGGAGACACATGAGACCTGACTGTACCATTTAACATTTCATCAGTTCTCTCAAAATAATTTAGTAGGTGAGATAGTACACTAAAATAACAAAAGTCTTTAAAAATTGAAATAGTTGCTTACCGCATTTACCGGTGATCCTGAAGTATTCAACTGAGTCAAAACTACTGTGTAGGATTGGTATGTAACAGTGAGAGCCTGGGGACAGAATGTGCTGTCTGAAGGGTTACAGTCATGGTTATTTACTATGATAATCAGGTTATATTTAGTAATAATCTCTTTGACCAGGTAGTAAGAGCAGGCCTTGTTGAAATCGTATGATTTTCCATCAAATGTCATGTAGTGTGATCCAGCCCAGACACTGCACACACCTGCAGGACAAGAACAACTGTAAGAAGAAGTAACAACTGGAACAGGCAGAAAACATAATTACCTACAACAAGAAGGCTTGTTTTTTTCATTGGCAATAAATAATGTACTACTGAATCCCTTTAGTAGTTTTTTAGTAGTAGATTTAGCAGCCACACTACTACTGAAGTAATTTTGATGTAATTTAGTGGATTGACCAAAAAATACATGAGAAACCTTTGATGTACCATTTGACCGTTTGTTCCTAAATGCTGAAATTAATTTAATTTCCCAACTGCTCCTAGAAATGTTATCCAATATTAAATACATTTTCTAGATAATATATTTGAATAAAACATTGTTTTGTGATTTGCCATGCCATTTTGCTATAATTGTTTGATTAATGAATGAATGATTAATGAAAAGAAATGTGGATTAAATATAGTATGTAGCTACCAAACTCTTATTTTATCTTATTTTATTTTATGAGAAACAAAAAATGATACAATAGGCTTTATTCAATTAACACAATTACTGATTGTAATGCAAATGAATACTGGTAGACAAGGTATGTTAGTGTTTATCAAACTTTAATTTGAACTTGACTATCAATCAGGGGCATTTCTAGGAGGTTTCTTGAGGAGGTTTGGGACTTAGCCTGGACCCATTCAACTAAACTGAATGCAATGCAAAACGGGGCTTGGCTTGACCAGTGTGTTAATAGCCAATGCATGTTTATTTTAGCTGCCCAGTTTGTAGATTTAGATTAAATAGCACCATCATTTGGCCTAATCATAACTGGCCTGGCAACCCAAAGGCCAAGGTTTTACTTCCAGACTTATGTGGTGACTCATGATGTTAGGGGATCCCCCCAGAAAATTTTGTGCATAAAACACTTAATTTCCTGCATTCTGGTGGATTTTCATGCCTATTTTTACCTTTTTCTGAATCAATGTATGCTGGAAATATCTTTATGTAAAAGGAAACATAAATTACAATCCAAATATAAAAACACAATGGAATATATTGCAGTAAGGCTCTCAGGCATTCTGTATTGCTTTCATCTATTTATTCTCCTGTAGGTTGACTTCTAATTATATTTGAGTCAGCACACATGTAGCCTAGGCATAGTTTAAACTCAAACAATTATTTTGCATCTTTTTTGGGGATGTAACTTCCTTAAATTTGCATTTATGATACATTATTTCATTAAAATTCATTAATAAACACCTGTAAATATTTCAGATTTGTTTGAGCAAGATTTCTGATAATAAAGTTATAGGCTATTACAATAATAAAGTCACTATATTCCAGATAATAATGCACCTGCATAGTCTCCTGTGCATTGCGTGATTGTTCTGCTGATACGGCAGATCTCAGACCTTCTGACAGACACAGATCCCCTTTTGGGTCTCTGGTCTCTGAGTGAGACAAAGTTTAGGGAAGTGGCTGTACAACTCCCCCCCGACTGACACACGCACGTGCGCACACACACACACACACACACACACAAACACAATCACACAGGGTGGATGAAGGAAAAATTGCAGATGAGACATACAGGATGACCTAAATTGAGGACAACTATGCTTGTTATTGTAAGTGCAATGAAGTCCAATAAAAATGTATGAATGTGTGTCCCAGCCCAGGATAGGATATTAACTATGTAAAGACCAACAAGCCACTGACAGTGACAGATATGTTCATATTTGATTAATTCAATAAATTACTAATTTTTGTCTTAAATCCACCAGCCATTTTTATATTATACCAACATTTTCAGCATTCTGAGCCTTTTTGGTAAGGGCCCTAGGAAATCTCAGCCCAGAGTAATGAATTAATAGTAACAATTATTAAGTTTAATTAATAAGTTTCCTTTTTATTTTTAATGAACTATCCCAAAAAAATAATTATTTTTGCATCTTTCACTGTCTTCCGCAACTTCATTGTAACAAACATATAAAAGACATTGCAAGTTTTATTACAATTTATTACAAAAGCTACAGCTTATCTCATATGCTGTGTGTCTATGATCCTATCCTGTCCTATTCTATGATCCTATCCTGTCCTATTCATGGTAGCCTACTCTTGGACATTGCGCCGTCATCACGTGCTGTAGTAGAGGGGCCCGCCTTGATAATTCTGCTTAAGGTCCCGTGTTGGCTCTTTACGCCACTGCTCCGTGTGTTTGAGTCTGAACCATTGACTGGAAACGTCACGTCACAAGAACTTCAAACAAAATCATTAGTATTGCACTCCTAAACTTTGTGTTAGTGTAATCAATGTATTAGACTGATTTGGCTATGATTCCTCCAAAAATTACACAGCTTTCCTCACGTAGAGAAGGTTGCTGGGTGATAGCAACAAATACAACATGCTGGTCAGACCCCGCACAGCTGCCCATTCTATTTGCCTCGGAAAAATATAGGCTACTGATGGTTACAGTTCTACAAAAATGTAAGAACTGTGAGTGCCTTGGAAAATATGTGTTTTCTTTATTTGCATGTGCCATTGTGTTAGTTTTTTTATTCAATTATACTAAAAAAAATATATATATATGAGACAGATGGCGAAAGATCCGGGGCTATTCGTCAAACATTCGGGGCTGTAGCCTCGGCTGCATACAAAAGTCTGCATTTAAAGGTTGAAAGGTGAACTTACATTCACATTCATAGTGGAAGCAGCATCCGTTATCATTATAGACTTTGACAACTTGGCGCCCATTGGCACAGATGGGTTGTTGTACTGTGGGACAGGGAGTAGATGTCTCTGTGACCTTGCCATTGGTGCAGGTAGCTGTGGTGCAGTTGCTGACCGTCCAGGATTGTCCATTCTGGATGGGTATTGAGAAACAGTAAGTTATATAGGAAAACAATAAAGGGTAATGTGTTGCAGTTGTTTTCCGCAATATTCTTTTCCTAACCACAACCGTCCCTAGTTTTACAGTTTAGTCTCAGTTTAGCCGGAGTTTGACTGCAGTTCTCTCTTTGATCCACTTCTATAGAAGAGATAGTAGATATATAGTAGAAAAACGCATATAGAGATATACGTTTTTCTGCTGGCATGTATGTAGGGAAATCTGGGCACTGGTAAGATGTAATGAAGTTTAACATAGTTAATTTATACATACTACTAATATTATTATGATACAAAGTTGGTTGACTATTGGCAAAGTATTCCTTTAGGTTTAACTGAAAAGTCACCATGTGTGTTCCTGGACGGCTTCTTGTAAAAAAAATGCTAAAATGCAAGACTTTTGGAAACACAATCCTGAATAAAAACACATTTTATCTATCACACCTTTCTTGGTGGATTCACATCATTGCAGTCCACAGTGGTTGTAGATGGGGTTGTTGATGGAGTGGAAGTAGAGGTAGGAATAGTTGGGGTGGAAGAAATTGTTGCCTTTGTAGTGGTGCCAATCACTGCAGATGTAGAACGTTCGGTTGTGCTGGGTTGTGTTGTGGGACATAGACTGGATTCCGTCTCAACTTTACAAGATGCATTGCAATATGCAACATAACACCATCCTATGCCATCAGTGACATTATAGACCAAGTCCCCTGTGAAAATCAGAGTGGAGATACAAGTTTAGTATACCAAATAAAAGGATTACTGATTTATAAAAAATATATTTTGTTAAGAAAGAGAGTGGGTAAAATTAGCCCTGCATAAATAAATGCAAGGGACTGGTGTTACAAAAAGGGGACTTTTATTGTGAAAAGTCTGTATTCTGAGTTGCAACTCTGATTGCTTATTAATGATTTTTTAATGATAAAGAATCATAAATAAGCAGTTCCTGAATATCTCTGAATTCAGGACTATATAGTAGATAATGATGAGCAGGCCCACACGGATTTATTAGAATTCCGATGAAACTGCAGATTTTCTGTAGATTTTAAACCAAAACATTCTTTGTTATCTTAGAACATTATCGCATCACGTTATAAGCAAAAAGATTGCGCTAAATTTCACAGATTTTCATTCTGGTTAAAAACTGTAAAAAAAATAAAATAAAAATAATAAAAATGCTTTCCATTTGGGTTTGATGGTGATTTACCAAATTTAACAGACCATACTATCATATTAATAAACATTTTGTCAATAATTAGTTCAAAGGGCATCTGGGCGAGTGTAAGGAGGATGTAAAAATAAAGACAAAATGATCACCTACCAGGACGGTGTGAAGTCCCATTGACAATGCACACACATATTGTTGTAGATGTGGTAAACAGTGATGGTGTAGAACCAACTGTGGTCCTGGCTGGTAGGGTAGTGTAAACAGTTATGCTGCCTGGAAGAGTCTGTGTTATTGGGGCAATGGATGTTGTAGCTTGAGCTGTAGTTCTTGAAGTTCCAGTTGAAGCCACAATAGTTGTTGTTTCCAACAGAGAAGGTTTAGTTATTACAGTTGATTGTAGGTTTCCTGTGACTTCACCAATTGTTGTTGCAGGGCTTGTTGGTGTGAAACCTGGCACTAAGGTCGCAGTTTCAACCACAACTGTTGTAGAGCTTGTTACTGGGCCAGTGGTGACTTTAATGGGTGGTTTTGTTGTCGCAATATTTGCTGTTGTCTTTTCTGATGTTGTTGTCTCTACAGACTTGGTTGTGGCTTCTGTAGATGTTGGTGACGGTACATTAATAGTTGATGTAACAACAGAAGGTTTGGATGTTATGACCGTTGTTTCAGGGCGTGTTGTTGTGACACCTGGCACTGATGTCGTAGTTTCAACAACAGCTGTGGTAGAGCTCGTTGCTGGGCCAGTGGTGATTTCTTTAGGTGGTATTGTAGTCACAATCTTTGCTGTTGTCTTTTCTGATGATGTCGTCATTTCTGATGCTGTTGTCTCTACAGATTTGGTTGTGGCTTCTGCAGATGTTGGTGATGGTACATTAATAGTTGTGGTAACAACAGAAGGTTTTGATGTTACGACCGTTGTTTCAGGGCGTGTTGTTGTTACACCTGGCACTGAGGTCGTAGTTTCAACCACAACGGTGGTAGAGCTTGTTGCTGGGCCAGTGGTGATTTCTTTAGGTGGTATTGTTGTCGCAATCTTTGCTATTGTTGTTTCTGTTGATGTTGGTGATGGTACATTAATAGTTGTGGTAACAACAGAAGGTTTTGATGTCACAACTGTTGTTTCAGGGCGTGTTGTTGTGACACCTGGCACTGATGTTGTAGTTTCAACAACAGCTGTGGTAGAGCTTGTTACTGGGCCAGTGGTGACTTCTTTAGGGGTATTGTAGTCACAATCTTTGCTGTTGTCTGTTCTGATGATGTCGTCTTTTCTGACGCTGTGGTCCCTACAGATTTGGTTGGGGCTTCTGTAGATGTTGGTGATGGTACATTAATAGTTGTGGTAACAACAGAAGGTTTGGATGTCACAACTGTTGTTTCGGGGCTTGTTGTTGTGACACCTGGCACTGAGGTTGTAGTTTCAACCACAGCTGTGGTAGAGCTTGTTACTGGGCCAGTGGTGACTACTTTAGGTGGTATTGTAGTCACAATCTTTGCTGTTGTCTGTTCTGATGATGTTGTCTTTTCTGATGCTGTTGTCTCTACAGATTTGGTTGTGGCTTCTGTAGATGTTGGTGATGGTAGATTAATAGTTGTGGTAACAACAGAAGGTTTGGATGTCACAACTGTTGTTTCAGGGCTTGTTGTTGTGACACCTGGCACTGAGGATGTAGTTTCAACCACAGCTGTGGTAGAGCTTGTTACTGGGCCAGTGGTGATTTCTTTAGGTGGTATTGTTGTCGCAATCTTTGCTGTTGTTGTTTCTGTTGATGTTGGTGACGGTACATTAATAGTTGTTGTAACAACAGAAGTTTTTGTGATGTTTCACCACAGCTTGTTTCAGGGTGATTTCTTTAGGTGTTGTTGTGACACCTGGCACTGAGGTTGGTGACGGTACATTAATAGTTTCAACCACACAACTGTGGTAGAGGTTGTTTCACTGGGCCAGTGGTGACTTCTTTAGGTGGTATTGTTGTCACAATCTTTGCTGTTGTCTTTTCTGATGATGTCGTCTTTTCTGACTCTGTTGTCTCTACAGATTTGGTTGTGGCTTCTGAAGATGTTGGTGATGGTACATTAATAGTTGTGGTAACAACAGAAGGTTTTGATGTCACAACCGTTGTTTCAGGGCGTGTTGTTGTTGTTACACCTGGCACTGAGGTCGTAGTTTCAGCCACAACTGTGGTAGAGCTTGTTACTGGGCCAGTGGTGATTTCTTTAGGTGGTATTGTTGTCGCAATCTTTGCTGTTGTTGTTTCTGTTGATGTTGGTGATGGTACATTAATAGTTGTGGTAACAACAGAAGGTTTTGATGTCACAACTGTTGTTTCAGGGCTTGTTGTTGTAACACCTGCCACTGAGGTTGTAGTTTCAGCCAGAGCTGTGGTAGAGCTTGTTACTGGGCCAGTGGTGATTTCTTTAGGTGGTATTGTTGTCACATTTTGTTTGTCGCAATGTCTTTTTCTGTTGTTGTTTCAGATTTGGTTGATGTTGGTGACGGTACATTAATAGTTGTTGTAACAACAGAAGGTTTTGATGTTACGACCGTTGTTTCAGGGCGTGTTGTTGTGACACCTGGCACTGAGGTCGTAGTTTCAACCACAACTGTGGTAGAGCTTGTTACTGGGCCAGTGGTGACTTCTTTAGGTGGTATTGTTGTCGCAATCTTTGCTGTTGTGGCTTCTGCAGATGTTGGTGATGGTACATTAATAGTTGTGGTAACAACAGAAGGTTTTGATGTCACAACTGTTGTTTCAGGGTTGTTGTTGTGACACCTGGCACTGAGGTCGTAGTTTCAACCACACCTGTGGTAGAGCTTGTTACTGGGCCAGTGGTGACTTCTTTAGGTGGTATTGTTGTCACAATCTTTGCTGTTGTCTTTTCTGATGATGTCGTCTTTTCTGATGTTGTTGTCTCTACAGATTTGGTTTTGGCTTCTGTAGATGTTGGTGATGGTACATTTATAGTTGTGGTAACAACAGAAGGTTTAGATGTCACAACTGTTGTTTCAGGGCGTGTTGTTGTGACACCTGGCACTGAGGTCGTAGTTTCAACCACAACTGTGGTAGAGCTTGTTACTGGGCCAGTGGTGATTTCTTTAGGTGGTATTGTTGTCGCAATCTTTGCTGTTGTTGTTTCTGTTGATGTTGGTGATGGTACATTAATAGTTGTTGTAACAACAGAAGGTTTTGATGTTACGACCGTTGTTTCAGGGCTTGTTGTTGTGACACCTGGCACTGAGGTCGTAGTTTCAACCACAACTGTGGTAGAGCTTGTTACTGGGCCAGTGGTGACTTCTTTAGGTGGTATTGTTGTCACAATCTTTGCTGTTGTCTTTTCTGA
This sequence comes from Etheostoma perlongum, assembly GCA_026937815.1. Taxonomy (NCBI): domain Eukaryota; kingdom Metazoa; phylum Chordata; class Actinopteri; order Perciformes; family Percidae; genus Etheostoma; species Etheostoma perlongum. Next base: position 28,413,883 of record CM049371.1, read on the forward strand.
TGATGTCGTCTTTTCTGACTCTGTTGTCTCTACAGATTTGGTTGTGGCTTCTGAAGATGTTGGTGATGGTACATTAATAGTTGTGGTAACAACAGAAGGTTTTGATGTCAGTTTCAGCCACAACTGTTGTTTCAGGGCGTGTTGTTGTTTCTGTTACACCTGGCACTGAGGGCTTGTTGTTGTGACACCTGGCACTGAGGTCGTAGTTTCAACCACAACTGTGGTAGAGTGGTGACTTGTTACTGGGCCAGTGGTGATTTCTTTTAGGTGGGTATTGTTGTCGCAATCTTTGCTGTTGTTGTTTTCTGTTGATGTTGGTGATGGTACATTAATAGTTGTGGTAACAACAGAAGGTTTTGATGTCACAACTGTTGTTTTTAGGGCTGTTGTTGTGACACCTGGCACTGAGGTCGTAGTTTCAACCACAACTGTGGTAGAGCTTGTTACTGGGCCAGTGGTGACTTCTTTAGGTGGTATTGTTGTCACAATCTTTGCTGTTGTCTTTTCTGATGATGTCGTTTTTCTGATGCTCTGTTGTCTCTACAGATTTGGTTGGTGGCTTCTGAAGATGTTGGTGATGGTACATTTGCTAGTTGTGGTAACAACAGAAGGTTTTGGCTTTTGATGTCATTAATAGTTGTTGTAACAACAGTTGTTTCAGGGCGTGTTGTTGTGACACCTGGCACTGAGGTCGTAGTTTCAGCCACAACTGTGGTAGAGCTTGTTACTGGGCCAGTGGTGATTTCTTTAGGTGGTATTGTTGTCGCAATCTTTGCTGTTGTTGTTTCTGCATTAATAGTTGTGGTAACAACAGAAGGCTTTGATGTTACAACTGTTGTTTCAGATGTTGGTGACACCTGGTGACATTAATAGTTGGTGGTAAGTGGTGAACAGAAGGTTTTTTGATGTCACAACTGTTGTTTTAGGGTTGTTGTTGTGACACCTGGCACTGAGGTCGTAGTTTCAACCACAGCTGTGGTAGAGCTTGTTACTGGGCCAGTGGTGACTTCTTTAGGTGGTATTGTTGTCACAATCTTTGCTGTTGTCTTTTCTGATGATGTCGTCTTTTCTGTTGTTGTTTCTGTTGTTGGTCTACAGATTTGGTTTTGGCTTCTTGTTTCAGATGTTGGTGATGGTACATTGGTAGTTGTGGTAACAACAGAAGGTTTTGTTGGTGATGGTACATTACTGTAACAACAGTTGTTTCAGGGCCGTTGTTTCAGGGCTTTGTTGTGACACCTTGTGACACCTGGCACTGACTGGGCCAGTGGTGATTCTTTAGGTGGTATTGTTTCAATCAACTGTGGTAGAGCTTGTTACTGGGCCATGGTGATTAATAGTTTAGGTGGTTTTGTTGTCACAATCTTTGCTGTTGTCTTTTCTGATGATGTCGTCTTTTCTGATGTGGTGTTGTTCTACAGATTTGGTTTTGGCTTCTGTTGTTGGTGATGGTGATGGTATTTATAGTTGTGGTAACAACAGAAGGTTTTGATGTCACAACTGTTGTTTCAGGGCGTGTTGTTGTGACACCTGGCACTGAGGTCGTAGTTTCAACCACAACTGTGGTAGAGCTTGTTACTGGGCCAGTGGTGATTTCTTTAGGTGGTATTGTTGTCGCAATCTTTGCTGTTGTTGTTTCTGTTGATGTTGGTGATGGTACATTAATAGTTGTGGTAACAACAGAAGGTTTTGATGTCACAACTGTTGTTTCAGGGCTTGTTGTTGTAACACCTGGCACTGAGGTTGTAGTTTCAACCACAGCTGTGGTAGAGCTTGTTACTGGGCCAGTGGTGACTTCTTTAGGTGGTATTGTAGTCACAATCTTTGCTGTTGTCTTTTCTGATGGTGTTTCTTTTCTGGTATTGTTGTCTCTACAATTTTGCTGTTGTTGTTTCTGTTGATGTTGGTGATGGTACATTAATAGTTGTGGTAACAACAGAAGGTTTTGATGTCACACCGTTGTTTCAGGGTGTGTTGTTGTGACACCTGGCACTGAGGTCGTAGTTTCAACCACAACTGTGGTAGAGCTTGTTACTGGGCCAGTGGTGATTTCTTTAGGTTAGGTGGTATTGTTGTCAATCTTTTTCTGAAGATGTGATGGTACATTAATAGTTGTGGTAATAACAGAAGGTTTTGATGTGCTGTTGTGTTGTAACAATTTCTGCAGATGTTGGTGATGGTACATTAATAGTTGTGGTAACAACAGAAGGTTTTTGATGTTTTGATGTTACAACTGTTGTTTCAGGGCTTGTTGTTGTGACACCTGGCACTGAGGTCGTAGTTTCAACCACAACTGTGGTAGAGCTTGTTACTGGGCCAGTGGTGACTTCTTTAGGTGGTATTGTTGTCACAATCTTTGCTGTTGATGATGTCTTTTTCTGATGATTTGTTGTGGCGTGTTGGTGATGGTACATTTTGGTAACAACAGAAGGTTTTGATGTCACGACCGTTGTTTCTGTTGTCTCTACAGGGCCATTTGGTTTGTTGGCTTTTGCTGTTGTGGATGTTGGTGATGGTACATTAATAGTTGTGGTAACAACAGAAGGTTTTGATGTCACGACCGTTGTTTCAGGGCGTGTTGTTGTGACACCTGGCACTGAGGTCGTAGTTTCAACCACAACTGTGGTAGAGCTTGTTACTGGGCCAGTGGTGATTTCTTTAGGTGGTATTGTTGTCGCAATCTTTGCTGTTGTTGTTTCTGTTGATGTTGGTGATGGTACATTAATAGTTGTTGTAACAACAGAAGGTTAATAGTTGTTGTAACAACAGAAGGTTTTGATGTTCACGACCGTTGTTTCAGGGCTTGTTGTTGTGACACCTGGCACTGAGGTTGTGACACCTGGCACTGAGTTTCAACCACAACTGTGGTAGAGCTTGTTACTGGGCCAGTGGTGACTTCTTTAGGTGGTATTGTAGTCACAATCTTTGCTGTTGTCTTTTCTGATGATGTCGTCTTTTCTGACTCTGTTGTCTCTACAGATTTGGTTGTGGCTTCTGAAGATGTTGGTGATGGTACATTAATAGTTGTGGTAACAACAGAAGGTTTTGATGTCACGACCGTTGTTTCAGGGCGTGTTGTTGTTGTTACACCTGGCACTGAGGTTGTAGTTTCAGCCACAACTGTGGTAGAGTTGGTTGTTACTGGGCCAGTGGTGATTTCTTTAGGTGGTATTGTTGTCAACAATCTTTGGTGTTGTCTTTTACTGGGCCAGTGGTTTCTTTAGTCTTTTTTGCTGATGATGTCTCTGTTGTCTCTACAGATTTGGTTTTGGCTTCTGCAGATGTTGGTGATGGTACATTAATAGTTGTGGTAACAACAGAAGGTTTTGATGTCACATGTCAGGGCGTTTTGTTGTTGTGACACCTGGCACTGAGGTCGTAGTTTCAACCACAACTGTGGTAGAGCTTGTTACTGGGCCAGTGGTGATTTCTTTAGGTGGTATTGTTGTCGCAATCTTTGCTGTTGTTGTTTCTGTTGATGTTGGTGATGGTACATTAATAGTTGTTGTAACAACAGAAGGTTTTGATGTTACGACCGTTGTTTCAGGGCTTGTTGTTGTGACACCTGGCACTGAGGTCGTAGTTTCAACCACAACTGTGGTAGAGCTTGTTACTGGGCCAGTGGTGACTTCTTTAGGTGGTATTGTTGTCACAATCTTTGCTGTTGTCTTTTCTGATGATGTCGTTTTTCTGACTCTGTTGTCTCTACAGATTTGGTTGTGGCTTCTGAAGATGTTGGTGATGGTACATTAATAGTTGTGGTTGTGGTAACAACAGAAGGTTTTGATGTCACGACCGTTGTTTCAGGGCGTGTTGTTGTTGTTACACCTGGCACTGAGGTCGTAGTTTCAGCCACAACTGTGGTAGAGCTTGTTACTGGGCCAGTGGTGATTTCTTTAGGTGGTATTGTTGTCGCAATCTTTGCTGTTGTGGCTTCTGCAGATGTTGGTGATGGTACATTAATAGTTGTGGTAATAACAGAAGGTTTTGATGTCACAACTGTTGTTTTAGGGTGTGTTGTTGTGACACCTGGCACTGAGGTCGTAGTTTCAACCACAGCTGTGGTAGAGCTTGTTACTGGGCCAGTGGTGACTTCTTTAGGTGGTATTGTTGTCACAATCTTTGCTGTTGTCTTTTCTGATGATGTCGTTTCTTTTCTGACACCTGGCTGTTGTCTCTACAGATTTGGTTTTGGCTTCTGTAGATGTTGGTGATGGTACATTTATAGTTGTGGTAACAACAGAAGGTTTAGATGTCACAACTGTTGTTTCAGGGCGTGTTGTTGTGACACCTGGCACTGAGGTCGTAGTTTCAACCACAACTGTGGTAGAGCTTGTTACTGGGCCAGTGGTGATTTCTTTTACTGGTGGTATTGTTGTCGCAATCTTTGCTGTTGTTGTTTCTGCAGATGTTGGTGATGGTACATTAATAGTTGTTGTAACAACAGAAGGTTTTGATGTTACGACCGTTGTTTCAGGGCTTGTTGTTGTGACACCTGGCACTGAGGTCGTAGTTTCAACCACAACTGTGGTAGAGCTTGTTACTGGGCCAGTGGTGACTTCTTTAGGTGGTATTGTAGTCACAATCTTTGCTGTTGTCTTTTCTGATGATGTCGTCTTTTCTGACTCTGTTGTCTCTACAGATTTGGTTGTGGCTTCTGAAGATGTTGGTGATGGTACATTAATAGTTGTGGTAACAACAGAAGGTTTTGATGTCACGACCGTTGTTTCAGGGCGTGTTGTTTTGTTACAGGCACTGAGGTCGTGTTGTTGTGGTGTTGTTACTGGGCCACACCTGGCACTGAGGGTGATGGTACATTAATAGTTGTGGTTTTTTGCCACAACTGTGGGCACTAGAGCTTGTTACTGGGCCAGTGGTGATTTCTTTAGGTGGTATTGTTGTCTTTTCTGATGATGTCGTCTTTGTTGCTGTTTGTTTGGCTTCTGCAGATGTTGGTGATGGTACATTAATAGTTGTGGTAACAACAGAAGGTTTTGATGTCACAACTGTTGTTTCAGGGTGTGTTGTTGTGACACCTGGCACTGAGGTCGTAGTTTCAACCACAACTGTGGTAGAGCTTGTTACTGGGCCAGTGGTGATTTCTTTAGGTGGTATTGTTGTCGCAATCTTTGCTGTTGTTGTTTCTGTTGATGTTGGTGATGGTACATTAATAGTTGTTGTAACAACAGAAGGTTTTGATGTCACAACCGTTGTTTCAGGGCTTGTTGTTGTGACACCTGGCACTGAGGTCGTAGTTTCAACCACAACTGTGGTAGAGCTTGTTACTGGGCCAGTGGTGACTTCTTTAGGTGGTATTGTTGTCACAATCTTTGCTGTTGTCTTTTCTGATGATGTCGTTAATAGTTGTGGTAACAACAGAAGGTTTTCTGACTCTGTTGTCTCTACAGATTTGGTTGTGGCTTCTGAAGATGTTGGTGATGGTACATTAATAGTTGTGGTAACAACAGAAGGTTTTGATGTCACGACCGTTGTTTCAGGGCGTGTTGTTGTTGTTACACCTGGCACTGAGGTCGTAGTTTCAGCCACAACTGTGGTAGAGCTTGTTACTGGGCCAGTGGTGATTTCTTTAGGTGGTATTGTTGTCGCAATCTTTGCTGTTGTGGCTTCTGCAGATGTTGGTGATGGTACATTAATAGTTGTGGTAATAACAGAAGGTTTTGATGTCACAACTGTTGTTTTAGGGTGTGTTGTTGTGACACCTGGCACTGAGGTCGTAGTTTCAACCACAGCTGTGGTAGAGCTTGTTACTGGGCCAGTGGTGACTTCTTTAGGTGGTATTGTTGTCACAATCTTTGCTGTTGTCTTTTCTGATGATGTCGTCTTTTCTGATGCTGTTGTCTCTACAGATTTGGTTTTGGCTTCTGTAGATGTTGGTGATGGTACATTTATAGTTGTGGTAACAACAGAAGGTTTAGATGTCACAACTGTTGTTTCAGGGCGTGTTGTTGTGACACCTGGCACTGAGGTCGTAGTTTCAACCACAACTGTGGTAGAGCTTGTTACTGGGCCAGTGGTGACTTCTTTAGGTGGTATTGTTGTCACAATCTTTGCTGTTGTCTTTTTTGTGGCTGATGATGTTGGTGATGGTACATTAATAGTTGTGGTAACAACAGAAGGTTTTGATGTCTGATGCTGTTGTCACCTGGCTGAGGTCGTAGTTTCAACCAGATTTGGTTTTACTGGGCCAGTGGTGACTTCTTTAGGTGGATGTTGGTGATGATGTTTTGGTTTTGGCTTCTGTAGATGTTGGTGATGGTACATTTATAGTTGTGGTAACAACAGAAGGTTTAGATGTCACAACTGTTGTTTCAGGGCGTGTTGTTGTGACACCTGGCACTGAGGTCGTAGTTTCAACCACAACTGTGGTAGAGCTTGTTACTGGGCCAGTGGTGATTTCTTTAGGTGGTATTGTTGTCGCAATCTTTGCTGTTGTTGTTTCTGTTGATGTTGGTGATGGTACATTAATAGTTGTTGTAACAACAGAAGGTTTTGATGTTACGACCGTTGTTTCAGGGCTTGTTGTTGTGACACCTGGCACTGAGGTCGTAGTTTCAACCACAACTGTGGTAGAGCTTGTTACTGGGCCAGTGGTGACTTCTTTAGGTGGTATTGTAGTCACAATCTTTGCTGTTGTCTTTTCTGATGATGTCGTCTTTTCTGACTCTGTTGTCTCTACAGATTTGGTTGTGGCTTCTGAAGATGTTGGTGATGGTACATTAATAGTTGTGGTAACAACAGAAGGTTTTGATGTCACGACCGTTGTTTCAGGGCGTGTTGTTGTTGTTACACCTGGCACTGAGGTCGTAGTTTCAGCCACAACTGTGGTAGAGCTTGTTACTGGGCCAGTGGTGATTTCTTTAGGTGGTATTGTTGTCGCAATCTTTGCTGTTGTGGCTTCTGCAGATGTTGGTGATGGTACATTAATAGTTGTGGTAATAACAGAAGGTTTTGATGTCACAACTGTTGTTTTAGGGTGTGTTGTTGTGACACCTGGCACTGAGGTCGTAGTTTCAACCACAGCTGTGGTAGAGCTTGTTACTGGGCCAGTGGTGACTTCTTTAGGTGGTATTGTTGTCACAATCTTTGCTGTTGTCTTTTCTGATGATGTCGTCTTTTCTGACTCTGTTGTCTCTACAGATTTGGTTTTGGCTTCTGTAGATGTTGGTGATGGTACATTAATAGTTGTGGTAACAACAGAAGGTTTTGATGTCACAACTGTTGTTTCAGGGCGTGTTGTTGTTGACACCTGGCACTGAGGTCCTAGTTTCAGCCACAACTGTGGTAGAGCTTGTTACTGGGCCAGTGGTGATTTCTTTAGGTGGTATTGTTGTCGCAATCTTTGCTGTTGTTTCTGTTGATGTTGGTGACGGTACATTAATAGTTGTGGTAACAACAGAAGGTTTTGATGTCACAACTGTTGTTTCAGGGCTTGTTGTTGTGACACCTGGCACTGAGGTCGTAGTTTCAACCACAACTGTGGTAGAGCTTGTTACTGGGCCAGTGGTGATTTCTTTAGGTGGTATTGTTGTCACAATCTTTGCTGTTGTTGTTTCTGTTGATGTTGGTGATGGTACATTAATAGTTGTTGTAACAACAGAAGGTTTTGTCACAACTGTTGTTTCAGGGCGTGTTGTTGTGACACCTGGCACTGAGGTCGTAGTTTCAACCACAACTGTGGTAGAGCTTGTTACTGGGCCAGTGGTGATTTCTTTAGGTGGTATTGTTGTCGCAATCTTTGCTGTTGTTGTTTCTGTTGATGTTGGTGATGGTACATTAATAGTTGTTGTAACAACAGAAGGTTTTGATGTTACGACCGTTGTTTCAGGGCTTGTTGTTGTGACACCTGGCACTGAGGTCGTAGTTTCAACCACAACTGTGGTAGAGCTTGTTACTGGGCCAGTGGTGGGCCAGTGGTATTTCTTTAGGTGGTATTGTAGTCACAATCTTTGCTGTTGTCTTTTCTGATGATGTCGTCTTTTCTGACTCTGTTGTCTCTACAGATTTGGTTGTGGCTTCTGAAGATGTTGGTGATGGTACATTAATAGTTGTGGTAACAACAGAAGGTTTTGATGTCACGACCGTTGTTTCAGGGCGTGTTGTTGTTACACCTGGCACTGAGGTCGTAGTTTCAGCCACAACTGTGGTAGAGCTTGTTACTGGGCCAGTGGTGATTTCTTTAGGTGGTATTGTTGTCGCAATCTTTGCTGTTGTGGCTTCTGCAGATGTTGGTGATGGTACATTAATAGTTGTGGTAATAACAGAAGGTTTTGATGTCACAACTGTTGTTTTAGGGTGTGTTGTTGTGACACCTGGCACTGAGGTCGTAGTTTCAACCACAGCTGTGGTAGAGCTTGTTACTGGGCCAGTGGTGACTTCTTTAGGTGGTATTGTTGTCACAATCTTTGCTGTTGTCTTTTCTGATGATGTCGTCTTTTCTGATGCTGTTGTCTCTACAGATTTGGTTTTGGCTTCTGTAGATGTTGGTGATGGTACATTTATAGTTGTGGTAACAACAGAAGGTTTAGATATCACAACTGTTGTTTCAGGGCTTGTTGTTGTAACACCTGGCATTAAGGTCGTAGTTTCAACACCAGCTGTGGTAGAGCTTGTTACTGGGCCAGTGGTGACTTCTTTAGGTGGTTTTGTTGTCTCAACCTTTGTCTCAGTTGTGGTTTTTTTAGGTTTGGATGTGGTTCCCAATGTGTTTTTTGACAATGATGTAGTTACAACTGCGGTAAAATCAGACATTTTGGCAAAATTAGTGCATTATAAATTATTTCATACAATTGTACAAATTACTGATTTTTGTATTTCTTGGGCCCGAGCAGACAGTTGGGAAGTCCCTTTTAAAACTGGAGGAATTATCATTATTCCTTTTTTCTGCAAATTAATCGCCTTTTTGAGGGGCTTAACATACAACAAAACTCACCAAAATTGGCAGTCGCATCAATGCTGGTAAAAATTATGTTTTTAATGTTTTTGGGAATAGGCTCACAAAAATGGCTCGGTAGCGCCCCCTACTAAATTAAAAGAAATTAGCCCCTGCAGTATGTTTAACGTAGACTAATGAAACGTTGTACGCATATGTAGCATGTAAAGACGCACAAAAACGATTTAATCCGATCAACTTTGAACTTTGATCAAATTTGGTCTGTGCCATCTAAAGTTCTTAAAAGAAAAACTTTTCGCCATAGGGCATGGTCGTGGCAGGGCAGCTAATTTGTGCGTTTCGCCATTGAAACAAGAAGTGGGTGTAATTTGCGTGTACATCATCCAACTGGCTCAATATCTTCCAAGATTTGTAAGAGTCCAACCCTGACATATACACAACGATATAGGCTCAAAGTCATAGTGACTCCTAGTGGCAACAGGAAGTTGACCTAAAAGTCAAGGTTCTATATTTTAAAAAACTCCTCCTAGAGGTTTCATCCAATGGTCTTCAAATTGAGTCTGTACCATCTAAACATCTTAAAATGAAAAGTTTTTAAATGGAAAACTTTTTGTCAAACGGTGTGGGCTCGGCAGCCTTTTTGAGTGTTTAGCGATGAACGTGAAAGTGGCTGTATTGGTGGCTATTGTCATATCTGCTTGAAATTTCACACAATCAACAAGAGTCCAGGCATGAGTACATATATAGGCCAATATTAACTTTTGGTCATAGTGTCTCCCACTGGCTGGTGGATATCCACCTAATATGACAAACATCATCCGATTTACATGAAAGGGTTGCCCCGACGTCTATGTTTTGGCCACACCTCCTTTCACAGCTAATGAACTGTATGACGTAGAGTCTTATGTGAGGTATCGTTGAACTCAGCAGGGAGTTCCCTTTTCATTGATGATTTGTAGTGTCTGAGTGCCGCTCTAATGCACAGTTGCAAGAAGCAGTGTCCAACAGTAACTCTGACGCGCGCAGAGGAGCATGGACCTGTCCAATGACGCTTTCAGCTTTAATTTGTGTTTTCTTTTTTCAAACAGTTCCAATAGTTATCGTGAATATGAAAGCAAGATCAGAGGTTAGGGTAGTTGCATAGATTTTCTTACCTGAAGTTGTCTTTCCAACTGTGCTGAATGCAAAAGGGGTAGTTGTAGGACTTGATGTGGTAGTAGTTAGGCACGGGTACATACTTCTGGTTACGGTCCCATTGGCCCCGCAGTCAGCTATGATGCAGTTTCCTAGCCCGTCTGTGGTGTTGTATATGGTTTCCCCATATTTGTAGATTTTTCCATTAATGACACATGTGCAAGCTGCAGATCAAGAATATGTTTTCAATTTCTTTTGCAACATTCACCGGTTAGATATACTGTGTGTATATATGTGTGTGTGTGTGTGTGTGTGTGTGTTTCTAAAGTAATAAATAGATAAAGTCAGTGTATATGTTTACTTATTTACTTACAGTTTACATTGTAGCTGCATCTTATTCCAGAGACTGTACAGGAGCTTTGAAATAGAAAGGAAGGCAAAGGAATGTAAACCATTTGTAGACCAGGACAGAAAGATTCAAATTCATAAAAGTTTCCATATTTGACTCTCTCCCTAAACCAGATTTTTCTAAAACTATCTGTAGACACCCCATTCAATCCTTCCAAACACCTTTTAGTCATCAAGTAACAAAGCCACACAAAGTTACCATGCCCTGTGTTTTATGTATAAAATGCTTGTAAATATTGTCCTCTGCCAGATGCCCTATCAGGAAGCTTGAATGATTTAACTGTATCAGTTTATTCATGTTTTTTTAATCACAAGGCTAACAAATTTGAGGACTTAATAGCTGCATAAATAACATAAAAAATAATTAGAACACTGTGAAATCCTTTCCCTTTTTAGGGCAATAGAAAATAAAAGCAATATTTATGACCATGAAACAATCACATTTCACAGATTGTATAAATATCCCAGAAGTGCAGCAACAATTCAGATTGTATGCTTTATCTTTATTTCTGTTCTTAAGGGATAAGTGCAATTCTTTCAAAGGAATTGGGCATTTCACCATTCAATCCTAGGGCTGATACATAGAGACAGACAACCAAATTAACTGGTATGTATTTGGGTAACACTTTTTAATAACCATAATTAATAGATGGTAAATTGATAGTTAATTAATCTTTAGTTAATTTATTAATTAATTTTACTGTTAAACAATGGAATTATAATTAATAATGTTTACAAATTATTAGTAGTGCTGTTAATTAGCAGTTTATTGTTACATACATTATATCCCTCATATACTATATTAGGTATCGGGTAATGATTAAAAAAAAAGTTTGTAAGCCTAGACAAGATATTCCTAACACTTTGTTAAGGGTTACTAGTTGGTTTAAAAACCGTCTATAAACAGTGTCTGGATGGTTATCATCCAGATGGTTGGATAGTTACCAAAATTATAAACGCAACACTTTTGTTTTGCCCACATTTTTCATGAACTGAACTCAAAGACCTAAGACTTTTTCTGTGTACACAAAATGATTATTTCTCTCAAATATTGTTCACAAATCTTTCTAAATTTGTGTTAGTGAGCACCTCTCCTTTGCCGGAATAATCAATCCACCTCACAAGTGTGGCATATCACAATGCTGATTAGACAGCATGATTATTGCACAGGTGTGCCTTAGGCTGGCCACAATAAAAGGCCACTATGAAATGTGCAGTTTTATCACACAGCACAATGCCACAGATGACGCCAGTTTTGAGGGAGCGTGCAAATGGCGTGCTGACTGCAGGAATGTCCACCAGAGCTGTTGTCCGTGAATTGAATGTTCACATGTGTAATGTTTAAAGATGTTTTAAAAATAGTTTCTTAAAAGCTTTACAAACATTTTTTTATCATACCTAATATAGTATATGAGTACATGAGGAATATGTGTGTAATAATTAGTAAACATAATAATTTATTATAATTTCATTGTTTGTTAACAGTAAAATGACTGTTTGCTAACAGTTAAATTAAAATTAACTAAAGATTAAATAACTATTAATTTACCATCTATCAATGATGGTTATTATAAAGTGTTACCATCTAAATCCTGCAAAATGGTTTCGACAATAGCTTCAGCTAAAGTAATTTGAGGACAGTAGCTTCAGCTACTGCTTTTGAAATTATTCCCCAAAGGAGATGCTGTTTCTGAAGGCAGTTGTTTCTTGTCCACAGACATTCTTGACCCTCTTGTTATCCAATGTTTAACATCTCTAAAAAAGTGCTTAAGCATTTTTTTGCTTCAAATTGAATGACTTTTCCTAATTTAAGAGGGACAAACACATGAACACGCACGCACACGCACCCACACACACACACACACACACATTCCCGCACTCTGAGGGAGGGAAAATATGATTCCCGCAGGGGTGATTTGCATCACATGATACACAGAGGAGGGGCAAACATATAAAAGCTCACACGCAGGCACTAGAGCCTTCTAAACCATTTCTCTTGGTGCTCAATGAGCATTTACTCTCATTCGAAAATGGCCAGAAAGAAAGGTTTTTCTCTCAGTGAAGTTTTGACACAGCTCTTTGACACTTAAAGTAATTGAGGAGAATGTGTCCGAGACCGAGGATAATGTTGAGGAGGACCCTGATTATGAAGCATCCTCCTCTGAAGAAAATGAGACTCTTGGGGTTATCCTTTCTGTTGTCCCTTCAATGGTCAGTGGCTATTTCATTGGACTGTCAATATGGCCTAAACTGACTGGTCCAAGTAAGGATGTAATCTCTCTCAGTTGTTTTACACCACTAGCGTGTATATCCAAATGTGGTACTGTATTTGCATCATTGCCTACTGTCTGCCAAGCTCTTATTGTGACAAAAAGACCTACCAAGTGTAACAGTTGTTTGATGGAACCTTTTCTCCAATGCTGTAATGGATGTTAATGTCATCATAGCAGCCACATTGGTCCCAGGCAGCACACTTCATAGTGTCTTCATCAAAGTAGGGCTGGGTTGGGGGACACTGTGGATAGCAGCCTGCAACACCATCACAACATATGGATTAATCTTAGTAAAAATACAAGTATAGCTACATGGTAAACACTATTCAAAAGTGGAAAGAGTACTACAATATTGTGCTCAAGTAAAACTACTGTTACGTTAAGACATTATACTTGAGTAAAAGTAAAAGTATTTGGCCTTAAGTTATAGCACCACCATTAGGCCAAATGGCATCATGTTTTATGGGAAGCATTAGCATAAGGCATAATTTAGCATATTATGCTAAAAAGACCAGTCCCACATGCACCAATCAATATGACATGATATGATTCAGATCCTGGGTGCAGACCATGTGTACAAATTTTTATGAAATTCCGTCCATACATACTTAATGGATTAAGCTTTAAATCGTTGCGTAAGCCTATTCCTTAAGACTGACTAAAGGTATGTTATAATTATATGATTATTAGACAAACTGAGTTATGGCAAATTCCCTGTTAAGACAGGATGGTATCATAGAGAAACAGCATATGAGATGAGATGACTGACAAAATCATGAGTAGCTTACGTGCACCACAACAACAAAAAAACCACTGGTGAATGCGCACCATAACACATGAAAAAACACACAAGGGCAGTCCCTTCAGGAGTTCACGGCCTTTTTTGAGATCGTTGCGGTCCAAAATGCCTGATTTCGTGGGAGCTTTGGTAAAAAATTGCAATAAAAGTTGTTACAAGGAAATTGCGGAATAAAATGAAAGTTAAAAAAAAGTTGTCATTTTTTTGTATAGTTCTTTAAAAATAAAAAGGAAACTTGTTTTGGGGAGGATAATAATTATTACTATTAATTAATTACGTTGGGCTGAGTTTTCCTAGTAACCTTACCAAAAAGGCTCACATTGCTGCAAAGTTTGGTATAATGTAAAAATGGCTGGTGGATGAGACAAAAAAATTATAATTTATTGAATGAATCAAATATGAACACATCTGTCACTGTCAGTGGCTTGTTTGTCTTTACAATGTTAATTTCCTATCCTGTGCTGGGACACACATTCATACAGTTTTATTGGACTTTAACTTATTATTGCACTTACAATAATGAGAGCAGTTGTCCTCAATTTAGGTCATCCTGTATGCCTCATCTGCAGTTTTTTCTACATCCACCGTGTGTGAATTTGTGTGTTTGTGTGTGTGTGTGTGTGTGTGTGCATGCATCGCGGGGGGAACGGAGCAGCAGCCTTGCCCGCTGCAGAAAGCCTACAGGATTGAAACAGCAGCCGCTTCAGCATCTTAATAGTGAAAAATACATTGATGCGTACATTGATGTTAAAATGTGTACAGGTTGGCAAGACGGTCTGAAATGTTTTGCATGGTCTTTTGCTGTACGTTTTGTTGGTAAATTTGAGATGTTCAAGTCTATGGTTCGAGTCACACACATGTCACCTTCATAGCAGAAAGATTGGAAATTAATTAATTCTTCTCACTCCCACTTGGTCAGTGGCTCTCAGAGTGCCTGTAAGCAACGTGCCCTGCTTGCTGACAGTTACACGTCTGCTGAGGAAGCCTAGTGATGGCCATAGCAACAAGTTCATGTGTTGAATTTGTTATTACTCAGTGTGCATTGCTGAATGCTCTTAATGTTTTATTGTTTTATTTCATGTGAATACTAGTTTACGAGAGGAGTAACTTAGTATTTGAAGCAATGTAGAAATGCAGGAAGCGCGCATTTAGTTTCCATGCTTATTGTGTTTCCATAACAATGTTAGTAATGTGAGCAGTGGTTAAATTGGCTTTGTAGGGAGGGGGAGCCCTTATTTACGGTGAATGTTGATCATTTAAAATTGCACCGTAAAATGACATTCAGTCATAGAAAATGAATTGCTGGTGAAGGGTGGGGTCAAGTCTATTTTGACTAAAGATCCCAATACTCCTCTGGTGGCCCTTAAATAACAGTCCCATAGGGTGTTTTCACATACAAATGATTTTGGCATCTTCTGATATCTGTTCAATTTTAACAAATGTAAGTTACCAAGTACCATTCAACACAAGTTCAGCTACAATAATATCTAACACATTTTCAGAAAGCTCAGTGCCCAGGGTCTACTCTAGACATTCACCTGAGCTATTGTTAATAAATTTATTTTCTGACATCAAAATACTGAGTGAAGTTTAAAAAGAAACAAGAATGCAGACTTCATCTCAATATCTGATATCTCAATCATCTGATAAAAAGTACTTAGTAAAAGTAAAAAGATTTTTTAATTTTTTTTTTTAATATTCTAAAAAAGTACACAAAAACAACTTTATTACAGTAACAAGGGTAAATGTTATTTGTTACTTCTCAAACAATGTAATTTGGTCTCAGTTGTTGGCCCTGTGCAGATCTGTGGCCTGGGGATTGGTAATCTGTAATATATAGCACTAATGCAGCAGAGCAAAGTTAGAATGAGGTTCTTTGTCTTTAGCTTTTTCCGCTTGGCAGGTGAGCCACACACTCACTGGAATGAGTTTATTTTAAATTATTTAAAACATGTTAACACAACTGCAAGAAAGATTAATTAAGTTTAAAAACAAACTAAACTGACCCAAAGAAATTAAACATTATGCAGATTAACCCTATAATTCCTGAGAAAATGAGAAGCACCTGACCTTACCTTCCAGGGCAGTAATGAGGCTAGAACAGTTTCCTGATGGATTCCTACAGGTCTTCATGCAGTCAGCTCCACAAGGCTTGTAGTGCCACTCACAGTCACCAGGGGAGTTATAAAAATCGCAGAAAATAGCTGCAAGAGAAAAAAGAAGTACTAATATAAGTACAAACAAACTGAAATATGTTGGCTAAAGATACAATTCCCTCCTGGTGTCATGGTGGCCAAACTTACGGCACAGCTTTGGAGTTCTCCATTTAATGCAGGCCCCAGCTTCATTACAAGCTTTGGCATATGCAGCAACAGCAGTACAAAGACATTCACAGTCCCCACCGGAGTCACAAGCACAAGAGTCTCTCACACAAGAGTCAAAGTATGGACCAGGGTCAACCTTGAACATACAATAGTGTACTGTTTAGCAGAATAATAAAAGCTGAGGGCAACAAAAATGTTGTCCTGTACTTGTAGTAATAGTAGCAACAGTGTCATTGTTAGTATTAGTACTAATCACACAGGGAGAACTATTGGTGTTTATGGTAGAAATATTGGGGTGATGGTATAATTTCAAGGTCTTAGTTCGCCAAAATCATAAGGAAACACCTCAAGGGCATATGAATATCCAGTCCAAATATTTTACTGTCTGAAATTTAGCTTTTAAGAGATTTTTCTTTGGACCAATGTTTTGATTTAAAAGATCAGAACTGAGCAATGAATGCTTAGTGCCATAGATAGGATAAACGTTAACATGTATAACATTTTCCAAATACTGTGGCAGTAAAAGTGATTCATATTGTGTAATTGCATACACAAATGTGTGTATCCATGTGCCTATCACCATAGTTACCTTTGAATGACAGCTCTGGAAGGTGACACTTGTGATGATGCTACACTGTTTCTGGGACCAGGCTGCCCGGTAGCGGTTAGAGGCACAGGGATCAGTGAGTAGTTGGGCACTTGGGCAGTCGGATGAAACCTTCCAACTGTTACCAAATTCTAGAACATCTGCCACTGTCTCCTGGGAGCGTGTGGTGTAGTCATTCTTACTGTTGCCGTCGTAGTTTCCACACAGGCCACAGACTTGACCCTGAGAGGGAGGAACCCAATAATATAATTTATTGCTATGATAGGGCTGGTACAGAGTAAAGCTGGTGTGCTGCCACTCAAATATCCTTCACTCCTCAAATGTAGGTTTAGTATTTTCAAGTGATGTCTTTGCTTTCCAGTTCATAAAGTGCAAACTGTTGTGTGGAAAAAAAAAACGTTGTCCTGTCTTTCAAAGTGACACATTCACCAAAGAACTGCTGACTACAAAATAGTATTGCAATAGTATTGCAACAAAACATATGATTTATTGTAAGCCACATTTCCATGAGAAATGTACCATAAGCTATATTTATCTATTTTCTACAGGAAAACATCACACAGCCACTATCATAGTCCAGACCTGGACAAACTTGTTGTGGCCAATGTGTTAGCAGACAGCAAAAGAATGCTGTCATGTTTTAAATTACCAGACATATTTAAGTCCAATATTCACTCTCCTTTTTTCTCTGTTTGGTCTCTACCAGTTCCTGAGGAAATTATCCTGTTTTTAGGCTGATGCAATGTTCACACTAACTTTTTCTGGGATTAATAGAGGCTAAAAAGCTCATAAGGTTGCTGAGTCTTTGTGATTTCAGCACTAAGAGTGACTCCTTTTTCATTACAAAGTTATTTACAGTGATTTTATTTATGTTAGTCAAGATGTTCATCAAAAGTATTGATTAATGCAAGTTGCTTTGTGGATCAAAATGTCCTGACATGTCTGTGAAAATTCTCATGGTGTATCATTACATGACTTAAGCCGGACTGAAACTGCCTTAACCAACACAATTTGTGTAAAAGCCAAGGGTCAATCTTGACAAGCAGACATTTTTACCTGGAACTGCGGGTTGAGTTTAATGAAAAGACTGGTCTTCTGGTCCCACATGAGCACAAGTCCCGGTTTGATCATCACCACCAGGTAAATACCCATCTTGTGTACCTGAGCAGGGATCACCTGGCTGTTGCTCTTTACCACTTGGAAGTTCTCATCTTTAAGTTGGAATTCATTATCCTGTGGGCATCAACATCAAATAAACATATATTGTATTACTGTACCATTTACAGAAATTGAGGTGGAACAAGTAAACACTGTTAATATATAGTTAAATAGTTTTGATACATTAAAAAATCATTTTAATGCTGATTTACCAAAGAAATTAAAAGGCTTTTCCATCATAAAATAATAATAGGTCCCAGCCTTAGTGATTATCCTTTGAGCCAGACGTAGTACTTGAGTCAGAATATGTACACAGTGTGCGTGTGTTGTGTTTACCTCCAGGAAGATTTTAATGGTCTTGGAGCAGGTGGTTCCTGTCGTTCCACAGGGAACATTCTCGGTGATAATTCTGAAGCTTCCATTGCTCTGACCGGTGCCACAGTAGTCCTGAGTAAGGCATAAACATGCAATTACTGGACAACCTAATCCCTAATCTTTTTCATAAAGATAAACTCTATCACCAATTACTGGTCTGTTTTTTCTTGCAATAGCCATACATGTATTCAGTAAATACCTCTCTATATAGTTTCTAGATAGTGGCAGAGTCTGCCATTGATGCACTAGATTCATATTGCTTACCTAAGTCTCAGGGCCTCACAGGAGTCAAATGCAGCATTTAATCAAGCATAATTGTATCTCACTGATAACTACCTTACTCTAATTCTCCCACAGCTGTATCCGAGCTGGATTACGTTTCTGCTAATTTCCTGCTGCTGCTTAGAATTTTGTGTTCCAATGGAAAAACATTAGGGTTGTTTTTAAGAAGACAAGGGTCACTATAGACTAATGGAACAAGAAAGAGTAGCTACAGTGATATGCAGACAACAGGCTGCACACCTCCAACTCCTCAACAAGATAACCAACTCTCATCAAATAATGGTTGTTCATGTTATGATAGAAGAATGCAGATTAGCAGATTATTGACAGATGTTTCATACAAAACAATGTGTTTGGCTGCACTGTAAACATATACACACAAGGTACTCCTCTGTTGTATTTCTGACAAAGAAGTTGCTAAAAAACCACACATTTAGCACATGATTTTGTGCAAATGCAGTGCTACATCCTGTCTGTGTGTGCACTGGTTAAAACCTGTGTGAAAAAGAATGAAAAGCACACCCTGCACGCTGTTATTGGCTGTGAATCAGACACAAATGTGGGACCCGAAAGCTCTTTGTTGATGCACACGCAAAACAGTAAGCAAAGATCAAATCAAGGGCACGAGGGTCTTTGCAGTGGGTCATAAGTGATGATTGAGAGGGATTACTTTTGTACTAGTCTATACATTGTTTTTTAGTGAAATACTGCATTTTATATATTTATTGATTACAATTGTATTCAATGTGATCTGCCACTTTACCTGTAGAAGTGTGTATTCACACTCTCCGTTGAAGTCAAACCTCTTGTCATCAAATGTGACGTAGTGACCGTCACCATAAATCCCACAAACTGCATCACACACATTGGTGGTACATGTGAACTTCCTTCCATTACAGTAGCTGGGGAGACACACGTGAGACACAAACTTTTAATTGAAATCTGCAGAAAAACCATTGCATTTTTAAGGGGTTTATTTTTCATCAAATGTAAATAAATGTAAATTTTTTCTTTTCTAGTCTTAACGAAAAAGCGCTTTTACATAGTACAGGATACATTCACCATTCACACACATTCATACACTGTGGCCGGGGCTGCCGTAAAGGTGCCACCTGCTCATCAGATAAACACTCACACACATTCACACTCCGAATGCAAAAAACCTTGCCCAAGGACCACCAACCTTCCAATTGGCAGGCAACCACTCTACCACTGAGCCACAGCCGCCCCTCAACATCAACAAAAGCATTTGGAATTATTATTTACTAAATCTAAATTTAGAATGCAAAAACCCTTGTGCAATTGGGGTAACACTTTTTTTGCTTTACATAGCATTATGAGTATTTATGAGTGCTTATCACACATATAATAACTATTGCTATTACTGTATTTTGTAATGACTTATAAGGTCAAGTATAATCACTGTTATAATGCATTATAAAAAGATTGTAATGTACTATAGAATGTATATTACAATCTTTTTATAATGCATTATAACAGTGATTAGCCTCTTGTTTTTGAATTTCCATTTGTATTACTTGGTCAAGTCATAACAGACAATTTGTGGATGGTAAACATTAACTTAACATTTTCAGGATTTCTGCTCTAAAACTTATAACCAAACTATGGTTGCAGAAATATTGTCCATGTATTCATGTGTTACTATTAAAAAGTTACTGAACTTGAGACATATTAATTAATATGTGCTTGCTAATATTTTTTTAACTTAATGATGTTTTCTGTTTGTTTTATTTGATTGTTTATGTTGGCATCATTTTTCTTTCTTATCTTAATATTTATGGTTTTATAAACTGACAATCTTTCTACAAATATTACTTCATCAGTTTGTTAATTTTTTTTTAAGTAAAATGCAATCTGAAATCTTTCTGTACATAAGCAACCTCTGTGAGAGAAATATATACTGTGTGAATTTCAATGCAGGTCCATACTAAAATGTGTATGCAAGGCACTGTACAAACCATGTGTTGCATTCCACACTCAGTGTCTGCCCAAGTTGATAAACCTGTCCATTGTGCAGACATGGACATCTGGTCTCGTTGATACAGCCTCCTGCTCCATCTGACACAAGGCCATCAGGGCACATGCAGCCAGATGTACAGCCTGTACTGATCTGTATCCAAACAAATTAGGAGGTTGTGAGCCTAACAGGGCTTGTGCATGTATGTTTGACTTCTGTCAGTGTGTTTGTGTTATGCTGTACTTACACAAGCCATGTCCAGAGTGCTGCAGCTCTTCTGACACTCAGTCCCAGTGGCCCCAGGTTGACCAGTGGAGCAGTCAAAGTAAACCATGGGGGCAACACATGATGGTGAGGCTTGGAATGATAAAGAGTATTATGATCATGTCAAATTCCAGATGCCATTTGCACAATTTAATGCACAATTCCCTGTATTTCAGCAGGAACCATTTTTTTCTTCCAGCTTTGAAGCTTTATGATGTGGAAGAGAATTTAAAATGCTTGAACAGTCAACATTAATTATATTATTTACAAATTACAATTAAAGGGTAATTTTGTTATTGGAAAGCCCCCAAAGTTCACCTTTAAGACAAAAGCATTTAACTTGCTAGGTTATTGGAATTATAGGTATTTGTCCTTATGTGGAAACATACATAGTAGTAGATCTGCCCCTCCTGAGCAGCTGAGAGTCCCATGTCTGCAGACACTGTGAGAACAGGTATAAGAGGAAATAAGAAAAATAGTTAATGTCATCAGCTACAGTAGCATCCTGAATGTTATCTAAATCTTAATAACAAACTGTGATTGATGTATACTTGCTACACTGTCCTTTAGCTGGCCTTTGACTGTCCCCTTTATATTATATTATTATTATTATTATTATTATTTTATTTCAGTGATACAATGCTAGTTATATTGGTACATTCACTTCATGCTGGCAGAATTGGTAGAATGGAAAACAAATTTCCTGTT
Organism: Etheostoma perlongum; assembly: GCA_026937815.1. NCBI lineage: Eukaryota > Metazoa > Chordata > Actinopteri > Perciformes > Percidae > Etheostoma > Etheostoma perlongum. Next base: position 28,435,104 of record CM049371.1, read on the forward strand.
ATCCCACATCATGAGTGTTCACACATCCAATGTTATGCTGTGTGCTGTTTTTTTATTTTCTGCTGGCTGTAAAATGAATTGAACCCCACTGGGATACATTTACTTAACTTAAGTTGTAGTCACACCAAAGACATACAAATTCAAGCTAAATTACCTCTTTTTTAAAATTTTAATCATGTTAAATATTTGCAATAACAATTAATACACACATAGCACCTTTACAGTTAGCTAAATTGACTGTATTAGTGTTAAAATTGGATTATATTTAGATGCAATTGAAAGCTATTGAGGCTTTGCAACAAGCTTTGCTTCTGGTTTGTTGACACTTCTGTGAACTTTTGTTTTTTTATTTTTCTGAAGACTATTATAACATTTAATATAGACATTTGTATTCCAGTCAGGGTGAATTTCTGGTCAACAGTTTAATGTGTCCAATACTTTGGTTTACGACCAAATATGTCATAATCTAATGACATTCCCACCTCAACTGCACTTGCACATTAGTGCAAATTAGCAAACATTAGTATGCTAACCTTCTAAACCAGGATCATGATGGTGAAAATTATTCTACAAATCATAGCATGTTGTATTGTCATTGTAACATTAGCATCTCAAAAATACTACGGCCTTTCCAGAAATAATCCTCCCTATTGTCTACAAAGCACATTATGTTTACTTTCCTCCATTTTTCAGAGTGTATGAATTCAATGTGTATGTACTGGACATACATTAAAGGTATAGGTATACCTTTAATGTAGGCTATTACCCTAAAATGGAACACAATAGTCTGTCCATATTCTTGATTAACAGCTCATTATAAAGTGATATAATAGTATTTATAAGCTGACCGCTAAATGCCCAACTCCTGACATGATTACACTGTGCAATAGCAGTAGTAGTAGTAGTAGTAGTAGTAGTAGTAGTAGTAGTAGTAGAAATAGTAGTAGTAGTAGTAGTTGTGTATGTACCATGTGAAGCCATCTTTGCTGACAACCTGTCCAGGAGGAATTATGTTGTCTTTATCGTAGCAGGGACAGCTGTCGCTGGACACGCACTGCCCCACCTCGTTCATGTAGGTTCCTTCGACGCAGCCACAGCCGTCCACTGTGGTGAAGGTGGTCTGGCAGGAGTAGTCAGCCTGGCTGAGAGAACGGCAGGTACGACTGCAGCAGGTCATGTTGTAGTCATACACTGTCTCTGCTGGACACGATGTACTGAATTTGCCTAGTAGGAGAGATAAGATTAGTATGAGAATTAGTATGAGAGAATGAGAATCTGCTAGATGAATCCAATTTTCATGCAGGTTAATTGTCAATTGTCGATTGCACTGGCCTTCTAAACAAAGCAAGAATGAAATTTCATTAAATATGCAGCTTGCCCTTGAAGGTGATCAGCTGTTTGTTACATACCCAGCCTCTCTCCCTATCAGGGGCGGAGCCAGACATTTTAAACATTTTTAAAAAGCATCAATATCCCATATAGGACATGACACTGGCATGAATATTGCTGCTTCATAATCCGCAAAATTAATATTTTTATTGTTTTCTAGTAAATTAAAGGTCCAATATGTAATATATTTACTGTAATAAATCCAAAAATGACCCCAATGCATCATCAGATATTAAGGAAACATGCTAAGTTGAAATACTTTAAATCTTTTTTTTGAGTTTGAGGAAATAAACAGAGGTATGGATTAACACAACTTTTATACCTTTCTGTCACATCTACTGCAGTCAAATTTGCTGTGTTCACTTGGAAGGAATAACTGCACATGGCTAGGCACTTGTAATGTTGGTTAGGTAAAATTCATTTCAAATGGTTTACATCAATCCCCTGCAATGCTGTGGAACTCCTTTTTAATGGCTCTTACTTGTTTGTGTCCAGGGAACACCACACAAACGTTTAAAAAAACGTTTCAGAGCGAGCCACATTCTTCTGACGCGCTTTGCTAATATGCTCCGCATCACCAATGTTGTAAAGAAAACTGCTGTTTGCAAAAGACATAATGCAACACAAACAATTTGCTGGGATGTAAGAGCATGTCTACGACCATGACCATGGGTGACGTTAGTGATACGAGGACGGATAAGGTTATGTAGGTTACGTAAGGTATAAGTATAAGGTTATGTATGTTAACTGACAGACTGGGAAGAAAAACCCGCTCAAATAGGTAGGCTATAATTATAATTAATTTATAATTTATACTGTTTATTGATCCCCAGTGGGGAAATTACAATTTACACTGTTTGTTAGTAATCAATCCACACAGGCCTGAAATACACACATGCTCAGGACCTAATCATGCACAAATGAAGAGATGTCAGAGTGAGTGGGCTGCCAGTGATGGACCAGCGCCCTGAGGGGTACAGTGCTTTGCTCAGGAGATAAAGTGGCATCTCTCCAGCTACCAAACAACAGTCCATACTACTTTAGTAGTATACTTTGGTCCGTACGGGGACCTACGGACTGAGCTACTGCCACCCCATCTAGTAGCTAGCTAATATCTGGTAATGAAAATACATCTATAGTCGGGCCCCAATCTCATTTCCAACATGTGTTTAACTCCCTGCGAAGTAGTACAGCTTTGTCACCAGCAGAATTGTCAACAATAGGAAATGCCATGTTTTGAGAAGAAAATCTTTATAGTCTGCCTAACATGGTTATTAAACCAACCCTGTTTGTTTTATTCATGCAGATAAACTTCGCTAAAATGCGCCTGATACAGACTGAATGAATGAATGAGGAAATGAAAGAGCACTGTGTCAGAGGGAGGAGACTGAGAAAAACTCAAGGTTTCTTGAAGGAAACCTGCTCCCGACCAGGTTAGGTTCACAGGCTCACTTACCATAGTAACTGACTCTGAGGTTAAGTTACCTCTCTTTCTAGACAGAAAACCTGGAGTTTCCCTCATCTTAGGGTTAACAAAACCAGCTTTCTGCAAACGGACCCCGGGTCAGCTGTAGTTTCTGTTAGCTTCCACCGACTGACAGCTTGCCGAGCACATCTGTTCTGAAGAGCCCGTTTAACCCAGTTCTCAGCTCAAGCAAATAGCTAACACTTACAGCTAACATTAGTGTTGGCCACTACCTCTCTGAACTGCCGAAAATGGTGCTCTTAAAATATTCCTCACTGCAACTTCTTAACGTCATCTGCTACGTCACTCCAGCTTGCCTTGCCAACATACAATCCCTTGGACTCCTATGTCGTTCTTGTTATGTGCACAGGACTACGAGATGCAAGTTTGTTTACTCCAATACCATCCCTACCATACTGTTTGACCAACGCTCTGCCCCACAGCATCATCATCATCACAACAAACCACACATGCAGTCTGGTAACCTGAGACCTTTAGTATGTGTTGACAGTGTCACTCTTGCTCAGCATCCACAAACAATACTGCTTCATCTATGCTGCAAAACGCCTGCTCAATTAACAACAAAGCACTTCTTATTTATGACATCCTTACAGAAAAGAAAATACAATTTCTCTGCTTAACTGAAACCTGGCAAAATCAAGAGGATTACATGACACTAAACCAAGCCACCCTACCTGGCTATGTTTACATCCAGAATATCAAAAAATAAGCTTTTTGCGTGATCACTGATTGAGGTAGAGATGGAGCACAGCAGAGCCAGGGCAGGAATGCGTTTCTATCTTGGAAAATCAAACAGCATTTCACATTAAAGAAAGACCAGGGAGAATGAAATATAACTGTGCAGTGCAACCTCTGCTTGCCAGTAACCAACCACCTTTCAACGTCTAAATTACTCCACCTCCAACCTGAAGCATCTTAAAGTAAGTTTTTTTTTTTAATTAGCCAAGGTGGCCGTCTGCTGTAGTTTTACTGGTCACCTTGCTATTTTATAGTTGTATCAGGTAGCTACCTACCTACCTGCTTAGTTGACAGGCGACTTTACATTGAGCTGTTGAAAGACTGACTAGCCCCATTTGACATGCTAGCTAACGTTAGCTAAAATAAGCTTGTGATAGCAAGACTGCGATTAGATTTTTGTAGTAGGTTATGCAGTTTGGGACTACAAATACAAAAATCTATGTGCTTGTTCATGTACTTGCTCAGTCAGCCAATTTGAACAAAACAACAGAATAGGCATGTCCGGTAAGCACTATTTGATGGCCGCACTCCTGCACTTAAAAAATTTAATTCAATGTGGAAGTAGTCCAAGTATTCAGAACACGTTACTCAGATTGAGTAAGATAACGGAATACGTTAAACATTTTTGGGCATGTATTCTGTAACGGAATATGTTTTGAGGTCACACATTGGACCTTGTGTGCTCCACCGGTAGGCTACTAAAGCCCTCCATCTACAGTGCCTGGACCTTGCTGTCTCAGATCATCATGCTATCCTCTTTACTATCCCCACTTCTCTCCCTAGGCAACGTACTACTCGTACAATTTCATTTCAAAACATCGAATCAGTGATCACCCTAGACCTAACAAATGTGTTAGCCACCCACTAGACTACCAAAACAGCCCTGACCACAGTGGATGCCTATAATCTTTTTGAATTAAGGAATTAAGATCAATTTCCAAACAATGTTTTTTTATTTTTATTTTTAATCAACTTTAGCATGGGTAAGTAAACTTTTTCAAGCCACTGTATATACTATACGTACTATATATACACAAATATTTATTATCATTTGATAATAGAATGCCTAAAGGCTGTACATCATTTGGGAAAAACATGGTGGTTGTCAAGGAAAAGACTCATCCCGTAGTGCGGGATGAGTCTTGAGGATGACTTATTGAGGATGACTTATTTTTACTCCTGACACCTAAAAAGAGGCTAAACCTGTAGGTATTTAAAAAACGTTTCAGATATAAAGTGTTTTACCCACCACAGATGGTCGCTCTCCAGCCGGTGAGCTGGATTCCTGCAGCTGCACAGGCATAGACATAGGATGAGACTGCAGCACACATACAGTCCTCACTTATCTCACAGTTACAGCTGTCATACATGCAGTTCTGTAAGAAGACACAGTGGGCATGGACACATTATTAAGGGGCAATAGTTTAGAATGTTTTTCAGTGCAGCTTCCTGTATGCAGACTTACATCTCGATAAATGTTGGGGCTAATGACAGAGTGGCAAGGAGAAAACACGTCCTTAGGATCCGCAAGTTTAGAGCACCAGTACTGGGCGTAACTCTCTGAAACACAGAAAAATACAGAAACAAACTACTTAACATTATAGGCTCTAAAAATGGCATGGTGAACTTTACCACTCTTAAGGAAGTGGACTGCTTTGGAGGAAAGTCAGCTGTACCCTGGCTGATACTTTGGCGACAGGGGTGTCCAAAGTGCGTTGTAATGTCAGGGCAGCTAGCTCTAGTTTTCCATGTGTTGGCGAACGCTGCAGCAGTGCCCTCCACCAGCCCACTAATCACTCTGAAGTCATCACTCATTATGTCGTTGAAGTTTCCACACAAACCTGTTGGGTAAGGGGACACAAATTTCCACAAATACCATTGTTAACATGTGTATTACATAAAACACCCTTATTCTGAATATAACTAGTTGATTAGAATTTGTAAATAATGGAGGGGCTTTTCAGATGCTGAAACAAATATGTCGAGCCATACCAGAGGTGGTTCCTTTGAGTGAAGGTTGAGCTGAGATGAAGACCTGCATCATGGGGGACAGTTGGACCATTACTTGAATGCCCACCTTTAGGCTTATGAGGATGTAGAAGGATGATGGACTGAAGGCACTCAGTTCCGCTGCAGCAGTCAGAAGACATACAAAAAAAAATCAATGCCTTGCTGCCTGAAGTACAAGTACCAAGCTTAAATTCTCTGCATGTTGGATAGTAGCCAATTTCATATTAATTATCTCATCTTTATGTGGTGTCCAAGATTGGAGAACTGGATCAATAAACATCTTTAAACATGTACATCAACATTTTTATCCTGCACTAATAGGTTAGGGCTGGAGTTTGAGTCAAATAGGTTAGAAATGGAGTTTTGGATAGTGTTCAGCTTTGGCAGCTTTACCTATGCTAATATACAATAACTGAGGAAGCCTAGTGACGAGTCCATAGCAACCAGTTCACATGTTGAATTTGTTATTACCCAGTGTGCTTTGTTAAAGGGTCTCAATGATTTATTGTTTTATTTCATGTAAATACTAGTTTACTAGAGGAGTAACTTAGTATTTGAAGTAATGCAGTAAAGCAGGGAGTGTGCATTTAGTTTCTATGCTTATTGTGTTTCCATAACAATGTTAGTGGTTAATCTACTGAAATGGCCACCATAACAGTGGAGAGTGATGTGTAAAATGAGAAGAGGTCTTGTATATTATGGTTGTTTCTAAACATTGGTTACTTGTTCGTTTATGCCACATGCAAACCAGAACAAAAGGCCAACAAACTGTTGGGGATGGTCATGCCTTTTTTCCTAATCGTTTTGGAGGGTAATAGAAAAATGTATGTATGACTGGCAAGGGGAGAAGACCCCAAAACTCCTCCGGTAGCACCATATGTAATAAACAAACAGTCCCTTAGGGTAATAGAAAAATGTATGTATGACTGGCAAGGGGAGAAGACCCCAAAACTCCTCCGGTAGCACCATATGTAATACACAAACAGTCCCTTGGGAGACTTTTACTGAACGAGGGCCACTTGTGGAATACCTGCAGGACAGGGACATGTAAGTAGTTCTTTTGGAGATTATGGTGAACTAGTGTGTGTTGTAGCAGTGTTTTGCCATTGAGAATAAACTAACATGCTAGCGCTAGCATGTGCTACGGTTAGCCATCTCGTCGCCGTGCAGATCACCTGGAGGCTGAAGGCAGAGGACATTGAAACCTGTATCTCACTCAAAACAGCATGGATAGTTTTTTTTTTTTTCAAGTTTGTATGTGTGTGGAAGCACCAGAGACACAATATAACAAATCCCAGAAAAGGTGATATTTTTTCATAATATGAGCAAAAAAGCTTTTTCAGTATGCTGTGTGTTTTCTGTGATATCATTTGAAGTAACTCACGTGTAAACAGTGGAAGCTGAGAAAGAATCTGGTTCACATAGACCTGCCCGGATGCCTGAATTTTTACAACCTGACAGTGTGTGGAAAGACACATTTTAGATCATATCAAACAGGAATCCAACAGTGTTTCCAAATAATTCTTAGATTTTGTTTAATCCCTGTGTGATGTACAATTTGGTGAGGGTTGCTCAACTTTGTTATTATCAGGTAAGCCATAAAAACTCAAATAGCACACTCTACACAAATGGGAATCAATGCAAAATATAAAAGTAGCATACATGGATCATGTTCAACAGTGTGTTTTCTGACAGAATAGTGAATAGTAAAGCTGTGTGTGTGTGTGTGTGTGTGGGGGGGGGGGGGTGGGTCGGAGAAACAGGTGTCTGGAGCTTACCACAGAATTGCTGTATAAACCCAGAGTTACAGCTCTGAGGCAGGTCCTACTGTCAGCCATACCACACTTGACCAGATCCACCAGCACAGTGTATAAGGAGCCATTATCTTGCTGCAACACAAATTGGGGAAAAACTTGAACTTAAATGAGTCAAAGAAGAAAATTGGTGACAGTGAAATACATCAGAGACAGCGTGTATAGGCAGACATGGCTATGGCCTACAGCTGCCCTTTGGCAAGGCAGCAAAATGTGGGCTTATAAAAGATGTAAACTGTTTTGTTTGGCCCTCATTTTGTTGCCTCTTGTAATCCATTGTAATTAAGTAATGTGTGTAAGTCATTACAATCACGGGGCTTAAAGTATTCCGGCGCCGTGCCAGAACCCCGTTATGCGGCCATGAGGGGAAAACAAATCAATACAAAAATATTTGGGAACTTGGATGCGATTTAATATTTTCAAGTCAATTGAGGAAGGAACTAACGCAGGCTTCTGCAGATGACTATTTTAAACAAATAAATTAAACATGGGATTTTTTTTAATGCGCTCGGTTTAACCAATCATCAAACTTCCACCTACCAATGAAACACGTCCCAGAGACCATCGCCAAGGCAAAGTTTATCAAAATTGGAGCATGTAGATTTAGCTTTAGTTGAGAAAGGAGTTAAAAAGAGATGGCGCTGGGCATGAATAGAGGACAAGAGGAAAAGGTTGGAGACGGGAAGACATTTAGCACTTGATGCCTCATGTTGAGGGAGCCGGGTGCTTGCTTCTGCAGCGTATGTTCAAGGAAGATACTCACTGTACGGCAGCAGCGGTAAGAAAGTGCTTGCTAGTCATAAGATGCTAGTCACAAATCTTCGGTCCATGCACTTTGTCATACGAGTTTATTACTTGCAGCGGTCAGTGTTGCCAGATCTTGCGAGACAAATAAGCAACCAGGCCTGTGAAAACAAGCCCAAAACAAGCGACTTTTTCTACGGAGCCCCCCTAAGATCCTGGAAGAGATAAATAAATAAACTGTGTGCACGGTTTTACAATCTGTGGGGACGGATTGTCAATTTCCATCCATGCGGACAGATTGGTAAACTGTACACACGTTAGAGTTTATTTATTTTCTTCCCACTGAGCTTCAGGACAATGACCACAGGAGGGAGTTAAACCACCACTTACATTATTTAACATTAGAAAATGTTATGGGATGGGATATCAAATATACACGTTTTCACAGTGATTTTGAGTTGTTCCCAACGACGGGTTGAATACATTCTTTTCCTCCTTTCTCTTTCTCCCAGTCTTTGTTATATTTCTTCCCGTATTTCGCCCACTTTATCCCGGGCATTTATTCCCCCAAAAACTCTCCTACAGTCCAGTCATCATCACTCGCTACTCGTGCATTTTCCTAACCAGAAAAACAACAGACTGCCCTGCTCTGCCTCTGATTGGCTGGTACTCATTGCCATCTGGGTCAGAGCCAATACGAAGCAGGAAGTGGGCGGGAAAAAACTCTGCTGTCTCCAGTGTGTTTGGGGAAAGGGGCGGGACCGAGGGAACAGGCAAGACAAACTCCTACGTGTTAATAACATAGACAAAATATCTGCTTGACAACTTATTATGGAGCTGGGAACAAGTCCAAATAAGCGACTACACTTTAGTAACAAGCCCAAGAAAACCGCGACCCGCAACTACCAATATTTGTAAGCAACTTTACAGAAAAACAAGCCCAAAGTCGCTTATAATAAGCGGACTTGGCAACACTGGCAGTGGTGGCTACCGCTGCGACTGCGCCTTCACTTCACTGATGACCGTGTTTGTGATGCAAACAATAGGTGTGTGTCATAGCGGAACACGATGGTCACTGTGTAAAAGCTATCTGTGGCCCAAACTGCCTTGACAAAATTGTCTGTTTGGAATCAGCATAATTATTTAAACATAACGGCCTCGTGCCAGAGTTTAGACGTCTAGCTTCGGTAGCCTATATGAAAAGCTAAACAAAGCTTTTAAAGTTTTTAATAACTAATGTACATGAAGCAACTAATGTTAACAAGTAAAAAAAACACAACCTCTAGAAAGTTTTGTTTTCACAATGATATATTGTAGGATTATGATATTATTGCAACATGGTTAGAAGAAGTAAAATTTGATCCAAAACTTTTTACTTCTTAAAGATTATTGAACATATATTGTGTAAATTGAAACGCATCACAAGTAGAAATCTAAAAAGAACCGACTGCCTCCAGCAACAGCGCATGACTGGATTCCTCGCGACACGCTGAGATGCTTGCACATGGTCTTCTAAAGTGTGGGAGTATTTTACTCTTAATGACAACAACAACGTGGTAGTCTGTAAACTTTGTAAAATGATCCCTGAGTCAGGATAACAGCAACAAAACACCATAGGTTCTGCTCACCTTTTTTTCCCCTTCTAAGTAGAGTTTAGATTCTCTGTCCGAGCCACGGGCCGGGTCGGGCGGATATGTCCCCCCAGAATCCTAGGGCCGGGCCCTTCATCAAGTATTTGTGTTTTTTTAATCATTACTTTATTAGCCTAATGGGGTGGGGAGAAAGCTATGCCTCTCCAGTTTCTCCCGTAGCTCTGGGTATATGTCCTGCACTGACTTGAGTGTGAGGTTAAACTGTGCTAAATCGTGTCTGTAGACTGTTTTCGGTGATTGCGCAACCAGGCCAGATTGTCTCAGATATCTCAAGAGTCCTTTATAACGTAAGTTATAACTGCCCACATATTATATTGTCGGGTTTAAATTGGGATCAAGCTCATAGTTCCAGTTAATGTGTCGGGCTGGGATCAGACACAACGTGCACAGGCTCGGATAGGGTCGGCTTGATTTTTTTGAGCACGATCTAAGCTTGACTCCCAAGCATGTGCAATTATCAACATAGTGACACGGAATGTGTTCCCAGTAGTAGCCCAACGGTACGTTTTTTTAATGCTACCGCTATGACTTAACATTGAGCATCATCAAACGCTGTCAGTCGGCAGTGTTATTTTTTTGGTTTACCATCATCATGAGTGACCCAATCAATTACAGACGGTTATATTAGACATTCTGAAACTTGCCTTATGTTGGATTTATTGATAGCCTACATCTGATTTTATATGTTGCTAAAATTGCACTTTTTTAATGTAAGATTAAAAGGAGAATAGCTTGGATGTAAAACAAGAGCTTATTCATTATTCAGTGTGCCGATGTGCTGCAATAGCAGCAATTGGCGCAATGACTATTATTGCCCATACTTATTATTATTCTTCCCCCAGATTTTTGTCCCGCTACTAGTCCTGGAGCGTCCCCAACACGCGCACACACAATACATCAAAACGAGTGTAATGATCGGGAATGGTGTGCTATGACTTTTCTAAGAGATTTGCCACGCGGTTTTCACGAAATAAACTTTCACGAAAAATTTCTCATATACTTGAATGGGAAATGTTTGGGAAATGGCTCAACATCGCTCAAAACGCCACCTCTTTGGGACCGTGCTGTATTGCCATACTTTAACGTAGAAACATGATTAAAAGTTTAAACCGAAGACAAGACTTTGGCGTTTATTGGGCTGAATGGGCATTCAAATATCAAGCACGGTTTCTCTCAAATCCCAGTTTACGTATCGTCCCGTTTACAGACCGACTCAGATTTTCCAATGTGTGTAAGTGGCGGAATGTTGAGAGCTAGAGTGGAGAACAGAGTGGGGAGATTAAAAAAAATATATTTTTTCTCTCTCTATAACTTGCTCCCACGCCAACAATTCTAACTTGTCATGGCCAATTTATACATCAAAACGTAGGTATTCTTGTCTAGTTTTCAGCCAATGTGCTCAAGTATGCAATATGAATTATATTTTTCGTTCAGCAACCTTTTAAATGACAAGAGTTCCCAATCTTTCTCCATTTACTGCCATGTTAAACATCGTCCACATTTCTAAGCAGAACGCAGAGCAAAGCACTTTTTTACATTGCTAATAAACCCACATTTCTAAGTTTATCCACATAAATTTCAATACGTTCACAAAGACCTTCTGGTGCCCACGAGAACGTTATTTTATTGATAGCTAGTATCCCTTTATTGATAGCTAGTATCCCTTTGATGATATGATCATTTGTTTGACAGCTTGTTCAGTTTCTGAATAGCTGGTGACAGCAGGTGCCAGGTGCAGTTGTTAACTGATTACAGATCAAAGAGATGACATCACAGAGATGAAAGGCTTCCTATTGGTCCTTAGTAACCATGCACCCATACTCTGTATGTCTGTCTGTCGACATCTATCTGTCTCCCTCTCTCTCAGACACACACACAGACAGACACACACACACGTCCTAACGTCTTAAATAGGTTTTAAAAAGTTATATCTCTGAAGGGTTAAGACACTTATTAATTATTTGTTAGATTAATCAAAAAAAATAATAGTTAGATTAAATGTAAAGGACTGTTCTTATATAGCGCTTTTCTAGTCGTAACAACTACTCAAATCGCTTTTACATAGTACAGGAACCATTCACCATTCACACACATTCATACACTGTGGTTGAGCTTGCTGTACAAGGTGCCACCTCAACAGATAAACACACACACATTCACACGCCGATGCGCAGCATTGGGGGCAACTTGGGGTTCAGTGTCTTGTCCAAGGACACTTCGACATGGGATTGCAAGGCCAGGGATCAAACTGCCAACCTTCCCGAGGCTATTTTGCAGAAGCACCGTTGCTCTGTCCGACATTAGCCCCTTCTAAAAAAATTGGGATTGGTTTAAATAAATGCCAATAAACCAGAGCATGTTCTTTCTCCTATCCCGGAATGTTGTGTGGACTATCCAGACCTTCTTCCGCAGCATGTGGAGATAGGTCTGACAGTAAGAGAGTACTGAACGGTATGTAAGCCTACCTAACAGATAAATTATGATGGACGTGCACCATTGATTCTAAAGGCCTCCATTACAGCCCGTCCAGATTACAAAGCAACCCCAGAGTTTTCTAACCAAAATGGGGACAGCAGTGTTTTCAAATGTCTCCGTTTTAGGTGCTCAGATACTCCAGAGTAGTACAGATGTGAGGCATAAACGTAGCAAAAGATTTTAAAACCAAAATGTAGTGGTGTAAATGTAGCCTATGTCTGTAATTCTCTGTGCAGACCAATCCATGCTTCTGGTATTCAATGGTATGACTTTGTTGTGTACATGTGTAATGGTACAGATGCCCCATATCATTTGTGACAGGTGTTATAGTAAAGATTTAAGGTCAAGATAGGCCTTGATAGAAAAGATTAAAGTAGGGAAAGGAGCGTTGTCTAATCCTACTCAGCTGCCAGTCAAGCTCTAAAGGAGAGTTTTCGCGACTGGTAGGAGTTGGAGAGCAACCTCGCCTTAACACCAGCACCTGCAACTTAGAGGATGTTATCCTGTGAGTGAATATTAAAGTTAGGATCAGGACTGGTTTTAGGCTTTTGGTTGCCCAAGGACTAAATAATTGGTGATACGTTTTTTTTAACAGAAAACAGCAGGGCAACTATCCCTAGTTGGTCATTGTATGAATGAATGAATGAAGTGCTGAACAGCAGCAGTTACTTTTAAAGCAGAAAGTAAGATTTTTTCGTGGTGCTTTTTAGCCTGAATTGGATCGGACAGTATAGAGGCACATAAGACCAGATTTCCACAGCATTGTCAGCAATAGAGTAGTAAAGTATGTTAATTTTAGTTTTTAGCTTGCATGTAAGTTAGATGGCACCACCATTTGGTCTAATCATAACTTTTGTTTCTAGATTTGTGTGCATGGTGACTTATGATGAGGATGTGTTTGACCAAGATTTCTGGTCATGTTCAAAACTTTGTGCACATTAAAAATATATCTCATCTGTGTTCTGAGATTTGAAGGAGTTGTGATATTTTGAGAAAAATAAAGTGATAATACAATAGGCTATTACAAGAATAATGTCACAATATTTCAGAAAATAATCCACCTGCACCATAGTCTGCTGTGCATTACGTGATTGCTCTGCCGATACGGTAGCTCTCAGACCTCCTGACAGACTCAGAGCCCTGTTGGAGATGCTGGTCTCTGAATGAGACAGTTTAGGGAAGTGGCTTTACCCTGCTCTACAACAGAGGTGGAAACCCAAAACTACGGCAGAAATAGGGACACATATATGTCCACAGCAGAGCACGTCCATTCTCCATCTTGAAGCTGCACAGACCATGGAAGGCGCGCTGCAGCAGCTGCATGGTCTGTGCTGCTGCTCGTCTCTATTTTTACAGCGAGAGTGGCCACTAAGCGACCCACAGGTTTGCTTCAGAGCTCTATGTGTTTGAGTCTGACTCATAGTCAAAATTAGGAAATGATCGACAATAATCATCAATTAAATTTAATAATCAGGTTGACATGTAAACGCCTGGCTGAGGGGGCGCCCTAGGATGTTTAATAAGCATGTTTTATTTTGCTTGTCATTCTAATTCTATTAATAATGGGAAGTAGACCTAAGGGGGACAAGGTGTCCCCAACACATTTGACAACCTAGGCAAGGCAGGCCCTGGTTAGGATTCCCTGCCTTCCAGAGGCCATCTCAGCGATTCACCCTGGTTTAACCTGCTGCACACCGTTCTGAATATTCTGTCGTCACAGATTTTAACTACACCAAAGATTGAGGTATGGTTTATGTTTCCCTATTTTGACCATGGACTGGAAGCGTCAGCAGCTAAAGCTGTACAATAACAGACAATAGACTTCAGCTGTCAGTATAGACTCAGGGAGCAGCAGACTCGAAGTGGCACCTTTGGAGGGACAGTGAGTGTAAACAAATGTGATTCTGGTTGAGTGTATTGATTGCTGGATATTTAAGGATAATGTGCATGCTCTGTTAAACTGTTAATAATATACTGAAAGTGGGAGTAGGTTGGGGACGTTACCTGGATGTAACACCCTTTGCTTTATTTTTTTATTGACTGCAAGCTTGTGTTTAATTTTCTATGTGGAATATCTGTTTAAAAACAATTAGGGATTGTCAAAGTATACTTTGTTCTGTCACATTGAACCTTATTTTATTTGATGTAATTCTTGCAATAGTAGAGTTGAAACTGGTCAAATTTAACTGGACTAGGTTTGATTTACAACATTTTAAAGGGTCAATCAATAACTTATTTGTTTAGATATTTACTCAGAAGTAGGGGCGTCCCACTTGCTAGGTATAGCATACAGGGGGGAAGAGTGCAGACCTGAAGTTCTGTTAAGGAGCACATCACACTTCACGGTGGTCATCGTGTTAGAAATAGATGTCCTGAAGCCCAGCCTACCATACCTCTATTGCCCCAAGTTGATTGGGGAGATCAGGCGGATAGATGACTACATACTTACAGAATTAGGTACTGGGGCCAACTGTGCTGGGACTTACGGACCTAGATCTTGTACTCTCCCCGTTGTCCAGAGCAGAACTACACTAAGAACACCCCTACAGAGTGGGGCTTATTCTCAGCTATACATGAATATGGTGATATACTAGCAGGGTTACATACTGTATAATGATATGTGCTGTATTACCTTAGCCAGCACGTAGGAGCAGTCCCCATGGAAGGTGTAGACTTTTCCATCAAAGGTGCTGATGTGGGCTCCTCCCTTCACAGAGCAGGTTCCTGGACAGTTCTCTTCCGTACATGTCCACTGGCCACTCTCACAAACACTGTGAGCACACACACACACATGCAGGAATAAAAAATTAAAAAATCAGCAGCAACAGCAATAGCGGCAGTGTTAATTACGTTATTACGTTATTAAAATTACGTTATTACAGTGATTTCACCATGGGTATGCTACAATGCTTTAAATCAACCTTTTTTGTCTCAGCTCTTTGCATCACCTCAGAACAGGTGTATGCAGGAGGAAGGAAGATTAAATAGGCAGATTAGGCTGAATGTAACAAGAGAAAACACAGAATCTGTATCACTATCCATCATGCATAGTCAATGACGCATACTCAATGGACAATCTATCACATGTTTGAAGCATGTTTCATGCAAACATTATAATAATAGCATTATTGACATTGTCTCAGTCCCCTCCTCTCAATGTTAACAACACATACAAAATGAATATTCTAATGCTGTAAATTCAAAGTCAATGCATTTAACTGTATTTTATTTGTTATTTTAGTTTTTTAGGGCTTTTATGGCCTTTAATTGATAGGACAGCTTGAAAAAAAAGAAAGAGGAGAGAGTGGTAGAGACATGCAGCAAGGGGCCATGGGTCGGAATCAAATACAGACCACTGTCAAGGACTCAGCCTATATGGGGCACATACTTTACTGGGTGAGGTCACCCCTTAACTGCAATTTATTAAGTAGAAAAATAAATAAAAAAAATAAAAAAATATTCCCAGAGGAGCAGAGACCAGACTGAACATGATATAATAAAGCCAATAATGTGGCAGACTTTATGTTGGTCTACTGTGCTTGTTTAAGTAATTAAAATTGTGACTTAATGATTTAAACAAACAAGATGCACTTGCAATGCAATTGTAAAAATGGTTGTAGTCACGTTTTTTAAATGCATTAGCACTTGTAGTCATCCCATTGTCGTTTATTCTTTCTTATAATTTTAGCCTGGCACACACAAGAAAGAAATCCTAATTTAGTAGATGATGAGTTTTTTTCAATCATCGTTAAAGATGAAATAAGTAAAAAGATGTGAACACAGATTATATTCATTATCTAAAATGTTATTAAATAAATAACATTTATATGAAGTTAAATAAGGTGCAAATGTGAGAGCGTGTAGATGCAATGTGAGCACTTGTAGAATATGATTTTAGAGCTTGTAGAAAAAAATCTGTACTCCGTATTTTTTTTCACTTGATTCACTTTTCCAGTACAACCACAACTCAGTGATTACAACCTCTCAAATCTGTCGCTGCAGTGTGCTCTTGACTTTTGCAACACTTCTTGCAATACATTTGGTGCAAAACTAATTTGTACCTGTGGACAACCGCAGACGGACCGCCGTCATTGGGTATAACATCAGACCCGACCAGACCCGGTAGCAGCCCGCTTACAAATAAATACATTTTAGTTATCCTAACACTT
Source organism: Etheostoma perlongum (assembly GCA_026937815.1). NCBI lineage: Eukaryota > Metazoa > Chordata > Actinopteri > Perciformes > Percidae > Etheostoma > Etheostoma perlongum. Next base: position 28,451,581 of record CM049371.1, read on the forward strand.
TTAACAGTCAAACTGAAACACTGCCGGTGAGCTCCAGGTCCTGCAGCCGCGGACGGACTGCCATCAGTGGGTATAACATTTTGTTTCAGTTGGACTGTTAAAAAGTGTTGAGATACAGTATTTAGAAGCAGGCTGGCTGCTAGTTAGCTAACGCTAGCTTTCATGTTACATAAATAAGCCGGACAGAGTTGTCCCTCATCTGCTGAAAGAAACCCTGCTGTCCCCGGCCGTCCTGTTGGCTCAGAGCTCCACAGACTAAGTCACAGGTACAAATTAGTTTTGCACCAAATGTATTGCAAGAAGTGTTTCAAAAGTCGATGTGTGATGCGAGAGAGCACACTGCAGCGACAGATTCAAAAGGTTGTAATCACAGAGTTGTGTTGTACTGGAAAAGTGACTCAAGTGAAAAATAAAAAAGCTCTCAAATCATATTTTTTTTACAAGCTCAAATCATATTCTACAAGTGCTCACATCGCATCTACGAGTACAGATTTGTTCACATCGCATCTACGCACTCTCACATTTGCACTTTATTTACCTTCATACATTTTCGTTGCTTGTTTTGTTTTTTTTGGGATGAGCGAGTACAGCATTATCTGTATCTGTATCTGTTTACCACATGAATTATCTGTATCTGTACTCGGACTGGGCGGGGCCTAACCCGGAAGTGGACAGCATTTAACCCGGAAGTGGGTCGGGTTGTCTTGAAATGGGTGGGGCTTTAACCAGTATGTTATTTTAAGCATGCAATTGATATGAGTTGATCAGAAATTGTTATATTTATTGCTGATTAGAAAACTATTTACAGGACAGCATCGAGCTTCAGATCAATGGTGTTGTCATGGTAACAAACAAACTATATACAGAACGTTTTGCAACAATGAATACAACACATGCGGTTGCAATTATGAAGTAAAATGTAATGAACAAGAGTTTTCATACTCGATATAACTTTCTTTTTTTAACTTTGAATTTTTTTATGATCAGTGTGATTTTTTTTGTTTTTGGTTCTTTTTTATTTTTTTTTATTTCCACACCAGGTATGTGTGTGTGTGTGTGTGTGTGTGTGTGTACCATGTTTAACTACATTTGTGGGGACCAAAATTTGGAAATACAGTATACTTATGGGGTTCTGACAGCTTTGTGGGGACAAAATTCTGGTCCCCATAACGTTAAAGGGCTGTTTGAGGGTTAAGACTTGGTTTTAGGATCAGGGTTAGAATCAGGTTATGGTTAGGGTTAGGGTAAAAGTTAGGGTTAGGGGCTAGGGAATACATTATGTCAATGACTTGTCCCCATAAAGATAGCGAGACAAGACTGTGTGTGTGTGTGTGTGTGTGTGTGTGTGTGTGTGTGTGTGTGTGTGTGTGTGTGTGTGTGTGAGAGAGACACAGAGAGAGAGAGAGAAAGAGAGAGAGGGGGCGGGGGAAAACCCCACGTTCACCAGAAATTAATTGGTTCTATGTAAGTACTACAAACCGAAGTTAAAAACAAACCTGAAGCTGAAGAAACCCTAAACGTTAACGGAAAAGACCCGCGGCCCCGAGTGTCTGAGGGAGAGGGATAGAGAGAGATAGGGAGAGGGAGCGCTGTTCTCCGTGTTCTGTGTCTGAGTGAGTAGAGCGTGTGTTTGTGTAGGGGAGGAGGGGGGGGGCGCTGTGACTATGTGACTATCACAGAACGCAGCCATGGTCAGCTGAGGACTTTTATTCAATCCGAGCACAAATATTGACTCGTATTACTCATATAATACTTGTACTTGGCAAAAGTGCTTTATCCGTACCGGATACTCGTTTCAGCCGAGTACTCGGCTCATCCCTAGTAGTTGCCATGGTAATGTTAGTAGCTTAATCTCAGAGAACGAGACGTCATGACCCAATCAAGCAGCAAAACATTGGCGTTAGTGTTGGTGTTGCCAAAGGTCTCCGTTTGCAGCCTTTGAGACTGCAACACAACCCCACAGATTCCAAACAAAAGCGGGGTCAGAATTGTTAAATTTCTCCGGATTAGAAGCTCGGAAACACCAGAGCAGTGTGAATGTGAGGTGTAAACATAGCAAATGTTATTCGTTTTTAAACCAAAATGTAGAAATGTAAATGTAGAGTGAACAACTGAACTCATGTTGCGTTGTATTTATTTGTACACCCACGTTTTCATCTTACCATGATCCACAAGTGTAAGAGTAGGACTCTCCTGACTTGTAGACATTGTTGTTGTGCAGACATGGACACTGATCCACTGTGATACAGCCAGTGTTACTAATGTCATCAAAGACCGTTCCTGAAAAAGAGGATAGACAATAACCATTACAGTCAGGTTTTATGTCTGTGAATGAGGCATGATTGAAACAGCATATGTGTACAAAAAATCCCTATTTCTATCTTATTTTGACACTTGCTTTCCACACCTACTGTACCTCCCTTCCTGTACCTGACTTCCTTTCCTCCCCTGTCTTCACCACTGATTTGCTTTTGCTTTCACCCTATATACCTGATTGAGTTCACCTGGTCACTCCTTATTTAAAGACTGCACTTTGTTTCCTCCTACATTCTCCAACCTGTTTTGTTCTGTTATCCATCATTTGCCTTATCCCCTTTTATTAAATTAAACTTCTTTTGAATGGACTGAACTTCTATGTGGCTCAATCATGCACTCTGACCATCAACTCTGACTGCCATCGACCCCATGACGATGGCAGTCAACCTCTAAACCTGAACCCTCCTTCACAATATGCTTGCACTGTAGTGTGAAAAGTGTGCAGATACCAGCAGGGCAGCGGCAGCCATCACTGTAGTGACTGTGACATGTCTGGCTGGCCTGAGGGGTGGAGCAGCTGTCAGTACATGAACTGCTATACTCCAAGAACTCCATGTTGTATGGACATTTCATATCTGTAGGGAAAAACACTTCAATGTTGCTGTACCGGTGTCAATCAAAGACAAAATGCAAAACATGAGGCAAACAGCACCCTTACAGCAAAATGTTGCATTCCTCCATTGTTGGGGCTGGCCACCTGCATGGATACACTCTCTGGAGTACTCTGAGATGGTTTTGCAGAGGGCAGAGTCAATGTTTTCTTTAGAGTTGCACATATCAGCCATACAGACTTTACTGAAGGATTCAACATCCAGAAGGTTTTGGCAACTACTAAATGAAGCACTGGAGAAGATCTGGTCACAGAATGGCTGAAAAACAAACCAAATAAGACAATTTGTCATAAATTCCTGTTTGGAGTCTTAATCTTTAGATACTTGGATGTCGATGCAGAGACAATGAGGTGTAGACCCGTTTGAGCTTAAGGTTGGTGTGTGATTAAGTTTGAGGAGCAGAGCATAGTGTGCTAGAGACGTGTGCCAATTTGGATAGTGTTTCTCATACTTATTATTATACAAAATTATTAGGAGGCTTTTTCTCACACTATACCCTTCAATCTCAGCGGTGAAATGCAATATTGTGGGTAGCATGACCTACAGTTATTTTCAATGCTATCAAACCACCGCAACCTTGATACAGATAAGATAGTATAGGGCCCCTCATTCTTTACACGTGACTTAATGAGATATTTAATGAAAGTAAAGAGTTACCTTATCGCCACAGCTCAGGACTGGGTTGAGGACAGGCTCCTCACAAGTCTCTGTTGGCCCATCCACCTTCCAGGTATCAGCATAGTCGGTTAGAGACAGCATAAGTCCTACAGTCAATCACACAACAATGGACATTCTGATTATTCAGCCCAGTATCTTTTATTTTGTAGGAAAATATGCTGTTCAACTGTTTAAAAGCTAGGTACCAACCTCTCCTTTCCTTACCGCTGGATAAAAGTCTTGAACTGAGATTGCACTGATTTTAGTTTCTAAGAGACTGAGTTATTTGTCTGTTTTAGTTGGAATATGAGGTTCTTTGTTTTGGAAAATAGACTAGACATGGCTTTGATAATCATTGTGAAACTTTTTTAATGTCTTACACTTCACTTGCAGCAAATATCGTTCATAAATCCTCATAATTTTGTTATAGTATCATACAATAGCTAATTCCATATATACAGTGCTGTCGTCAGATTCTTCTTTCAAACACAGTCGTCACTTTGGCATGGAGGTAAGAAGAATAATGAATGCTGAACTTATATTACATTATGTCCACCACTGATAATAATATATAACCCTTGTTGTACGTTGTCATGCATGATTAAAACAATTATAACGAGTTTAATAAAGCCTTATAAATGCATTCTTATGTCTTATAAGGTTACAATAGACACCATAGTGTGGTACCAATCTTTTTTAATGTTTGTGTTTTATTTTTCAATGCCAATACTTTTTCAGTGCCAACACAACTTCACTGCCAGTATTTCCATTTTTTAGTTCAAAGGAGAATTCTGCTCAATTTCAACATGTAGCTTTTTTTTTTAATTTATAGTGCTGTCAGTAGCGAGACCAATGAAACCAATCGGTGCTGTCTACACCGAGTTATCCTCCCGCTAGAGTTAACATGTTTATAATGTCATTACCAGTGCCTACCCAATTGAAGTGATTCCTTCTGTGTGAACACAGTGAATCTGACTGCAGTAGCTGTGAAAGAAATGCATGAAGGTTGTGACAATCAACTAGTTCACTGGTAAACAGGAAATAAACAGAGGGCTGAATTAACACAACTTTTATAGCCTTCTGTCACATCTACTGCAGTCAAATTCGCTGTGTTCACTTGGAAGGAATAACTGCACATGACTAGGCACTGGTAATTCCATTTAGAGCATGTTTAGAGGCTAAAAACACATTTAAAACTTTTGAGTCTGTTGGTTGCTAACTTAAGGTGACCAGATTTCTCAGACAAAATGTGGGGAAATTTTTAGCTCGGAAGCGTATACCTCTAAATCACATCATGTTTATATTTTTGTAAAACTTAAAACGGGGACACTCGACCTAGACCTGTTCTCATTAGGGGCTGCCCCCCCCCCAACGGTCTGATCCTAGAATCACCCCTGTTGCTACTTCATACATGTACTCCACTACACCTCCAAAAGGGAATGTTGTAATGTTTACTGGACTACATTTATCTGACAGCTTTTGCATTATTGCTTCAGGTTTGTTTCTGCAACAGCTCATTGAGTATCAGATACAATAAAAACTATTGAGGAATTTTTTTTCTTTGACATTGATGCAGTACTAAACAAGATCTCTACAGTTGACAGCAGAGAAACAAGCTACGTTTATAGGATAATTGTCCAGCTTGTATTTACGTTTATAAAAGTGCTCGTTTTGCTACTGACAGACTCAGATTAATATTCTGTCTGACAACATTATGGAAAGGATTTCTAAGGAGGTTGACCTTTATGTAAAAGATTAAGATCCTTTTTTAAAACATAAAAGTCCGCAAAATTGTGTTCGCTAAACCCACCAGACTCCATGTAAATAATCAGTAATTTCAGCATCGTAAAATACGGCTTTCTTAAACAACTGAGTTCTGAGCAGCTCTGGCTGTCTTGAGCCTGCGTGTGTAGGGTGTGCTACGTTTTGTCAATGTTTTCTTTCATTCCCATTTCGGGTCTGTCAGTCACAGTGAAAACCGGGGACATTTCCGGGGACAGATCCAGCCGGGGACAAGTCACCAAAACCGGGGACTGTCCCCGGAAAACGGGGACGTCTGGTCACCCTATGCTAACTCTAGCAGGAGGATAACTCAGTGTAGACAGCCCCGATTGTTTTCATTTGTCTCGCTACTGACAGCACTAAAATTTGTTTTAAAACAGAGCTACATGTTGAAATCGACAGGAATTCTCCTTTAAGTAATTTTTTCAATGAATATTTTTTCTGATGCCAAAATGTACTCTCCCTTCATACAATTTTAGTATTGAGCTGTTGTACAGTTACTAATGAGGGCCTTTTAACATGTATATTATTTATTTGTTTTTGTCATTCTGTTCTAATAAATCTTTCTAGTTCCTCCCACTTCTGGAAGTTTCCACCAGCAGAACTGATTCATTTAATTTTGAATTCTCTATTCTTTAGGCGAAAGCAGAAGGAAACGGACATCGGCAAAGACATGCATCTGGTGGAATTTCTTGCGGCACTGGACATATCCTGGAAGTGGAACGTTGTGGATATAGAGACTAGCGCTGGAGTATGGTTGGCTACACCGGCTATCCATTCTGGGTTAGGTCACTGTAAATCTGTTGGTCCAGACTAATTGCTAACTGTATGCTGACTATATATATCCTGTAAATAGTGTTTATCTGGTTGTCATTTTCCGACGCTAATGCTTTTATTTTGAAAGTTTCGAAAAGTAAATGTACGCGACAAAAAGAAAACAACTACACAACTATTTGTAGTCTGAGTTACTGTTGTGTACCGTTTTGTAGTTTTGCTGACATCAGAGAATACAAGTTTGCTAACAGTAGCATATTGCCATTAGCCTGTCACTTGAGAGATACTACAGCGAATTGTATGTAAAGTGAAGGTGTTGTGTTTTTCCATGTTTTTCTCAGCTCTTACGGTGATTCAAGATATTCAAGCTGTAATAAGTTATGTTGCAAAGGGACAATAAAGATTCCTGAGTTAATAAAGAGCCAGACCATTATTGAGCCGGGGACGCTACATATCCAACATAAATAATAAACATAAGGTACGTTTTTACCTTGATATCAAAGTTTGATACTGTTGATCTGTGTAAAAAACTCTTAAATATATCAACTGTGAATCATGAAATATCCAAAGAGACACAGGATGTTTTAAAGCATCTGCCATTAGATGCTGCATGTCTAATATTAAAGTATTTATTCACGCATTGAGTACACTGACAAGGATCTTACCGTCTTTCATGAAATCATTGGAAACACCGTCAAAGTTTCCACAAAGTCCACATGTCTGGTTCCGGAATTTTTTATCTATTTCAACCTGTGAACACATCCCAAACATACAGTATTTTTGTCAAAATTACAAGTTAGTAATTTATCATTTATGATTCAAAGGATTTTATGACTAAAAATGTGACATATGTCATTCTTTCTATATGATCAACTTGGCAATGAGTAGGTGACACTCCTGCTGTGTGTGAGCTCTGACATGGGTAAACTCTTTCGCAGTGTTTGATTTGGGTAGTTATTGTAGGAGAGGAAAGCTTTTCTTTTGAAGCTGGTGCATGACTGTCTGTAAAATGCACATGTTTACTTAAAGCAGTTACATTGTGGTTTTCAGGCTTGGCCTATTCACATTGTTTGCTTATCTCTCCAGGACATATTTTGCAAAGTCAAAAAGTGACTCACTACTGCCATTCAGTCATATTTGATCAATAAGCTGGGGCTTCTTCCTGTTTCCTCAGTCATGGAGGTTACTTTTCTTCCTGTTTGTCTGCCTCAAATCAGATATCACTGAGATTTAATTGCAAGCCTTTGGCCATGGACAAACTGATTTTGGTGTTCATATTTTCACCTAAACTGTTACAGTATGTGCAGAAACATGTCAGGACATGCACAACATAAGACGTTTAGTGCCCATAGTCATGGCGCTCATTTTTCATTCATGGCTCAAGTTTGCCTTGCACCATCTCTTAATTATGCTGTTATAGTTTTAGACTGCCAGGGGACTTCCTTTGACACACTGAGCTCTGGGGAGCTTATTCCCCGGAGTCCTTATGATTTTTTTGGGCCAAAGGTTTTCCTTGGTTGGGGGTGGCACCTAAATCATAGTTGCAGCTGTTGCCGTGGCCCTGGTCCGCACCCTGCTATGCCCTGCTACACCGTGCTACGCTCCACAGTGCCCTGCTACGCCATTAAGTACTACAACTACTATTTGTAGTCATAGTTCCATTATCTTTATTTGTGACTATAAATACCCCAATTGGCACCGTCAATTACCACCTACCAAGAGCCTGGGTCTGTCAGAGGTTTCTCCCTAAAAGGAAGTTTTCCTTCCCACTGTCGCACTTAATGTTTGCTCTTGGGGGAATTACTGGAATTGTTGGGTGTTTGTAAATTATATTGTGGTCTAGACATACTCTTTCTGTACAGTGTCTTGCTATAACTCCTGTTATAAATTGATACTATAAATAAAATTGAATTCAATTAAATTACACCAGGCCCTGAGGAGTTGATACCTCCACCCTAAATGGATAAGCTCCAACTCTATATTGAAAGAGTTTTTGTAATGTAACATGTCATCAGTAGCAATAATGTTTGCCTTTTGTCAGACTAAAAAGAGTGGACTGGTCAAAACTAATACCTTCATCAAATTATTTGCTGGTTTGCAAACAACTGTGATGGTGGTTAATAGTTTGATGAGTTGATGGGACAAAACTTCACTGGCTGTTTTCATCATACTTATCAAATCAAGTTTAAGTTATGAGAGGGTGTGCTACATACATCCAGGGAGTCGTCCAGGTTCCAGATAACTCTAATTCCCATCTTAGCTTCGACAGAGATACTAGATGTGGTCCCCTTGATAGTTACCCCAAGTGTGACAAATGGCAAAGACACCCTGCAGTAAACACAGAGAGTTTCAGAAAATAAAACTGAAGCTGACACAGGAAGTCTTTTTCTAGCATTCATTTGATTGATCAAAGCTTTGTTTTGGAACTTTCATGTAAACAACTTAAGCGATAATCACTACAGTAACAAAAATAAAAACCCAAACCAACCAATAACACAAAATCTACACTAAAAGTAAAGTTGTTCATTGGAATGGATAACATTTATTGAAGCCTATATTTGTGAGACAAATGGCACTGGTGCTTTTCTATTGGAATGGAATGGAATCATTTTGTGACCAGAATTATTTAAACGATGCTGTTATCACATACAGAAAAAAAACCTACACATAGTAGCTTTAAGCAAAGATGCATCCACAAGTTGTTCATACTGCTGATTCAAGAATGTTAAACACTTTACACAAGGCTTGCAGTAATTAAGCAGTAATTTCTTAAGCTTTCAATCATATCTCACACTTTCCCAGCGAATGGAGTTTGTGGATGGAGATAGGAGATAGAAATATATCATGTTTATTTATTCAGGGAAGGCCAATTGAGAGCAAGCTCTCATTTCCAATGACACCCTGATTACATGCTGTAGAAAATTACAAAACATTTAAAATTACTCAACATCTCCATGACAGCTGAGCACCCTCCGTCTACTGAGGGAGACCAAGAGATGTGGTTGAAAGCTCCAGAAAAAGCTAAGCTTTAGTAGTATGTTTTTTTGTCAAATTAATGTTTTTTTAAGGTAAAGAAAAAACTTTCAAACTGCATATGTCAATACTGTAGAGCCAAATGTAAATATTTGATTAGAGCAAAATTTCCAACATATAAAACAGTCTCGGGTTACATGCTGGTACATGTAATATATGAGGTATAATGTCTCAGGGATAGGCCTAAATGTAAATGACTGTCTGGACTGAACTTACGTCTGGCCATTCACAATCACTGAGCTGTTGGAGAATTCCACCACAGAACTATCCAGCTTCATGATGATGTTGCTTATGGTGGGGATGTCGTTGACTATCTTGCGCCTCATCTGGATGTTAAAATCTTCGTAACTGTTCTTACACTGGGAGGCCATGATATGGTTACAGGTGGAGGGCAGGTGGAAAAAATTTCCATCAAAGGTCTTCCAGTGATAGTGTCCCCAAGTCGTGCACACTTGGCCGATGTGGTCTGCATTAGCTACATCAACATTAACATATTAAAACATATTTTTAACTGACAGAACTTATTCAAAAATAACTTTTGTGCATTTGCACAGTTACCTGAACCCAGGCTCAGTGTCTGTAGAGATGGAATGATGGTTACTGTATTGAAGAGAAGAAACAATCATTTTTTTATTGTAGAAATGTTTCCCACAGATATTCTGTATCAGCTTTTTTCGACACTTAACTCAAGCTATATAATGCTTACACTGTGTGACCAAGGCCAGCCCATTATCCTAAACTATGATTGGTGGGACCTTAGTTGGAACCAACTGTTTATTTTAACACTTATGTCGGCATGATTGTGAATATAGAATGGAAGTTTTATATTACATGTGTATGGTTGCACTTTGTTGTGTTGTGATTGTAAGGAGTGCCCATTAGTCCAACAGACTATTATTCCGAAATCCCAATACTAAAACCCCAATAGAAAAATGCCACTCTGCCATTATCTATGGTTAGGCATTTCAATTAAGCTGCCTTTGTCATCTTTTTCCTTTAAAATCTTAGTGTTTAAAAAAAAAAGTTTCTTCAAAACAATTATGTTGGGGTGGCAGTAGCCAAGTCTGTAAGGAGTTGGGTAGGGAAACAGAGGATCACTGGTTCAATTCCCCATACGGACCAATATACAGAATTTGGTCTGGTAGCTGGAGAGGTGCCACTTCACTGCCAAGGTGCCCTTGAGCAAGGTTATGAACTCCCAACTTGTCATGGATGTGTGTCTATGTGCAGCCCCCTCACTCTGGTATCTCTCCTTAGGACCTTAGCAAGTTTGTGTATTTCCGACGTGAGTGTAATGTGTTTTACTAACAACGTTAAATGTTTTAATTTCCTTTGCAAGATTAATAATGTTAAATGATAAAGTGTGTGTATTATAGGAGCAATAGGTCTTTGGAACAGTTAGCTTTGGTTTTTTTGAAGTAACAGGCTGTTGGACTAATTCTTTTTGGTTTTTTGGCCTCTGGAATATTGGACTGTTGGACAAATGGACAGTGCCCTCAATCACAACACAAAAAAATGCCCATACAAATGTAATATAAAGCTTCCACATTTTATTCTTAAGACCTCAGAATACTGGACCGTTATAAATGTTACGTAATGAAAGTTAACTCAAGGTCAACATAAACTTTTGATATGACACGGGACACAAACAGCAGTCTCCTGTGCTTGTTTGACCCATCCACCCACCTTGACCTCCTCCCATGTCACCTTTCTATCAGCTGCTCTGAGCATCTAATAATGATGAGGATGGGTGTGGAATTAGTTAAAAGCCTTTAGCATCTTATACAGATGCTTATACAGATGCTAAAGGATGCCTCGGTGAGTCTGCATCAGAATTTGAGGACCACCGACCAAGGTATTTGGTATTTGATGAGTTGGGAGTGAGAACAGGTTGGCCAAAGCCAATTCAATAATATGGATTATTGTAGATATGCAACTTCAGTTCAGAAGTCAGAATCTTCGGAGAGGTGAATAAGTTTAAATAATACTTGTCGTATTGTAATGGTAATAGATGATTGGCAACTTCTAAGCTGCTTTAAGCTTACAATTAAAGATAAGAAGTCAGAGTATGTGAATTAAACAAAACAATATCTTTCTTATGATATTTTACAAAAAATAAAAATAAAAACTACAAGTTCTAAAAAAAAAAAAAATTTAGGATACACCAAAATGAACTTCTGATAACTACATCCAGTACATCCTCTAATGACCTGTTCCAATCATCTTGTAGTGTAGCCAATAAATTCAAAGCTGTAAGAATTTTTCAGGTCATCATCACTTACTAGTCTGAGTGAGTGTGTTGGTCAGCAGCACCAGGTTGATGAGCCATAATGTGGATTGGATTCCTCTGGTTCCCATGTTTGGTCCTGAGGACTGACCCACTGTGAGAGCACTCACCTGGAAGAATCCCTTTATAACCAGTGAAGGTGGAGCTAAGAGAGAGAGAGTAAGGGTAAGGCATTTACATATTAAATGAATAGCTGCATATAAGGTTACTATTTGAACATGTAACATGTCATCACCTCCATCACTGCACCAACCAATTTGTTCACCATACAGGCAGGGGTGTTGGACTGGGGGGCAAAAGGGGGCCTGAGTATACAGGGTCTCATGTGAGAAGGGCCCACAAAGATACTAGAATGAATAGCTGTAGATGAGGGTAGCGGCCCATAGAGAATGACTATATAGGCCAGGGTCCAGAATTCTGTGCTACACCCCTGCCTATAGGCCTTTAATGAACTGTAAAACCAACAGGAGGCTTTGATTTTTTTTTTAAATGAATGAATGAACACCTCTCGCAGAAGATAATTATATCCTACACACCCTTATTAAAAACTACACCAAAATTAAAAATTTTACTTTTTTAAATGCCAATGCAATTGAATGCTGCTTCGGAAGAAAACATATATAATGACAACCATTGACCACCAATGACCAATGACCAATGAATGATTTTTTTTTAATCATATTAAAAGTAAATTCCCTCTGAAAGTTCAATTCCAAAAAATATCACTAAAATGTTGGCAGCATTTAAATCAAGCTGATAAAAATTACTTGCAAGGAGATTGCAACAGTATTACATGTTGTGTGTACATGTCCCAAATACAAAGACATAGGAATAATACATTTCCTGAAATTAGAAATGTAAATATATATATATATACACACACACACACACACTGGAGGCATGGCGACTGTGACATAATCTGCTGAAAGGGCAAAACTATTTCAAAACTTGCTTCAGTTAGAATGCTGAGTATCAAGCGTAATGTGGGGTGGGAATGTCGCTGTCCGTCACTGATAAATGTGACCTTACACATAGTGACTTCATACCAATTTCCATTCCCCAATGATGGTTCAGCACACTCCTACCACCAGTGTGTTCACTAACAAAATGAAGAAGTAAAATACTTGAAAGGTCAACTGCCAAGTGACTTTCCATTTACTATATTAAAGCTCTGATGCAGTGCTTTGAACATCATTGGTACAGTATACGGTGGTATTGGTTCAAGTTTAAGGACAAAAGACATGGTCCAATTTGGGCGCAGGGTGAGCCATGGCCTCTGTGATTTAACATTTCTTGTTGGTGAGTCAAAGGGTTTAAACTTCTTCTTGAAAGCATGTTAAGTGTGATGATGTACATAAATCATAACATCTAAATCAGTTGTGTGTCTACAGATGTGCTGAGTTGGAAAGAGGGCTTTTGTGTCCAAGGGCCCATCCCCTGAGTGTGAAAGAAAATATGTGCATTATGAGTCCATGCAAGCAGAGACTATAAAGGGACAAAATTTGAGTTCAACCACATTGTTCCACTTTGCTTAAATTTACTATTGGGTATCAACATACTGCATGTTAATACATAAAAAATGACTTACAACTACCAAGCAGTCTGAATAAAATATTAAGTCCCTAAATATCTAATCAAAGGCTTATTAAGTGCGTAAGACATCTCAATATGCAGTGGTCCGCACCCATCACTTAGTCTGCGATAGAAACTGAACACAATATGGGCACATTGTTCAAGTGTAAATATTCTGTGTGTTGCTCTAGGGAGGTGTGAAGGATTGTGTTAATGTCACAGGTGTGCGTAAAAATCCACAGTGACTCAGCCAGCTCCCTCAGACCAGGATATGCATCCTGTGGAGCATCTTTGATAAAAGCTCTGCTCTGCTTTGAGTGTTTGTATTGTGTCCATAAAGACTTAGCCATTGACACTGTCAATGCAGCAAATGTCATGGCATGCAAAAACAATTTGGATTTTTTCTTAGAAGTTGAATTATAAAATAACATCAGTTAGGAAGGTGTTTTTACGGTCGACTGTCCATTTAGATAATGATGGTGATGATGATGATGATGATAATGATGATACTTTTTTTTAAATGTTATATTTTTATTGTTAAACATAAACATAAAAAAACATAAACATAAAAAACATCATATTTTTTTAAACATAAAACAATTACAATTGCAACAAAAACACTTGCCCCATGTACTTTTGCGGCACTTAAGAACACTCATAACCACAGAAGTCAAGGCATTACATTCTAGCCATTAACAAATGAATTGATACAAAGCTACCTAAGCCTATAAGCTCTATAAGACTTGCCTTTCTATCTATCTATCTATCTATCTATCTATCTATCTATCTATCTATCTATCTATCTATCTATCCATCTATCTATCTATCTATCTATCTATCTATCTATCTATCTATCTATCTATCTATCTATCTATCTATCTATCTATCTATCTATCTTTTCCAAATGCGTCCCTATCCCTGAAGGAGACAATGTTCCTATGTGCAGCATACTATACTTGATATCCAAATTGATAAACAGCGGTCTGGTAGGAGTTGTTGAACACATCACTTTTTCTACAAACACAGTTTACATCTATTTTGACTTTTCAATATCACATAAGGTCTGATTGTTATGAAGCATACTAGTTTGTGGATCCAAAAATCCAACATGTACCTTTTGTACATCATTTATTTATCACATACAACAGATTGACATTTGCTGCAGAATTACTGTTAGCTCAGTGAACCGAGCGTATGTTTGCAATTCATCATTGTAGTCCTCCTTCAAATACAAATGTTTGAATGTGTTACTCTAAGAGATTATTTTTGCCATGCAATAACCACATTTAATTTATAATCATATGATTTGCAGTGATGCAATGTCAGCATTGCCATATTGAACTTGTATTCAAAATGCCTCATGTAAAAAGTTGCTTATCTGTATTTAACATGCTGAAAACTGCCTCATGTTGCTTGGTGTTGAGAGGTAAGTGATTATTTGCTTTTTATCGTTGGAAACATGTTAAATTACAGTTTTCTCAGTCGCTTTGGTGCATTTCTCACATCACTATTTACAGTACTTTTACAACAGTTAATGTAGTTCTCAAAACAATTAGTGCAAACTGCAAAACCTAGTTGGTAACCTGCAAAAGCGTGTCACTTGCTCAAAATGGATAGCTCATTCCTCAAAAGCAAGTATTCATGTCAATGAAAGTGTCAGTGTCATCAAGATGAAAAGTCCTGACACCATTGTTTATGAACAAGATAGTCAAATGGCTTTGTCATTTTTTCCTTATGACAGTTTACTCTGTAAATGTTTTCCAATGCAAAAAAGTCAGATCTTGGTGACACTACCTGAAAAGGCTCAAGACAGCACTATATACTATTTGCACAGCCATTTAAGTTACACATTACTGTATTTAGTGTGGTAATTGAGTACAAGACACTGAATATGTATGTTTCAACTTTTTTACTGCATATGCTCTTTGCAATTCTAACTTGTTCACAGCATTGTACAAAAGAAATAAAATACACCCTGATTTACAACAAACTTAAACTCCCTTTGGGTAGAGCTGTGCACAACTGTAAACAATATTGCAGTACATATTGGAACTGAGCATACAACATACAGTACATAGTGTAAATCATTCATGCACATCTGGACGTTCCTCTCTGTCTGGCCACATAGTTTCACCTAAATCACAGCAAATATCATCTCTTGCAATGCAGCGAGGAAAGTATCTCCTCGAGTGGCAAATCCACCCTCTGCAGGACTCTGCTCTGATGTCATCACATGCTGCATCCATGGCCGTTTGCAGGACCATTTGGGTATGTGGATGCTGGTCATATACCTTCCACCTCTAGGAAGAGAAAACCTCCTCTATTGGATTTAGGAATGGTTAGTAGGGAGGGAGATATTCCACCAGCATCCTATCATGTGCTGCAAACCACTGTCACTGACAACATCTGAGTGGTGAAAACACACATTATCTCAAACAACAACATGCTTATTCAGATGGCCTCCAGTTAGACCCCTCTCATTCTCAGGGATTATGTTGTGTTTTGTATGGACCAAGATGAGGGATATGGGTGAGGACGCCGTTTCTAAGATGGCTGCACATATAGTAATATTCCCTCCTCGTTGGGCTGGGACATCAATGGTTGCTCTCCGTCCAATGCAATTCTTTACATGTCTTCTACCTTTTGCTAAACCTGCAAGGTATATGAATGTGTGCAGCGGTTCCCTGGCCTCCAGCTCTTTTCTTGTGTAACACAATGCATTTTGGACAACATATTCTACTACAATACACTAAATATGTGATGCAGTAAAGCTGTATGTCTAAATGAAAAATGTAAACAGTGACAGTGAGTGTAAACAGTGAGTTCTTGTCCCACCGCAAGTGTCATGTATGACACAATGACAGGAGTGCAGTGCAGATTGTTTAGTGCTGAATTACTGTCCATTTATACACACCTGTTCTCCGGACAAAATGTTTGAATAATTGAAGTTACAGTGGTTCTCCCAAGAACTGCCTGCACCCTTCAACCAGCCTCAGCCATTGTGAGGCCGTGATTGACAACATGATCCACATTTGTAGCCCGGATTTCATCAGAAATCCGCCTATGTATTTGGCCTCTTCTTCCTCTTTTGTCCCCTTCGCCTTCCTCCCCGCACCATCACCCCTCTTCCACGAGGCTGACCTTCTATTTCTGTGTCACAGTATTATAGAAATAGTACACAATATGTCCTGCTTGGTTTATATATGCTTGTAAAGTGGGGGTTTATGGGATTCAGCCCTGAGTGATTGTAGATAAGTAGCTTATCATTGGTTGCAACTAATGCTTCACACACCCCTTCTTGTCAGTGAAAGCTGAGGTTCACCTGAAAGAAATTGTTCAATTTAGGAGACATTTAAGGAAAAAACAGATTAAAAAAATGTGTAAAATTTGCTTGACAGATTTTGACAACTAGTTTAACATTTTTTAATGTAATGACTCAAGCAATGAAATGAGGACTATTAGTTTTAAATGGAATGACTATTCAGCATTCACACAGATAGTTAATTTTGCCTGACATGACATAAGAAAATGATAATTTTATAAAACAACAGAGAGTTGTATGAAAGCAATTGATGCATGTCCAAAAGCATTTGCAATTTGTTGGAAGGAATGAGAACTGCTACTATGATGTGCATAAATGACTAAATGTTGTGGAGGTTGAACTAACTGTTGTGCAAAATGTTAATAGTGATGTGAGAAATGCCCCAAAGCGACTGAGAAAAACTGTAAGTAAACATCCCTGTTTATCAAGACTTTTATGAGTACCTGGTCTCTCCACCCATTAGCCTGAGAAAATCTGACTTGGGGATGTATGCTGAGTGGCACCACCTTGCCCAAAGGCACTGTGTCATACTGGGAGTGTTACCACAACTCTGTGTGTCGCTTCCAGGCAGTTAGGCTTTTCTATTATCACAGTTTTGCTGTGCTCTTTCTGTTATACCTTTATCTTGCAAGTCCTGGGCAAATACTCAGGGTTGGGAGGTAAACTAGAAGCAGGATGTGGCCACAACATGCATGTATGGTGGTGATAGACTTCTCAGACAGCTACTGATTGATGGACTACAGCTGAATGCGTTGGACAAGGAGGATACACACACACACACACACACACACACACACACGCTTAGTTATGTTGAATAACAACCACTATGTGGCTGATAAAATCACTTTGTCTTCAGAAACGTCATTCATTTATTGTGTGCATATTCCCACTGAGAGCACTGTGACAATGCATGGGACACTATAATCCCAACAAACATGGTATTGCAAAAACCTTTGATGTTTTTTGAAATACCATGTTTGTTATGATTATAGGGTTAAAGGTTTTTATGTGTCTACCATTGAGTCCAATGCATTCCAATTCCAGTTGCGTCATCCTGTAAGTCCTTCAAAATAGAATATGCTGTAAAACAATATACATAGCTGGAGTATATTATGTAAATTGCATTTTAAAGCAATTCCTTATTTTACAGGTAATACTAACTAGAAAATGTCACAGGAAATTTTAACAGTGGGCGTACTACTTGGTACACATCTGAATAACACTGGCTAACAGTAAATTTGCTGTTTGAAATTCTTGTTTACAAATAGTGATCCACACAAAAAGTTTGAAAACCCCTGTGCTCTCATCTCTGTGAAAACAGCTGTTGCTGTTGACAGGGCCGGTTCTAACCTTTTGGTTACCCTAGGCGAGATTGAGTTTTGCACCCCCATTTCCAGATCTCCACAGTGCTGTGTGAGCGATAGAGTAGCAATGTATGTTCCTTTTAGTTTCTAGTTTGCATGTAAGTTAGATTGCACATTTTGTCTATTCATAACTGGTCTGGCAACCCTAAAGCCAATGTTATGTTTCTAGATTTGTGTGCAGGATGACTTATGATATGGGGGTCTGGGGGTCCACCCCCTGAACATTTTGAGCATTATATACTTCATTTCCTGCATTCTGGTAAATTTGTATGCCCCTATTTCTACCTTTTTCTGAAGCACTTTATGTAAAGGGTAACACTTATTACAATCCAAATATAAAAACATAATGACATATAGGACGATTTCAGAAAAGAAGATGAAAAAAAAACAATTGCTAATAAAGCTGCAAGCTGCGATTCCAAGCTCAAACCTTTCAAGTCAATCGAATTTATGGTGTGGGGGGCAAAATTTGCATTTTAATGCATTAATTACAGCGTCACCATGTGGCCGATTGGAATGATGTCCTGTAGCGGTCCGTGTGACATTGAAGCTGTCGGAGCCTCTTAGAGAAGGTGCTCCTCTGTTGGAACAGTGTGGGGTGGAGAGGGTGGTCTGGCTTATCCATGATAGATAGCAGTTTGTTCAGTAACCTCCTCTCCACCACAGCTTCAAATGTATCCTGTTTGCAGCCGATCACGGAGCCAGCCTTCCTGATCAGTTTGTTCAATCTGTTCAGTGGCAGATAGCCTTGGGAATGACAACCATTTTTATGCAAAGCTACCTGGACCACATACGTTACTAGAGAGCATGCTGAGATGCTCTTTATGCCGTTTATGCCTACATTTTAAGTGGATGTCTGCCAATAGGCCTAAAACATCACATATATGATTATTGTGACAGATTGGGACTCCAGGTTTATAAGATTCTGACTGAGTAGCAAGATGTGGATTCAATTGTGATCTTGTGAAAATTCACAGATCCAGTTTCTCTTTTTTAATCTTCCCCTTAACATTTTAAGGAATCTACATGTATGTGTTTGTGTGCTCAAATACGGCTTTTGGAAAGAAAATAAAGGTTTAAATATGTAATACTAAACAGACATTAATGAAGAAGTTCCCCATACTTTTAAAGTTACGCAGCACATTGGCCAGGAGTCATTATTGATGCCTACTATCTCAAACATCTCTCCGGTAAGGCCAAGGATGATGGGAATGTCTTGCTGCTTGTCTGCCAAATCTCTGAGATCTCTGTTTTCTTCATTTTCAATCATGTTGCCATCCATACTTCATGTGCTAATGTTAGCGTCATCAAGCCCTAATGATTTGCTGTGAATGAATGCAGAATGCCGAATCTGTCAAGTCTTCTTAGTGGTGCGTCAAGTGCAACGTCGTACAGTATAGTCCCATCCAATTAGATTGAATATGGTATTGATGACACGAACAATAATAACGGTAACTCCAGTGAAATTATTTGAAACTTGTTAGTGAGGACTAGATTAGGACTGTATTTAAAGCTGATTCTGGTTTCCAACTTCGCCCCAGGTGTGTCTGTTAAAACACAGAGGTCGATAACTTCTCTCCTTTGATGCAACATGCAACCTAGCTAACAGGTGAAGAGCACAAACAACAAAATCACTATCTAACTTATTTTAAATGTTTCAGAACTATAGACCAATAGAACAACAGGTATAAATGAACTGAAATGTATGATGATAACTTATATAAGTTATAAGTTACACTTATAAGTTATATGACTTACAATTCTCAAAGACTCATGGTTTGTCCAATAGACCTGAGAATTGGCTTCCAACACTTTATGATAAATGTTGGTTCTTGTGCCATCTCTTTGTGGGCTATTTCCTCCAGCAGACTTGGCAGATTTTCTTTAGTTGGGAGTACACAGCAGTTGTGACTGCTGAGCATGCTAAGCCTTTGAAGTTGTAAGGAAGGGGCAAGTCGGATTGGAAATAACTGAAATTTATGCCATCCAAAGGCCAAGATGTGAGCAACAGCAGTCCACTCATTCTTTTGGAATTTACGGTACAAAATTGGGATCTTATAGTTGGTTCCACAAGTCTTTGTTGCATAAAACATATCCCAAAAATCAGTGAGGCAGTCTCTGTTGATCCCACTCCCAACTCCAGCCTCAACCTCGCCACATTCAAGCACACGCCTGGTTGAAATATTAGCATCTAGTATGCAGTCGTCTGTAAATGCTTCATTCATGTCCATAAGACAGTGTATTTTTGCGGATCACAATGACTTGCTTCTCTTACTATATTCTCTGGATTTGCAAAGAAAGCAATGGCCATTGTGCTCGTGGAACTTGAAGCCTGCTCAGAATCCACAATGTCAATAATATCTTCTTCCATCTCAGCTACCACTACTACTTCTATTTGATTTTCAAAGACTGTTTGTGCCACTTTCTTGTTGGCTGTTAACTGGCCAGGAATCTGAACATACTGTGGTCTTGACGGGTGAGAATATCAGAGTTCTAGCAAGACCACTGACAAGTTAACAAGGCATTTAATAATAACAATAATAATAATAATAATAATAATAATAATAATAATAATAATAATAATAATACCTTTTATTTGTAATGCACTTTACATTTAAGACAAACCTCAAAGTGCTACAGGTAAGGTCATAAAAGCAAGATAAAAATATCAGTTTAAAATACATATAAATAGTGCAACAACATTGTTGTGCAAGGTTAAAACTCATAGGTTCTGCTAAAAAGAAATGTTTTTAGTTATTTTTTAAAGGTCTCAATAGCTTGTGGTGCCCTCAGATGGTCAGGAAGCGGCAGAGCAGAAGGCTCAATCACCCATGGTGCTAAGCTTAGTTCTGGGGAGTAGGAGACGGTTGGAGTTTTTTGAGCTGAGGGATCGTGCTGTAGTGAGAGGGGTGAGTAGATCTTTCAGGTAGGGGGCGGCATTTCCATAGATGCACTGGTGGGTGAGAATTGAGCCCTTATATTCAATCCTAGCAGAAACGGGAAGCCAGTGAAGTGAGTGGAGAATGGGTGTGATGTGGTCGTACTTTCGCACTCTCATCAGGATCCTTGCAGCACTATTCTGAACATACTGTAGTTTCTGCAGACTCTTGTTAGGGATCCCAATGAGAAGTGCGTTACAGTAATCAAGCGTGGAGGAGACAAAGGCGTGGACCAGTTTTTCAGCATCTGCTAAGGTGCGTGTAGAAAGAGTTTTTCAATATTTCTGAGATGATAGAAGGAGGCATGTTGGTGTTATATCCAAGTACAATAACTTCATCACTGGTATAAGAGGCTGACCTGATGTTTGAGAAGCAGGAGTTGCTTGGAGTGTTGAGAAAGGCTTACTGCCGTACCAAGGCCTTTTGACAGGAGTGGGGGAGAGCAGTGATGGGCTGGATGAGGGTGAAGATGCATGTTTGGCTGGCCCAAGTGTGTTGGATGTGTCAGGTGAAACGGGCACGTCTGTTGTTTCATCACTAAGCTCAGAATCACTACAATCTTTTGGCTTTGTACAGAGGTATAGTCTAAGGATCTTGTAATTAGTTTGCTCTAACAAACTTCCAACTGTGACACTACCCTCAAGGGGCTCCTCAGAACCAATGACAGAAACATGAACTCAATGTCCTCTAGTTTGCCTTTCGTCGATGTACCGTGGGGGAAAAAAAGGGTTTTCCCTTTTTCAAGAATTGTGGATACAGTATCATCTTTGCTTACAACTATCTGTCTTGTTCCACCCCACTAGGCCTTCTTAATTGTTTGAACATAGAATCTTGGTAGTATAACCAGCCAAGTTCGATTTTCCTTGTCTTCTTTTGAGCATTCTTATATCCACAAAGTGTATGCTTAGAGATAAAGCTGCTGGTTGTTGTGGCTGACGCGTGGATGGAAGTGTCATCTTTTGTGTTTCCTTTGTTCTGTATCCTCTAATCCTTTCACTTGAAGATAACTCCTTCCAGTTTCTGGCAAAGACACAGTCTCCATATCGAGGAATAAAAGCAGAGAGTTTGTCTTCTCCAAGGAACTTTACAATGTTTTGATCGATCTAAAACCCAAAAAACAGAGATAATGTCATAATCACCTATCTGTAACTGTCACACTCATAAAAAGAAGGCTCTGAAAGGGCTATTCACAGAGAAATTGACTTCTATGTACAGTGAGGAAAATAAGTATTTGAACACCCTGCTATTTTGCAAGTTTTCCCACTTAGAAATCATGGAGGGGTCTGAAATTGTCATCGTAGGTGCATGTCCACTGTGAGAGACATAATCTAAAAAAAAAAATCCAGAAATCACAATGTATGATTTTTTAACTATTTATTTGTATGATACAGCGGTAAATAAGTATTTGAACACCTGTCTATCAGCTACAATTCTGACCTTCAAAGACAGTCTGCCTTCAAAATGTCCACCTCCACTCCATTTATTATCCTAAATTAGATGCATCTGTTTGAGGTCGTATGCTGCAAAAAGACACCTGTGTATATATATATATATATATATATATATATATATATATATATATATATATATATATGTATATAATAGCAATATGAAAAAAAGAAAGTAATTTTTAAAAGATGGCATAAATAGCTCTAGATGTAAATAATAAATCATTCTCAACTACTGCGGTGATTTTGTAGGGGAGTGCATCTCTGTACATAGAATATAAAAATGAAAAAAGAAGTTTTCTAATGTGAACCATCCTTTGTTGAACTTTAATGCTTTACAAACCCCAAAACAAGTAAGCGTTGTGGCTACTCTTCTGAAGTGATTTTGGAGAGGGAAATTATGTAGAAATGCGCTGGTTGACTAGCATGACACATTGTATTCATATAATACTATCAATCCAGGCTAAAGTGTATGACAGTGACTGCACGTTGCTTCCTCTAAATTTCAGGTTGTGGTCGACTTGTGGGGCCAGCTAAATTAGTTTGATAAATTGATCAGACCTGCATGTCACGAGCACTAGCAACAAACTCTGTGTATCCAAGAACAATTCAATTAGTGTAACACAGACTTCTGTAATAGATTAGTGTTACGTTTCCAGCGTCGCGGCTCCAAACCGTAACGGTTGTTGGGACGGACCACTTGTTTCTATAATAAAACTATATTAGCTTTAGCCTGGCTGGTAACAGCTTTCTGCAGGGGGGTGGGGAATGGCCGGGAGACGTTGTGATTATGTTGCATTAATCAGGTGATTTAGTTTGTATTTGCAACGAACATAAAACACCGACTACTGTAGCTTGACTGACTACCCATCAAAAACTATCCCCGTCTGATTAACATCGCAAAGACACAATGGCCACATGAATACCTGTCTTAAAGGGGAAGGGTCGTACGGTAATAATCATGTAAAAGGAGAACGGTGAAAGTTTACTCTTCTATTGAGCAGCAAAAAGGTTTTATCGTCAACATCGTCCTGCAATGTGACTTTCGCACATGTGCACATAGTCAGATTAGTTATTAGGTCAAATAAATAATTTTATGTCCATCTTGTGCAGGTAACTACAGGTAGTATGCCATTATCAATGTCCAGATGGATCATATTTATGATTCTACAGACTTACAACAACCAAATTGGACCAAAATACTTCTTTGTCAACTTAGCATTAGAAGGCAATGCCTTTGAATATTGACTTTATATTATTTTGTATGTATTGTTGATTATGTAGCTACTTCACCTTGTCCTCTACCATTCTTGCCAGGTTCTCCTCAGGAACACCCCTTTCTCTTAAAGCTGAGAGAAACTGGTACATTGTGATCTGTAGGATGCAACAGTAAATGTAGTCCTTGTTAGCAGCTGCAATAAAGTTGTTCAATTCTTGACTGCTGGACCTTATACAAAAGGGTTGTCATAGTTCTTCTGATTATTTAATAGCCACATTTTGATTTGACCATTGTAATGCTGTGCAACAAACCATAATAATAAACCCAGTCACATATCAAAGCAGTATTAAATTAATGAATAAACGTTTAATTATGTTTCACATCACATTGCTAATTTAACGTCAGCCTACATTTATGTTGCCTTAGCTGAAGCAGCCGGACCGATAGTAATTTGTCAGCCTTCCATCTGCTAACCGGTATCCCCTAAACAAACCCAGTCACATATCAAAGCACTATTAAATTAATTAATAAACGTTTAATTATATTTCATATCACATTGCTAAGTTAACATTAGCCAACATTTACGTTACCTTAGCTGAAGCAGCCGGCTATATAAGAGTTTGTCAGCCTCCCATCTGCTAATTGGTAGCCCCTAAACAAAGTCATAATGCCCCCTAGTGGCAACAGGAAGTAGGCCTAAAAGTCAAGGTGCTATACTTAAAAGAACTCCTCCTAGAGCTTTCATTTGATGGACTTCAAATTTGGTCTGTACCATCTCAACACCTTACAGATAAAAAGTTATCAAAAGAAAAACTTTTCGTCATGCGGTGTGGTCGGGGTGTGGCGGCCATTTTGGTTGTTTAGCAATCAACGAGAAAGTGGCTGTAACTACAGTGTACATTGTCATATCTGCTTGAAATTTCTCACAATCACCAAGGGTCCAGGCCTGAGGACATATACAGCCATTATTGACTTTTGATCATAGTGCCCCCCGCTAGCAACAGGAAATCAGCCTTATATGACAAACATCATCCGATCATCATTCTAGACAATATTCACAAACCCCCAATTCGACAGTCATGGGAGGGTTCTCTGACCGGAGATGGAGTGGAGGTGGTAACTGAGTGGAGAAACAACAAGGGTAAGTCGGCATACAACATAGGAGTATAGAAATCTCGAGAGATAAAGGCTTGCTGTGGTTTTCACCAGGGTGACTGGAGCAATGATCAAGCGAAGGTGGTCTGAAGCATAGACATAATAAAGAGTAGACGCCGCATCGACCGCTACTGCCTATTGGCGCTGACGAGATTTGGGGCCGCCATCTTGGACCGGTCACCCGCGCCACTCAGTGTAATGTGTTTGGCAGGTGCAATGAGCTGTCAGCGCGTTTAATTAATCAATCTCACTGAATACCCAACTGGTTTTCATGTTTTTTTTTGCTACAAAGGTCATACATGTAGCTATGATACAGGACACATGATTAGGCGTATTTTAATATTCATAGTGTGCTTAACAGTAATAGAATATTCTGATATGATATAAATTCACCAGACGTCCGAGATCAAAACTGGAAACATAATCCCCGAAAAGGGAGAGCAACGGGGATATTTCCAATTTGACAATAAATCTGATTGAAAAACCTAATGTTGTGTCTTTAAAAAAAAAAGGACAGAGTTAGTTTTTCTTCTGTATTTAGTCAGGGGACAAAAACGGGGGACTGTCCCCTAAATCCGAGGACGTCTGGTCACCCTAGACCAGACATCCTCGGTGTATCTATCATTTGTAAATGATAGGTATTTGCAAAATACCCCTACATCATATATATGATGTAGGCTATAATAGGTATAAATACCCCTACATCACATATATGATGTAGGCTATAATAGGTATAAATACCCCTACATCACATATATGATGTAGGCTATAATAGGTAGTAAATACCCCTACATCACATATATGATGTAGGCTATAATAGGTATAAATACCCCTACATCACATATATGATGTAGGCTATAATAGGTATAAATACCCCTACATCACATATATGATGTAGGCTATAATAGGTATAAATACCCCTACATCACATATATGATGTAGGCTATAATAGGTATAAATACCTATTATAGAAAAAATAAATTTGCACACACATTATAAATATGATAGGGAAGAAGAAACAGATAGTGACCGTAAAGTCAGATATTTAAGTACAAGAAACAATATGATTATATAATTAGAGTCTACTTGAAGCTTTTTATATTTGTCTCTCTCTCTGTCACACACGCACACACACGCAAGCTCACACACACACACACACACACAGTACTACCACGTTGTTCTGCATCAATTGCCTCCCAGACCTTGACATTTAGCAGCCCCACTCCCAACACACACACACACACACACACACACACTAGGGTTGCACAACATTGACAAAATGTGATATTGCAACATCGATATGAATTCCGATATTTTTAAACATATATAAAATTACAAAATAGATTCATAACAAATTAAACAAGTTTTCTTACAACACAAGGTTTATTTTAACTGAAAGTTATATTGGACTGGTCCAACATGAATAACTAAGGACCATGTCTACAGAACAGGACGTGTTCTACTGGTTGGACAGTATAAAATATATAAATAAAGTTATAATATAAATAACTAAGGACCATGTCTACAGAACAGGACGGGTTCTACTGGTTGGACAGTATAAAATATATAAATAAAATTATAATATAAATAACTAAGGACCATGTCTACAGAACAGGACGTGTTCTACTGGTTGGACAGTATAAAATATATAAATCAAGTTATAATATAAATAACTAAGGACCATGTCTACAGAACAGGACGGGTTCTACTGGTTGGACAGTATAAAATACATAAATAAAGTTAACAGGACAGCTCCACAAAATAAACTAAATATTGCATACTTATTGCGACTTTCGATATATTTGATAAATGACCAGCTGTCTCAGCTCTTATTACATAAGTATTTGGACAGATACACCTCTTTTATGTTGTGTTTACTCTGTACTCAAGCACATTGCTATTGAAAAGGCTATATAATTATATATATATATCTCTATCTATCTATCTTATAAGAGTAACGTGCAAGTCTTATCAAACAAATCCCAACTAAACCAGAGACAATCCCAATATAACAACACAAGCATACATTAGTGCTGCTTTTGGAACTTAACTTATGTAGCAATTTTCAAAACACAGATAGGCCTACAAAATGCTTCACAGAACTCAGAGTGAAAGAGATAAGATTAAAAAAATCCGCCGATCTGAGCAGGAATATGCTGCACAGTGCTCTGGCATCTTGTATCTTCTGCTGCCAAGTAACGAGTATGACCGGTCCAAGATGGCGGCTGGATTTCTCGCGCTCAGCAGCCAATGCGGCGTCTACTCTTTATTATGTCTATGGTCTGAAGTGCCAGGGTTGAAATACTGATCTTGATTGTAGATGGGAGGCGTGAATTACAAAGTGTCACAGTCACTACGACGAAAAAGTGCGGTAAACCTCCAAAATGAAGTCCACGTTCCATGAATAAGCTTTGCTAAATACCATGACTGACTGGCCAATAACTGTCAATCACATTATATAGCCCCTGCTTTATCGCCGATTTTAAAATCAACAAGACCATAATTCAAAAAATTATCATCATTCTGTGTTGCAGAATACTTAAAACTAGCGATTAAGACCATAAACTCTTTATGAAGATGTTTACTGAGGTAATAAATCAAGTAAGAAGTGGGTAATTTTGCCATAGACGTCTATAGAAACCGACCTCCTTTTGCAACCCGTGTGTTGCCCTCTGCAGGAATTCAGATAGAATGCAGGTTTAAGCACACATTTGCAGCACTTTGCCGAACCGTATGCTCTGCCCATTAATATCATAGTCAGTTAAAGACATTATTTTAATTATTTTAATTAATTAATTGATTAATATCAACAGTCTATGCTTGCAACAAGAGTTTCATGTTTTTTTGTCCTCCATCCGCTAGTGGGCGCTAAGACAAAATAAAGCCGGTTTTCATCAGCATAAAGTGGTCGAAGGAAGCTTTTGTTCCGGCCAGGCGGCAGCGTGTTTTGTTAACTGTCTATGGTTTTGTGCAGCGTTCCACGGACATCTTGGTAGCACGCCTCAGAACATTTAGCTACAAAATAATTGTAACTTAACTAACTTTGTTCTTTGCCACGACATGGTGAAACTATCTGCGGAGCTAATTGAGCAAGCTGCTCAGTACACCAACCCTGTGAGAGACAGAGAGCTGGATTTACGAGGTTAGTTCAACTCCATTCAGGACAGTAACGTTAGTTTGATATGTAGTTAGCTTGCCCGGGTTTTACGCGGGCCTCACGCACTAGCAATTCTTAAACGTAAAAGTGTTTTTCTTCTGATATGGACAGCAAAATGTCTATGTGGCAATAGCTTACAACGATTACACAAGTAATGTACCGTTAGCTATTACACAAAACAAAGTAGCTAGCTAAGTTAACGTCTGACAGCAGCCTAACTAACGTAAATAGTTCGCTAACGTTACTATAACCACTTAGCTAATCAGTAGCAGCTTTGCAAGTTAAAGCGATACTAAGACAGTAGCATCCCCAGGTAATCGCTGCTGCTGATCCCTAGAATTTAATCAATTTAGCGGAAAGGCAGGTCAATTTTCATTAAGTTGTCAGTGTGGCGTTCTCATAGTACAAGAGAAACTGGGCTAGCCAATGTTAGCAGAACTTGCCGACATGGCTTCCGGTGTTCCGGTTTAACGAGAGTCCATGTTAACTGGCGACCGTCAGCCAAAAGCATCTGTTGTTGTCCTAGGGACGACAGCTGTTTAAAACGTGAAGATACTACGTAGCTGTCCGCGTGAATGCCTTTTTGTTAAGTTGTCATTAAAATGTAAAACATAACGACGTGTACATTAAGCTACCTTTCTGATTTGTCTTTGGAGTCTAGTCTGAGGAAACTTGTCCGTTGCGTTTAGAACGCGGCTTGCTGTTAAGGAAAACAATAACACAGCGTTGCTCTTCCTGTTAATGTCTAGAACACGTTTTATTGAATACACCTATTCGTCTTCAGAGCCTGTTTAAGTAAACACATGTCACGTAGAAAAGTATTTAGCCCTTTTAAAAGTAGAAAAAAAAATAATGTAACAACTTGGATTCGAACTTGATTCGAACAAAACAAGTAAATAAACATGATTTCACATACACGTGTGTGCAGGATGAATAGTACAGATGCAGAACAGTTTGCATGTACAGTCATCGGACAGGAGCGCTGGCAGCCGTACTTTAAAGGCAGTAAGTGGGATAAGGGTTTTGAATTTTAAAGGTTTTTTTGGAGTTAATTTCAGTCATTTGCAGCTGAGAACTGGAAGGAGTGGTGACCAAAGGAGGTGTTAAGTAGCCTATAACCTCAAGGTTGAAGCTACTAACACAAATAGCCTATATAATTTATATTAATGTTAGTAGCTTAAGGCTACATGCAGTGGTCACAACTGGATCTGACTGCCTGCTGTTTTAAAGATATGATGAGGTAGCTGAGGCTTATTTGTTTTGTCAGAGATGGATATTTGAGTTTCAAGTTGATTTGAACGTGCTTACAATTGACAAACATACAAGGCATGTATTTTGCGGGAATCAAACAAAATAAAGACAATTTCTGAGCAAGAGCAACTTGAGTTATTTGCACGCAGTGTTGTGTAGTCACAAGTTGATCGGGCTGCCTCTTCATTTTAAGAAACGCTGTGTGACGTTTGAGTTGATATAAAGCCATGCCCAGCCACTGACAATACGATGCTATGGCGCGCTGCGTTAGACCGCTGAGACTTATATATTTTCTCACAAAGGCAACTAAGAGTTTGAATCCAAGTTGTTACATTCATTTTTTTCTACTTTTAAAAGGGCTAAATACTTTTCTATGTGACATGTTTACTTAAACAGGCTCTGAAGACAAATAGGTGTATTCAATAAAACGTATTCTAGACAACGCTGTGTTATTGTTTTCCTTAACAGCAAGCCCCGTTCCAAACGCGACGGACAAGTTTCCTCAGACTAGACTCCAAAGACAAATCAGAAAGGTAGCCTAATGTACACGTCGTTATGTTTTACATTTTAATGACAAACTTAACAAAAAGGCATTCACGCAGACAGCGTAGCCTCTTCCCGTTTTCAACAGCTGTCGTCACTACGACAACAACAGACACTTTTGGCTGACGGTCGCCAGTTAACATGGACTCTTGTTAAACCGGAACACCGGTGTTGGGGGCGTTTTGCAATATTGGCTTTTTTAAAATAAATGTGTAGGCCGTATCGAAACCTATCGAGTCCAAATGAAATGATTTTCGTTCTTCGTTTTAATGCGACGTCTGATTGGCCCACGACTGCATCAGCTACAATCCATGATGATGTCAGTGAGATGTAATTGAATACATAAATAAATAACAATACTTTTTCAAAATTCATAGTCGTTCATATTCATTTATGGAACCTGCAAATTTAATTCAGGTTCATGTAGGTTGTTATTTAATTTTAAATAATAATCTGTTCATTATTTTTTACACTCACTAACTCTAACGTGCCGCTGCTCGCAGAAAGACAGGCAGGTTTGGTAATTTCATACATGAAATGGTAATCGAAATAAACGACATACATATTAAAACGCAAAACAACATCCTTTGCATCTTGGGGAAGGACCTACCACTGAGTTGTAAATGGTGTGTGCGGCATGTGAGAGACAGCGTCTGGGCTGACAGCAAACACCTGCTGGAGAGCTGAGCGCAGTAGAAAACCTGCGGTCCATGGCGCATGGCTGTAACGGGTTTTATGCTTCTAGATTAAATCTACAATATAACTACATACCCCTACGTGTTAGCATGCATGTAGACTTGTAGATGGAGGCACGGACCCTTAGAGCATTCTGAACTGTCTGTGAAATAGATCAAATACAGACAATGCTCAATGAATTTTTATGTTTTTCATCTCTCAGGTTATAAAATCCCAGTGCTTGAAAATCTTGGTGCTACTCTGGACCAGTTTGACACTATTGACTTCTCTGATAATGAAATCAGAAAACTGGAAGGTTTTCCTCTGCTTAAAAGACTGAAAACATTGCTAATGAACAACAACAGAATTTGGTAAGTTATAGCTGCCACACTCTGAATGGAAATATGATGAAATACTAGCCTCCATCCTTCTTTTTACTGTTTACTAACTGTGCTTTTTGTGACATTGAACTTGACATGCCAGAAAAAACACAGAAATGTATACTTAACTGGTAATGGGGAAAGTTGACTATTGCCTATCTTTATAGAACCTGGATATACACACACATTATTGGATATTTATAATGTACAAATACCTGTTTGAAGTCCAATTCAGTGTTACTTACAGGCCTTTCCTGGCTGAGAATAGGTCTTTGGAGGAAACGTTAAGTGTGGAGTCTGGGGGAATTTTTTTGCATTCTGATTGTAGCTTGTTATTGTGTACAATAATACCAAAATCTTGTAAATACAAAATGTTATGAAGTGTAATGTTTTCTATTTTGAAAACATTTCATTGATAAATAAATTGTCAGTGAGTAGTGTAATGGTCCACTCCTACAACCGTAGGAGTGCATGTAAACTGCAGATTAATTGCAAAGTCTAACCTTCCTAGTGTGAAAAACAGTTAGCTAAACTGCCCAACTTACAAGGAACGGGGTGTGGCAGAGAGTCTCCATGCCGTCTCCAGTCTGCCATGGGACAACGCTGCCTCCCAATGCTGATAAAGTGATTGAAACTGGTTTTCATCCATCAGGTGTCAAAACCAAGCATACTTAAATACAGAATCAGACTACTGTTTTATTATTTGAAACTGTCTCAATTTATCAGACAGAAGCACGGGGGAAACGGCTCCCTTGCTATCCTTGATGACAAATACCTGCTTTGCTCGCTGCGCTAGGCATGTCAATGTCATACCGTTCCTAAGGTATGAGCTGTGTGTGAGTGGACAAAAGGACAGGAAGTGGAGTGTGTTTAAAAATAAAATACATTGTGTTCAATGGAGGGAAAAGGTGTTTTTTACTCAGACATAAAAAAAAATACATTTTTAAAGCGCCGTACATAGCGGTGCGCAGAGGTCAAATCGCTTAAGTGTAGGCAGCTTAAGCTTGATCAGAGGCTGGCTACTCGCAGTTATAATTGCAGTGTGAACTGTATCTATTAGAATACACTCTCTATGATTTCATATATAGGGACGGATAGCTGGACCCACAGCCCGCTGTGCCAAAGCATGGCATCACCACAAAGCCAGCATACGGTACCGTCTCACCTGGAGCTCTCAGACAGCAAGTATATTTAGTTAGTCTATTTCTCTCTGCTGTTGGTTTTTCACGTAGAACCGGCCTGGTTCTAGTTTACTGACGTTATAGAGTTCCGCTAAAACAAGGGGTAAAGTTAGCTAGTGTCAACTCTCTGAGCTTACTTTAAGCTGTGATAGACAACTGCCGAGAGAACATACGGTTTGCAGGCTCCAGGTGAAGTTGGGGAAAGTCGTGAGGGCATGGCAAAGGAGATGGGGCACGCTCTGTTTTTCAATTCAATTTTATTTATAGTATCAATCATAACAAGTTATCTTGAGACACTACAGAGAGTAGGTCTAGACCACGCTCTATAATTTACAAAGCCCCAATAATGCTAGTAATTCCCCCAAGAGCAAGCAGTGCGATCAAAGCTAAGTTTCCATCCACTTGCCAATTGAGTTATCTGAAGTTCGGATGGATTGCGCCATCTACCAACAAATGATCAATATCAGACAAGTTGTAGTGCTCATGTGCCAGATAATAGCGACATATCAAGCTATAATAAGAAAACTATGACACTGCCTTTTTATTGTCCCTCCGGCACCGCTGCGAGACAACTTTTTTTGAGCCATGTCTTGCTGTTTGAGCGCCTTCCATTTACTCCGCAGGACGTCCCACAGCTTGTCGTAACCTTTGTTGGTCATTTCCTTCGAGTTCCTGATAAATTTAATTTAAAAAGTCTCTTGTCTCCTTGTCCGTCCACTTCCAACTGTCTTTGTTGACACCTGCCATGTGTGCAGACAGAGCAGAAATACTGGGGGGAAATTAACTAAAACTTCTTCGTTTTGTGGCAAGTTGCAACCATAAAATGACCTTAAACTTAATTGCAATTCATTATTTATTTGGCAAATAACATTTCCATCAGCTTTTATTGCATAAGCCGTATATCGATCAAGATAAAATCCGATGAGACTGAACATATTTCTTTTGAGTTGATATTCATGAAATTCCATAAAAAAAAATTTTTTGTCATTTGATATCACTTAATTCGGATAAAAAGGTGTGGATGGAAACATAGCTAGTGGCAAAAAACTCCCTTTTTTAGGAAGAAACCTCGGCAGACCCAGGCTCACGGTAGGCGCTGTCTGACGGTGCCGGTTGGGGGTGTGATGCACAGTGGTAATAGTCACAATAAAGATAATAGAACAGTGACTACAAATGGTAGTTGTAGTAGTTCATGGCATTGCAGGGCGTTACAGTATGTAGCGTGGCAGAGCTTAGTTGAATGTAGCAGGCATCTGTGCTGTTTGTGGTGGTGGGTGTTCTTATATGCGTGCTTGTGTGTAGCTTGTTCAAGTCGCAGTGAGTCAGCGGAATGCCGATAAAGCGGCTGCATGTGTGGCTAAACTTTTTCTGAGACACGCCTAACAGCGTTCTTTATACCCTGGTGACAGGCTGGAGGTTGAAGGAATGGGGAAGACAAGAAGGGTTTGATTTTTGTGTGGTGTGCAAAACGTTCAAAATAACAATGTTCAAAGTATATGTGTTTGGCCAACTGAAGTTAAATGTAAGTTATAACAGAGAGAAAATACTGAATTCCAGTGACTGGCATCTGTTTAAATGTGAATATACCCAACACTACCTGCATTTAATGCGGGTCTGCTTGATTTGAGCCTCGTCAAGAAGCACACACTGCTGACACTGGGTTTTACAAGTAGGTAATAGTGAGCTTTTTGAGATGGTACAAACTACTGTCAATTACGTCAGACTGTCTTAAAGAAGTACTGCCTTTGTTTACATTTGTCACAGTACACTTGACCAGCCAGAACATGGCTGCATGCTTGTAACTTTATGAAATGTTTCTCCAGTCGCATAGGTGAGAACCTGGAGCAATCTCTGCAGAGTCTGACAGAACTGGTTCTCACAAGCAACAACATTCAGGAGCTGGTGAGTACATTTTAGCAGCAGTAAGTGCAATAGAACCATCTGAACATGAAGTTTATATGATAAAACTGGTAAAGACAGTTTACTGTTTTGCTGAAATACCAGAGAAATAGATATTCTTCTACAACCTGGTGCAAAACAATAACCGCTGTAATTCTACGTGTACTACAGCACAACAAACTGTAGCTTCCAAAATGACTGGAGTTGACACCGCACCTTTCATATCCAGCATCAGAGTTCCCCATATACAGTGCCTTGCGAAAGTATTCGGCCCCCTTGACGTTTTCAACCTTTTGACACATTTCAGGCTTCAAACATAAAGATATTTAAAATTTATTTTTTGTGAAGAATCACCAACAAGTGGGACACAATTGTGAAGTGGAATGAAATCTATTGGATATTTTAAACTTTTTTTAGCAAATAAAAAACTGAAAAGTGGTGCGTGCAAAATTATTCGGCCCCCTTGCGTTAATACTTTGTAGAGCCACCTTTCGCTGCGATTACAGCTGCAAGTCGCTTGGGGTATGTCTATCAGTTTTGCACATCGAGAGACTGACATTCTTGCCCATTCTTCCTTGCAAAACAGCTCGAGTTCAGTGAGGTTGGATGGAGAGCGTTTGTGAACAGCAGTTTTCAGCTCTTTCCACAGATTCTCGATTGGATTCAGGTCTGGACTTTGATTTGGCCATTCTACCACCTGAATACGTTTATTTGTGAACCATTCCTTTGTGGATTTTGCTGTATGTTTGGGGTCATTGTCTTGTTGGAAGATAAATCTCCGTCCCAGTTTCAGGTCTTTTGCAGACTCCAACAGGTTTTCATCCAGAATGGTCCTGTATTTGGCTGCATCAATCTTCCCCCTCAATTTTAACCATCTTCCCTGTCCCTGCTGAAGAAAAGCAGGCCCAAACCATGATGCTGCCACCACCATGTTTGACAGTGGGGATGGTGTATTGAGGGTGATGAGCTGTGTTGCTTTTACGCCAAACATATCGTTTTGCATTGTGGCCAAAAAGTTCGATTTTGATTTCATCTGACCAGAGCACCTTCTTCCACATGCTTGGTGTGTCTCCCACGTGGCTTGTGGCAAACTTTAGACAAGACTTTTTATGGATATCTTTGAGAAATGGCTTTCTTCTTGCCATTCTTCCATAAAGGCCAGATTTGTGCAGTGTACAACTGATTGGACGGCTGCGGATCGGCTCTGTTGTGTGTGTCTTCATGCTCTGCTGTCGGCCAACACCCACCAGGTCCGTATTTGTTGCGTAACGGCTGCGGCCATGACTGACAGCTGAATTCACGAGGACCGACATCTTGCGAATTCATGTAGAATAGAACCACAAAACCATCCAGAGGAGTAGAGGGGAAACAACTGCTGTGTTTTCAAGGTGTAGTGCAGGGAAACGTGATCCGCCCGTGAGCACGCTCTATTTTATTTTGAAAATTAACCTGATGCTGTATTGTTTCTGTGCTCGACTTCCTATCCCGCACTATCTGCCGTGTGCTGAATTGCTGCAGAGCTCTCTGGCATCTGGCAAAAATAGAAGCTCTGTGTATCTGCTAGTGATAAGGGGGAAAAATTGATACAGCATAGTATCACAATATTTTCAGTGGCGATACTGTATTGATTCACAGGCGCCACGTATTGTTCTTTTATTATATACTGTATGTGTTGATCAGTTTGTCTGCTTGACAATCCCATTTTGCAGCAATAAAATTGAAGTGAGACAAACAAACAGAGAAATTTGTCTTTTTAGATAAAACGGATGTTGACAAAGTTTCCTTTTGGGGACATCATTTGGAATTGGGAAAAAGTAGAAGTTGGAAAAAAGGTTATAAATAGCAGAATATTGCAAAATGTTTAAAATCGCAATAATATTGTATTGTGGCATACAGTAAGTATCGTGATGATATTGTATCTGGAGGCGTCTGGTGATATCCACCCTTAGTATCTGCTCCGGGGGTTCCGGATTGCCTGAGCTGTGCTGGAGTCGGAACACAGCCGTTCCGCAGTCAGTGAAAATACACACACTTTAATGGAAACCTAATGACTCCGCCGCCGTTTTGGAGCAGATCCGCAGCCGTTGCGCACCCGGTGAAAATTAAACCCCTCCTCCATGCAGTAACTTGTTACCAAGGTAGGACATCAGAAGAGGAAATTATCTTCAATCAAGTTTCTTCATGGGAAAGTCACCGTACGACAATCTTGTGAACATAGCCATACTGACAAATACAGAGAGAGTTGTGAAGTCTTAATTACATTTTGTAGCAACTCATTTGACAATGGTTTGAATGCAAGGGACGTTCATTAATTTGAAAAAGTTAATCAAAAACTTGATATTTCAGTGTATTTTGTTCATGTAAATTTTTTTACTCATCCCCCTTAGATGGGTTTACTGTGACCTCAGGATGTATATCATCAAAAACTTAACCATAGTGTGTGTTTCTGAAGCATTATTCTCTTCATGTGTAGGGTGACTTGGACCCACTGGCCTCAGTGAAGACATTGACTCTTCTCAGGTATGAATCAACACTCAAAGATTATTTGGATACTGAATGTGAACTGATGAATTATAATTTCTAATAATCACTGAATCTTCAGCTTGTTAAGGAATCCAGTGACAAACAAGAAGCATTACAGGCTCTATGTCATCAACAAAATCCCACAGATCCGTGTACTTGACTTCCAGAAGGTAAAGCTCAAGGTAAGTGCAAGGCAGCAGGTATATTGTTCCAATTTTTGAAAGTCCCAATTAAATGTGAGAATGTCTTCAGTATTTCAAGGCCAGGCCTTGTGGTTGATATTTATTGGTAATCGAAAATAACAGTAGTACAGATGTTATTAACAATGTGTTGAACTTGTCTAGACTGGAGATAACGTCCTGTTGAATGTCTTAAGTTCTGTTGAATTGTGCATCCCCCCTCCCCCCACGGATTAAAGCTCAGTTTGTACTTGATATGGGTTTTCACTTTAACTGTGTGATATCGTCATAGGAACGGCAGGAGGCAGAGAAAATGTTCAAGGGCAAACGAGGTGCTCAGCTTGCAAAGGATATTGCCAGGCGAACAAAAACGTAAGATGAAAGTCCATGTTACAGCAGCTCCTCAGAATACTGGATCCTGGCTGACGCAGGATAAAATGACGTAATAAGTTACACACAGTTTACCCACTAGTCATATACAGTTGATCTCTGTACATCAAAATACACAGTGATAGACAACCTTGTTTTTCCTTTTTCGTAATGTGCAGTCATCTATGACAAAATTCCTGAAGATTGAAACATTTAAAATGATTTCAGAGTATTTCACAATGCAAGAAAATCCATTAAAAACTCTGGGATCTGCATTAAAAGCTAAATGGGCCTTAACTCTACCGTTAAAACCCAAAGTCAGAAACTTTCACCACAGTGTTACTCAGGACTGCTGTCTCTGGACAATGTATCAGTTTATGTGACTCAAGAACAGATGCTATACAAGAGATTGACTACATTGGTTGAGAGGTCAGAGAAGCCCATCTGTGTCCTTGTTGTCTTATTGAGGTGTGTTCCTTTCAGATTTACCCCTGGAGTGGCAGCACAGCTTGAGAAAAAGAGGACAGGGCCGTCTCAAGCAGATGTGGAAGCCATCAAGGTATACTTTGTTTTGTGTTTATGTTTATGAAGTGAGCTTGTCATTTCTTTTGATCATCATTTGAAATGGGATGTTTGGAATTTAACAAAAAACAAAACCATAAGATAGATTTTAAGGTTCAATCCCTATCTTTCCGTTTCTCAGAGGGTGGAGTTTACTATATGAACTTTGTGGTTGTATATGATGGGACATGGTAACCCCTGTCTCTGTTCAGATATGATCTATGGATTCCAGACTAACTTTTTGCCTTAGTTACAGTGGTGCGCCCAAGTTTTTATTTTTTTTTATTTAGGTGCACCCAAGCGTTTGTGTACTGACTTTTTTTGTTTACAAATTTGAACAATTTTGGTAATACAATGCTTTCTGTAGTAATTACACACTTTGTGGCATGCAAATGAGGTGGAGCTCTGCATAGTTAAGTTAGAGGAGAGGATCTTCTCCTGTTCTGATTACTAATATCAAAATAAAACTGACTACAGTTTTAAACACACGTATGTGATGGTCCTGTAGAATATATACACAGATAAATACAGGGTTTGTATAAGCTGTAGTCACTTAGATAATAAATTACATGTATGTGGAATTCACAATGGCAACAGTCTTTTTCAGTCTGCCATTACCCCAATAAATTGGGCGCATAAAATGTCATTCCTGTACGTTGGGTTCACATTTAATCCATTTTTCTTCATCAGAATAATTTCCAATCTAAATTTCAGTGAATGGCAGCTCTTCTTTTGCGATGTTATAGGAGACGTTGAATTTTATTATCTCTGATTGCTCTGGGGACCTGATAGCTGCTGCTTGCCACTGAAATGCAGCCGGGAGAGGGTCCACTTTAATCACCTACTTATCGCGGCGGCATTAAGTGTTTTTTTTGTTTGTTTGTTTTTAAATATTGTGCTTTTTCTGTATCTTGCAAGTCACGTGACCAAATCGTGGCCTTTGCGATTCAGAAAATTGCATTTTAACATATTGCGATATTATTGAAAATGCAGGTAATTGTTCACCATTTAGCTTAGTTATCAATGCCATTAACATTGTGGTTTAGTTTTTGACATTGTTTTGGCTATGCTTTCTAACATGTCGTCATTGTGCTAACCGAGCAACATAAGCCTTTACAAAAGTGCCGCTTCAATACACTTGTTAGATAATGTTTCTTTACTGAGTGGTGGAAAATAATGTAAATAGAGAGCAGCGTCCCAGAAATGCAGTGAGACATGACGTAGGTCCCCTTCAAGGCCACATTGAGGTTGGAAGTCCTTCTAGTGGACAGAACATGTAACAACAACCACATGCTGATAGTGGCATTGACAGTGCATAAGCCTGAGTAGTGGAGTACATATTTATAACAGGTTGCATTTGATCATTCACTATTCAAATATTTTTGAATATTTAAAAAATGTAAAGCTGCAAGCAGCGTTGGATGGGCCCTCGCACCTCCTTGCACGTCAAGGTTACTGGCAAATGCACAGACACCACCTGAGGTCATTTGACGACAGACATTGCAAATTGTCACCAACGAAAAGGGAACTGCTGAGTTCAATGATACCTCACACAAGACTCTAGGTCAGGGGTCTCAAACTCAACTTACCTGGGGGCCGCTGGAGGTAGAGTCTGGGTTGGGCAGGGCCGCATCAAGTGTTTCACGAAAAATGTGTTTCAAGTATTCCAAAAAAAGGACAACTTATCCAATCTTCTTTAACAGTTCTTCAACATGAAAGTTTCTTCTGAACATGAATTGTCCCTCTGAATTTGAACATTCCTTTCTGAACATGAACGGTTCTTCAGAACATAGGCTTCTCTTGCCTACTCCTTGCTGCCAGAGAAGTTGAAACCCTCAGTATGGCTTGAAGATGTCCATCAGTAAGTCTGGACCTGTACTTGGACTTATTAAAGTTTATGGTGGAGAAGAGCTTTTCACATAGATAAGTGCTCCCAAAAAGGCACATGGTCCGCTTGAACATCCTGGAGAGCTCAGGGAAGGCACTTCTCTCAAAAATAGTCCAAGCTTTTCTGCATTTCCACTCACCTCCCTGAACTTGACTTTGAGTTCAGAATTGCACTGCAGGTCAATGAGCTCCATTTGTAGTACAGGAGGAGCATCTTGCACATCGAAGGAAAAGGGGTCAGCAAAAATTTGAAAAGTGTCTCTGTGTGTCTTGAAGTCACCACTGAATGGTGTGCCCACATCCATGAGTGCCTTGCATGCTGGGAAATAGCAGAGGGTTGTCTGAGAGAGCTGGGCTTAACACAAGTTTTGTGGAGATTGCCCTTACATTGTCATAGGCAGAACTGACAAGCTGCCCCTGGCCTTGTAACTTCTTGTTCAGTACATTCAGCTCCAGTGTGATATCAACAAGAACAGCTAAGTCCATGAGCCATTTGGGATCACTTAACACAGGAACAGCCATCCCATCCTTCTCCATGAAGGCTTTCACTTCTCTCATTTAAAAAAACCTCTTTAAGATGTTTCCCCAACTGAGCCAACGTACCTTGTGAAGTAGAGCACATCCTCATATTCTGACTCTATTTCCTCCAAAAAGGCGCAGAACTGCCGGTGCTTTAAGCCCCTAGGTCTGATATGGTTGATGCATTTCACATTGCCGCAAAGGGCCTGCTGATGATAATACAGTGCAGAGCAATGGCCTCCTCCACATGCTCCTTTTCCAGTTTACTTTGAAAAAGTGCCACCAGTCCATTTTTCCTTCCTGTCATTGATGGTGCTCCGTCGGTCGTTATTCCAGCAAACCGGCATCCTCAATAGCACCACACAGCTGGCGGAATATTCCATGCATTGGAATTACAGTGAGCAACTCCTCAATCACTTCAAATTTGTCGTCAACACCACGGACATATACTGCGATCTACGAAGTGTCGGAGTTGTCTGTGCTCTCATCAAGAGCGACTGAGTATGCACAAAAACTTTTGGCTTTCTCACGCAGTTGGTCATATTGGTTTTCTGTCAGGTCATAAATGCGCTCTGCTACTGTGTTAGCTGAAAGGCTGATATTGCTATAATGACCCTTATTTTCTGGACAGACTTTACTTGCAGCTAGTAACGTGCACTTTTGATGAACTTGTCTTCCTTGAACAGCTTTCCAGCCTTAGCAATCATCTCACTCACCATGTAGCTGCTGCTTCCTTCTTTGTTTGCTTTCTTGAATAAATCTTGTTGCCTCAATCAACATTTTTTTAAGGTTGGCAACCAGGTTCTTATCTACCTGGTATTTTGTATACTCCTCATGTCTAGTTGAGTAATGACGTCTGATGTTGTATTCCTTGTACACTGCAACTTTCTCTGTGCATATGAGACATGTAGGGGTGCCCCTGTGCTCAACAAAAAAATATTCCGTCTCCCACTTTCCCTGAAATTGCCTGTGCTCGTCGCCAACCTTTCACTTGCACTTTTTGAGAGAGACATGATTGGAACTGGATGATGTAATTTTTCAATCACTCAAACACGTTTCAAACAAGTGACTAACGTTGATACTTTCCCAGGTACTTAGCTAGCTTGACAACCTTTGACAACAAATGCCACTGTCAGGAGACTACTATGGTAACCCATAAGTGACGAGCGCAATGACAAAAAGTTTCAGAATGCGCGGGCCGCACTAACACTAAAGTTTGATGCAAGTAGGGGGCCACAAAATACCTAACATAGAAGTCAGCACAGTAAAATGTGTTGTTTGCATGACCTCCTACGCTTTAAGGTGCCCTGCCATACATTTTTTTTTTTTTTTTTTTTTTACTTTACTTTTTTGAAATATGTTAGGTCCATATGTGTTATGTTGTGAATGTGAAAATGAACTGCTACCTCCTCTGTCAGCTCTAGCCACTAAAAACAAATGAGAGGAGAAATTGGGCCAATTACAAAAGCTGATCAGGCTGACGTCATGTTGCCTGAGCTCATTACTAGGGATGAGCGAGTACAGCATTATCTGTATCTGTATACCACATGAATTATCTGTATCCGTATCTGTACTCGGACTTGGCGGGGCCTAACTCGGAAGTGGGTCGGGTTGTCTTGAAATGGGCGGGGCTTTAACCGGTATGTTACTTAAGCATGCAATTGATATGGGTTGATCAGAAATTGTTATATTTATTGCTGATTAGAAAACTATTTACATGACAGCATCGAGCTTCAGATCAATGGTGTTGTCATGGTAACAAACCATATACAGAACGTTTTGCAACAACGAATACAACACATGCGGTTGCAATTATGAAGTAAAATGTAATGAACAAGAGTTTTCATACTCAATATAACTTTCTTTTTTTAACTTAATTTTTTTATGATCAGTGTGATTTTTATTTTTATTTTTTTTGGGGGGTTATTTATTTTTTATTTCCACAGTGTGTGTGTGTGTGAGACAGAGAGAGAAAGAGAGAGGCTGCTGACAGTTAAAAAAATTAAATAAAAATCTCCGACGGCAGAGACTCATTTAAACCAAGCAGCATGTCTGAATCCCCACGTTAACCAGAAATCTACTGGTTACTATGGAAGTACTACAAACCGAAGTAAAAAAACAAACCTGAAGCTGAAGAAACCCTAAACGTTAACTGAACAGACCTGATTGACTGACGGAGCGGGAGGGAGAGAGAGAGGCCGAGGGAGCGCAGTTCTCCGTGGTGTGTGTGTGTGTGTGTGTAGGCGGGGGGGCGCTGTGACTATCACAGAACGCAGCGCGGCCAGTTGAGGAGATGTATAATCCGAGCACGGATGTTGACTCGTATTACTCGTATAATACTTGTACTCGGCAAAAGTGCTTTATCCGTACCAGATACTCGTTTCAGCAGAGTACTCGGCTCATCCCTACTCATTACTATTCATGAGCTCACCCAGTTGCGCTGGGTAAAGGATGCTGATAGCCAGGCTCTCATTGGCTAGCTGTTTGCCAATCAGAGTCAAGCAGTTTAGCTCGTTGAATGTTAATGAGAACTGGCACAAATCAAGCTCAGTTTTCATCCAGGCCCTCTATACTACACCAGAATGGCTTGAAAAAAGGTAACCAAGGCATATTTTCTGCAAAAAGTCCATGGTAGAACTTCAAACATTACCACAAAGTAATGAAATACATGTGGCAGTACACCTTTAATTGGCGATCACCCTTTTGTTTTAGTAGGTGAGAATTCAAGAGGCTTACTAGTTGACATGTTGGGTTGCCATTGATAATCTTATGAATGCTATACATTATATGAAGGTATACTTTGTAGATTTGGATGAGAAAGTTTTGCTACCACTTGCACTTCTTAAATAGTCTGGCCTGTGCTTTTCTGTTCTGATCCAAATCCCTATCTGGTCATATCTGGTTCACCATGGTCCAAACTGCAAGTGTTTAAAATGCTGGGACAAAGTCACTGAGAAAAGGGAGATTTATTTTCCAGATCATTCTGATCCAGTTTTTAAATACCGGGCCCCTAATGATTGATTTTAAAATAAACAACATTGAGATGAGGTTGAAAGAAAAAGCCAATGAGGGAACCTTGACTGAATGCATGTTTTGGTCAAACTGACGTATGTAATTTTCACGAATGCATACTTATAACTTAAATTGTCATTTTTTCACTCCTAATATATGTTGGTTAAAATGTACCTTTTTGAAGCATATGCTGTGTAATATAATCAAATTGATGAAGTAATGTTAATGCAACCTTTTTAGAGATGAAGCCCCTCTGATGTATTAAAAGAACCTTGATGAAGATTCAGATCTGAGAATGAAAATTTGCCAGACCATGTTAGCTGAGTTTTTGTGTTTACATTTCAGAATGCCATCGCTAATGCTTCATCGTTGGCAGAGGTGGAAAGGTTGAAAGGGATGCTGCAGGCTGGTCAAATCCCAGGACGTGATCTGCGACAAGGTCAGTGCTGACAAAATACTTTAGATGCACCGATTACAAGTTTTAGGCCGATTACGATCTTTCATTGAGTTTGACCAGCCGATACCAATTTTAGCCAATTCACAGCACACACCAATATTTATTTTCTCTTTTCTTCAATAAAGTTTATATTTTGCATAGAACATTTTCGAATAGATTATAAAACTATACATTATTCCTGGTGTAGGAAATTCACACACATCCAAAGTGCAATGTTATGGAAGAACCATTTTCTTTTCACATCCAATTTCCAACTAAAAACGTGATATATTTAGCAAACTTAACTCTTGTAGGCCTTTTGTATGAAAACAGGTAATGGCAATTCAATAATATATAAATTAAAAATTTAAAAAATCTAGCCTTGTATAATGATACACGAGCTACCTATGGTTACCTCGGTACAATCCAGCAAATAGACGGGATCCTAGGTGCGTTACGTGAGACGTGTCAAAGGCAGAGAGACCGCAGATAAACTGTAGCGGTCATATTTCACGGTATCCTCGTGAGTGCGGTTTTCAAGTTTAATTTTTTCAGCCTTAGAGGGCAGAGAGAGAGCGGCTGGTTGTTTGCCTGAGATTAGTAGAGTAGATTGAGCGGCAGTGCGCTGCTGCTACATGCATGACGTGCATAGCAGAAACCCTGCACGTGTGGTGCTGATGTTGCACAATGTAAATCATGCGGCGCCCGAGTGAATTTGACCGGCATAAAATCGGCATGTCAGACTTACCGGCAGGTCGCCAGTCATGGCCGATGACGTGAAAATCGGCCAATTCCAGTCACCGGCCTGTCCATCGGTGCATCTCTACTAAATAATATTCGATAAATACGATCAAACCTGGTTAATTAGTTTGAAGAATCAAGGTTTGTGAATCATTTTCGATTTGCATTAAGACATTTGGCCAGAATTCCTCACATTGCCTTGTGACAAAACTGTACTGAGGCAGCAATATTTAATTACGGTAGAAGTTTCTAAATGCGAATGGTTATTCAAAGCCTGATATCGTCTTCTGTGCCATTGTTCTCCAAAAAACTACTATAGGAACTGTTACAGAAAATTACTGGGCCTTCTTTTAGAAATGAAACAATGTATTTGAAAGCACTATTTTAGATTTGTCTTCGGTAGGAACCAGTGGGGTTTGGCCAGAATACAGAGTAGTGAATTCAGACCTTACAGTTTAAAATTATATGAATTTTTTTTTTTTTTTTTTTTTTTTTTTTCAAGAACATTGAATTTCGAGCAATTCATGTATGGATTTGGTCATTTGTACCATCAGGTCCAGCTGATATGGTGGAGGGAAGAAGAAGAAGAGGAAGAGGATGACACTGCACATATGGAGTCACATATGGGTGGAGGTCCTGGAGAAGAGATGATTGAGGGTGACCAGGTGGAGGATGAAGACATGGATGAAGAGCCACAAGTTAATGGCTCCTGAGTTCCTGCAAATA
Source organism: Etheostoma perlongum (assembly GCA_026937815.1). Classification (NCBI taxonomy): domain Eukaryota; kingdom Metazoa; phylum Chordata; class Actinopteri; order Perciformes; family Percidae; genus Etheostoma; species Etheostoma perlongum. The sequence continues at coordinate 28,496,099 of CM049371.1, forward strand.
TTACTTTTTTTTTTTTTTTTTCAGTGTGTAGATTTCTTGTGTTGGACATACATCTACCAGGGCTGTTTTATTTTGTATAATGACATACATTAAACTGATTTCTTATATTGCTGTGTGGGATCAATTTAATTTAATCAGTTTGCTAACATTCTCAGCCAATCTCACAGGTTCACTAACTGAAGCAAGACAGATGTGGTTACAAAACAAACTAGAACTGCAAGCAGTTACAACGGGGTCCAAGCCTCCCCGCGCAAGTCGTCCCCAGCGACTTGGGGAAACGTTCTGTTGATTATAGCGCCCACTAAGGGCCTATCTTTACCAAATTTGGCAGAGAGCCTCCGGACGGTGGGTGAAACTATCATTACAGGTTTGGTTTTGATAGCATTTGCTGTGGCAAAGATATTCCAATTGCAAATTTCCCATTTAAATGCATTGAGTGTTGAAATGAAAAAATGTTGATTATAGCGCCCCGTTAAGGCCCATCTTTACCAAATTCGGATCAGAGCATCCGGGGAGGATCTTGAATAATGCTCTAAAGTTGTGTAATGATACCATTTAATTTGGCCGAGATATGATATGAAGTGTATTTGGTAGCTTACAACAGAAACTTTGTTTGGTCGTCAAATGCGCACACAATTACATAGCAAAATTATTTATACAACTTTTTGATCTGGAGATGCTTTTCGTTTCTATCGCACGTAGGACGTTCGAAAAAGTTGGTTTTGCACAGAAAATAATGAAGAAACCCTATGAAAACAATAGGGTTCCACAGCCCTGCTGTGTGAACCGCGTAACCTTGCTACCGCGGTCCACGCATCCTTCGGGCTTGGACCCCTAATAATTTATTGATAGATAATTTATGACTGGGAGAGCCTGTAAAGAGGATGGTTAAAATGGTGAATTGATTTAATGATGTGATTTAGCAATCGGGTTAATATTTTAAAACGAATACACTCGCAGTTATGGCTTAAATTTATCAAAGGGGAAGTGTATTTACTAAGGGTGTTCCAACCAACTTTTGTACAGTTAACCTAAAAACTACAAATAAAAACAGTTAACCTAAAATACAAGCAAATCAAATGGAGTGTCCTGGAGGCACCAACAGATGTACTAAAATTATTAAAATCTATTGACCTACTAAGGCAAAACAGCAGCTGACAACCTTCACTCAAATGAACTCATTAGGCTAAGGGAGAGTTTATCACACCACGGTCCATTTCAGAAAGTAGGTTTAGTGAAAACTGAGTTTGTTAACCCTGAGATGAGGGAAACTTTAGGTTACTTAACGTAACCCCGGTTCTTTGATAACAGAGTGAGGTGTTTTACTATGGGAATAGCCTTGGCGTGACCAACTATGGAAACTCCAATGACACCACGTCTGTCTGTGACAGAAAAGGTCAAACTGTGCTGGGGCCACGCCCCCTCATATAATCACAGTCGACCGGCTCCTTACAAATCATTCCAGATAGGTTTCTTTCCGTGTCTCTGCAAGGAGGAACAAGTTGGTGAAACACCTCACTCTGTTATCAAAGAACCGGGGTTACGTTAAGTAACCTAAAGTTCTTTTTCTAACTGTGTTTGGTGTTTCGCTATGGTAGATATAGTAGGGTGACCAGACATCCCCCGGTTTCCGGGGACAATCCCCGGTTTTGGTGACCTGTCCCCGGAAATGTCCCCGTTTCACTGTGACTGACCCGAAATTGGAATGAAAGAAAGAAAACACTGACCAAACGTAGCCGATAGTCGCACACCCTACACACGCAGCCTCAAGACAGCCAGAGCCAGCGCTGCTCAGAGATGTTTCAGAAAGTCGTATTTTACGATGCTAAAATCACTGATGATTTACATGGAGTCTGGTGGGTTTAGCGAACGCAATTTCGCGGGCTTTTTATGTTTAAAAAAAGGATCTCAATCTTTAACAGATAGGTTGACCTTCTTAGAAATCCTTTCCATAATGTTGTCAGACACTTTGAATATTAATCTGAGTCTGTCAGTAGCAAAACGAGCACTTTAATGAATGTAAATAAAAGCTGGACAATTATCCTATTAACTTACATTGTAACTTTTTTCTCTGCTGCCGACTGCAGCAATCTCGTTTAATGCTGGGTCAATGTCAAAGAAAAAATATTTCCTCAATAGTTTTTAATATGTCCGATACTCAATGAGCTGTTGCAGAAACAAGCCTGACGCAATAAAGCTGTCAGATAAATGTGATCCAGTAAACATTACAACATTACCCTATGTGAAGTAGCAGCAGGGGTGATTCTAGGATCAGACCTTTAGGGGGGTCTCAGCCCCTAATAAGAATGGGGCCTACGTGAAATGTTATCATGTGTACATTATGCATAAATATCTGCACACCCATTACTCTCTGTGAAATATCTCACAAACTCTTCACTCAACACATGCATCAGTACAGCAAGCGGTTCCCGAGTAATCCGGTTTTGAAATTGCAACAAATTTTTTACATGGTCTCGAAAATTATAATGTATTCTCAACTATTTATGTTAGCACAGGCAATTTTGTAAATTGCTTAGCCAGTGTATCCCACCATAATGGTTATTATATTGCCAGATTCCTGACAATCCCACTTACTTAAATATCCCACTTACAAATATGAATATATATTTCTACTGGAATGCTTCCTAGTGACATTAATGCAAAAATATGAAGAAAAACCAATTCCACCTGTGTGTGCATGCTTAAAATTCTGAAGTGCAAACTAGTTCAGGCTACAGCACAAATATTTCCATCCATAGATAAGAACAATCAAGTCTAACCTCTGAATTTCTTTTCAAAGTGCACCAGATTGAGCGAACAGAGGAAGGGGCTGAGGAGGAGGGAGGTGCGAGCTATTCTCGTTTTGTTTGAAAATACTTTGAGCGTCAACAAGAAGCAATGTCACCCAACATCGCTTAGAGCACCTTTAAAATAGACAGGCCCATGGACCCCCCTTGTGCCCCAGTGCAGCTCTAGGTTTTGTGATGCCCCTGGGGCTGTGTCCCCGTTTTAAATTTTACAAAGATAAAAACATTACCTGTTTTGGAGGTATTTACGCTTCTGAGCTGAAAATGTCCCCGGATTTTGTCTGAGAAATCTGGTCACCTTAAGATATAGACCACTCCCGGATTGCCTGAATCTCCCGAAGCCAAATAACATTGGACTGAAAGTCACCCCAACCCGGGCGCCGTCACCTCCAGCACATACTGTGCCAGGGACGGTCCGGAAACATCGAGCCTGTAGAACCTCACAAAAGTGTGAGGCATAGCCCAGCTCGCTGCCCCACAAATTTCTGCCACTGAAATACCCCTGAAAAGGGCCCATGAAGTGGCCATGCCTCTTGTTGAATGAGCTCTCAGACCCCGAGGGGCCTGCAAACCTTTACACTCATAGGCCAATGATATAGCCTTCACAATCCAGCGGGACAGTAGCTTGCCCTTGTGGAGAGTAGCCCAAAACACGAACAGCTGATCAGCTTTTCTGAACACAGCCGTCCTACATGTGCAGGGCCCGGACAGGGCACAACATGTGAAGTCTTTTCTCCTCTCCCAAGCAGAACGGAGGCGGGGGGAAAGCCCAGAGCTCCACTGAGGGGCGCCTGTAGACTGACTCCACCACCTTAGGCACAAATGCTGGGTTGGGCCGCAAACAGACTTTAGAGAGCCCTGGGGCAAACTGGAGACAGGTTGGCGGAACAGACAAAGCCTGTAAGTCACTCACTCGCTTTGCAGTGGTTAAAGCTAAGAGCAAAGCCGTTTTAAGAGAGACAAACTTCATCCCTGCTGCCTCCATAGGCTCAAATGGGTGACGAGAGAGGGCGCCAACACGACCGACAAGTCCCATAGAGGAACCAGGGGCCTGGAAACTGGGAGCTTGCGGCGTGCCCCTTTCATGAAACGACAAACTAAGGGATGTTGCCCTACGGGCTTATCACCGAAACCCACGTGGCAGGCTGAGATAGCAGCCAAGTACACCTTAATTGTGGAGAAAGCTTTTCCTTTATCCATCAGTTACTGGAGGAAACACTACTGGTCCACCACAGAACACTGAAAAGGGATTGTATCCCTACGTTCGCACCACTCCTCAAAAACCCGCCACTTTCCGCTGTAAAGAGAGCGGGTGGCCCTTGCGCTCTGAATGGTGTCAATGACCTGTTCTGGCAGGCCTGATGCATTCAGGTTCCACCTCTCACAGGCCAAGCCCAGAGCGCTACACGGTCTGGGTGGGGGTGGTAAATTTCCCCGCCCACTTGGGAGAGAAGGTCTCTGTGTTTTGGGAGAGGCCATGGCTCTCCCACCAGGAGCTGTATTATCTCTGCCAACCAATGCTTGGATGGCCACCGCGGCGCTATCAGGATTAGCGACAGGCCCTGCCCCCTCACCCTCTCCAGAGTGGGGGAAATAAGACTGAGGGGGGAATAGATAGAGTAGCACGTTTGGCCACGGGTGGGCTAGAGCACCCAGCGGTGCATCTACGGCTGACAGAGAGAAGAACATTGGACACTGTGTGTTTTCTTGCGAGGCGAAGAGATCTATGGCTGCCTGACCGTATCTCCGCCAGACTTGTTCCACCACTTGTGGGTGGAGAGTCCACTCTCCGTACAGAGGATTCCCCCGTGACAGGAGATCTGCACCCCTGTTTAAAACACCTGGTACGTGTGTTGCTCAAAGAGACAGCAGTCTGACACTGCTCCACAAAATCACCCTGCGAGCTAACTTGTGTAGCTGCAGTGAGCGAGTGACGCCCTGGTGGTTGATGTACCACTGTGGAATTGTCTGTTTTCACTAAAACATGACGACCCTGGAGAAAGTGCAGGAAATGTTTCAGAGCCAGAAACCCTGCCATAAGCTCCAAGACATTTATGTGAGCCTGGGTTAATCTCCGGCTCCATGTGCCATTCACTGTTCTCCCCAACAATGTCGCTCCCCATTGTTGGAGCTAAATCCTGCTCCATTCTCAGGGCTCATTCAATTAGTAGTCAAAATCTCAGATGTTGATGTGTGAATCCATTTTATTACATAGGATATCCTAGAGATAAATACAGAGTCAACCTAACACGGCTCTCCCCCAAATTTGTCTGGCTCTCTGGCTCTTGCATCCCTAATCTTATTCACAAAGGGTGGGGTCTCTAGACCAGTGATGTGTCTGCGTGCTTATTCATTATCTATCAGTTGGAATGTGACTGAAAGTTTATGACCCTCAGGACTTGCAAAGCAGTTCGGCCATAAAGGGGGACTGAAACCAGAGACAGGAAGCGTCTTTAACATCATCAATTTGCGTCTCACACATTTAGGAGAGCTGGGTTATAAGAAAATGTACCAGAACATCTTATAAAACCGAAGTATTGCAAAACCACTTAATGCAACAAACAACAAACTATATACTTATAACAACAAACTTAATGCATTACCAACATGTCTTCATTTAGGTTGAAATAATGCTTTTACCTTTTAGCTTGAATGTATAATGCAAATCACACACAATGTTTAAGCACATATAAAATTTTAAATTCCAACATCTCCCTCTTTTGATCTCACCTCCGTGAGATCATCACCTAAATGTTTACTCATCCTGTGACCAGATCATAATATTGTCTGCATATTAAATCACATTACTTTCCAATACCTGATCTATCCCTACCAAATCATCTTTTCACACTTTATTGAAAATGTGAGGACTATGTTTAATCCATCTGTATTAACATAGTTGCCACCGATTTTGCTTGAAACTATAACAGGAAATTTAATGCAAATGTTACAAAATGTTATAAGACCCTAAAAAATGTAATTTTCCATGCCAAATTGCTTATATCCTTGAGGCATGTCTTAACCCTTCATACATGTTTGTTTACATGAACTTAACCTTTTTTGTAGAGTAAGAATAAGTAATTCTAACATATTAGGTTTTCCTAGTATTGTATGTGTCTTTTCAGAATGTGAGTCTGTAAGTGGCAAATCTCCCTTCACGTGCATCTGGTGTACCAGATCAGGACCGTCTCTCGCTCCCCCCCTTCTCCTTATCAGTCCATCTGCTTATCGTTGGTCCTTACCTTAGTGTCTTTGTTTATGGTGTAGCAGGCCTCAGGGCCACATGGTTGACCCCTCCAGAGCCCTCTCACCTCATCTTCAGCAAGGCCCCACTGCTTGATCTGCTGCGGTCCAGCACAGCACACTTACAGATGTTGCAATCACTATCAAACGTTTAGCCCTGGTTCACTTTTCATGTCACTTTGGGCCAAGAATCGCAGCCAGAACATGAACCTTTATGGTCTTTAGCTGTGCTGTGGTCTGAGGTGCTGTGATGGTTGTTTGTTGTTGTCATTCTTCTGGTGCAGTTTGTCACTGATCCTGCAGCTGGAGGAGCGAGATGGACCTGACTGACACACCGAGGCACTGTGTGGCACAAAACAGAACTCCTAAAAGCATTATCTTTCTTTTATCAATACTCATTTAGTGAATATCAGTCATTATTATAAAACAGCATTTCTTTCCCTCTTGCTTGTTTAACGCTATAAAATCCATACAAACATCCTAAAGAGAAACATTGGTTTTAGAACTTGTCTCTTCTAAGCCTCAGTTTACATTAAGGGTTATGTTTCTGCTCAAATTAAAACAAAATCGTAGATTAATATCCTTAATGCTATGGACACTGTATTATTGCTACTGTATCCCTCTTTTTGAGTTATGACTCCTACAATATACCTATTCATAATTATGTAGTAGTTTTAGCCATTAACACACTGTATTGCGTTAAAAGCTTAATCTTAATCTTAAAAGCAACAAAACAAAAAGTCAAAAAAGAAAAAAGAAAAGAATCACCCAAATAAAATGTTTCAACATCAACTTAATAGTTTAAACAGTTTGTCATATAAAAACTAAAAATACAAACAAAGTCCACAATTAAGCTTTACTGAAAAGCCCATTTGAGCACCACATCAAATATACATAGAATGGAATCTCATATCAGCTTGAATTGGTTTCAATCTTGTATCAACCAACAAATTTAGATGAATTAGAACAACAAGAATGTTTCTTTAATTTTCTATTTTTTTGAGTTGCAACAAAAATTTGTTCTAATTGATGTCTAATATGTTCTTTATGACCTGTAGTCCTAGTAACAGTAGAACCCACTTTTGCACCCAGTGGTTCAGTCTATTCAATTTGTTACCTGATATGAGAACATATCTCATTATACTGTGTACTTTATGATCAAAATCTTCACTGAGCTGCAGGTCTACTGCAACCCCTCTTTACTTTATGGACAACTCTTTTTTACCTTATCCTTCTCTATACTTGTGTGTGTTTTCTTGAAAGAACCCACACTTCAGCTGTCCTCTAGACCTCTGGAAAGAAAGAAGGATTTCTCTCTGTCAGGTTCAGGACACTTTATCTTACTAAATAAACATGGTCAAGCAAAGAAACGAGACGCAGACGGCAAAATGTGCAGTTTAAAGACTTTTGCAGCAAAAGGGTGAGTTCCACAAGAGCAACCTTCCTGCCAGCGTTGCTCCAGGGAACTACAACTAGAAAACTAAAAGCAAAGTCTCTTTATTGAAACACACACACACAAAGATTTACAGTTGTTGAGTCTAAAGCATCTGGTGTTTGGTTTATGCCTACACAGAAAAAGGAGGGCAGGGAGCAGATCGCTGGGGCGACCTGCCCTCTGCCTGACCTCGAAACTAAGACATACTATCTAAAGGATTTACAACAGAGTGAGACTTTATGGCGGTGCTAACAGCTTTAAGGAAAACATAGTTGGTTAAATGTGCATATAAGATTATAAAATATAAAGCATACATGAATATACGTTAAGCAAGATATGGATATATGATAAGCATGAAAGTAATGATTATTATATGAATATGAATGTATGAATTTAAGCATGCAAGGTATAATATTCTAAGACACTACTACAGAGAATTGTCTAATAAGGGACTTATAAAACGAATTTCTCTGTCACTCTCCTTTTTTTTTACTTTACTTTAAAGAAGTCTTAATCTATGACATTAATTCCAAAACGTTACTACAGTAGGGTCAGACATATTAATAGAAAGGAATATCATCATTTCACTGTTCTAAGGTTAAAGTCCCAATTCCAAACTGTAAATATCTTTCTAATTCTGTTACCAACAAAATTCCCCTAAAATATTGTGGATTGGAGAGGGGCGGAGGGGCTCGGGGGCGCGCATTTCTCATCTCCCTCTGAACCTTCTGTTAACACGGTGGTATCTTTGCGCACAGTCACTGCCCCTTCATGTGCGTTTACTGCTGGTTAAATTCAATGTGTGCCAACCGGAGAATATGGTGGCGGTCTTATGGCTGGATTTTTTGGAAATGACCAATGATCATTTTTCTGTCCCTGTGTTTTATCAACCTTGTCTTCCTTATCTTGTGTCCGAGTGTCCCTTTTGGGGTGTGCTGCTCCCTGCATGAGCATTAAAAGGCCTTGGAGAACAGCATGTTTACCTTCTACCTTCATTATTTTATTTCTCAATTTGGCACATAATATGAGACCCGCGGTTTTGGCTTCATCCTCTAATTTAGTTATATTATCCTGTAATTTATGCATCCCGTCCCACAGTGGACGGAACCACGGCTTCTTGGTATTTGTTGGGTCTTTTTATACTACAGGATCTAAAATGTCCTGTGCTTGTTTTATGCGCACATCCTTGTCTTTTGGGGTGCTCACGTCCTCATGTTTCAACGTTACCACGGTTTATACGGTCCTGATTCCAACAGCCCCTCCTCCTGCGTCTTAGCCTCCGCCTATTCCCTTTTTAAAATTTTTTTTTTCATTTTTCATACTACCTTCATTTCTATTATCCAATTTAGAAATTACTCTTTGTGTTACTCAGACACTACACCTTCATGTATCCCCTGTTTGAAATACACTACCTTTCATCTGACTCACCAGACTACCTTCATTTCTATGGCCCAATTTAGAAATTACTCTTCACTCTCCGGACGCTACACCTTCATGTATTCCCTCTTTGAAATACATTACCTTTCGTCTGGTTTATTAACTACTTAGCTACTCTTCCCACTACTAATTTTCCAATTTAGCGGTGCCCTTCATGCTCACTTCATAGAAAAATATCCCGTGCGCAAGGGATATCCTCCTGTAAGCACTACATCTTCGTACCTATTTTTAGCAAGTACTACGTTTTCAACTATATGTTACAAATTAAAATGTAAAACTTTTTCACACATTATCTTATCAAATTTGTCAATTTTAGCTAGGATTTTACCTAGGATAGAGGCACGTTCCACATTCAGATTTTGTACATATCCAATGCTGCAGATTTGATATTAACCATTAACCATCCTGACAGGGACGTGTCCGTTGTCATGGTCACCCTGGATGACACCGCCCCAAGCGGGACACCTGATGCGAGAGTCACCGTGTCTCTCCACGGGCGGAGGGCTGCTATGCACGCCTGCGTTATCTTCACCCTTCGATTGAGGTGACTGCATGGGCACATGTGTAATGCTGCCACCTGTTGAGTTTTAAAAAGTTAAAATGTCTGAAGGAGCCAGGTTAGAGAAATATGCATATCTCTGTCCCCCATTTCCCCCTCTATTTCTCTGACTGTAAAGAATTGATCTGGTCAAGTCTGGCATTTAACATATGCAAAGGAGTTTCCTGCAACGCAACAAAAGGTGGCCTGGTGTCTCCTGTCCCCTGGGGTCTTGGTCTGGGCTAAGACAATACAATGCTAATTAAACTGTTGATGTTAGAGTTTCACATTTAAACAACAGAACCTTTTGCTTTGCAACCAAAAGCGACCCCCAAAGGGGCAGAGTTGAGCGGCATGTTTATTCTCATTGTACTGCGAAGATGCCCTCGGCATGCTGTCATGACGACGGCGGACCAATGAGAATAGATTTGACTGTGCCAGGTAAAAAGGAACCGCCCCAAGGTGCAGGGGATAAAACTGTGTGATTTAGGAATTTTCAATACTGGTTTCACGTGACTCCATCATGGGGGAGCATGGATCCAGTCCGCTGTCAGCTGCAGTGTTATTATGTTTGTTTGTCTCTGTCTTTGTCTTATCATCCTCATCATGCTGTTGCAATAAACCTGTTCTTAATTCCCAATTTGACCCTCAGCCTCCTTCCTCAGAGATCCGACTGAACGCGATGTTACTTTTGAAAAATCTTAACACACCCAACGCTGAAAATCTCTCATCATTAACAGCCCCAAATGTACCACAGACACTACTGACGCCATCAGGTCGAGCAGGCGCAGGCATAGTCTGAACGGCACGACAGTGCCCCAGAGGCGCTAGTCTCCCCTGTGACGCTGGTAGGAGAGGGAGTTTATTTTGAGACCCAAATACGCCGTACATTGCGTGGGTTCTACTCGGCTCTTTGCCCAGTTTATGTTGAACCCCAAATCCCCCGAGATGAGTTATCACCGTAATGGAATCTCTGGCAGCCTGCTCCAGAGAGTGGGAGCAGACCAGATAGTCATCTATGTACAAAAATATTCTGATACCGATCCTCAACGGAGACAGCGCCGCCTCCACACACCTGGTGAACACCCTCGGTGCTAATGACAGCCCGAATGGGATGGATTTGTAGGCTCTGCCCTTGATATGCAAACCTGAGAAATTTCCTGTGTGCGGGATAAATTGCGATGTGGAAATATACATCTGAAAGACTTATTGTTACAAACCAATCCCCCGGGCGGATTGAACGACAGAGCACTTTGTGTGTTAACATCCTGAAGCGTCCCATGTCATCCGTCCCGTCTCATGCGGTCCCGTCTCATGCCGAGGTGTGTCCAACGGTAAATTCAGAGGGTCAAAAATATGAAATCGCGAATAATTTTCCAGATGGAGTCACGGGTAAATTTGTGACCACATTTGTTAAAATCAATTGAAAAACGTTAAAAACTGTTAAAGTAACAATTTTGCCATACATATAGTTTGCTCATTTCTGAATGTTATGGTTGTGTTGACAAGATAAATGAAGACTATCGTCTGGAATAAAATAAGCCTGCGTCAACTAGCATGCTAATGAATAAAATACTTTTATATATATATATACTTTTAAAAAATATGTCTACAAGACAAATGCAGACTATCAAACTGATGAATAAAACACTTAAAATATATGTCCGTCTATAAAATGAATGCAGATTATAGGCAAACTAAAAAAATCCTGCCATCCCCGAGTTTCTACTTTTCAAAATAAAAGCTCGCATCTGGAATAAAATACAATCTCTCTTACTTTTCAAAGTAAAAGCTTCCGTCAACTATCATGCTAATTAATAAAATATTTGGTGTTTTTTTTTTAATATTTAAAAATATATGTTTGTCTCTAAAATAAATGCAGATTATAGGCAAAAAAGAAATTCCATCTATAGCTGCAACTTTGATCCAAGTTTCAGCCATAGAAGGAATTTCTCTCCCGCAAGAGGTCAAGCATTTGGTTTTGTTTTTATTTCTTTTTCCCCTTTCATACAATAGGCTACAACACAAAATACAATAGAACTGCTGGCGCGGAAGTGGAAGAAAAATACATCGCATTCTGGCCCAAGGCCGTGGCAGCAGAGATACGCAGTCGAATGCAGGACGGGTCCAAGAGACCTGAAGGCAGAGGCCGCGGTATTAAAAAATAAAACCGTATTCTGCCCCGGGGTCTCAGAGACCCAACAGCATTGTACCCCGGGTCTCAGAGACCCGACAGCCGAGGCAGCGCCAGCAGAGCTCTACAGTCGAATGTTCTCGCCATGCTGATAAGCAGTCGTATTTGCAGCAATGTCCCAGTGAAGTGTGAAAACAATATAGAATATAAAATTAAAAAGAGTCTTGGAAAGAGTGTAACATGTTTATTTTTGTATTCTCATTGTGTGCAGATCCTTATCCCTCCTCAGGAAATGCTGCCGTTAGTTGGCAGAAATGGCTGCGTCGCTGATGCAGGTTTAATCAAATGTAGGCTACATTATGGAACAATACAACCATAACATTGAGAAATGAGCAAATTATATACGGCAAAATTGTAGCTTTAACAGTTTTTAAAGTTTTTCAATTGATTGCAACAAACGTGGTCACGAATTTACCCGTGACTCCATCTGGAAAATTAGTCGCGATTTTGTATTTTTGACCCTCTGAATTTACCGTTGGACACACCTCGGCATGAGACGAGACCGCATGAGACAGGACGGATGACATATATCGCTCCAGGCTGCAGCCATACCCGTCTCAAGCATTTCGCCCTTGGCTCTGAACCTGGATGCGAAAATGCATGCTTTATTTGTTTTCCTTTTGAACATGGTAAAAGTGCTTGGTAACACTTTAACACTCTGCCCGACGCTTCTGCTCTTGGATGAGGAGCGAGAGAAACTGAGAGGGGTCCCCTGGAGAACTGTGTAACGCCAGGGACCCTGAACCACAAACCTCAAATCTTTGCTCTACCTCTCCAACCTTCCTCCTCTTTGTAGGGGGGTGGAGAAGCTTGGGGGGTTAGGATGGCCGCTTCTTTTTCCCCTCTCCAGGGTGGGAGTGGCGATTCTTCGCTGCCACAGCCGCAAAGGAGTGTTTCCCCCCATGTCTTAGAATTGTCTGACCAAGACTGCTGTCCAGTCTGCGGACCAGTGGCCTGCCTCTGTGGCCTTGCAGCCCCATGCGGGGCAGGCAGAGATCAAAGGCTTTACCCTCCTGCTTTCTGAGGGTGCTGGCCTCTCACATCTTCGCCAGAGCTGGACCAAACAGACCTTTGGTGGGGTCACCAAAGACTCCCGCCTTCTGTGTGTCACTCAGGCCTGATAGGTTCAGCCACAAGGCCCTCTCACCTGCGACTGCGAGCCCCATTACATGGCCGCAGCCCTGCACTGCACCCCGTGAGGAGCGCAGCACCAGGTCATTCACCACACAGATTTCGTCCTAGAGAACCGGGTTAGGGGCACCTGAGTCCAGCTGGCGGCCCATGTCCTCCAGGATTTCCGCCTGGTATGCACCCAGCAGTGTCATTGCATTCAGGGAGCAGATTGACTGCGCTGCATATCTGTACATCCTCTGAAACATGGAGACGGTGAGTCGCTCCATCTTGTTAGGCAGAGGAATGCTGTGGGAGGCTGAGAGAGAGCGGCGGCGGTTTGGGTGGAGGTGATGAGCCACTGAAGGCTCCACTGCTGGGGGTTTGGCCTGCCCCAGTGCCCCCATGAGAAGGCGTGGCCCCAGCACAGTTCGACCTGTCTGTGAAGACCTGTCTGACAGACGTGGTGTCATTGGAGCTTCCATAGTTGGTCGATAGAGGTGTAGAATAAAATAAAGTTTAAATGTTTCATCACTATGTAATTATACATGTTATAATGTATTAAAGATGTATGCTGCAGTTGGGTTGAAAGATAGGATCTAATTCTGTGATTCAGGGGTGTGGGTGCCATATCATGCTGTGTAATTACCATTGTTTGTCCTAAGAAAGGAAGATCAAGATGACCCTTTTGTGTCCTCACCTACCCCCTCTCTCCTTCATCTCTGTCTCTGTCCATATGGTTTGGAACAAAAGACTATTAACATATAGAAAGATACTGTTTGCTCCACAAAAGGGAAGTAACCATCTGTCTCCAACCACCTGGTGTCTCAAGACTAGGCTAAGACACTGGATTGCTGATTCACTGTATCATGTTAGACCTTCTCACTAACATGATAATTACCTTTTGATCTATGTGTGAAAACGACCCCAAAGGGGCGGAGTTAGAGCATGTCCTTCCTAATTGGACAGCGAAGAAACCAACCAGACTCGTCCTACTTGTGACCATGGCAACAAAGAGCCAATAAGGAGGGACTTTACTCACAAGGGGGAAGAGAACCGCCCCTGGAGTAGAAGGAATATAGGTGGGAGGGAGACGAGATTTCGGGGCGAAATAAATGTGAAACTTTCGAGTGTAGCAACTATTTCAAGCCTGCTGCAGCGTAATTCCTGTGCTTTGACTTATCATTTTTGTTTAATAAATCTTTGTGTTAACCTTCCATTGGACCCCAGCCTCCTTCCTCAGAGATTCAACGAACACGTAGTTAGTTAAATCTAACAGAGGCGATTCCCATAGTGAAACACCGAACGAAGTTAGAAAAAGAACTCTGGGTTTTCTTTCAGAAAGAAGGTTAATCAAACCTGGGAAAGAGGCGTAACTCCAGCCAGTTTCAGAAAGAGGGGTAACTGTCGGTACACGATCCGTCCTGCCTGCACGATCCGTTCTGCGCATGTGCACTATGTTTGCGCATGCGCAGATGATATTATGATAAACGCGGATTTACGACTGTCTGTTCCCACCACAATCTGTTCCCATAGACAGTTAAGGAAAGTCTGTTTGCCTCCACCGGAAAGCTAACGTTTGCTTAGCTAACAGCTAATTTGGCTAACAATTAGCTCAGACAGATTGTAAAATACCCTCAAAAGTTAAAATAACCGTTTGAATATATAACAGCTGTTACGTCTGTTCTACTTTACTTGTGCTCATTTAAAATACAATCACTAAATACTTGTCTTTATTATTACTGTAAAGTCTTAATTTAGCTGTAGCCTGCTTTACCCACTGTTTAGTTTGAGTAACGTTATTTTAGGATGAATCAAGCTGTCAGCTAGCGGTTAGCCGAATTAGCTGTTAGCTAAACTAACGCTGTTAGCTTCCCGGTGGAGGCTAACAGCAGACCGCTACTGTGGAACAGATCGTGCAGTGCCGTGAATCCTCGTACATCATGATTATCATCTGCGCGTGCACGAACATATTGCACTTGCGCAGAACGGATCGTGGAGGCAGGACGGATCTTGTACCGTGTCGTGAGATGAGCCAGGTCTGCGCAGAATCAATCACCGGTGATCGGCGCCCGTTGCATGTTGGTTAGATTTGTGTCCGACTTGATCCTGACTTGCTCTGACGTCATGCACACGTGGGCAACGATAATCTCACGAGAGCAAGGCGGCCGCAGTTCTGAGACGCAGGCGGCGCAGCTGCTTTTCACCGACTGCAAGAGCCAGGCGGACCCAGAGCATGCGTGGAAACGCCGGCCTCTCAGCTGATTTAACACCTGATTGGTTTACAACATGATGACGTTTTATATAAACTTTTTATTATTTTTTAATCGGAGGGATTTTAACTGGTATTTGTCTGATTTAAAGACTTATTCTGTACAGAACACATGTTGTGTGGCTGATAGTCAGAGAGACTAAATCTGATCAGATCACTGATCATCTCCAGTCTGTTGTTAATTAAAATCAGCAACAGATCTCATATAGAACATTTTGAGAGCTACTCTGTCATAATTAAAACAACTAGAGACTGGGTACCAGATGATATGTGGGTCTGATTATATTTTATTAAATCGGAATCGCACCACAGCGTTTTTGTCACTTCCTGTCCAGTCTGAAGGCTGCTGGAATCACTTCTTGTCCAGCCTAAAGGCGGCTAGAATCAGCTGGAAACTGTCCGACTTTACCGCAGCTTTTTGTCACCGCCCCCGCCTGCTGCCGCCTGCTCTTGTCTACTTTACAGGCGAGACGCAGTTCATCTCGAACGAGCCTAGTAACTTTGGCTGCGTTGACGAGGGACGGAGTAAGGGACGAGCCACAGACTGTGATATACAGTCTATGGGCGGGATCTGACCAGTGTTGCCAACTCCACTTCTTATAAGCAACTTTATTGGCTCTTACCCAGATGGCAACGAGTACTAGCCAATCAAAGCCAGAGCAGGGAAATCTGTTTTTTTCTGGTTAGGAAAATGCGCGAGTAGCGACTGATGGTGACTTGAATGCAGGAGAGTTTTTGGATGAATAAATGTGGGTGAAATACAGGAAGAAATATCACAAAGACTGGTAGAAAGAGAAAGGAGTAAACGAATGGATTCAACTCGTCGTGGGGAAGAACTCAAATGTGTATATTTGATATCCCATCAGTTTTCAAATAAACTCTAATGAGTGTACAGTTTACCAATCTGTCCACATGGATGTAAATTGATAATCCGTCACCACGGAGTGTAAAACCGTGTACACACTTTATTAGGGGTCCAAGCCCGAAGGATGCGTGGACCGCTGTAACGCAAAGCGTACGCGGTTCACACAGCAGGGCTGTGGAACCCTATTGTTTTCCTAGGGTTTTTTCTTTTCCTTATTAGGGGTCCAAGCCCGAAGGATGCGTGGACCGTTGTAACGCAAAGCGTACGCGGTTCACACAGCAGGGCTGTGGAACCCTATTGTTTTTGCTGAGTTTTTTTTTTCCATTATTATTATTATTCTTCCCCGCATAAAACTGCCGCTGCAGCCTAAACCGTACATGGTGGCGACGCGTCATTTTCAGGACTGGTCCAAAACTCCGCCATGATCTCAGCCGCAAAAATTGACCCACGTCCACCACTGGACTCCACTAAAGTGAATTACTAAAGTGAATTACTTGAAATTAACAGGGTAGCTGACCTGACTTACCGAATATTACACATGTGGAACACTAGGTGGCGCTACAATGACGTCAAACGTGTTTTTGCTTATAACTCCTACATTATACATCACACATTAAAAATCTTGATGTCCACGTGTTCACTACATCAAGCTGAGTCACATGATATAGGCCACGCCCATTTTCGTTTTAAATTATTTTCGCAATATTGCGACAAGTGAAAACCAACTTTTTCGAACTCGTCCTAGGCCATGCAACAGATCTGCACGAAACCTGGTGGATAGCATCTCCAGATGGCCCTGACAAAAATTTGCATAAAGAATTTTGTTACGTAATTGTGTGCACATTTGACGACCAAGCAAATTTTCTGTAGTAAGCTACCAAACACATATCATATCATATCTCAGCCAAATTAAAAGGTATCAACATATGACTTGTTAGCAGTGTTGACCACGCTTTTCGGATGCTCTGTACCAAATGTGGTAAAGATGAGCCATTAGGGGGGCGCTATAATCAACATTTATTGGTTTCGTCAAAACACTCAATGCATTTAAATGGGATATTTGCAATTGCAATATCTCTGCCACAATAAATGCTATCAACACCAAACCTGTGAGGATTGTTTGGCATGCCGCCCGGAGGCTCTGTTCCAAATTTGGGAAAGATAGACCATTAGGGGGTGCAATAATCAACGTAGACAATTTTGGGCCATTTTATCAAGGTTTTGTTTCCAGCCTAGGAGACCAGAGTTTTTCGGGTTACTGCGCTATTAATCCGTAGTGTTACGTGCACCTCTCCGTATTTCCGACGTTTGCCACCCCACCGTTTCGCTTTGGGTTCCGCTTTCGTGCGTTCCCCAGGTCGCTGGGGACGACTGCCGCGGGGAGGCTTGGACCCCGTTGTAACTGCTTGCAGTTCTAGTTAGGGGTCCAAGCCCGAGGCTGAGTGGACCGCGTGAAACGCGGTTCACACAGCAGGGCTGTGGAACCCTATTGTTTTCCTAGGGTTTTCTTCTCCTATTTTCCATTATTCTTCTCCGCATAAAACCCATACTGCAGCCTAAACCATACATGGTGGCGACGTGCCATTTTCAGGACTGGTCCCAAACTCCGCAAAGACCTCAGCCGCAAAAATTTACCCACATCCACCTCTAGTTGGTGCTATAGCAGAAAAACGCGCTTGGGCCTATAACTCCCAAACCGTACATCCAATATTAAAAAACCTTATATCCACGCGTTCCCTGGATCCTACTGAATCTCGTGATCTAGGCCACGCCCATTTCCGCCTAGACTTTCATATGTGAAAAATCGCAATTTATCGAAAACCAACTTTTTCAAACTCCTCCTAGACCGTGCAATGGATTGGCACGAAACTTGGCACATAGCATCTCCAGACCGACCTGACAAAAAGTTGCATAAAGATATTTTATAGAATAAAAATTGCACATATTACATGCAAACAAATTTGTTGGACATTAGGAAGCGCTATAATCAACGTTTATTGGTTTTCAAAACACTCAATGCATTTTAATGGGAAATTTGCAATTGCAATATCTCTGCCACAATAAATGCTATCGATACCAAACCTGTGAAGGTTGTCGACAATCCCGCTCAGAGGCTCTGTACCAAATTTTGGTAAATATATAATATACATAGAACATTTCCCCGGGTCGCTGGGGCAAGAATTAACGACCTTAGAGACAGAATGAACGCACAATTTAATCGGCTATTAAATGAGGATGGTCCGGAGGAGGAAACTGATGTTTTATCGAGGCAAGATATGCACAAACTTCTCTTAATTTTTATTACGTTATGCCACTCTAGTTTTGTATTGCTTAGCAGCACCCGTCTGTTAAATTGGCGCCTTTGCAAGTGGCGTTGTAATGTATTTTTTTTATTTATTTTTGCAGCTCTCTCAAAATGGTCTGTTATCCCTATACTAACAGCGAAAACAATGATAAAGCAGGTCAAATAGCTAATGCATCATTTGTACAAGGTGAGCAGAAGATAACAAAAGCTAGCGTGGTAAGCTAGCGTTACCAATTAGTAAGAACTAACCCTAGTGTAACGTTGATTTATATCGGTAGCGGCCTCTTCATTTTCCGGGAATTATTCTTTGTTTTACCGTTGTATCCCGCCAATATGCTTTTTAAATATTTTCCCTTGAATGTATGTATTTTCAACAGTTCTAATAAACTACTTTCATTATCCATGAAAATGTTTCAACATTTGATGGTGCATTGTTGACTTAGATTTTTTTGTTTTTAATTAATTGAGACATTCTTTTTCAATGCAAAAGAAACTGAAGTAATGCAATGAATTCATATTGCAGATTACAGTTGTTTAGAAATTTGGAAAGCAGTGGACCATTACGCCGTCGACGAAGGAGCTTAGCAAGGCGACAAATAACTTTTAAAGTTGCACTACTATATATATACTATAGGATTTTATCTAAATTTGTCTATCCTATATGGCCTGATTATGCATGTGTTGTCATTGTTTTGTTTTCTGTGTTCTCAGGATGTCAAAGGTCTGGCTGACATGATGTTTTATCTTTCTGTTACAAACTCCTCATGATTGAACTGCAGGAAAAGATGGGCATTTTCCAAGGAAGACCAGGGCGGCTCCTTTTTAGCTATGACCAACGAGCGTTGGAACAAAACAAATTTTACACTGAAAGTTGGTGGCCTGGTCCATAATCCACAATGGACCAGGTATCTGATGCCTAAACCCAGAGTCTGCTAATGTGTGGCCAGAAGCCTGAGATGACCTCCTTTGACCTGGATATTTTCCAGGATTTGGAGTTGCAGATAAAGCTGGAAAATGTATGTTATAGTCTTGTTTTAAAATAGTAACGTATTATTTTTATCACTTGTATCACCATCTTGAAACATTGTCTAAACATTTTTTGTCCACTGTAACCTTAAGCTCTATATTGACTACAAATAACTCATTTATTGGTATACTCAGGTTGTGAAAAGCACCAATGAGGAGCTAGAGGAGCTCAAATGCACATTGGGAGACTGGATAGCGGACTGTGGTGTGCCAAACATTTACACAGCCTTTGTGAGGGACCTGCCTACAATTCACGGGCAAATAGTTACCCATTACTTGTACCACAGGTAAATGAACAACAACAAAGGGATGGGGTTCTAAGCACACTTGTATAGCTGGATTTGGAACACAGTGCTTCGAACCATATACTTTGATGTAATCTCATTTTCTTCTGTGTAAATTGGAGGAGTTACTGAATATTAACCAGTAAATGTTGTAGTCATGTCTACCATTTTTGTCACACTGTTTGTCACTATTTGCTACGGAATGTGTTATTGATGTGAAAATATTGATATTAATGTGTTAAGGGTGGCCAGTATGGTCCAACAATTCATTGCTGGGATGAATTCATGTGGCCAGATGTGGGAGATGGTGGCGATGAACTGGAGAGAATTCCTCCCACTGTTCACAAACACAACACAGAAACTCTCCAGGAATGACATCAGGAACCTCTTCACTATATCCTGGAATCCACAGGGCAGCAACCACAGAGAACATGATGAGGAGACTGTCTTACAGTGGGAGTGCTGGCTGATGTCCATTCAAGGTGTGTGATACTAGCTGTTTGTAATAAGTACAATTGAATATTTTCGATGCAATGCCTTTATCTGCTACCATATAAAAATTATGATCTTGAATGCAGTGCCTCTCAAAAATCATATACTATATGGATCCCTCACACACACACACCTGGGAAACCCCTGAATACTGAATGTACATTCTCTTCAAGTTTTTGTATACAACTATTACTAGTTCTTTTAATGACCATGTGATTGTACTGTTTGTATGTGTCTCAGCAGAAGAGGAGATGGATATTTCTTTCGAGGAGTTGATGGTATTTGTCACAGGGGCAGATTCTGTCCCCCCTCTTGGGCTCCCGAAGCAATGTGAGGTTGACTTCTATAATCAGGAGGATGGGAGCTGCCGCATTCCATATTCGTCAAACTGTAGCCTTTGCCTCTTCCTCCCGAGAGGAGTTACAGAAGAAGACAACTTCAGAAGGCTTATGTTCCTTGCCCTGAAAGGGTCCCTTGGTTTTGGGAAGGTGTGAGGGACATGTAGCTGTTTGATTTGAGTCAGAGATGATGTATAAAGTCAACTGAAGCACTTCTTGCAAATTTCCACACGCACGCACACACACATATACACACACAATTCAAATAATTGACTAGCACCTCCCTCATCAAACCAAGTCCCCACCCCCTCAACCGGCAAAGCAACTCTATCTATGCACTTGACAAAAGTACCTAAAATGAGACCAAGGTAAAAAGTTGACAAATATTTTTTATACTACTAGAGACCCTGGCCAGAATATTTCACCTGAATTGATGATTAAAAAAATGACAGAATTTCAATTCCATGCAGTCATTTTTGATAATATAAAAATTATATATTCTCTCCCTTATTTTGGAGTATTTCTTGGAAAGTGTTTATCCAAAGGTTTCTAGGCTCCACAAATAATTTTTTGTTTTTTTTTCATTTAAGAAAATTGTGGTGCATTGACATTTCATGGCTTTAGTGTACTTTTTCTTTTTTTGAAAAAGATTATCTTTGAAAATGTTATTCCACTGGTGGGCACTGCACTGTGGAATTTTGTTCGCATTCAAAAAAACTAAACGGTTGCGTAATTTATTTTAGACCAACACTAATGTTCATATTTGTTTGTAAAGCTGCTGCAGCTATCAAGTCAGCTGTGCCTTTGTACCTAGCTGTCTATCAAGAACAGACATGTCTTGACTAAATGGATGAGCTTTTTGGGGCGTCGTGACATTTAAATAATAAAAGTGAGGCAAAATGCTGTGTTATTTGTTACTTAACTGATTGTTACCTGGCTGCTCACAATCAACACAACACACAACCCAGGTTTAGCTGTAGTTTGAGGGCCTTTGCTGCATTCATTTAACTGAAACTGTCATTAGTAACAGTAACCTCAACATGTGTCTGTAGAAATCAAAAATAAACGTAAATTGGCTTAAGTCATTCATTTAACTGAAACTGTCATTAGTACTGTGCTTAAAATGATGAAAGTGGATGTAAACCCAGCTTTCATGAGGCCAGGAAGTCCATCCACAATGTCACGAAGATGGCTGAAATGATCATCAGATATGCTCTTTGTGGAGAAGTTCTACCAGACCAGGTTTCAAGGTGCATCATGTAGTAACACTTGCTGTTCTGCCTCCAGCGGTCTGATCGTCTGTGCTGCTGCTTTCAGACCAAAACCTGCACAATGAAAGCTTCTACGCACAAGCTGTGCATTTGGTGAACAGTCAGTTGCACACATCAATATAGGCTACTCCCAGTTGACAGCCTTGCATTTCACTAGTTACTTTATCATCATTAGGCCACTTGTACTCTTACCTACATCTCCTTTCACCAACAAATGTAGGTACGTAAGTATAGGCCTAAGCATGTTGGTCGACTTGTTCCATAAATACATTGTTGGTACAGATGTATACACTTGTATACACAAGTCTTTAAAGCCTTGAAAAAGAATTTCTCTAGAAATTAAAATATACAAAGAATGTATGTGTACTGTAAAGTCAAGTCCTTAAAACGTCTAATGTATTGGTAGTGTGTGAGTGCCCCCTAGTGGAGTTATTGTATTGTGTTTGGATTGTGCTCTTCTAATCAACTGGATTGGTTCTATAAAAATAGGGGGAAACACTGATGTTATTTACTTAATAACAATACAGCGAGCTCAATCAAAACTAGACCATTCATTTTGCAAGGTGAAAGTCTCATGGTTTTAATTTTTGGAGGTTAGTAGCTGTATTGAAATAAATTTAAGGAGGATCGGGGGTTGGTCGGCACTCAGGAAATGATCACACTGGACTCAGGTTAGAATGATACAATATATGGCGTTTATTGTCAATCTCAACCCACAATCCCTCACACTTGGTTACACATAAACAAACAGAAAACGAAGCTTACCGTCGCCAATGGGTGGAGAGCCAACACCCCGGTAGATCCCCTGTGCAACCATCTGGGCGTCTCGTACGCGACCCACAGTAGACTCTACCAGAGCGCAGGGACCCCCTGCTCTTTATAGTTTTACCAATGGCAGACTGCGTGTAAGCCTGACGGGCCAAGTCAGGCTCACAGGCCCCCCTTTCCCACACTAGAGCCTTTGGCGTACAGCAAGTCTCACAGAAAAAATAAAACAATATTTGGATTACACAAGTGTTTCATCTCTCGTTATTTTGCACTTTGGTCAAAGTGACCCAGAAAAGCATTTTGATTAAGTCAGATTCCTTCAGATTAACACCCACACATTCCTTATTTTGGGAATTGATCAGAGCAACACCAAACTGTGATGATTTTACTATCACATTCCACTCTTGATGCTCTTCATCAATTCACAAAATTTTCCCATGTTAACCCTCCAAACCAATCTGGGAAAGGAGGATTATTAAGCAAATCATGAATTACCAACTCCCATAATTCCTGCAAAGTGTGCCTGAATTGTTGCTGTTATAGGCTCCAAAAGCTGAAATTGTTGCCCACGGTTCCAATTGCACCTCCAACTCTAGTCGTCCAAAAGCTCCCAGGTAATACTTTAACCAAACCCTCATCTCATACGTTGAAAGATTACCCATTCCACCTCCTTGCGAGTGCGTCGTACATAATAACATGTGGCAAAATTACATAGAGTCAAAACACATATGGCTATTATAAGCAGTAATAAAGGTGGCACTAATGTTGATTTAGCGGTTACAGACATTCCTGAAAATATATCCCACCAATGATGGGCTGAATTCTGTCTAACAATTTGTGCTGTGTGCACAACTTCATCCTTGCAATCAATGTGGATATCATCAGACTTGTGATGTTTGACCTATGTGACCTCACTAACCTTTGTATCATCGCTCCAGTGCGCCTGAAACGATCCAAAATCTTGGCAGATGGAGAATATCCCACTGCGCACGGGTAAAATGGTGAGGTTGAATAATTTGTCAAACGATAGGTCATGTTTCTCCAAGTCCAAATATACACATCTTTTACACACCCCGTGAACGGTACTGCAGGCACTTGTGAATGATTAGACATAGTAGCTACACACAATGTTTGTGGTCCAACTTGCCATAATCTGTCTGTGGGAACTTCCCGTGTCCAGTCACATAATGCAACCTCTGAGGCAGTTAAGCACGGATTGTGATATCCTGTTTGTAATCTACAAGCCATTCCTTTATCAGTGTCTTCACAGAACTTAGCATCATAAGTTAGATTTGTTTGTGGATCTAACCACTCTCCATCCATATGCAAATACCAAAACCCATGAGTAGTGATGACAGGTAGAACCTGATATAAACACACTACCATAGACGAGTTTACAATAAATTCTGTCCATGAGCCTTTACACATAGTCCCATTACATTGTGTTTTGTGACCAGCAAGCTTTATCCATTTATCATTTGTCATATTCCAGATTCGCCGCCACTCAACGGGATTTTCACTTGTCAAGATTCGCTCGAATCGCTCTTGTTGTAATTTAGCGTGAATCATTTGCATATTACAAACTGTCCAATTTAGAGTTTTAGTCACATTCGTTAATACCTCTCCAGTAGCGTTAGTTACATCAATTTGCCAACGTAAAGCTTGCGCCCACAAATCACTGTTTTCCTTTTGACCTACTATAGATGTTGGTAACCAATGTCCTAGTTGTAACAACCCATTTGATGACGCTTGACCTGTGTTAGCTAACATAGAACGTGTTGCCTCATTATCAGCAGTGTTAGCTATTCCAAACAACGTTCCCGTCCCCCCCCAATACAGTGTCATACCATGCTCTCCTTCATCTGCTGCATGCTGGTAGGGATGGAAACTTCACCTGAAAGTACACAGTTCGTTTTCTCAAAGCTATTGCCATTGGTTGACAAGTGTCTACTATAGGTACAACATTAGTAGATTCTGTTTTAACAGTATTGGGCAGAACCCACATCACATATCCAAACTGTTTTCGTCCATTTATTGTAGTGGAATTAGATATCCATAGCTCATGCGATGTCATATTGTGGGTATCCAATGTCCATTGTGTGCCGTTATAAGCTGAATCACATGTCCTATTTCTCCACAAGCACATACTCACGTTTGATATGATGGTGATATTACTTCCAGTTAGTAATACAGGAACAGTGAGACCTTTATGACAGTTCGGACATTTCCACATTTCACCATTTACAGTTATGTTTACCACAGAGCAACGATGATTAGCTGGACACGTGTATCCATCCTGGGTTCTATTTGTCGTGTCGTTTTTTCCATGCTATGTTGACGGGACCAGTCACTTCCACCAGCCGTTGTCCCTCCGTCATCCCGTAACAATTGGTCTCCTTGGCACAGAGAACAAGGCACATGATGACCAAACAGACGACATCTCCAAGTCCGGATCTCCCATTGCGGTGGCCCATGGTGTCGTCTGGCACCACCCTCTTCGGCCTCTAGGGGTCGTCATCCAACCAACCACTCTAGGATCTGGACTCCAGACATGATTCTGCACACAGCATTAACAACTGATATAGAATGACACTGATTAGTTTTCCCTGTTATAACAATGAGTAACAGGAACATTCACCCATTTTTCTTCTCCTGTATATAACACACTTACAGTTGAATCATTTCCTTGTGCTATTATCTCAGCAGGCCTTGGGGGACCATTTGCCTGTTTCACCCATACTTTTGCCCCTGGTATTGTTTTGTCTGTCGACCCAAAACCTTGCTCTCCCCTGCTGGTCAATAACACTGGTTTACTTATCTCCTGTACTGGGGTAAGAATACACGGTTTAACCACTAACTGGGCTATTTTTTGGCCCTTCTCTAGGACTAGTGGTTGGTCTGACATCAACCTGCAACCTTCCCCAATTTCTCCTTGATAGTCTGCATCTATTACCCCCGGCCTGGATGGTTAACCCTTTAAGGGAGAGACCACTACGGGGTAAGATATGTCCATAGGTGTTAGGGGGACACTGCAACCCTAAACCTGTCTTTACAATGGTTATTGTGTCAGGGACCAAAGTCACTGTTTCTATAGTTTTCAAATCTACTCCTGCTGCACCCGGAGTGGCCCTGACTGGAATTTCAGCCTGATCGTTTATTTTCCACATTTTAATGGTTCCCTCTACACTTCTAGCTTCATGTTGTGCTACCATCCTCATCAGGGGCGTTACTTCACTCCCCAGTGGCCTATTGTTGATCTGATTCAACGCCACCTGCAAATGTTTAGACCATCCCTCCAGATTGTGTTTGGGGGAGAGTTTCCTCAATTTTTCTTTGAGTCGCTCAATAAGCCCTGCAGCCTGAGGGTGGTAGGGAACATGGAAAATCCAATGTACATTATGATCTTTTGCCCACTCTTTTACCTTGTGTCCAGTAAAATGAGTACCATTATCTGTTTGAACTTCCAATGGAGTTCCATAGTACTATTGAATAAGTGTCTACAGCGTTACACACACATTTTGTTCTGTGATATTGGCATTGGGCCAATAAAATCCATCTGCCATACCTGTCCAGGCTTCTTCCCCTTGTTAAGATGTCCCTGCACATACTGAGGAACTCCTTCTATGATGTTGACACCTTTCCTACTGTCATGTTATCACATCAGGCACAGCAGCAGTAATGGCGAGTGTATGTTTGTTCAACTCTCTGTAATCAACAGTCATTTCCCATGAATCATCAGGCTTCTTTATTGGCCATAATGGATTGTTCCAAACTGAGTAGTTGTAGTTTTCAAAACTCCTGCCTCTAAGTACTCCTTTTATAGTAGCAGTTATTTCTCTTGTCCCCTGGGGCCCTGTATTGCTTCATACTTTCTTTCTCTAGTTGATACTGGCAGGGAAAACGGCTTCATTTTCACTTTTTCAACCAAAATAACTCTAATTGTTTTACTCCAAATGTGAATTGCCCACTAAGTTAGGTATAATGTATTCCTGATTAGAATATCCATGCCAATTACACTCCCTAATATGAGTCACCACCACACTGTATTTTCGTATGGGCATTGTTCAATTTTTAAAGGAAGCATAACTGATTTCCCATGAGTCACACTCTCCTGTTAGGGGAACATTTTCCGGGGTTACCATGTACTTCCACTTTTAAAACCTGAATCATTTTTACCATGTAACATTTTTCCTTTAATTTTTCAGCCGTACCATGGCCTAAGACAAATACCTGAACTGATGCTATGACCTGTTGTGTGTCAGTCAATATCTTATGCCTAGCAAACTGCCTCCTATAACTTTTTTATTGAGCAAGGCTAGCTCAAGATTTAAATCATAAGCACAGACTGACACAAACCTCTCCACATGTTCCCACTGCAGTCCGGCATTTAAACTATTTCAACAATGTTTTTACAAACCTAGCGGCTGTTAAAAATTGTACCTTAATCAAAAACAAATTCATATCTACACATATACAACCTCAGGTTTCCTCTGAATGTTCAGCTGTTTGTCTGTATTTGTGACTGGCCATTACTTTTCCCAATTTCTTTCTCTAGCTCTCATTGTTTTTTTTTTTTCTCTTCTCATTTTACCAATAAGTCCATCTGTAATCTATAGGATCTGGTCCCAACTCAGTAATCAATGTATGTAATTCGGCAGACACCCTCATATACTTGTGATTGTAATCATGTATACATGCATTACTCCCTCATAGAATTTGCTAAGAAATTTTAACACTACTCATGTTTTAAGAGGTTCTGCGTTCAGAAATTTTAACACATTACTTCATGTGTGTAGTCTGTCTCTCAGACAAAATACACACTACTTCTCAAAACCCACTGTTTGGCTACTCTTACTCTTCAACAACACGTAACATTAATAAACCCACTGGATCACTCCAATTTTTATCAGTCAGACCATGGAGACATCATTGCCTTAATTTAGATTTCACCAATGTGCAGATTCGATTCACAACAGGTTCTGCTCACCTTTATTTTAAGGGCGCCCCAGGCTCCGTTGTTTCCTGTTCTGACTGTTCCCATCCAATTTTTCAATCAATCCAACCCAATGTTCAATCCAATTTTTTAGTGAATCCCCCATTTTCAGATGTGATTTATGCTTGGTTTTATATTCCAAATAAAAAGGCGCAAACAGAGAACAAGGGAAAAAATTGTCTCTGTAGTTTCCCTTATCTGTCTCTGTCTCTCTCTTGGCTGCCTGCTTCCTCCACATTCCTGCAGCAAACTCTCCCTGTAGCCTATCCCCGAACCCATGACGCGGGGTCCCATCCATCCTCTATGCCCCTGTCATTTTTTTTTCTAATTTCTCTATTTGCTGTCGTTTTACATTCTAGCGACGTTGATAGATCTAGCGCTCTTCGTTCGGCAGCTCAATCTCGCGGTCCCTTTCAGCTGCGCTTTTTGGATTTACATCAACTAGTGAAACAATTCCCTGTATCACAGTGGGTGAAGCTGTAGTTACTGCACCCAATAAGGACTCGGGCGGTCCAATCCATACAACACCGGACTCAATCTTATACAACACAGGTCTCCTGCCACATCAATGGGGGCAATCCTGGATCTCATCCTTCTCACCCCAGGTCTCTGTTTCTGGTTCTACACTTTGCTTTTTTTCTCCTCAAAAAAGCCATTTCCTGTGTGTAGTCAACCCCTTTCAGAATCTCTGAATCCTGCCGACAACGCCAAAATTGTATTGAAAATAAATTTAAGGAGGATCGGGGTTGGTCGGCACTCAGGAAATGATCACACTGGACTCAGGTTAGAATGATACAAATATATGGCGTTTATTGTCAATCTCAACCCACAATCCCTCACACTTGGTTACACACAATAAAACAGAAAACGAAGCTTACCGTCGCCAATGGGTGGAGAGCCAACACCCCGGTAGATCCCCTGTGCAACCATCTGGGCGTCTCGTACGCGACCCACAGTAGACTCTACCAGAGCGCAGGGACCCCTGCTCTTTATAGTTTTTACCAATGGCAGACTGCGTGTAAGCCTGACGGGCCAGATCAGGCTCACAGGCCCCCACCTTTCCCACACTAGAGCCTTGGCGTACAGCAAGTCTCACAGAAAAATAAAACAATCTTTGATTACACACGTGTTTTATCTCTTGTTATAAGTAAGCTCCTTCAGATTCACACCCACACATTCCTTATTTTGGGAATTGATCAGAGCAACACCAAACAGTGATGATTTACTATCACAGTAGCCTTCCCTGATTTTACTAAGAGCAAGTAAGTACAATATCAGTGGATGTTAGTCAATTGTGTCTGCCGCAAACCTTTCACAAATGATAACCTATTCAATGAAAACACAACACAGTTAAGCTGCCTACAATTTCAGTTTACCGATGGCCATACTAATAGAAAAACAGACTGTAGAAAAAGAGACAAGCCTCTCCCAAATCCACAGAGCTTTGCTCATACTTGTGCTGGGTTGGATTCATTTGGTCTGTTCTTGTTCTTTACTGATTGGGTGATAACAGTACAAATGTATTGGCTTTGGAAAAGACAGGGTGGAGTCCATTAGAATTTTAACACGTTATGATACGCGTCCCGATCCACGTAAAAAGCGGCATTGAAGGATCAATCCGCGGCGTTTTTTACAGCGATGACGTAACGTGTTATGTGACGCGCGACCCGATCCACGTAAAAGGCGGCGTTAAAGGAGCATTTCCCAGCGCTTTTAACGGCGCTTTGACATTGAACGACGTAAAAAACGGGGTTCTGACCATTCAAAACGCGAAGCGGAAGTGACGTTTTGTGATACCTTTGGCGTTCCATAATTTTACGTGTTGTTAACGTGTGAAAAATCGATGCGTTGTTTACGTGTATTTTGCGCGTTGCTTGCGCGTTGTTTACGTGTTGTTTACGTGTGAGAAATCACGTGTATTTGAACGGTTTGGCTTTCCATAAGCCCTGGCTCTATACACTCTATACACGTCCTTCTGTAGGATCTGGTCATTCAGTTTCCAGTGTCCTTTTGTAATTATTACAGTAAAAGATAAACATGTAGTTAAGGCATGGTAGGGGAGAGCCGGGACGATTGAAACGCGGGACAGATGAAACATTACATTTTTCTCCGAGTGCGATGATGATAGACAGACTACCTTAGGTCAACACATAGAGCATGTTACCCTCCTCCTATCAGCCATATATCTTCCTGTTACTTCCTTTTATCACGGAGTTACAGCCGATAAACGAGTTTTGATGGTCAAAAGTAAACTTCATTAGCTGTCACATTTTTTTGATTATTAATGAGTGTTTTTAATTTAAAGGTTTGCCTGCATGCTTATTCAGTAGACCAGTTAGTGTTCTCCACAATCCCAGACGTTCATATTGCATGCTTGTTTACATGGAAGCAAAACAGGCTGTAATGTCATATGTCTATGTCGGGGACAGTTGAAACAGCTGTTTCAACTGTTCCTGACCTGGCTGGAACTCCATGGATTTTAAGTAAATGCACAAATATCTGTGTTTATACAATTATTCATGGAGGCGAGACATGGAAAAGCAGTTTTAGAAAGATGAAAATATATTTGAGCCCACCAGGTAGGGGGGGTCGAGTTTTCCCATGTTATCCTATGGAGACTGATGGGTTTGGGGGGGGTTATTTGGATGTCCAGTGGTCTAACCCACGTAAAAACCTAGTGAAACGACATTTTCCACACTAGAAACATGATATAAATGGAAAAACCTACTGTTCTAGCTATAAAAATGGCCGAATCATCCACAGTGGAAAGTATTTTAATAACCGCTTCATACGCGCTTCAGGATGACGGCAATTAGTTATTAACAGACATTTACAAAGACGTACAGCCCTGCAACAATCTATCTAAAATAACACCTCTTGGAAGTACCATCCATGATATACAGTAAAATATTAAAGTTGTTGGAAGTTTATATGGCTTAAACTGTGTGTTTCATTCGTTCCTGCATGCAGTATCATTCGTCCTGTCCAGGAGGGACAGATGAAACATTATGCACGTCCCACTCTTGCTGTAATAACTCCTGAACCGTTTTGTTCAAAGCTGAAAATGCAACTGTATTTGACAGATGACAGGTGTAGGTTGCTACTGACAAAATATCAGCTTTACGACCGCTTTGTAAATTATAATTAAAAAGTGTTTCAACTGTCCCGGCTCTCTCCCCTAGACTCTATTTGTCCATTGTTTATTTCTAAAGAAACACAACAATGTATAAAAGGCTCCATTAACTTATACCTCATGTTATGGCTCCGTTGCAGACGTTTTCGTAAAAATCACAGACAGTTAAAGAAGATAAAAAAATAGGCTAACGATTGTGTCATAACCAGGCAACTTGCTGTGGCATAGTCGACAAATCACTAGGCTCGTTCGAGATGAACTGTGCCTCGCCTGTAAAGTAGACGAGGGCAAGCGGCAGCAGCCTAAAAAAGTTCATATTTGTATTTGAAGAAGCAAATGGACTTTTCCCGTTGATGTACTGCATAATTTTTACGTCTGAATCTGAAACTACGAGAGGTGGAGCTATCGGTTTCTAGCTGTAAGCTAAAGCTAACTTTACCACATGCAAATGATGGCTAACTTGGAGAAAGATGAACTCCCGCGACTGGAAGATATGGAGGTTGTAATTAATAAAGACAAACGGAACATAAGCGAAATTCACTCGTATGCTTGTCAGGCGGGACACGGGGAAGATTGCGATTCCTCTCCTGCTACACCTGTGAAACACCAACCTAAGAAGACAAGGGGTAACGGTAACGTCACTTCAAGAGAGAAAACACATCCCGGCCAAACTGACAAAGAACCATCGCTCTCTGAGCTGCAGAACACAATTATTACAGTTGTCATTGAGAAGATAAATGAAAGAGCGGACAAAAACGATAAGGCTGTCCACTACAACACAGTTCAAATTGACGGTCTTAAAAAGTCTCTGGACTTTTGCCATAAAGAAGTTTTGGACCTGAGAAGACAGAACGTGGTTCTTAAAGAAACCTGTGAGCAGCTTCAGAAAAAAGTTACTGACATGGAACTAAAAATCAACGAGGTCGACCGTTACAGCCGACGCCATAACCTCCGTCTTCACGGCGTTCCTGAAAAAGTGGATGACATTCAAACAAGAGTCCGAGACATCTGTCGAGCAGTTCTACCTGACACTGAGGCCGAGAAGGTCATTTCTGCAATAGATGTTGTCCACAGAATTGGCAGACCCAAATAAAATCTTATTCAACTTTATTTGGAGGAACAAATGCCATTATTTAAGAAAAGACATCTTGTGCAACATTAGTAGACATGGTGGTCTAGAAGTGTTAAGTTTTGAAACCTTAAATAATACTTTTAAGGTGAAATGGTTAACTGTTATGGGACGGAAGGAGGACCCAAACGTAGTGTAGCGGGTAAGACGGCAAAAAGGTTTATTGAACGAAAACAAAGCTGCAACAGAGTCCTGAGGCCTATTGCACGAAACTAGGATAAGGGATTAAGCCGGGATATTCAAGTTATCCTGGATGAATTTGACTCGGGTTGCACGAAACCAGATTGAATTAAGCCCGGCCAAGTAACCATGGAGATTTATTCTTTGCGGCTAGCCTGGTCCAGACCAGGCTAACAGCCAGGCTAAGATTAATCCTGGAGTCTCATGTGTCAAATCAGCTGCCGCTCTGATCCGAAATAAACGTGTTTAACAGTTATTCCGTTGTCTTCTGCATGTGTTCTGCTTTATTTTTATTAATATGCATTAGCCAGAGGCTACTTGTCACTATTGTTGTCGCGTGTTTAATTTAAACCCTACTGTAGCAGTTGTTTAGCTAGATGGTTAGAAATGGTTGATGAAGTTGCAACGGTGATTTCAATGAAGTCAGTGATGAGGGCGATATATAAAGTCTCATTCACCTGTGTTTCATCCTGCACCATGGCATGCCCATTTCTGAACGACGTGTTAGACGAAGAAGCACTGATATTGAGACGTGCTTTCAGACGTGAGAGGGTGTTTCGGGACAGATCGGACCCTTTAGCGTTTCCAGACGAGTACCTGCATGAGAGGTATCGATTTACCAGAGATGGAATCAGTTATTTGTGCCGACTGCTGGGTCCCAAGATTCAGCACCGCACAGCGCGAAGCCATGCTCTTACCATTCCACAGATGGTCTGTGTGGCACTGCGCTTTTTTGTAAGCGGCATGTTTTTATACGCCGTGGGAGATGCCGAGACACTAAAAAGCACTATTTGCCGAACTGTGAGAAGTGTGTGTTTGGCACTGAAGTCTTTGGCACACATCTTTATCACATTCCCTGGTCACAGACGAATGTGTTACATCAAAGAGGATTTCCACAAGATTGCAGGTAAAATGAATTATAGATTACAAAAAGTATGTTAACATTCACCAGATACTCAGACTATTTTGTGTTACAGCTTTCCCTAATGTCATTGGTGCGCTGGACTGCACACAGATCCGCATTAAACGCCCCTCAGGGGTCCATGAGGGTGATTATGTGAACAGAAAATCCTTCCACAGTATTAATGTTCAGGTGCAATGTCTTTAGTTACTGTCAACTAGCCAAATGTATTGTGTATTAAATGTGTACTGAATCGGCAACATTACATTGTTTCAGGTGATCTGTGATGCTTCCTGCATCATTACCAACGTGGAGGCAAAGTGGCCTGGGTCTGTTCATGACGCCCGAATATTTAGGTCCAGTACCATTTCCCAGCGACTGTCACAAGGTAGGCCACACACATTTCACTGCACAATTGCGTCAAAAGGTTTACTTATGTGTAGTTGTAATGATTACACTTTGTATCCTCAGGTGAATTTTCTGGCGTTCTCCTGGGAGACAAGGGTTATGCCTGTGAGACATACCTTCTCACCCCCCTTGCAGACCCTCAGACAGCAGCACAGCAAGG
Organism: Etheostoma perlongum; assembly: GCA_026937815.1. Classification (NCBI taxonomy): domain Eukaryota; kingdom Metazoa; phylum Chordata; class Actinopteri; order Perciformes; family Percidae; genus Etheostoma; species Etheostoma perlongum. The sequence goes on from CM049371.1 coordinate 28,529,388, forward strand.
ATACAATCTTGCCCATTCAAGAACAAGGGCCCGAATTGAAATGACATTTGGCCTTCTTAAAGCACGTTTCAGTGTCTCCGCCACCTGAGGGTCACCCCAGACAGGGCCTGTGACATCACTGTCGCCTGCACTGTCCTTCATAATATTGCCTGCCTGAGGAAGATAAGGACTCCTGCACTGGCACCAGAGATTGTGTGGGACAATGCTGCCATATTCCCAGACGACATTAATGGCAGGCTGGTCAGAGACCAATACATTCATTATTTTGATTGAACAGGTGTCATAGTCCTTCTCTAATAAAAATGATATTGTGTTACTCCTTAATTAGGCCTAATCCTTTTATTATAGTAGCTTACTTTGGTTTCATAACCTTTCACATTTTGTCTCACCTCACTGAACCAATAACCTTGCCTACATAGTGTAGTGTACATTCATCACACAGGGAACTCCACAATGCTGCGTAAGCTTTTTATTTTAGTGCTGTCACTTGTCAGCTTGGAGCTGGAGAAAGGGAAAGAAAAGCAATCAATACATTTTTACAAATATGCTTAAAGTGTGGACATAAGTCACTTACTTCTTTTTCAAGTTTTTTTATCTCCAGATCCAGTTTCCTTAGTGTTTTTTTTTTATTATTTCTATGCCAAGGTCCAGATCCTCAAGACTCCTTTTGCTCACTGCTATCTGTGCATCGGCCAGCTCTATCTGCTTTTTCAGATGTTGCGTGTACAGACATCTAACAGTTTGGGAATTCTGTAAACCATCCATTGATTAGCACAGCAGGAATTGTAATTTAATTTTCCTTTAGTCCATAGGTTACTTACTATGTTGCCAGGCTGGCTGTCAGGTTGTACTGCATCTGGATCCTGTTACAAATATATCTCATGAGTGCCATATAACTGACTTTTGTGTTAATTGTTGTGGTTTGTGTTGTATTTTCTCATGTGATATCTTCCTGCTGCATACAAATTGGCCTTCTGGAACAAATAATACACTGAACTGACTTGTCACCCATTATGCGCTAAATATTCATTTACATGATACCTCAGGCCTTCTGGAATCCAGTGACACAGTCTCCTCATCGTCAGCTGCAGAAGCCCCTTCCCATACAGCAGAAGTCCCTTCCCCCTGCCATATTGAATAGAAAGTTTATTAACAAGATGTCCCAAGCCATACGCTGTTAATGAATAATACTCACTGGATCTTCATCTGGTGGCAGGAGAGTAACTGTGTCCCCTGACACTGCAAGGCAAAACAAGGCCAGACAGTCCACATATGCCAGTATAAATGGGTGATTGTGTTTGATGTGCAGTACTGGAAAATGTACCTTGTATGAAGAAGGCGGTGTCTGCAGGTGGAACAGAGTCAGTAGATGTCCCACCCTGAATCCCTTCCATCACAGGCCTTCCTTGGTTTAAAACAAGGGCCAATTCCTCAGCTGGGGTAAAGTCTGGAGCTGGTGCCCCCCCAGTGCCAGATAAATGAGCCTTCTTTTTAACTGCTAAAATCAGTATAGATACAATATGTGAGCAGGTATCTTGTAAGTAATTCCCACATACCATTTGCAAACCATTAAGGAACTTACCAGCCTGCAAAATGTTTTTATATTTTATCTTGACTTGTTGCCAGGATCTTTTTTGGCCAGTCATGTTTGTTCTGTATTAATATTAATTGTAGAAAGATACTTAGAATTAGACACGGTTTATAGAGATATGTGCAAACATATCCTCGCACACAATTCCCTCTGCTCCCTTTTAAGGCAACGTAGGCTAAATAATATTTTATTTATTTATATCGTTCTTTACATGGTAGGCTACTCAAAGACATTTTACAGTAAAACCAGCACATAAACACAGATACAGCGATTAAAACGGAGTGTACAACGTTCTTAGTAAGTAGATATCTTTAAATCCTTACGCATTCAGTCGGTCCGCAATTGTCTGCCAAGCTTTTTCTCTCTGCTTAATAACAGCAGCTGTATTTCCTTTTTTGCATATTATATGCTTCACCTCCTCATAACTTTCCATGATTACTTGCTGCTCAGAAGGGGAGAAATATGCCGCGCGCGTCTTCTCCATCTCTGCATCAGTAAATCTGTGATCGATACCGTGGTCTAATCAAGAAAGCCGTGAACGTGCACTTATCCCAGCTATCTACACCTGGCTTGACATAGCTTCACCTGTTCATCCTGGCTCGGCGAACGTGCAACCGATTAAGCCGCGATGAGCAGGTCACACTAAGTCAAGCTGCGCTTTTTCATTTATCCTGGATATCATTATTCTACTTTCGTGCAATAGGCCCCAGGAACACCAAAAACACAGGGAGCCAGGGGGAAACAAAAAACCGCAGTACCAAGGCTGGAACATACACAGGGGACGGCAGCCTGGTAAAAACAAGACGGGGTGACTTCAGGAGCTGGCACAACGAAGAGGTGCAGACAGGCGACGGAACAAGAAGGATCTAACAAGAGACAAAGGGAACACAGGGGTTAAATACATGAGGTAATGAGGCAATGGGGAACAGGTGATACGTCAGGTGAAGCACATTAGGGCGGGGCTGGAGAATCAGACACACAAAGCAAAGCTAGACAAGACAAAACAAGACAGGAAACCAAACCATCAGAGAAGACAACAGGAAGTAGAACAAAAAGGCACAGGGAAACAAGACAGGACCAGCAACATGAGACCAGAGAGAAAACGAGGACAAAAACACAAGGAGGCCAAAGAAAAGGGGAAAATGAACCCAAACAAAACCCCAAACCACAACAGTTAACTAATTTGAAAGGACTGTATTTGGAATACTTTCCCTAAATATGTATTTGGTTTAGTTGGTGGACTAAAATTTCTGTTAACTTGTGATTATAAAATTGATAGATTACCTGTGAAATTATCAAATTTTCATAAACAAGCTTTGCTGGCCTGGAAATTAATTTACAAGCATAACTTTACACCAACCAATTACTACATCTGGGGCCTATTGCACGAAAGTAGAATAAAGATATCCAGGATAAATGAAAAAGCGCAGCTTGACTTAGTGTGATCCGCTCATCGCGGCTTATTCGGTTGCACGTTTGCCGAGCCAGGATGAACAGGTGAAGCTAAGTCAAGCCAGGTGTAGATAGCTGGGATAAGTGCACGTTCACGGCTTTCTCACATAGACCACGGTATCGATCACAGATTTACTGATGCAGAGATGGAGAAGACGCATGCGCCATATGTTTCACCCAATGAGCAGCAGCTTCTAATGGAAAGTAACGAGGAGGGGAAGAATATGCAAAAAGGGAAATACGGCTGTTATCAAACGGAGAGAAAAAGCCCAAAATAGCGGACCCGACTGAATGTGCGAGAGTGTAAAAATATCTCCTTAGCCTATAGTCACTCCACATTTTTACAAAGTTGGAGGCTACACTGTGTTAGAATTGCTTTAAATATGCTAGTTTCATGTTTCTGTTTTTATATGATATATGTGCTGGTTTTACTGTAAAGTGTCTTTGACTAGCCTACCATGTAAAGCACTATATAAATACAATGAATTATTATTTAGCCTTTGCCTTAAAAGTGAGCAGAGGGAATTAATGTTCCTCGAGAAATGGACCCTAATGACTCTAGGCTTAATTTCAAACTCTTATTCACAACACGAGTTTTACAACCATATGCACAAATCTCTATAAGCTATGTCTAATTCTTTGTACAATTAATGTTCATACAGAACGATCAGAAAGGGACAACAACTAGAAAAAGAAGTAAATGACTTCAATACACGCTGTGAGCATATGTAATACAATATTCATGTTTTTTTATTCTTCTGACAAGTGACCGCACCAAAATAAAAAGATTAAGAAGCATTGTGGTGTTCCCGGTGTGATAAATGTAAACTACACTAAATACGTAGGCCTACTGTATATAGGCCATGTTATTGGTCCAGGGATGTGAGACTAAATGAGAAGGTTATGAAACCAATGTAAGCTATAATAAAAAACATTAGGCCTACATATTAAGGAGTAACACAAACTGTCCTTTATTAGAGAAGGATAAGCAACAAGAAAATGAAATCATGAATGTATTGATCTCTGACTAGTCTGCCATTATTATCATCTGGGAATATCGCTACATTAATATCGTCACACTTAATCTCCGGTGCGCGTCCTGTCTAAACCTGAAGCTGAGACCACGGACGCTGCAATGCTCATCTCTACTTTTACAGAGAGAGAGGACACTGACGCGACTCACAGGTCTGCCGGCAGGCAGCGGCCACCGGGCAGCAGCCGCACGCCAGGCAGCCTCGAAACAGTACCGTCCCCCCGGGAAAAGTCACACTCCGCATCAGGGTGCCAGTGCAACCATTTCTAACCATCTAAACAACTGTAGTAGGGTTTAAATCAAACTCGCGACAACAATAGTGACAAGTAGGCGAATGCATGTTAATGAAAATAAAGCAGAACACATGCAGAAGACAACGGAATAACTGTTAAAAACTTTTATTTCGGATCAGACGGCAGCTGATTTGACACATGAGACTCCAGGATTAATCTTAGCCCGGCTGTTAGCCTGCTCTGGACCAGGCTAGCCGCAAAGAATAAATCTCCATGGTTACTTGGCTGGGCTTAATTCAATCTGAATTCGTGCAACCGAGTCAAAGCTAAATTCATCCAGGATAACTTGAATATCCCGGCTTAATCCCTTATCCTAGTTTCGTGCAATAGGCCTCCGGAATAACAAGGATATTCAATACAAAAACAAATCAAACAAATGTATTATGGAAGTTGGGTTGATATTGGTATTATCTTGGTAAAACAACTCCTTAATGCTGACGGGCAGTTACTAAAGTATAATGAGTTCCTCTCCAAATTCCAGTTAGCAGTCACGCCGAGAGAATATGCAATAGTCGTTGATGCTGTGCCGAGATGTGTACTGCAACTTCTTAGAGGGTCAGTAATGACAGGGATCAATCCACTCAGTAGAGGTATATTCCTTGGGGGGAATTGACATTACCAAGAATAGATGTTCAGCTAAACACATCAGGAATTGTATACAAGAGGTAACTCTGCCCTCAGGAAGATTCTATTGGGCTTCAATGTATGGAGAAATGAACTGGCAAAAGATCTGGTTAATTGGAGACAAATTTTGTCTTAATAATAAAGTAAAAGAGGTTTCTTTTAAAATTCTGCATAAAATATATCCAGCAAAAGGGACACTAAAGAGATTCAAACTTGATATTGAATATTCTTGTACTTTCTGTGAACTAGAAGAAGAAACAATCTGTCATTTGTTCTTTCATTGTATGTATACTAAAATATTTTGGATTGATGTTCAACATTTAATCAGACGGAACACAAGGCAATCAATTCAATTTAAAGATAAAGATATTTTGATTTGCTTTGAAGACAGTGAAAAGGATAAAGATGTTGTTTATTTTATTCAATTAATCTTGTTATTTGGAAAATTCCACATCCACAAGAAGAAATGGGCGGACTCCAAACCATGCTTTGAACATTTCTTTCAAGAACTGCACCAATACAACAACACCATAAGAGGCATTAAGAACAAAAAGGCAATTAAGACTGGACTTGTGTTTGATACATGAAAAATGTATCTGTGATACATTTAACTTTATTTGCACCACATTTTTCTTTCTTTACTCTTATTTATTTAGATTTATGTGTATATATATATATATATATATATATATATATACACACATACACATATACACATATATATACACATATATATATATATATGTATATGTGTATGTATGTATGTATGTATATATATATATATATATATATATATATATATATATATATATATACACTCACCGGCCACTTTATTAGGTACCCCATGCTAGTAACGGGTTGGACCCCCTTTTGCCTTCAGAACTGCCTCAATTCTTCGTGGCATAGATTCAACAAGGTGCTGGAAGCCTTCCTCAGGGAGTTTGGTCCATATTGACATGATGGCATCACACAGTTGCCGCAGATTTGTCGGCTGCCCATCCATGATGCGAATCTCCCGTTCCACCACATCCCAAAGATGCTCTATTGGATTGAGATCTGGTGACTGTGGAGGCCATTTGAGTACGGCGAACTCATTGTCATGTTCAAGAAACCAGTCTGAGATGATTCCAGCTTTATGACATGGCGCATTATCCTGCTGAAAGTAGCCATCAGAAGTTGGGTACATTGTGGTCATAAAGGGATGGACATGGTCAGCAACAATACTCAGGTAGGCTGTGGCGTTGCAACGATGGTCAATTGGTACCAAGGGGCCCAAAGAGTGCCAAGAAAATATTCCCTACACCATGACACCATCATCACCAGCCTGAACCGTTGATACAAGGTAGGATGGATCCATGCTTTCATGTTGTAGACGCCAAATTCTGACCCTACCATCCGAATGTCGCAGCAGAAATCGAGACTCATCAGACCAGGCAACGTTTTTCCAATCTTCTATTGTCCAATTTCGATGAGCTTGTGCAAATTGTAGCCTCAGTTTCCTGTTCTTAGCTGAAAGGAGTGGCACCCGGTGTGGTCTTCTGCTGCTGTAGCCCATCTGCCTCAAAGTTCGACATCCTGTGCGTTCAGAGATGCTCTTCTGCCCACCTTGGTTGTAACGGGTGGTAATTTGAGTCACTGTTGCCCTTCTATCAGCTCGAACCAGTCTGGCCATTCTCTTCTGACCTCTGGCATCAACAAGGCATTTCCGCCCACAGAACTGCCGCTCACTGGATGTTTTTTCTTTTTCGGACCATTCTCTGTAAACCCTAGAGATGGTTGTGCGTGAAAATCCCAGTTTCTGAAATACTCAGACCAGCCCTTCTGGCACCAACAATCATGCCACGTTCAAAGTCACTCAAATCACCTTTCTTCCCCATACTGATGCTCGGTTTGAACTGCAGGAGATTGTCTTGACCATGTCTACATGCCTAAATGCACTGATTTGCCGCTATGTGATTGGCTGCTTAGAAATTAAGTGTTAACGAGCAGTTGGACAGGTGTACCTAATAAAGTGGCCGGTGAGTGTATATATATATATCTATATATATATATATATATATATATATATATATTTTCTCTCTTCTCTGTATGAGCAACTCTGGTTTTGACATTTGAAAAATACATGATGGCATTGTTAATGTTCTTTGTTAATAAATTAAAAAAAAAAAAGTAACGCTCAGCCATCACCGGAAAAGTGGTGCTTACTGACAGCCTTCACTGGTCTCCGATGAAAACAACGGCGTCACATTAGGCTCGTTCGAGATGAGCCAGGTCTGCGCAGAATCGATCACCGACGATCGGCGCCCGTTGCATGCCGGTTAGATTTGTGTCCGACTTGATCCCGACTTGCTCTGACGTCATGCACACGTGGGCAACGATAATCTCACAAGAGCAAGGCGGCCGCAGTTCTGAAACGCAGGCGGCGCAGTTGCTTTTCACCGACTGCAAGAGCCAGGCAGACCCAGAGCATGCTGGGAAACGCCGGCCTCTCAGCTGATTTAACAGCTGATTGGTTCACAATTGACTCAACATGATGACGTTTTATATAAACCTTTTATTATTTTTTAATCGGAGAGATTTTAATTGCTATTTGTCTGATTTAAAGACTTATTCTGTACAGAACACATGTTGTGTGGCCGATAGTTATGTTTAGAAGTCAAAGAGACTAAATCCTTTCAGAATACGGATCATCTCCAGTCTGTTGTTAATTAAAATCAGCAACAGATCGGGTGTAGAGCACTTTGACAGCTACTCTCATAATTAAAACAACTGGAGACTGTGTACCTGTTGATATGTGGGTCTGATTATATTTTATTAAATCGGAATCGCACCACAGAAACCCTAAATGTTAACGGAAAAGCCCCGCGGACCTGAGGGAGAGAGCTGTTCACTTCTCTGTGTTCTGTGTGTGTGTGTGTGAGTGAGCACAGCCGGTTGGACACAACAGGCTCGTTCAAGATGAACTGCGCCTCGCCTGTAAAGTAGATGAGAGCAGGCGGTGGCAGCAGGCGGCGGGGACAAAAAGCTGCGGTAAAGTCGGACAGTTTCCAGCCAATTCCAGCTGCCTTCAGACTGGACAGGAAGTGACAAAAACACTGTGGTGCGATTCCAATTTAATAAAATATAATCAGACCCACATATCAGCTTGTACACAGTCTCCAGTTGTTTTAATTATGACAGAGTAGCTGTTAAAGTGCTCTACATGCAATCTGTTGTTGATTTTAATTAACAACACACTGGAGATGATCAGTGATCCAATCAGCTGTTAAATCAGCTGAGAGGCCGGCGTTTCCCAGCATGCTCTGGGTCCGCCTGGCTCTTGCAGTCGGGGAAAACCATAGACATAATAAAGAGTAGACGCCGCATTGGCTGCTGAGCGCGAGAAATCCAGCCGCCATCTTGGACCGGTCATATTCGTTACTTGGCAGCAGAAGATACAAGATGCCAGAGCACTGTGCAGCATATTCCTGCTCAGATCGGCGGATTTTTTTATCTTATCTCTTTTCACTCTGGGTTCTGTGAAGCATTTTGTAGGCCTATCTGTGTTTTGAAAATTGCTACATAAGTTAAGTTCCAAAAGCAGCACTAATGTATGCTTGTGTTGTTATTACATTGGGATTGTCTCTGGTTTAGTTGGGATTTGTTTGATAAGACTTGCACGTTACTCTTATAAGATAGATAGATAGATAGAGATATATATAATTATATAGCCTTTTCAATAGCAATGTGCTTGAGTACAGAGTCAACACAACATAAAAGAGGTGTATCTGTCCAAATACTTATGTAATAAGAGCTGAGACAGCTGGTCATTTATCAAATATATCGAAAGTTATTTATATTATAACTTTATTTATGTATTTTATACTGTCCAACCAGTAGAACCCGTCCTGTTCTGTAGACATGGTCCTTAGTTATTTATATTATAACTTTATTTATGTATTTTATACTGTCCAACCAGTAGAACCCGTCCTGTTCTGTAGACATGGTCCTTAGTTATTTATATTATAACTTTATTTATGTATTTTATACTGTCCAACCAGTAGAACCCGTCCTGTTCTGTAGACATGGTCCTTAGTTATTCATGTTGGACCAGTCCAATATAACTTTCAGTTAAAATAAACCTTGTGTTGTAAGAAAACTTGTTTAATATGTTATGAATCTATTTTGTAATTTTATATATGTTTAAAAATATCGGAATTCATATCGATGTTGCAATATCACATTTTGTCAATGTTGTGCAACCCTAGTGTGTGTGTGTGTGTGTGTGTGTGTGTGTGTTGGGAGTGGGGCTGCTAAATGTCAAGGTCTGGGAGGCAATTGCAGAACAACGTGGTAGTACTGTGCGTGTGTGACAGAGAGAGAGACAAATATAAAAAGCTTCAAGTAGACTCTAATAATATAATCATATTGTTTCTTGTACTTAAATATCTGACTTTATGGTCACTATCTGTTTCTTCTTCCCTATCATATTTATAATGTGTGTGCAAATTATTTTTCTATAATAGGTATTTATACCTATTATAGAAAAATAATTATATATTATATTATATAGACGTTTTTGTCCCGTAACTAAATACAGAAGAAAAACTACCTCTGTCCTTGTTCTTTTTTTTTAAAGACACAACATTAGGTTTTTCAATCAGATTTATAGTCAAACTGGAAATATCCCCGTTGCTCTCCCTTTTCGGGGATTATGTTTCCAGTTTTGATCTCGGACGTCTGGTGAATTTATATCATATCAGAATTTTCTATTACTGTTAAGCACACTATGAATATTAAAATACGCCTAATCATGTGTCCTGTATCATAGCTACATGTATGACCTTTGTAGCAAAAAAAAAACATGAAAATAAGTTGGGTATTCAGTGAGATTGATTAATTAAACGCGCTGACAGCTCATTGCACCTGCCAAACACATTACACTGAGTGGAGCGGATGACCGGTCCAAGATGGCGGCCCCAAATCTCGTCAGCGCCAATAGGCAGTAGCGGTCGATGCGGCGTCTACTCTTTATTAGGCTCGTTCGAGATGGGCCAGGTCTGCGCAGAATCGATCACCGGCGATCGGCGCCCGTTGCATGCCGGTTAGATTTGTGTCCGACTTGATCCCGACTTGCTCTGACGTCATGCACACGTGGGCAACGATAATCTCACGAGAGCAAGGCGGCCGCAGTTCTGAGACCCAGGCGGCGCAGTTGGTTTTCACCGACTGCAAGAGCCAGGCGGACCCAGGCGGACCCAGAGCATGCTGGGAAACGCCGGCCTCTCAGCTGATTTAACAGCTGATTGGTTCACGATCGACTCAACATGATGACGTTTTTATATAAACTTTTTATTATTTTTTTAATCGGTGGGTTTAATTGCTATTTGTCTGATTTAAAGACTTATTCTGTACAGAACACATGTTGGGAGGCTGATAGTGATGTTTAGAAGTCAGAGAGACCAAATCTGCTCAGATCACGGATCATCTACAGTCTGTTGTTCATTAAAATCAGCAACAGATCGCATGTAGAGCTCTTTGAGAGCTACTCTGTCATAATTAAAACAACTGGAGACTGTGTACAAGCTGATATGTGGGTCTGATTATATTTTATTAAATCGGAATCGCACCACAGTGTTTTTGTCACTTCCTGTCCAGCCTAAAGGCTGCTGGAATCGGCTGGAAACTGTCCGACTTTACCGCAGCTTTTTGTCCCCGCCCCCCGCTGCTGCCGCCTGCTCTCGTCTACTTTACAGGCGAGGCGCAGTTCATCTCGAACGAGCCTATTATGTCTATGGGGAAAACCAACTGCGCCGCCTGGGTCTCAGAACTGCGGCCGCCTTGCTCTCGTGAGATTATCGTTGCCCACGTGTGCATGACGTCAGAGCAAGTCGGGATCAAGTCACACAAATCTAACCGTAAAACAGATTTGTAAAAGGAAAGCCTTATTTTTATTTGCCAAACAACTTCAAAAAAATATAGCTTTATCAGGTATTTGTGAGGTATCCTCACAAATACCTGATAGTGAACAAGGTGAAAGAAGTAGGCCTATAATTTAAAATAATTCACAGATATTACCCTGCAATTTTAGCAGGTAATGACTTAAGTCATTACCTGCTAAAATTTAAAAGAGACATCAATACAAACTGTTCTTTCTGTGAAGATCACCCAGAAACCGTTTTACACCTTTTTTGGTATTGTTCACACACCAGAAAATTTTGGCGAAACCTCAGCAGATTCATCATTGACCATATCTATAAAGACTTTGCATTATTGTGGGTGAATGTGGTATTTTATTTTTATAAAATTCAAGGTAAAGAAAAGATTTTTATTATAAATTTATTAATTCTTTTGGCAAAATTTCATATTCACAAATGTAAATTCAGTTCTAAAAAAAATAATTTTATTATTTTTTTCCATGAAGTTGTACATTATATAAATCTGATTTCGGGCTCTCTTAACAAAAAGGCAGTTAAAACTGTCAGCATATGATCCTCCTTCTCTTTCTAATGACCTTTAAGCTTCCCCTGGCAAATTGTATTGTTTTGTTTATTATGTCTGTATGTTATACTTTTATATGTCATTAATGTTCTGGTTTATAAATAAAAAAAAAAAAAAAAAAAAAACACAAATCTAACCGGCATGCAACGGGCGCCGATCGATTCTGCGCAGACCTGGCTCATCTCGAACGAGCCCAATGTCTATGTGACAAACATGGTTGACATGGGAAGGAGCCGATAAGGTTTGCAACGCCACACGGGAGATACGTTGTCGTGCTCTAAACGGACAGCGTTTATTTTAGTCTGATATGGATGAAGTGGAGATTACAGATGTCAATGACGATGGCTCGCCCTATCAGGTGGAGAAGGCGCCCCTCAAAAACCAGGATCTGAGTTCCATAAGCCTAACTGGTAATGTGGCATGATAACAAGACCAACTTATCTATTGTAGGATTAATGTTACTTTTGATTTAACTAACACAAATAAAATGTCTTGATTAACGATAAACGTTAGCATGCTCGTAGTTAGCACTGTTTGTTTTGAAATAACGTTACACGTTAGATGTTAAACTACGTTTTTTGTGCAGTCTAAAACCAACATGTAGCTAATTTGCCAACATACGCTACTCGGTACTGAGAGCAACATGACGTTTGAAAAAGCTGCTAACACAGTTTTACTTGTGTAAACAACGGTATTGCGTTTGTCTGAACTGAAACCATGAATGTCATGTATTATTATAGCTAAGTACGGCAGAAACGGAGACCTGTCGAAACGACGATTGGATAGCTAGTCACGACGTGCCTTTATCCTATTTGTCACGCCCGAATCACGTGACCCTCTCCGGAAGAAAACACACTTACAAATTTTACTTTGTAAATATACGGTATACAAAGATGAAGGATGGAACTGAATATACAGTTGTATAAATAATGCTACAACAAAATTATACTGACAATCAAGATAAAAAAGGTTGAGTTTATGACAACCAAACAGACCAACCAAAAGAAGAAACATTCAGGCAGACAAAAAGCACAGAAGGTTAAGAAAAGAGACACAAGGATTGAGATTTTCTATTAATATTTACCATACATTTCAGTACTTAAATTATAAATGAACACAATAAGGAATATTATATTAATCCATGTAAGGAGCGTAAAATCCACATGGTTTTGTCTCAATTACTCATATTTTAACCAATTTCTTTCTGTCATCCCATATTCTTTTTATTAACTTGATCTGAGTTACTAACATTTAATTGTAAATCTACTTTTTTTAATCTGGCATCTCACGAATAAAGTTGTTATAAAAGAAGATGCATGATGTTTGCTTCTGCCCCCCCACAGTAGGAGAGCTTCTGTCCCAATATGGATGGTACCTGCTAGTTGTGACTGTTCTGGTCTACCTGCTCATCCAGCACCTGAGCAAGAGGAGATCCAGCCAGAGCTCTCGCAGCTCCCCCCCACAAACACCGCAAGGTCAGCACCAGCCCTTCCCAGTACCCGTTTACATGCTACAAAGTTATCAAGACAATGCTAGATCAAGAAAATATCAATCAGTGGAATCAAACCATCAGTTAATGGAATCAAACACAATCTCATATTGTTCAGTATATCATGCTACATATACTTTACACTAGTTCAAAAAAAAGCTGTAACTGTAGCCCCAGTAGTCTGGAAACACACATATTTGTGTTTCCAGACTATTGCCCCTTTTCTGTTTTCTAAAATTTCTAATTTCTAATTTTCTAATTTCTAAAAATAAATTGATGGTACAAGCAGAGTATTTTTCATGGCGTTTTGAGCAGGCAGACAGCACAGCTAAAATGGTCACCACTGTATGAGAGATTGTGGGCCAGCGCGAGCTTGATGTTGTCAAAAGCAAGGCAATAAAGTATGGCGTACAACTGATGTGCTATGCCTGTATGTCACAGTCTGCAAAACAGAGTTGCTAAGAATTCCAAATGGGAAAAGAAAGCTAGATGCAAACTTTGTGTAAAGACTCTCAACATCTCCAAATGAGGGAGGTGAAAATTGTAAGCCAAATGAAAGGGCAAAAGCACTGTAGTCTTGTAAGGGCTGTGACACACCAACCAGATAATTAGTGATTTGAGTCTGTTTGGTGTGTTCCGTGCTGCCGTCTGTCCGGAGTGGTGCGGAGGGCCTTCATTTTAGCCGTCCTGACATGCTCAGTCGGAAGGCGGACACTGCTGGCAGTTGGACTCAAATGACCAATCTGATTGGTGAGTGCAAACCCAGAAACGAGGAGCGGGATGAGCGTTACTAGAGCCTCCCAAAATCTGACAAAAATCTTTTAAACGGACCTTTGTCAATCTGAAATGAAGACAGATTCAGCAACTGCATGGCCTATTTCTCACTTAAAATGCTTTCAGAAACACGTTTTGGTGAGTAAAATATAGTGATTATTAATATATATACATATATAATTATATTATTATTATTATTATTATTATTATTATAGTGATATTGTATTCTGAACAATCCGCCATGACAGTCTGGCTTTGAATTTTTGGAGAAACCAGATCCACGTAACACGTTCGTCCAATCAGATGCAGGTTTTCATTTTTGGGCGACAATACAGATGAGCGGCGCTTGATATCATGGAGACGTATTACATCTCGTCGCTTTGGTGTGTTCCGAGGCACTTTTTTGACCAACTCGGGAAGATCAGTCCAACTGCCTTTTCTGCCGACAGTCTGGTCGGTGTGTCAGGGGCTTAAGAGCATCCTTTGCACCCATAGTCATGACGTTTTTTGGCCCAACCAAAAGAGAGACAAAGATCGACTACAACAAGTAATGAACCTGCCAACTCAATTTACATAATAAACTTCTAGCTATTTGCACTCAGATGTCAAATATTGTCTGAAAAATCTGGAAATTTGAGCCTGGAAAAGTATTACATTTTGAAATAGAAAAATGTGTAAGAACCCTGGCCCTCATTTATGAAACGTGCGTACAACCTAAAACAGGCGTAGGACGGGTGTACACCAATTCCTACGCAAAGCTCGGCATTTGTCAATTTGAACGTGAGCGTTGGCTGCGATAAACTCTCACGTCTGGTCAGAACTTATGTATGCAAGTTTTCAAGTCAGTGGGGACCCTACTATACACGGCAGAAAAAGTCTGCAACATTGTTTTAGCCTGTGGGGTTCTGAACAACAGCGCACAGGAAAACAGGGTGCCAAAATACATTTTGGCTTTTTTTGTCAGAAGACAGGGTCGGGGGGGGCGGAGGACACTTGCTCTCCCTCAAAGAGTGCCTGGCTCTGACTCATGAAAAAAACACAAGTAAAATAAAAGACACTGCATAAACTCAGCTACTGTGTGTTAATTTAAATATAGGTAGGCCTTACACAATGTAGGTCTAAGAGATTGCAATATAAACCTGTACTTACAGTGCCTTGCGAAAGTATTCGGCCCCCTTGAACTTTTCAACCTTTCGACACATTTCAGGCTTCAAACATAGAGATATACATTTTTTATTTTTTGTGAAGAATCACCAACAAGTGGGACACAATTGTGAAGTGGAACGAAATCTATTGGATATTTTAAACTTTTTTAGCAAATAAAAAACTGAAAAGTGGTGCGTGCAAAATTATTCGGCACCCTTGTGTTAATACTTTGTAGAGCCACCTTTTGCTGCGATTACAGCTGCAAGTCGCTTGGGGTATGGCTCTATCAGTTTTGAGAGACTGAAATTCTTGGCCATTCTTCCTTGCAAAACAGCTCGAGCTCAGTGAGGTTGGATGGAGAGCGTTTGTGAACAGCAGTTTTCAGCTCTTTCCACAGATTCTCGATTGGATTCAGGTCTGGACTTTGACTTGGCCATTCTAACACCTGGATACGTTTATTTGTGAACCATTCCTTTGTAGATGTTGCTGTATGTTTGGGATCATTGTCTTGTTGGAAGATAAATCTTCGTCCCAGTTTCAGGTCTTTTGCAGACTCCAACAGGTTTTCATCCAGAATGGTCCTGTATTTGGCTGCATCCATCTTCCCCTTAATTTTAACCATCTTCCCTGTCCCTGCTGAAGAAAAGCAGGCCCAAACCATGATGCTGCCACCACCATGTTTGACAGTGGGGATGGTGTGTTGAGGGTGATGAGCTGTGTTGCTTTTACGCCAAACATATCGTTTTGCATTGTGGCCAAAAAGTTCAATTTTGGTTTCATCTGACCAGAGCACCTTCTTCCACATGTTTGGTGTGTCTCCCAGGTGGCTTGTGGGAAACTTTAGAGGAGACTTTTTATGGATATCTTTGAGAAATGGCGTTCTTCTTGCCACTCTTCCATAAAGGCCAGATTTGTGCAGTGTACGACTGATTGTTGTCCTATGGACAGACTCTCCCACCTCAGCTGTAGTTGAGTGATGAGTGATCATGGGCCTCTTGGCTGCATCTCTGATCAGTCTTGTCTGAGCTGAAAGTTTAGAGGGACGGCCAGGTCTTGGTAGATTTGCAGTGGTCTGATACTCGTTCCATTTCAAAATGATCGCTTGCACAGTGCTCCTTGGGATGTTTAAAGCTTGGTAAATCTTTTTGTATCCAAATCCGGGCTTTAAACTTCTCCACAACAGTATTACGGACCTGCCTGGTGTGTTCCTTGGTCTTCATGATGCTCTCTGCGCTTTCAACAGAACCCTGAGACTATCACAGAGCAGGTGCATTTATACAGAGACTTGATTACACACAGGTGGATTCTATTTATCACCATCAGTCATTTAGGACAACATTGGATCATTCAGCCGAATAATTTTGCACGCACCACTTTTCAGTTTTTTATTTGCTAAAAAAGTTTATAATATCCAATAGATTTCGTTCCACTTCACAATTGTGTCCCACTTGTTGGTGATTCTTCACAAAAAATAAAAAATGTATATCTTTATGTTTGAAGCCTGAAATATGTCAAAAGGTTGAAAAGTTCAAGGGGGCCGAATACTTTCACAAGGCACTGTACTTACTATTAGGACTATAACATACACATGTCAAGGATGTATAAATAAAATAAACTTCAGCTGGAGTCAGATTTCCCACTGCAACACAGTTGAGTGCATCAGTGATCTCTTTTTTCTTTTCTTCAAAAAGATGCTGCGTTAGTGGCAAGAAGACAAGAAGCCATGGAAGCAGCTCGGAGAAAGATGCAAGAGGAGCTTGATGCCAAAGCTAGCTTTTTCAGAGAGAAACAGAAACAGGTGCAGTAGTGAAATTACCCGTTTAAAAGAAAGATGATGGCCTGCCCATAATGTTAGACCTGAACTGAATATGTGATGTATTTTTTGAACAGCAAGAAGAAGAGAAGAGGAAGCAAAAAATAGAGATATGGGAGTGTATGCAACAGGGAAAGAGTTACAAAGGAACTGCACAACCTTCTCAGGTGAGTTTTTATTCTACAGTTCCTTTAGTCTACCGTGGACACAAATTAAAATGTGATTTTGACATTTCAAACCGTATTGAGCAGGATTTATTTCAAATCATTTTTGAGAAATTAACTCAAAATAATAATAATAATAATAATAATAATTGTTTTCTTTACTTATTCTTTACTGCCAGGAATGTAATGATACCATTATCTAACATTTCAGTTTGTCATGATACAGAGACCATTATACTCCGAACGTAAGACTGACTCACGTCTGTGAAAGTCTTTATTTATTCCTCCTTAGAGAGATCAAATGTGCAAAGACAGTACCTTTCGTTTCATTATCGAGCAAATGTTTTGTCAGAAGAGCAGCTGGTTTATCTGTTTAAAGTGCAGCCAAACAAACTCAAATTGTTTTTAAGAAGTCCACTAATAAGAATTCCAATCATGAGCTTTAGTAGTTTGTCACACAACAGCAGCAGTTGGTAAGCTTGCTGAGAAGTTGGAGGTGTACACTGTGGCTGAGCTGTCTTGTCCCTTTACTCCCTGAAGTACTTCAAACTGATCTGTTGGCACAATACCAGTTTGGTGTCAGCAATTTGGTGTCAGCAGTACGGTGGTCAACAGGGCCAAACCCTGCATTTAAGACTTCAGAAAACACACGCAAATAGACAAAACACAAGCAAATTAAGAAAACATCTTCATTAATTTGACATTGTATGCGCAGCATTCAGCAAACGCGCTGCAAATACACACAACACAACCAAATATGTAAACGTGCTGCAAATATAGAAACGATGCAAAAATAAATATTATTATTATTAGTAATAATAATAATATATCAATAATATACAGTCTATGATCCCGACTTATGCCCTCCCAGCTGGTGCCGTCCCCGAGCTTTGACTTTTCAAATTAAAAGCTTGCGTCTTGTCCGCTATGTCTTCGTACTTTGGTGTTTTGTAAGTTTTTGAACTAAACAGTATGGCAGTCATGCTAATGAATACAATAACTTTTTCAGCACATCTTACTTACAACACGATGGCATTAGCAGTTTTGTGTTTATATGTGCGGCCGGGATTTATTCAGTTCGATAAATCCCATGGTCTCTACAAAGCTACAGCTCAAATTAGCTGGCTTGCAGGGAGGTACTAGAAATCCAGCTGTTAGCTACTTAGCGTTCCCTCTAGAGGCCTGGAGAACTTCCGCTGTGTAATCTGGATGCAGCGTTTTTTTTGTTGCATCTACTTTTCTTTTTACATCGCTTCTTTTTTTGGGGTTTGTGTGCTTTTCTTTTTGCATCGTTTCTATATTTGCAGATAGATAGATAGATAGATAGATAGATAGATAGATAGATACTTTATTCACCCCGAAGGAATCTTTTTTGCAGCGCGTTTATGTATTTGGTTGTGTTGTGTGTATTTGCAGCGTGTTTGCTGAATGCTGCATATGTGTTGTCAAATTGATGAAGTTGTTTTCTTTATTTGCTTGTGTTTGTCTCTTTGTGTGTGTTTTCTTAAAGGTCCCATGACATGCTGCTTTTTGGATGCTTTTATATAGGCCTTACTGGTAATGCCGTTTTTCCATTAATGGTACCTGCTCAACTCGCCATGACTCGGAAAGATTAGATTAGTACTGCCTCATGCGTGAGGCGAGCCGTGGCTGGTCGTCATAGCTGGAAACTGCTGTGACCTAATGCGACACACAAACCGAACGTTGAAGTTTTTGATTCTCGTCATGTGGCTGTTGCCACATCCAGAAGACAAATTAGTTTCAAAAGAAGCTCTGGGCAGCAACAAAAAAAAATGCTGCCATTGTATCTGAAGTCTCTTTCCCAAAATTCAGCCTTGGTGCAAAATTACAGCCACTAGATCCATTCCCACAATGAGCTTTCCTTGATATGTGCCATTTCTGTGTCTGTAGCTATTGAGGAGGGGGGGGAGAAGGTGGAGGGGGGTGTGTGGCCTTGACCAACTGCCACCTTGCTCGTTTGAAAGCCATGATGTCTCTCTCTTTGTCATGGGCAGGCCAAATTCTCTGGGCAGGCAAAGCAGAAAAAGGGGAGGTAATCTTGATCCTTATGACCTCATAAGCAAGATTTCAGATTGGCCCAGGGCTCGGTTTACACCTATCGCCATTTCTAGCCACTGGGGGGACCATAGGCAGGCTAGGGGAACTCATATTGGTGTTCTTTAAGATCACTGTGTGTTTTTGTATAATTGATCACACAGTTGTTGTCACTGACATAGTCTCTGTTTTAAACAGTGATTTGTTCAAAGGTTGTAAAGGCTGTTAATCAAGGCTAACCCATTTACACAGATAAGTGTGGTCATGGTCTGAGTCCCTCACTGTAGTGTCTGATCAATCACTTTCACTGCAGGCCACTGGAGAGGCCAGCACATCAACAGCAGCGTTGAAACCAAAGGCAGACAAGAAGCCACTTCGCAGTGCAGGTATGTACTTCACAGGACACACTGCAGCTTTAAGTAGACACTATATGGGATTCTGCTTGTTTTGTTTTTGTTTTAAATGTCTGACATGTTTTATGTACATAATGTACATAGAATTCATAGAATAGTGTAGTTAATTTATTTGTAACGGACCATGTATTATATTACACATAAACAGAGCCTGAATTCTGAATTTCAGTGCGGGATGACCAGTATTGCAAATAATTACACATACACACACACACACACACACACACATACATATATATATATATCACAGTGAGGAAAATAACTATTTGAACACCTGTCTATCAGCTACAATTCTGACCCTCAAAGACCTGTTAGTCTGCCTTCAAAATGTCCACCTCCACTCCCATTATTATCCTAAATTAGATGCACCTGTTTGAGGTTGTTAGTTGCATAAAGACACCTGTCCACCCCATACAATCAGTAAGAATCCAACTACTAACATGGCCAAGACCAAAGAGCTGTCCAAAGACACTAGAGACAAAATTGTACACCTCCACAAGGCTGGAAAGGGCTACGGGGAAATTGCCAAGTAGCTTGTTGAAAAAAGGTCCACTGTTGGAGCAATCATTAGAAAATGGAAGAAGTTAAACATATCAGTCTCCTTCGGACTGGGGCTCCATGCAAGATCTCACCTCGTGGGGTCTCAATGATCCTAAGAAAGGTGAGAAATCAGCCCAGAACTACACGGGAGGAGCTGGTCAATGACCTGAAAAGAACTGGGACCACCGTTTCCAAGGTTACTGTTGGTAATACACTAAGACGTCATGGTTTGAAATCATGCATGGCACGGAAGGTTCCCCTGCTTAAACCAGCACATGTCAAGGCCCGTCTTAAGTTTGCCAATGACCATTTGGATGATCCAGAGGAGTCAAGGGAGAAAGTCATGTGGTCAGATGAGACCACTAACCGTGTTTGGAGGAAGAAGAATGATGAACACCATCCCTACTGTGAAGCATGGGGGTGGCAGCTTCATGCTTTGGGGGTGTTTTTCTGCACATAGGACAAGGCGACTGCACTGTATTAAGGAGAGGATGACCGGGGCCATGTATTGCGAGATTTTGGGGAACAACCTCCTTCCCTCAGTTAGAACATTGAAGATGGGTCGAGGCTGGGTCTTCCAACATGACAATGACCCGACCCACACAGCCAGGTTAACCAAGGAGTGGCTCTGTAAGAAGCATATCAAGGTTCTGGTGTGGCCTAGCCAGTCTCCAGACCTAAACCCAATAGAGAATCTTTGGAGGGAGCTCAAACTCCGTGTTTCTCAGCGACAGCCCAGGAACCTGACTGATCTAGAGAAGATCTGTGTGGAGGAGTGGGCCAAAATCCCTTCTACAGCGTGTGCAAACCTGGTGAAAAACTACAGGAAACGTTTGACCTCTGGAATTGCAAACAAAGGCTACTGTACCAAATATTAACATTGATTTTCTCAGGTGTTCAAATACTTATTTGCAGCTGTATCATACAAATAGATAGTTAAAAAATCATACTTAGTGATTTCTGGATTTTTCTTTTTAGGTTATGTCTGTCACAGTGGACATGCACCTACGATGACAATTTCAAACCCCTCCATGATTTCTAAGTGGGAGAACTTGCAAAATACTTATTTTCCTCACTGTGTATATATATATTAGGGATGAGCGAGTACAGAATTATCTGTATCTGTATCTGTTTACCACATGAATTAACTGTATCCGTATCTGTACTCAGACTGGGCGGGGCCTAACCCGGAAGTGGGCAGATTGAACCCGGAAGTGGTTTGGGTGGTGTTGAAATGGGCGGGGCTTTAACCGGTATGTTATTTTAAGCATGCAATTGACATGGGTTGATCAGAAATTGTTATATTTATTGCTGATTAGAAAACTATTTACAAGATCAGTGGTGTTGTCATGGTAACAAAAAACTATATAAAGAACATGTTTTGCAACAATAAATACAACAATCCGGTTGCAATTATTAACTCTTTGGTGCCGGATGCTTCGCGACGACACATCTACCGCCGGTTACTGCGTTGTGCAACTTTGAACCTCCCGCCGGCTGCTGCGTGGCGCAGCATTTTGTATTCGTCAGTCTTTTCATGACGCATGCAGCAGAGAATGCACTGTCATTGGTTCAAATGCACATGAGGCGGGTCTTGTTGGCCATTTAAAGCCATGTGACCACTAAAATGTACTGTTTGCTGAAAATCATGTCAATCAACCAGACATACACGTGCGTTTGTTTATGTTTTTTGAGAGACGAAGCGAGAAAAATGTCTCCGACAGAGGAGGATTTTGACAGCGAGGGCAGTGACAAACGGGACCCGTTTGTGCCGGATGCCAGCGCCGACACGCCTACCGCCGGGTCAAAATGCTCCTCTGTTGGAGCCATTTTCTCGCTTGTCACTCAAAAAATCATAAACAAACGCACGTGTATGTCTGGTTGATTGACATGATTTTCAGCAAACTACAGTACATTTTAGTGGTCACATGGCTTTAAATGGCCAACAAGACCCGCCTCATGTGTATTTGAACCAATGACAGTGCTCACTGCTGCACGTCATGAAAAGACCGACGGCATACAAAATGCTGTGCTGCGTCCACGCAGCAGCGGGAGGTTCAAAGTTGCGCAATGCAGTAACCGGCGGTAGATGTGTCGTCGCGAAGCATCCGGCACCAAAGAGTTAAGTAAAATGTAATGTAAATGTAAATGTGCTGTATTTATATAGCGCTTTTCTAGTCTGAACGACTTCTGTGCTCGGCCCCCTGCTGTTTTGTCTGTATTTGCTTCCTCTTGGAAAGATTATTGGTAGTTTTGAGGAAATATCTTACCATTGTTATGCCGATGACATCCAACTATATTTATCTTTTAGCCCTGATAGGCTAGACAAACTGTCCATGTTGCACACTTGCTTAGCCTCCATTAACAAATGGATGGTTGACAATTTCCTGCAATTAAATTCAGAAAAAACTGAGGTGCTGATCTTTGCCCCAGACAGCATTACCCCTAAGATTAAGCAGGCCATTGGGGCTCTATCACTCTCTGACTGTAATGTTGTGCGAAATCTGGGTGTCATTTTTGACAAATCTGTGTGAAATCTGTGGTTCGTTCCTGTTTTTTCCATCTCAGGAACATTGCTAAGATCCGATCTGTGGTCTCTCAAAAAGAGATGGAGATGCTTGTTCATGCTTTTATTTCTTCACGTTTGGATTATTATAATGTACTGTACACTTGCTTAAACAAATCATCTATGGATGAATTGCAAGTTGTTCAGAATGCAGCAGCAAGACTTTTGTCTAAGACCAGCAGGAGATCACATATTACTCCGGTGCTTAAGGCTCTTCATTGGCTACCAATAGGTTTTAGAGTGCATTTTAAAATTTTAATCACTACCTATAGAGCCTTGCATGGTCAAGCCTCTGCTTACATCCAGGATCTACTACACGCATACACTTCTGGTCGTTCTCTGAGGTCTTCAAACAAAGACCTTTTAACTGTCACAGTCACAACTGCCAGTTCACTTTTAAAACCAGAGGTGATCGAGCCTTTTCTGTGGCGGCTCCAAGGCTCTGGAATTCTCTTCCCTTAGCATTGAGAGCCTTGGATTCTGTGGAATCTTTTAAAAAACACCTCAAGACACATCTTTTTAGACAAGCTTTTAACTAGCAATATGGCTTAGTATTTTATGTGTTGCTGTTTTATTTTGTTTTTACTGTAAAGCACTTTGTGACCCTTCTTGTCTGTGAAAGGTGCTATATAAATAAAGTTTACTTACTTACCCCTAGTGATGGCCCAGTGGATGTGGACAGGGGTTTGATCCCCGTTGTGTAGTACATCAATCCTGACAAAGGCATTTAACCCCATTATGATTTTTTTATTATTCCGTACCTTTTTTGGTTGTCCGTATTTTCCGTACTGATTTAAGCTTTTTCTCCAGTTTAGCGTTAGCATTTAATTTTTTTTTTGAATTTTTCTACCTTTTTTACATTATTGTTGTTATTCAACTTAATTAAAACATTCCTACTTTTTCAAATATTCTCACTACTTCAACATCTTCTTACTGATTTAAGCTTTTTCTCCAATTTAGCTTTAGCATTTCAATTCTTTCTACACATTTTACTGATTTAAGCTATTTGTCCAGTTTAGCTTAGCGTTTTAATTTTTTCTACAACTTTTACTGATTTAAGATATTAAACCAGGTTACCTTTAGCAATTCAGCTATTCAGCATTCCCACGCATTTTCTGCAGGAAATGCATTTTCTAGTTTGTAATATTATTTATTTATACCGCAACTGCCTTTTATTTTTTTTTTTTATAAAACACAGCAATAAAGTTTCAGAGACTCAAAAAAAAAACTGGTTAGAGCCAGCAGGCAGTTTAAAAATAAAATAAAAAATCTCCGACAGGCAGAGATGCAACGCGAGTCGCATTCTACCAAGCACTATGTCTGAACAAACCCCACGGTTACCAGAAGTCTCCTGGTTACTAAGTACTAGTTTGAACCGAAGTATAAAACAAACCTGAAGCTGAAGAAACCCTAAACGTCAACGGAAAAGCCCCGCGGACCTGAGGGAGAAGGACAGAGCTGTTCACTTCTCTGTGTTCTGTGTGTGAGTAGAGCGGCACACAGCAACACAAGGAATGTGTGTGTGTAGGGGGTGGCGCTGTGACTAGCCTATCACAGAACGCAGAGACGGTCAGCTGAGGACTTTTATTCAATCCGAGCACAGATATTGACTCGTATTACTCGTATAATACTTGTACTTTTGGCACAATAGCTTTATCCGTACCGGACCGAGTATCCGGCTAATCCCTAATATATATATTAGGGATGAGCGAGTACAGCATTATCTGTATCTGTATCTGTTTACCACATGAATTATCTGTATCCGTATCTGTACTCGGACTGGGCAGGGCCTAACCTGGAAGTGGGTCGGGTTGTCTTGAAATGGGCGGGGCTTTAACCGGTATGTTATTTTAAGAATGCAATTGATATGGGTTGATCAGAAATTGTTATATTTATTGCTGATTAGAAAACTATTTCCATGACAGCATCAGCATTGAGCTTCAGATCAGTGGTGTTGTCATGGTAACAAACAAACTATATACAGAACAAGTTTTGCAACAATAAATACAACAATGCGGTTGCAATTATTAAGTAAAATGTAATGAACAAGAGTTTTCATACTCAATAATATAACTATCTTTTTTTAACTTTTAATTTTTCTATGATCAGTGTGATACATTTTTTTTGTTTTTTTATTTTCACACCAGGTATGTGTGAGTGTGTGTGTGTCTTTGAGTAAGAGATGAGAGAGAGAGAAACAAAGAGAGAGGTGGGCGGGGGGTTGGAATGTGTTTGTGTGTGTATCTTAATTTGTTATATTTATTTATACCGCAACTGCCTTTTATTTTTTATAAAACACAGCAAGAAAGTTTCAGACACTGCAGAGATGCAACGCGAGTCGCATTCTACCAAGCACTATGTCTGAACAAACCCCACGGTTACCAGAAGTCTCCTGGTTACTAAGTACTAGTTTGAACCGAAGTATAAAACAAACTTGAAGCTTGAAGAAACCCTAAATGTTAACGGAAAAGCCGCGTGGACCTGAGGGAGAGAGCTGTTCACTTCTCTGTGTTCTGAGTGTGTGTGTGAGTGAGCACAGCCGGTTGGACACAACAGGCTTGTTCGAGATGAACTGCGCCTCGCCTGTAAAGTAGACGAGAGCAGGCGGCAGCAGCAGGGGGCGGGGACAAAAAGCTGCGGTAAAGTTGTACAGTTTCCAGCTGATTCCAGCCGCCTTCAGGCTGAACAGGAAGTGACAAAAACACTATGGTGTGATTCCGATTTAATAAAATATAATCAGACCCACATATCAGCAGATACACAGTCTCCAGTTGTTTTACTTATGACAGAGTAGCTGTCAAAGTGCTCTACATGCGATCTGTTGCTGGTTTTAATTAACAACACACTGGAGATGATCAGTGATCTGAACAGATTTAGTCTCATCAGCCACACATGTTCTGTAGAGAATAAGTCTTTAAATCAGACAAATAGCAATTAAAATTAAAAAAAAATTTAAAAAGTTTATATAAAACGTCATCATGTTGTAAACCAATCAGGTGTTAAATCAGCTGAGAAGCCGGCGTTTCCCAGCATTCTCTGGGTCCGCCTGGCTCTTGCAGTCGCTGAAAAGCAACTGCGCCGCCTGCGTCTCAGAACTGCGGCCGCCTTGCTCTCGTGAGATTTCCGTTGCCCACGTGTGCATGACGTCAGAGCAAGTCGGGATCAAGTCGGACACAAATCTAACCGGCATGCAACGGGCGCCGATTGCCGGTGATCGATTCTGCGCAGACCTGGCTCATCTCGAACGAGCCTAACAACAGAAGGAATCTGTGTGTGTAGGGAGGGGCGCTGTGACTAGCACTGTCAGTAGCCTATCACAGAACGCAGACACAGTCAATGGAGACTTTTATTCAATCTGAGTACAGATATTGACTCGCATTACTCGTACTCGTTTCAGCCGAGTATCCGGCTCATCCCTAATAAATAAATAAATAAATAAATAAATATATATATATATATATATATATATATATATATATATATATATATATATATATATATATATATATATATATATATATACATTTTTTTTTTTGATCAGAACAGACTGACTAAAGTGTTTCACTTCTCACTCTGGTTAAAGGTTTCACGCCCATTTCACCTCTGACCACAGCAGCACCTCTGATGCTCTGTTGCACCAGTAAACACCCCTGTCAGGGGAGAGACCCACCTTAAAAATCAGTGCTTTGCCTGCAAAAACACGTCTGCATTTATAACTCACTGTAATTAAGTAAAACAATCTTTTATGCGCTGACACATTTCCATGGTGGAGATATTCACTCAGTCTGTGCAGCTCCATGTTGGATGGGTCAGCAGTGAACATTCTTATCTTGTGTGTCTTTCAGACTACAATCCCCTGACTGGACAGGGAGGAGGCTCCTGCTTCTGGAGACCTGGCAGGAGAGGACCGTCATCAGGTGGATGAGGTTAAAGAAGGTCAGAGACCTTGGTCTGTATGACCTTTGACCTCCGACATCCTGATGGGCACACTGACTGACTGAATCAGGCTGACAATAGCACCAAACCCACGCTTTACACAAATGTTTTTTAACCTGCTCTATACTTTCAGTGGTTGTTGATCAGTTAGCATTGTTGGTAGCCTGTTCTCCTGTCTACTTGTTTATTCATTCTCTAATCTCTCTGCCTTATCAATGAATCATACTGCTAAGGGACAAATGCATTTTGGAATTGAAAGCTTGCAATGACGCCATTCCTGTAAACGGTATGTAACCATTAGGTTTGGCTGATAAATTTCACAGTCAGTGTGTTTTTTTCTCATACATGTGTGTACCACCATAGCTTTAGACTTGATATTACTACAGCAGCTGTAGCTGGTGGGCAGATGATAGCTATGTAGTTAAAGCCCATGTTGCGCAATTTGCTTGTTGTTAATAAACATTTGAACAGTTATCCTTTGTATTTGATGGTATTGGATATCACAAAACGGAATATAATATGAAAAGTAGGCACTATTTTACAGTGGTTTGCAATGATTTTCCTTTCCCCCACAATGCATTGTATGACGTCACGAAGGGGAGAAAACAAAGCGGCCCCCTTGTCTTTGCAACTGGTCTTGCCTAATATGGCTTTTGTATATATATCTTTTAATATTAACAGTCTATGGTCTCAACCAAGTCCAGGTGTCTTTATTATGTTTATAATAAAATTGGAGGGAAAGTGAAACACAGCTTAGACTGGGATGTTGTTCGGCTTTTCACAAGTGTAGACAGCTAGCTAACGTTACGCCGCCGGACCTTTGCTAGCATTAGCGTAACAGCGTTAGTTTAGCCTGCTAGATAAATATTACGACTGCACACATATAATACATGTGCTGTTAGTGCTCCTTTTGTGCCATAATTTTTTCATAATTATTGAAATATTAAGCTTTGCTCCTATGAGATGGGTGGGTTTTTGTTACGTTACACACAAAGCTAACTGACTATAGTTAGCCTGTACGTTAGGGTGACCAGACGTCCCCGGTTTCTGGGGACAGTCCCCAGTTTTGGTGATCTGTCCCCGGCTGGATATGTCCCCGGAATTGTCCCCGGTTTTCACTGTGACTGACAGACCCAATATTGGAATGAAAGAAAACATTGATCAAACGTAGCCGATAGTCGCACACCCTACACACGCAGGCTCAAAACACTGCGCACCAGCGCTGCTCAGAGATTTTTTAGAAAGCCGTATTTTACGATGCTAAAATGACTGATTATTTACATGGAGTCTGGTGGGTTTAGCGAACGCAATTTTGCGGACTTTTATGTTTTAAAAAAGGATTTAATCTTCAACAGAAAGATCAACCTTCTTAGAAATCCTTTCCATAATGTTGTCAGACACTTAGAATATTAATCTGAGTCTGTCAGTAGCAAAAACGAGCACTTTTATGAACACAAATACAATTAACTTACATTGTAGCTTGTTTCTCTGCTGCCGACTGCAGCGATCTCGTTTTATATTTCCTCAATATTTTTTATTATATCCAATACTCAATGAGCTGTTGCAGAAACAAGCCTGAAGCAATAAAGCAAAAGCTGTCAAATAATTGTAGTTCAGTAAACATTACAACATTAGGAAATATTGGGACTTTCTATCTTGAAATATGAGGACTTTTTATCCTGAAATATTAGGATTTTTAATCTTGAAATATTAGGACTTTTAATTGTGAAATATTAGGACTTTCTATCTTGAAATACTGTATTAGCATTTCTGTGTCTAGAATCCACACCTGGTAGAACATGGACTCCATATCCGCCATAATGGCAACAGGCTCCTGTCTGAATCTCAGCAACACTCCGATGAGGGTGTTAGTTAGGTCAGGCCCTTGCAACAACTGGTCATTTAGCGACACACCATGGTATGTTGCCACACAGTGGAAGACGACTCGGAGTTTTCCTCTTTTTTGGATGGTACACCCCACAGTCTCGCATGGTTTAATGGCTTTTTACGCGTTGACACCGATGAGAAGACCAACTTCTGCTTCAAGTTTGGGAGATGGACTCGACACAGGTAAGTCCACTTCTCCAATTTCTTCTGTGGATGTTGGCCTTTTTTGCAGGTATATCTGCCTGAGTATACACATTGGGCAGCTGGATGTAATCTTGCTCTTCTAAGCCACATGCCTCCAGATCAGTAAGTTCACAGCTATTCACTTTCTGTTCTTGCGCTATTGTGTGAAGCAGGAACTCTGTCTTTCTGCCTTGCATATTCAGCTTCTTCGCCAAGACTTCAGTTCAGAAAGTCGCTGTTCTTTTTGATCCAAGAAAGCATAGGTCTTGATTATATTATTATATTGTTATATTGGGAAGAATACGCTCACTGTTCCCGGCCCCAATATAGTCACCTCTTCTGTACCCTGCAGACACGAGAACACTTGTGACTTCACTTGTGATTTGTGAGCTGTCATCTGCACTGTTGTTCTTTGATGAATCTTCCTTAACAACGTGCAAGATACCTGGGTGCTTGTGTGAACAATATGGACAAGAGGCCCTTTTCTTGCAGTCCTTGGAGCTGTCAGCTCCAAATGAGATCAAGTGGATCTCCACTTGTGAACTGTTTGAGATCTGTAGAATCAGGATTTCCTGTAAATGTGGATATGTCTCTTTGAGGCAGTTGAGACAAACTGTTGTTTAATGAACATCTCGGTGACTTTGTTTTGACGCTGTAGCCCTTCGTGCAGGCTATCTGTAGAAGAATTAGGGTGATCATGATGATTAAGACGTGGTGTGCTGCTGCCAGCATCAAACCTTGACGATGTTACATAAAATACAAAAACTTAGCATCTTTACTTTTCTTACAAATTAACTGTGCAGTTCTGTGTAGGTCAAAATACTGTGTTGCTCCAAAGTCCAGTGGCTTCTGGCTGTTTCGCAGGGTACTATTTTTTTTTATACTAAATCTAGCAGCCAATCAAATTACATTATTCGAGGTCAATGGTCAACTCTAATTTCTATGTTCCATTTGCAACACAGGTTTTCTCAGGTCTCGCAAAATAAACTCAAAAGATTATTTCTATAGAAATGGCTTCAACAATGTCTTTCCTATTAACCCACATCCTAATAACAATGTAATTCAATATTTTTTAGGGAAAGCATAAACCAACCATAGGGGTAGAGTCTGTAATACTGGTCACTTCTTTTCTACACTACATGGACTGAAGCTACAGTATATTGTCATTGAGTTGCTCAAATGCTCAGTACTAGTACCTACTGTAGCAGTATCAGTTCTAACACTATATTGTGAGGTATCCCCATATGTCATTCTGTTTTCTTTAGATTAAATGATATCAAGGGGAATGGCTATAATGGCCCAAAATGATTGTCTTGATACTGTCATTTATGCAGTGAACTGGAATTGTCTATGGATAAGTAGTCTTTCATATGACTCAGTCTAAAAAGAATGGTAAAATAAATATAAACAATTAAAATACTTGTGCATGCTGGCTTGAAGGGGACCATGATCCTGCCTGAAATGTGTGTATACTATTTTAAAGGGAACCATGATCCTGCCTGAAATGTGTGTATACTATCTTCAGCACAAACGGATTCAGGCAGCATGCCTCAGATCCTGGATGCTGAGTGAGGCACGTCACATCTGCTGATAGCGGGGTGAGCTCCTCGACCGGCGGCCAAAACGCACTCACCCCCCCCTACAGCACAAGCTCTCCACCGCAGTTTTGGTACACACAAACACCTGCCAAACAGCGACACGTTTTCACCGTATAATGCATAATGCCTTCTATTCCTAGATCTAGATAAGTATACCAGTACTTATCTGAACTAACAACATGATCACTGTCACTAAATAGAAATAAAATGTTGTCTTTCACACTGTGCTATTCACAAAAAAATGATGGTATGCATTGCTGCGCTGGCACTGCCGCGTTGCTAAATGAGAGCAACTCACCAGACTTCCCCAACTCTCGGCAATTCCTCATTTGCCCCCTCACGTCTGGCAGGTTTGAAATTATACAGCTGCTGGTCTTTCCACCTCTTCCTCATCCCAGTCAGTCGCCATAGTTCTAGTACAGGCTGAGGCTACTCTCCCTAACGTGGCTTCATTGAGTTAAAAAACCTCTGAATACCAAAAATGACCAGAAACTGACATTTAACACTATTTGGAGACATTTGAAAAATTCTATACATAGCCTTCTATACACATAGTGTACCCATTAGGCTCATTTGTCCTTATTGCCTTCTTGCAATCCAATATTATTTGCTAAATACCAATACGCTGTAATGAGTCTTTTTGTTAGCTCTGATCAGACATGACAGTATTTTTAAAGAGCAGGTTCACTTTCTGATTTGGAACTATTTTATAAATTATAACAAGTGAAACTGTTATGCAGTTTCTAAAGCTAATTTTAAGAAAATGTCAATTAAATTTTTCCTTGGTCCCTTCCCTTTGTATTCTTGTGAAGAGTCTTCTTTTCCGAGTCAATTTTGGTGACAATATTTACACTCTGTTTATTTTAAAAATAACAAAAAGGCACCTGTTTCTAATTGCTTAACAATTAACCTGTCTGTACAATGAAGTCAGTTGAAATGTTGGGGATAGGATTGATAAGGAGTGTTCTTGAAGGGAAAAAACACGACTACAAACCATTTCAAACTGTTGTCACACATATACTTATGTATAATAAAATTAGATAATGAAGTTTTAAATGTTTTATTTAATAATGTATCTGACTTTACCAACTACAACCACATGGGGGAGCATGAGACCAGAGAGCTGTGACACATGCTGCGTTTGGGGAAGCCTACTTAACAATACTTTTTGGTGATGTTTTCTGTTATTTAGGTGTAGTAGAATAGCAGATAGGCCTAACGTGGCAAAACAAATCAACAAAATGAATTCTTCATACCGCTAAGCTATAAAAGGTATTTTTTTGCTGTCCAGCAGCCACTACTTTATAAAAAAAAAGACTACAACCTCTTTTAGCTTAGCCAAAGTAAGTATGTAAAGTGTCCCTGGGTTTAATTAAGTCGCTATATAAATACAATTTGTTATTATTATTATTATTAGTAAAGCAGTGGCCGATCATCACGTCTGATGTCATAGTAATTGATAACGGTGGAAAGTATGACTCCCAGGGTGCATTTTGTAAAGAAACATCCATTCACCGAGCTTACATTTCTGTCACATTGGCCACACGAATGGAAGTCAAAGGCTGCCGCGAATACGCATTATCTAATATCAATTCACTTTTAATTTTCGGGTCAATTTTAGTTGAATTCAGCTATTGCGCCGTGTTATTTTTATTTTTTTTGCCGTGTTATGTTAACAACTGCTACAACGAAGTGCTTTGATATCGTTACCACTGTAACTCGCGCCTCAGACTGGATACTTCTCCATGGAAACGGCGGCCGAGGCTCATGGGTATTGTAGTATTTAAAGCCGTTCAACCTAAAATGACGGATAATATTTCTCGGAAACAAAGTTGAAATAATTGAAACAAGTAGTCTTAACGTATACTTATATGATCGTTACATTATCCTGGAGAGTATGTGTTTCTGTATTAAGCCACGTAAAGGACAGTGATGACAGAAAAAATGAATAAAGAGAAGTACTTCCGGCCTCTCCCACTTCGGAACGGACCCAGTCAGAGCGCTACTACGGAAAGCCCGTTGAATCAAACCACTGCTAACCCTTCGCGATCAGCGATTTCGACAGTCAGACATTCTTCCGATGGCAAGATAATGGCGAGTATGGGGTCGCTATTTAAGGCAAAGAAAAAAACTGCTGCATTTGTCGATCGGCGTTGAAGTTTGCCGATGGTCTTACGGACAGTTTGATGAACAGATGAAGCCGCGGCAGAGAACGGTTCATGTGGCGGTTTCAAGGAGACTGCTGTGATGCTACGTAGGCAACTGGAAGAAAAGCGCTTTTATACTATGAGAGAGTGTGTGTGTGAGCCTGGTTTATCTTGAGATATTGGAGCCCTTGCTACCTATCTGTTTTTTTGTTGTTGTTTTCTTTTTTTTAAATTTGTGTTTATTGGTTATCTTTAAAGACGCGCTGACTTTAGGATACAGCGAGGATACACAGTGTGCCGGTGAAGTTTTGGGGAATGGCAGGTCGAAGCCGAAGAGC
Source organism: Etheostoma perlongum (assembly GCA_026937815.1). Classification (NCBI taxonomy): domain Eukaryota; kingdom Metazoa; phylum Chordata; class Actinopteri; order Perciformes; family Percidae; genus Etheostoma; species Etheostoma perlongum. Next base: position 28,561,910 of record CM049371.1, read on the forward strand.
ATGGTTTAGTGTTCTGTTGGGACTGGTTGTCGGGTTCACTCTGGCTTCCAGACTCATCTTACCCAAGGCGACCGAGTTGAAGAAAGCTGGACAAAAACGAAAGGCAAACCCTGCCGGCTGTGGATTAAACGGGGGTCACAGAAAGGAATACGGCGGAGTACTATGGCCACCGCAAGATAACGGTTCACCAGTGACCGAGAAACCTGGCTCCAGAGCCAATAATTTCATGTTCGTTGGTGTCATGACTGCCCAGAAGTACCTGAATAGCCGAGCCGTAGCGGCACAAAGGTATGTGACGTGTCAGAGAAAAATTCTGCTTTTTCCACAAATACCCATGCTTTACACACTCGTCTAATAGTAAGGTAACGGACCACCAATCTCACTTTATAACGTTTGCAGTTAAATGTTGGCTTCTTAATAAGCTTACCTCGATGGACATACATACATACCGCGATACAAACACTCGATTTAGAGGGCCTTTAACAATAGCTATATTTATTAGGTAGCTGGCTAGCTTGCAGCAGTTATTTCTACCCATTTTCACAGTTTGTCATTGGTCCACATTGATTGCTAGCACCCAACCTAAGAATGGACAAGAAAACACAAATATGTACCAAATTAGGGGGCTGCGTAATATGTACTGTATGTAGTTTGTGTACTGATATGCTGAGATTATTAGAACCTGATTCGTTAAAATCTAATTTTTACGTCCCCTTGGGTAGCTTTAAGGTCAGATAATCATAGTCAACTCTGTCTTAAGAATAAGAAATATTTTGCATCATATTGTGCCTTTTCATTGATGCTATGATGTTAACACTGAGTATAAAATGCCTACATGTCTGCTGCATAATTTTAGGTGCATTTCTCCAAACTTAAACTTGACAGATCTGGGATAAGACTTATTTGCATCGTCAGGAAACCAATCAGGGCTTCTCCAACCTTTTTTCAACAGCCATCAAATAGAATCACATTAGACGTCAGACTAAGTGCTGGCATTTCCTCACTGCACTACATATAGTCATACTCAGTCAGAAGTTGATATGTTTCTGTAGAGGTGTCCTGAAATTTTCACTGAACGTCTCCTGGGAACAACGGATAGAAGCTCATGACTCCCATGTAGTCATTTTGGTTAACTCCTGCACTGATTATATTGGTTCAGGACAGGTGCTTTCCCTAAAAATAAATCATAGTAAAAGTTAGAGAAGAACATACCTATAATATGTCCGAACTTAAAGCTGCAGTAGGTAGTTTTGAGGAAACGTGGACTTAGCCTAAAAATTTGAACAAGCACACCTTACAGGCTCCTCCCCCTTGCTCTCTGCTGCGCTACAGCCCCCCCCTTCCACAGCTCCTCGAGCCTGCCGTGAACGCGCAGGCTAGTAAGCAGGGCCACCAATGCTTTCCACACAATACAGGGGATTTATTCTGAGGAGGGTATAGCTGTTGTGTGCTGTGCTTTTAAAACTTTATGTAAAAAAATTGCTTATTTAAAATATTTCTATTAAGTTTTGGAAATATTTTTCAATAATAAAGGGATTAAAAATGTTTATGTAATCGCTCATTTGTGAGAACAAAAGCAGCACTTTACATTACTGAATTACCTTTTGGATCAATTTAAAACTTTCAGTAGGAATGATGAATCACTGAGGAAGCTCACTAAGCCAAGGAATAACAACATCTTAGAAATATGGCTTAGGTTTTATTTTGCATATGGGTAAAATAAATCAGCTTTTTTTGCAAAGTACACACAAGGAAATACTGAACATCTTGATTTGGACTGAAAGACGATTCCTTCACGTGCCTCTGTGTCTGGGACAATGTCTGACCTGTTGGAGGAGCATAAAGAATGTGTGTCAGACATTTGATTTACAATCCTGAGGGGGAAGACACAGGGGCAGGGACAGCGCACAATTAAAGTAGTTTCACCATAGCTGCATTTAATTATGATCGACAAAAACACATTTAGGCTTACTAAATGTAGGTATCGAAACAATATTGCTTATACTGAGGGTGAACGAGTTAGCTACAACATTCCTGCCGTGCTACAAGCTAACAAGCTAACTGTTAGACTTAAGTTAGCTAGCAACAAGCTACAGAGTAAAATGAGATTTGCGCTATCACCAGCGATACTGTAACCATCGCTAGCTTAGTTGTGTAGCTAGTTATTAATAAATGAAACAAATCCAGCAGGGTACTTACATGTCAAGCAGAAATGTGGCTAGCTCTGATTGAATCCGTGTTGAATCCTTTCAGGAGGCGTAGCTCCCTCCACCTTTGAAAAACCGCTCCGATGTTGACCCTCGTTTTATTTCGGCTCGGTTTAATTCTTTCTTTTAGCTCGCTTTTCGTCATCGGTCTTCTTCTGTTTGCCCGTCTTTGTTTTCTGAGCAGGTGTCACTCGAGAAATTGGCAGTTTTCCAGAAAAGTTGTTTCTCCGCGATTAGCACAGCTGCAGCACACGGGCAATCTTGAGCTTGAACACGGTAGCGCTGTGCGGGGGGGGGGGGGGAGGGTTATGAGCAGCGCGTACACGAGAGTGATTGACACTGCTAAGACAGTCCTCCTGGCTCTGATTGGCTGTTTTGACCGGTGCGGTGCATTTCTGCCAAATGGCATCAGGGACACAGGGAGGAGCCATAGGAACTTAATTTTTTCACAGATTATCTGTCTCATATTCTACTGTCAGGGCAGTTTTAACAAATATGTAAAAAATACATTTTTACAAAAGTTACCTACTGAACCTTTAATGGAGAGTGTTCTAACGTGCCACTAAAAATATTACAGTATATTCTGTGCTAGATAGTAGATATTTAAATCTCTCAAGGTATGTAATGGTGATTGAGACTAGAGAGAATACACTCAGTTCAATGATCAATGTTATTATTCAAATGTAAGGTCATTTTTTTGCAATTTCACATTACTATGTAAAAAACACTGGAGAGCATACACAAACAGAATTAAGGCTTGCAACTCCATTCAGGAAATCGTTTTTAATGTTCAGTTCAGGACTCTGATGCTAGTACTTTATAGAAAATTTCAATATGTGAAAATTCACAAAATCTAATTTATAATAATAACTTCAATATTATTACAGAGATAGCTGGTGTAGAAAGCATTACTAATGTTTACTCCAGTGGAATTCTTTAAGGGCTATATAGAATTGGATTTAAGCCTTAACCTTCTTCCAAGGCTCTGATACTAACCGCTCCGTTGATGTTGGTGCAGCAGATTGCTTCTAGTTTTAATAGGACCAATCTGGACTGCACTATCAGCAGTAGATGCTTTTTTATTCCGGTAAAAGAACACAGTGGTAAAGCTAGTTTTTCTTTTAATGCTACACAAACACAATGCAATAAATTATAGTGATGCATGTCAAAACACTAAGTTTTACTTCTCAAGTCACTTATCTCCCTTCTGCTTTTGGTGGTACCTTAGCAGAGGAACCATAACACATAATTTCAAGGGGCAGTTTCGCCATTTTCCAATGTAGACTCTAACTAAATATTTCTTATCATTTACAGTCATGCTTAGAAAAGCCTGACTCATTATATATTGCGGTTGTGAGTTGCGTTGAAAATTACGTCAAGACAGTTTCCTGTGGCGCTATGATGACCAGTCACTCTGAGGCGGTACTAAAATCTGCAATGGAAAAACGGAGGCGTCGGGGTGTCAAGTCGAGCTGTTACCAGTGGTGGGTAAGCGCAGATAGTGAGAATTGTACCCCGTCTGCTGCAGCTTCTTACTGTGCTTCCACACTAAAGAATCTTTGAGCACCTTTAAAAACCAAAGCATACATTACAGTCACATGTCAGTTTATGCTCTCCTGCTGTCTGTCAGCTTAACATTATGTTACTGACTTGATATTCTTCCTCTGATGCAGATGTAGTGAGGAAAGTCAATTGATGATCTGATAGAAACATGCTTCACAGACTTTATTTTGACATGTTGTTCCTTTTTAAAGATTGGGCATCTTTTGGGCATTTTACGCCTTTATAGAACAGCTTAGACATGAAAGGGGAGAGAGGGGGAATGAGATGCAGCAAAGGGCCGCAGGTTGGAGTTGAACCTGCAGCTGCTGCGTTGGGGAGTAAACCTCTATTTAAGGCCACGCCCATTTCCGCCTACACTTTTATGCGTAAAAAATCAAAATCGCAATTTTTATTATTAAAAACCAGTTTTTCGAACTCCTCCTTGACTGCACAAAACTTGGCATAAAGCATCTCCAGACTGACCTGCCAAAATACAATACAAAATACAAAATGCTAAGTACAAAAAGTGGATATCTCATGAACGGCTCATCTGATTTTTACAAAAATTTGATGGGTACTATCTAGGGCCACTCCAGAGGCGCCCCTTACAGTGGGGTACTGATTGGTTGAAGTGGGTGTGGCCTACGGGACCCACATTTGAATTAACCACTTACACTAAAGTGAATTACTCGAAATTAACAGGAAAGATGTATAATGGGTAGCTGACCTGACTTACCAAATATTACACATGTGGACCACTAGGTGGCACAACAATGACGTCAAACGTGTTTTTGCCTGTAACTCCCACAATAAACATCCACGTGTTGAATCAGGCCGAATCACCTGATATAGTCCACACCCATTTCTGCCCATTTCTGCTCAATAGGGCCACGCCCATTTCCGCCTACACTTTTATGCGTGAAAAACCAAAATCGCAAGTTCTTTTTATTAAACTGTTTTTCTAAGCGCAAAACTAACTTTTTCAAACTCGTCCAAGGCTGTGCAACATATCTGCGCAAAACCTGGTGTGTATTATCTACAGATGGCCATGACAAAAAGTTATTCACAGAATTTTGCTACGTTAAAGTATGCACATTTGACGACCAAACAGATTTTCTCTAGCAAGCTACCAAACATATCATATTGTATCTCAGCCAAATTAAATATTATCAAGACAACCCTTTAGGGCTCTGGGATATTTGCAACGGCATTGTACCGCGGCTTGCGGCTCACGCCTCTCCATATATCCTGACGTTTGCCTTCCCATGTTACACTTCAGGTTCCGCTTTTTCGCACCGGTTTGCCGATGCCGATTTGCATTGGTACGACTGGCGCGGTGAGGCTTTGACACCAGTCATAACTGCTTGCAGTTCTAGTCTTTATTGTGACTGTAATTGCCACTGTTCCTCATACCCCCAACCAGCACCGGCAGACAGCCGCCCTCCAAGAGCCTGGGGGATATCTCTTGTTATTTGATACTATAAATAAAATTTAATTTGTACTTCTTACACTTCTTAAGTGTCCGTTGCAAATTCTATAGCGCTGTGTGCCTATGGCAAGGGGACGCGGGTTCTCTGCATCAGCCGTATGCTTGGCCAGCAAGTTGTATTTGAGACTGGAAGTACTTTGGTGATAACTCAGTTCACACCGACAGTACATGCAAATCACTTTAGTTTTGTGGAGAGAACCATCTGGTAGGGCTTTGAAACTGAACTTGCCATTCAAAAGACCCTTTTCTTCTATTTATCTATTTCTGCTCAAGGCCATCCACAATGTTACTGCTGCATTGCTTTCTGATTTTCCAAACTACGGAGCGGCCCAAGGCCTAACTCACAGAATGCATACATTAATTGTCCGTCAAAAGGCATTAAAAGGAAAACGCGATAACTTTTACAGCAATGACATTAAAATGTACTATTTATTTAACATGTTTCCTGTTATTGAAGGTTGTTGCATGTTAAAGACAATCCCACTTGTTTGTCATTTTATATTTATCTTACTCCATCCATTTCTGTATGTGTGTTTACAGGACGTGGGCACAGACAATTCCAGGTCGCGTGGAGTTCTTCTCCAGCGAGGGCTCGGACACCTCCATACCCATTCCCATAGTGGCTTTGAGGAATGTGGATGACTCGTACCCACCGCAGAAAAAGTCCTTCATGATGCTCAAGTACATGCATGACCATTATCTAGATAAGTATGAGTGGTTTATGAGGGCCGATGACGATGTCTACATCAAGAGTGACAGGCTAGAGAGCTTCCTGCGCAGCCTCAACAGTAGCGAGGCCATCTTCCTTGGCCAAACCGGCATGGGAGCCCGGGACGAGCTGGGGAAGCTGGCCCTGGAGCCTGGGGAAAACTTCTGCATGGGGGGCCCGGGGGTTATCATGAGCCGTGAGGTCCTCAAGAGGATGGTGCCCCACATTCGAGAGTGTTTACAGGAGATGTACACCACCCATGAGGATGTGGAGGTGGGCCGGTGTGTCAGGAGGTTTGCCGGGGTCCAGTGTGTCTGGTCCTATGAGGTAAGATGATTTAATTTTGTTTTTATATAATATATTTCTTATGTCATCGGCTCCAAAATGCATACTTGCATTGCAAGACTTAAGGACCCTAATCTTAAGTATTGAGTTGTAATTTGTAAACTGTTTCAAACTGTGAGACGGAGTGCAGGAGAGTTAAAGGGAGGGTGCAGAGAGAAAGAGAGAGAGAGATGTGAGGGAAATATACTGCATGAGGTTTAAAGGGACAGGTGCATGACGGTTAGTTATTGTTTGACCCACTTACCAACATGAAGGAAGTTAAGGTTATTTAAAACCCTCAATTTATATTGATACCCATAATAAATAAATCTGCTTAGAAATCAAATGTAGGCAACGTTTTCTGTGCATTTTTCGACAAAAAAATCCATTTGACTTTTTATAGCTAATAGAGCAAAGACTGTGTAATTGAGTTATGACCACCTTAAGGTCACTCTGATCCTTGTTTCTGTGTGTTGGCCCTGACCTGTGGGCTGACCTTTGACCTCTCTAGGCTTCCAGAATAGTATTTCTTTGGCCTTCACTGTTGTGTGATGTTTACACAACAAGGTTGTGGTTTGATTGCTTGCACATAAACCACTTAAAGTACGCAATACTCACTGCTGAGACAAGCAATCCCAAACACAAATATTCAGTTCACTTTTGTCTCCATATAGGTGGAAATATTCTAAACTGCATGGGAATATGCTGTGAAAAGAAGTGGTTTTGAGGTGGTAGTAGCTCACTCTGTAGGAAGTTGGGAACCGGAGGGTCGCTGGTTGAAGTCCCTGTACAGAGTAGAGTGTGGACTGGTAGCTAGAGAGGTGCCAGTTCACCTCCTGGGCACTGCCACAGTAATTGTGTGTGAGTGCTGTCATATTTGGAAATGATAAATGTTATTAAGGCACCGCTGACCAAATCAGCCCAGGTCAAAGGTGATGCCAAATCCTCCAGCATCGAGCCTTGTTGGGACAGAGTTGTGAAAGAATTGCTGCAGCCTCGTCATCTAAGGAGAGTAAGCTCACTCCAACCAGACATGTCGAGGCATGGCTATGCCGTAGACCTGTTGCTCATATGACCGATGTTCACATGAGTCAAGCATGTTGAAACTAATTCAAGTTTAATGAATGAAGTGACTGTATGAGATGACAGGAGATCTGTGAGTGATAATGTGCTCAGATTGTGTCAGTTCTGTCTGGCATGCAAAGAATATAAATCCATCATGAAATGTCAAATTGACTAATAAAGTTGAGAAACAGAGCTGCTGTGATAGATATTAGAGAAGAGCAGATTAAAAGGCTGAATAGACAGTTTTTGCTTTATTCCCACGAATATAGTCACGTCCTTTCTAACGGATTTTTTTACTCAACGTGTTATTTTTTTTAACCTAATGTCCCCCTCCAGACACATTTTAAAGTATATAAAAATGTTCTGGTATGATTAATATTTTGTTTAAAATGTTTTTTCCACATAAAAAGTAAAAAAAAAAAACGTGCTGGAGGCCAATCAACTCGTTCCTTATTGAGAAATTCTAGATCTTGTCCAAGCCCCCACCGCTGTTTCTGGAGGTTGATACTTATTCCCGTGAATACATTCATTACCGGGACTTTTTTGATACCAATTTTATGAAGCAAAAATAAATTACATAATTACGGCGCAAATCTTTTTTATTTTTCAGCTCCTAAGTCACAGTGTGAGTCTTTGTGCGTATGGTTAAGTTTTTCCTGCCTGCCTCTACGAAGCGTTATGTTAGAAGCAAATCACAATCTTAGTAGAAGCATGTTGCATGGTTTACTCCTTAGGTATTGAAATTGGGCATTGAATGACAAGGCATATTTCAATACACAATCATTTTTATAAGGTTATTTGGTCATTGCCTAAAGAGTATTGAATTTGGTACTAGGCCTGCACGATTAATCGTTAAAAACATTGTGATCTTGATTCAACCCTGTTTGCAATTTCCTTTTTTAAATAACTTTTTTCCATCACAAAACACTACTACTTTCTTCTGTGAGTTTTAAACATAGACTGTATAAAATAGGTTTTAAAGCGCTCCCAAGCACTGAAATGCTCTCCTTTCTCTTCATTAAAGCCTCTATATTTACAGAGTTTTGGTACTGCCAATTTGTTTGTTTTATCATGGTTCATGTGAGCAATAAATTACACTTTTGTGAGAAAAAAATCTTGGCTGAGAATCGTGATATCACTTCTAAGCTAAAAAAATCGTGATTCATATTTTTCCCCAAATCGTGCTGGCCTATTCGGTACCCGGCCCTATTTAATGTACTTCATCTAGCTTGCCTGGGAAGCATTTGTATCTCAGATTTCAGGGAAGTGCACAGACGTCTCCCCCTTCAGTAGAGGAATGTAAAAAAACACCTCTCTGGTGACCAACCTTGCATACGGTGTAGTCCGTATAGTCAGACAAATTTTTGAGTGGAGTGGGCTTTAGGCAATATCACAGGAAATTGTTGTAGTGAATATCATCACGGCTGTGATTTGGTCGTAGCCACGCAAACAGCATGACCGCTAGTGTGATATTGCTTTTGCATTGCGTAAGGGTTTATGGTAGATGAAAGTGCATACAGTGACAGACAAACCAACAACATGCACAAACAGAGCGCGTTACCAGGTGTAATAGCAGTTCCTTTTCAGTGGCTATGTGGGGTTATGGATTTGACAGCTTTTGGATGGAAGCTGTTTTTTTACCTGTTTGATTTGGGCATGATGGACCTGAATCTCCTACCAGAGGGCAGTGGAGAGAAAAGAGAGTGGCCAGGGTATGTATTGTTACAACTGACTTTCTTCTGCAGTCTACCATTGTAGATGTCTGCAAGTGGAGGCAATGGTGTTCTAATGACGCGCTCAGCAGCCCTAACCACCCGCTGCAGGTCCTTTCTATTCTATTTTAGCTTCCTTAGAAAGTAGAGCCTCTTTTATGCCTTTCCCACCTGATAAGAGATGTGCGTAGTCCAGATGAGGTCAGCCGAGATGTGCAATAAAGGAGGGAGCTGAGGACGCAGCCCTGGGGTGTGCCTGTGTGGAGTATGAGGGTGGATGATGAATGCTTCCCCATCCGTACATTCTGTGGTCTGTTACTGAGGAGGTCCAAGATCCACATGCACAGTGAACTGCTCAGGCCAAGGTTACTCATTTTTTTGTACTAGTTTCTGGGGAATGACTGTATTAATAGCGGAGCTAAAATCTACAAACAGCATCCTTACATAGGTGTACATTATTTCCTTTGATTGAGCTAATACTGAGCTAATAGTTCAGTATTCTTCAATTGAGTGAAATGTGTTTCTGTTCAATTTAAGATATGGCATTAAAATGATGTTCTTACCACTGTAAACATGAGGGACAGCTCCAGCTAAGCTAGCAGGGGATGGCAGGCTTGCCACAGTGTGACATCTAAAGACCTCATCTTTCTCAGCATGTGCTAAATTAGTTTGTTGCCATGGTTGCCATGTCCTGTTGTTTTGATGGAAAGAAACAGTCTCCTCTCAAACACAAGAGTAGCAGCTTGACAAAAGTTTTTATATATATATATATATATATATATATATATATATATATATATATTAGGGATGCAAATTTAGAGATTTCTTTTTGTTGACCAATAGCTGACCCTCATTAACCAACAACCAGGCAACAAGTCCCAGTTCACCCCTACTGGGAGGCCCAGACTTGATTTTGGTGTTCTGCAGACAGCTGCGGACTTGTAGGCTACCGTTCGCACAGCCACAATGTCTTTTGCTTTGCCGTTGACACATGCAGCCACTTTCTTGGAAGCGCTTGCCAACAAAAGTCCACAGCATGTCTGAGCCCGTCTCAACTGCATCCACCTGAAGGTTGTCAGCTGTGTGTATCCTTGTAGATATAGTGGCATATGTCACGTAGCGCTTCACTGTGAGCACTGTCTAGCAGAGAGCCATCAACTGAGCAGGAATAAAACGACTTAAAACGCAACATACTAGTGCAAAGTTAGCACCAAAAAGTTAACTAGCAGATAAGAGATTGTACAGCCTATTTTTCTTTAATCATGCAAAAAAGTTTTTCATTAACTTTTTATATATTTTTTTAATATTCTTTTACTGTTAAAGTGGTAGTATTAATTGGTCAAAATTAATATTGTAGGTTAACGATTAAACTGTTTTTTTTTTTAATTGTTAAACATCCTTTAGGCTAGAGCAACATAACAGTTCTTTTGGTTATGGTGCCACGGTAAAAGCCTTTCAGGCGGAAGGAGCATATGATTGTACAGCTCCTCCAAAGCTGAGGACAACTGAATACAGATGTTTGTATAGGTGTGTTCAGTCAGTTCAGCTTTCAAGTCTTGATAACTTGTGATTGTCTCAACCACACACCGCTCGACACAATAGGTGCAATGACATAATTTTCGTCACCAGGGAAGCTGTGAGGGTGAACACACAGACACACAGTTAGTGTTTGATAGGATGGGTTCAAACGCAATAATTAATGACCAGTGTTTGACTATCATTGCAGCAACTGCTGAATCCTCTGCTCAATGTCACAGTCTGCCTGATCGGGCTGTTTCCAACTCCCCTGAAAGGACCCTTATGTCCTTTTACGGGGTTTCTCCTTCTAATTAACTAGTCAAGTCTGTCACCGTGGTCTTTCTACACGTCCTGCGATGCCCTGTCACATCTTACTACGCTCTGCGGTGCCTTGTAATGCTGTGCAGTGCCCTGCTATGCCATGAATTACTACATTCTACTATTTCCAGTAACTGTTCCATTATATTTTACTGTGACTGTTATTGCCACTATTCATTTCAACCCCATCCGGCTCGTCAGACTCCGGCTACCAAGAGCCTGAGTCTGTCCGAGGTTTCTTCCTGTGAGTGAGTTTTTCCTCGCCACTGTTGCTTGCTCTGGAGGGAACTACTGAACTGGTCCTTGTAAATTATAGAGTAAAGTGTCTCGAGATAACTCTTGTTATGAATTGATACTATAAATAAAATTTAATTGTATTTTCTTTTTACATACATTGTTCACATATAATAGGTCATTTTTTGCTGCTGGAGGTCTCTCAATCAAAATAACAATAGACTTGAATTGGTGATGTCATAACGTGGGATCAGGAGAGTTGTCAAGTCTGAATTAGGAAATTGTGTGAGTGATCAAAATGTGGTCCTGGAGACACCTACTGTAACAGGAACTACCACAGAAGAGGATTTGAGTACTTTGTCAGGTCTCACCACAATAGCATCACAACCGTGCAAGATACACTCACAAAACTTTACAGTTGTGTAGTTGAGTTGGAAGAAGGGTGTGGTCTGAGCAAGGGCGCTGGAAGTAGGTAGGTAGAATTTGGCGTTGTACCTGGTGGGATCCCATGGCCTCTACTGACATGGCAAGTTTTTTTAATTGTTTGTTCTGGTTTTCTGGTTCTTGAGCTCTCAGAGAGACTGTATTTCTAGATCAGCAGTCAGGCATGCTTATGCTAGATCAAGACACAGGAAGTCAGCCACCCACACTCATGAGCGATGCCTCAACATGCTTTAATGTCTTTGACTGATTCTTAACCCAACACCCTCCTCTGCCTTCCAACTTTATAGAATGACTTTAAAAAAGAAATTGCTTGCTTCAACAAATTATTTGTTTATAAAATAAATCATTCAAATGTTGACTAACAGAAATGTTGCTCTTTTACCGTAATAATTATTAATACCACCAAATAACGTTTAGTGTTTACTTTGTGTGTGTCTTCTTCAACTTTGCCAATTTCCCTGTCATCCAGCTCTTTGTGTCTTTAAACCACTATTGCTTCTTCAGCGCTGTTTTCTGCTTCTCCTTTCCATTTCTTTACTGTAGACAGTTCAGGGTGGTTTTTGTAAGGGAGTGCATCTACAAAGAATATAAAAATGAAAAGTGGACCAGTTCACATTAGTAAATGTGAACCATTCTTTGTTGAACTTTAAAGCTTTACTAACACCAAAGGAAGTAAGCGCTGTGACTAACCTCTTCTGAAATGATTTTGGAGAGGGAAATTATGTAGAAATACTCTGGTTGACTAGCATGACACCATTGTATTCATATAATACTAATACAGGGTAAAGTGTATGACAATGACTGCATGTTGCTACCTCAAAATTTCAGGTTGTGGTTGACTAGCGGGGCCAGCTTGTTTGTTTGATAAATTGATCAGACCTGTATGTCACACGCACTAGCAACAAACGCCGTGTATCCAAGAACAATTAAATCAGTGGAAATGACGTTAGATCAGAGACAGACTTTTGTTGTAGATTAGTGTTACGTTTCCAGCGTTGCGGCTCCGAACTGTAATCGTCAGCCATAGTATAGTTTTTTGTAGGTGAATGAAATAGTAGTTTTATTATGGAAGACATCAGGTTATTAAGCAAATAATACTGAGCGGTTTCTCGTTATGTTAATAATGTCTGCGTACTGTTTATGTCTTTCTTGTTGTGGAGTGTGTTCAGGCGGAGCCTGGTGTATTTCCAGATATGTTGTGGCCACCACTTTGTGTGCTCCTCCTCTGTCTCTCCCCAGCATTGCCATTACATTGGGCTAAAAGTAGGTCCCCAATGTTTACAGTCACCATTTGAAAATAAACAGAAATGGAAGGCCAGATTGCTGAATTATAATGAATTACAGCTGTGCAGAATGAAGCGCAGGCTGTGTTTGGTGGCAGCAGCAGTCAACTGCTGTGCAGGATGGTGGTTTAGGTCAAGTAGCAACCGCAGGAACCTGTAAAAGCCTTCACTGCTGTGGGTGGGCTTTTTCTCATTAAGCGATATTTTCTCTCATAATTTAGTCATATCTTATTTTGCAAAGTGATTTGGCTCATTCCAGTGCATGGCATAAGCAATGCCCTAAGGGCCAGTAAAAACTATGTTTGGCAAGTTGATTAACCAGCCGATGGCCCATTTGGACTAGTGACCGTGTTTCTGTCAATCACAGTCATGAGTCAATTAACCTGTAATGCTGGGGGCTGTTTCACAAAAGCAGAATTTATAAATCCAGGATAACCGATAAAGCGAGGCTTGACCTAGTCTAATCTATGCAGCCTGGCTTGGTGCGTTTCACGAAGGCCAAGCCAGGCTGGGGAGGAGCAACCAGGTTGAGCCAGGCTGAAGTAATTAAGATAGATGCACATTCACAGCTTTCTTTAACAGACCGCAAGGTTGATAACAGATTTATTAATACTAAAATGGAAAATACGCATTGCTCATACTTTATACAGAGTGAGCAGCATTTTCTTGTTGTAGTATGATAACTTGAAACACATTATTTGTAAAAAAAAAAAAAAAAAAAAAAAAGCGCCCGCTGTAATGAAACCGAGAAAGAAAGCGTGGCAGATGATCGCGGACCGACTGAATGCGTATGTAGCTTAAAAATGTACATTTACTTACCACTATCCTGAATTGAAACCGTCATAATCATACCACTCAAGGATTAGGGTACTAATCATTTGCACAAATTAACCGTTGTACTCTTTGCCTTAAAAGTAAGCAGAAGATAATGTTACTCAGGAAATTTACTATGAAGATCAATTTTCTACAACACTAGAATATGATGCGTAAATATCTCTGTCACTCTGTTTTGTCCCTCTCTCTCACATGGGTTAAAATATAATTTTTTTAAATTTTTATATATACAGTGCCTTTCGAAGGTATTCGGCCCCCTTGAACTTTTCAACCTTTTGACACATTTCAGGCTTCAAACATAAAGATATACATTTTTTATTTTTTGAAAGAATCACCAACAAGTGGGACACAATTGTGAAGTGGAACGAAATCTATTGGATATTTTAAACTTTTTTAGCAAATAAAAAACTGAAAAGTGGTGCGTGCAAAATTATTCGGCCCCTTTACTTTCAGTGCAGCAAACTCACTCCAGAAGTTCAGCGAGGATCTCTGAATGATCCAATGTTGTCCTAAATGACTGATGGTGATAAATAGAATCCACCTGTGTGTGATCAAGTCTCTGTATAAATGCACCTGCTCTGTGATAGTCTCAGGGTTCTGTTGAAAGCGCAGAGAGCATCATGAAGACCAAGGAACACACCAGGCAGGTCCGTAATACTGTTGTGGAGAAGTTTAAAGCCGGATTTGGATACAAAAAGATTTCCCAAGCTTTAAACATCCCAAGGAGCACTGTGCAAGCGATCATTTTGAAATGGAAGGAGTATCAGACCACTGCAAATCTACCAAGACCTGGCCATCCCTCTAAACTTTCAGCTGAGACAACGAGAAGACTGATCAGAGATGCAGCCAAGAGGCCCATTATCACTCTAGATGAACTGCAGAGAACTACAGCTGAGGTGGGAGAGTCTGTCCATAGGACAACAATCAGTCGTACACTGCACAAATCTGGCCTTTATGGAAGATTGGCAAGAAGAAAGCCATTTCTCAAAGATATCCATAAAAAGTCTCGTCTAAAGTTTGCCACAAGCCACCTGGGAGACACACCAAACATGTGGAAGAAGGTGCTCTGGTCAGATGAAACCAAAATCAAACTTTTTGCCCACAATGCAAAACGATATGTTTGGCGTAAAAGCAACACAGCTCATCACCCTCAACACACCATCCCCACTGTCAAACATGGTGGTGGCAGCATCATGGTTTGGGCCTGCTTTTCTTCAGCAGGGACAGGGAAGATGGTTAAAATTGAGGGGAAGATGGATGCAGCCAAATACAGGACCATTCTGGATGAAACCTGTTGGAGTCTGCAAAAGACCTGAAACTGGGACGGAGATTTATCTTCCAACAAGACAATGATCCCAAACATACAGCAAAATCTACAAAGGAATGGTTCACAAATAAACGTATCCAGGTGTTAGAATGGCCAAGTCAAAGTCCAGACCTGAATCCAATCGAGAATCTGTGGAAAGAGCTGAAAACTGCTGTTCACAAACGCTCTCCATCCAACCTCACTGAGCTCGGGCTGTTTTGCAAGGAAGAATGGGCAAGAATTTCAGTCTCACGATGTGCAAAACTGATAGAGACATACCCCAAGCAACTTGCAGCTGTAATCCCAGCAAAAGGTGGCTCTACAAAGTATTAATGCAAGGGGGCCGAATAATTATGCACGCACCACTTTTCAGTTTTTTATTTGCTAAAAAAGTTTAAAATATCCAATAGATTTCGTTCCACTTCACAATTGTGTCCCACTTGTTGGTGATTCTATATCTCTAAATAAAAAATTTATATCTTTATGTTTGAAGCCTGAAATGTGTCAAAAGGTTGAAAAGTTCAAGGGGGCCGAATACTTTCGCAAGGCACTGTGTGTGTATATATATATATATATATATATATATATATATATATATATATATATATACAGTGAGGAAAATAAGTATTTGAACACCCTGCTATTTTAAGTTCTCCCACTTAGAAATCATGGAGGGGTCTGAAATTGTCATTGTAGGTGCATGTCCACTGTGAGAGACATAATCTAAAAAAAAATAATCCAGAAACAGAGGTCAAACGTTTCATGTAGTTTTTCACCAGGTTTGCACACACTGCAGAAGGGATTTTGGCCCACTGCTCCACACAGATCTTCTCTAGATCAGTCAGGTTTCTGGGCTGTCGCTGAGAAACACAAAGTTTGAGCTCCCTCCAAAGATTCTCTATTGGGTTTAGGTCTGGAGACTGGCTAGGCCACACCAGAACCTAGATGCTTCTTACAGAGCCACTCCTTGGTTATCCTGGCTGTGTGCTTTGGGTCATTGTCATGTTGGAAGACCCAGCCTCGACCTATCTTCATTGCTCTAACTGAGGGAAGGAGGTTGTTCCCCAAAATCTCGCAATACATGGCCTCGGTCATCCTCTCCTTAATACAGTGCAGTCGCCCTTTCCCATGTGCAGAAAAACACCCCCAAAGCATGATGCTACCACCCCCATCCTTCACAGTAGGGATGGTGTTCTTGGGATGGTACTCATCATTCTTCTTCCTCCAAACACGGTTAGTGGAATTATTACCAAAAAGTTCTATTTTGGTCTCATCTGACCACATGACTTTCTCCCATGACTCCTCTGGATCATCCAAATGGTCATTGGCAAACTTAAGACGGGCCTTGACATGTGCTGGTTTAAGCAGGGGAACCTTCTGTGCCATGCATGATTTCAAACCATGACGTCTTAGTGTATTACCAACAGTAACCTTGGAAACGGTGGTCCTAGCTCTTTTCAGGTCATTGACCAGCTCCTCCCGTGTAGTTCTGGGCTGCTTTCTCACCTTTCTTAGGATCATTGAGACCCCACGAGGTGAGATCTTGCGTGGAACCCCAGTCCGAGGGAGATTGACAGTCATGTTTAGCTTCTTCCATTTTCTAATGATTGCTCCAACAGTGGACCTTTTTTCACCAAGCTACTTGGCAATTTCCCCGTAGCCCTTTCCAGCCTTGTGGAGGTGTACAATTTTGTCTCTTGTGTCTTTGGACAGCTCTTTGGTCTTGGCCATGTTAGTAGTTGGATTCTTACTGATTGTATGGGGTGGACAAGTGTCTTTATGCAGCTAACGACCTCAAACAGGTGCATCTAATTTAGGATAATAAATGGAGTGGAGGTGGACATTTTGAAGGCAGACTAACAGGTCTTTGAGGGTCAGAATTCTAGCTGATAGACAGGTGTTCAAATACTTATTTGCAGCTGTATCATACAAATAAATAGTCATACATTGTGATTTTGAATGTTTTCTTTTTTTAGATTATGTGTCTCACAGTGGACATGCACCTACGATGACAATTTCAGACCCCTCCATGATTTCTAAGTGGGAGAACTTGCAAAATAGCAGGGTGTTCAAATACTTATTTTCCTCACTGTATATATATATATATATATATATATATATATATATATATATATATATATATATATATATATATATATATATATATAATCCTCCCAAATTATAGTCCCTGTTTACTGGACAGCACAAACTGTGTGCTAAGAATGCCAATTTATTGTTACAGAATACAAAAAATTAAGCAACTAAAATAATTAAAGGCGCATTGGTCCACTATAGAAAAACACGTACAGCACGTTATATATCACCCTTAGTAACAGACTTCATTTAAAACACATTTGGCAACAGCCAACTCAGCAATATCAGCCTATTCTAATTATCTCAACAACTGCCACACTATATTCATTAAACTTCTAACAAAAATATGAACAGCAGTCTTCATACAGCAATATAACACTAACAATGACTGTCACATGAATAATTATAAAACATAATGGTCACAATTTAAAATACCAATACTTAAATGAACAGCAATGCACCTGTTGTATTTTAATGCAGGCTGATAACAACAGGGTAAAACCACTGCTGAGTGAACAGAAAAAGCTCCAGGATTAATTAATCTGCCTGCGGTAGCGCTGGCCCCAGAGTCAGATAAACTGGCTAGCTAACAAGCCAGCCCTAGCTTGTCCATCTTGGGAGGAGCTGATGTCAGCTCTCCTTCCATCGATGTAAATTAGTATGCCAGCGGCGAATAGACAGTGATTGTGCAAGGTAGGGGCCAATTTAGGCAATATGTTAGCATTTTTCACAGCCACTATCAGCCCAGCAACCATCAGTGGCAATAGCCAATATAATAGCCCAGGTGTGTGCGCGCAAGTGGAGGCGGCAACTACCATACACCCCTTACTCTTTCAGCTGGGAAATGTGTTCGAGCAGCGAGTTCACTTCAATCCACAAGCTCTTTTAGCATTTTTAGTCTAATAAAAAACAAAATAAACTGTCAAGACTGGAAATATTCTTACACATATTTCCCTTGTTAAATAGAAAAATACAACCCTTCTTCTTCTTCTTCTTCTTCTTCTTCTTCTTCTTCTTCTTCTTCTTCTTCTTCTTCTTCTTCTTCTTCTTCTTCTTCTTCTTCTTCTTCTTCTTCTTCTTCTTCTTCTTCTTCTTCTTCTTCTTCTTTCTTCTTCTTCTTCTTCTTCTTCTTCTTCTTCTTCTTCTTTCTTCTTCTTCTTCTTCTTCTTCTTCTTCTTCTTCTTCTTCTTCTTCTTCTTCTTCTTCTTCTTCTTCTTCTTCTTCTTCTTCTTCTTCTTCTTCTTCTTCTTCTTCTTCTTCTTCTTCTTCTTCTTCTTCTTCTTCTTCTTCTTCTTCTTCTTCTTCTTCTTCTTTCCTTCACCTAAGGAAGACTAGATTAATAAATTAACTAATCCAAAAACGCACTTCATTCAAACTCAAAGTATTTTTGACAGTTTTTGTTTCTACAATCACCAACTTTGGTTATGTCAAAATGAATCCTTAATTCACAGAGTAGGAAAATATGAAGAAATGTGAAAGTATGCTATTTGTCCTATGCTGTTTGTATTGTATTATTGTAAGTGTATGTTTGGTGTGGATGTGTGTGATCTGTGGCAGGTTGTATGTAGTTTTTACAAAAGGATGCACGCTCTTGGGCCTCAGACTTGCGGTTACAGACAAAGATATAGATAAAATGGATGACTATGCTAGTGTTAAGAAGCAGTGCAGACAACACATTTAATAGATTAGATATAAAGCCATGTGCAGTGAAAGAGTAAATGTAAAAATTTAATTGACGTACGGGTAGGTAGGAATAAATGTGAACACAGTTGATTCTGAAGAAACCAGGCCGTTCAATGAGAGTACAATGGTGCTGTTTGTTGGCAGGAGGAAAGCGCATGCAGCAGTGAAAAGTGAGAGGGTTGGCTGCAAGTTTGGCAGCCCTGCAGGCTAGGGCTGGGACGATTCGTCGACATAGTCGACTTCATAGACGTCATTGATTACGTAAATGTGTCAACGCAAATAATTTACGTCACCGCGTCTCTAACTGTCTATGCACGTCATACGTAGAAATATAAAAATAAGATGGCTGCCTCCAGCAACAACAAAGTATCAAGGGGGTAAGCGAGCGTCCACAATGCGTGCCTCCTATGGAGCCATTTTGATGCTAACAAGCCATTGCCCGTAGGTTAGCATCCCATTGACTGCCATTCATTTTGCCGCCACTTTGACAGTGAATAACTTTACATCTGAAGCGTTTAAGGTCTCTATTTGTCCGTTGTTTATTTCTAAAGAAACACGATAATGTATAAAAGGCTCCATTACCTTGTACCTCACATTATGGCTCCGTAGCAGATGTTTTTGTAAAAATAGGCTAATGATTGCATCAAAACCACGCAACTTACTGTCACAGTAGAGGAATTACCATATAGTACAGGGTGAGCTCACAGGAAGTTTGGACTCACATTAGCTGTTTAGGTTCAATTACTAACATTAACTAGCATTTTAGTTAGCAGTAATTAGCTTGTGCCTATGTTATCTCCTATATACCTAACTCTCCATCTCTGCGCATTGGGAATGATTGAGATTTCTCTTGGCACAGCTACCAGAAGACTTACAACTTTCAGACAGGTTGCTCACTTCAGAACTACGTTGTCAAGCTCAGTTGGAGGCTGCTCAGTAACGCTCAGCTATCACCGGAAAAGTGTTTCTAATAGACTTCACTGGTCTCTATTGAAAACAACGGCATCGCATTGTCCATTTCTTATACTGTCTATGGAAAGCATGGATTCCTCACAAGTTCAACAACACTTTGAGAAAAAGGCTTGCACACAGTCTTCTTAATGCCAAGAACATGGTAGTCTGTAGCCTTTGTAAAATGATCCCAGAGTCAGGCTAACAGCAGCAAAACACTGTAAGTTCTGCTCACCTATGCCTCTCCTCTCCAGCTTCCCCCGTTGCTCACCCGTATACAAGATGGAAAAAGTACTCACTTCCCGTACTCAAGTAGAAGTATACAGTATGTCCTGTACTGACTTGAGTGTGAACTGTGCTGCGTCTCCCGCATCTGTAGCACTGTCTTCCATAATTGCGCAACCAGGCCAGATTGTTCAGATATCTCACAAATCCTTTATAACGTCAGTAATAACGGCCCACATATTAAAAAGTTGTGGGGTTTAAATCAGGCTAGGGCTCAAAATACCCTTCGAAAGGAGATAGAAAATTGCTAGACAATTTTTTTTACAGTTCTTTTTACTGTTTTTGCTCTGTTTACTTTAAGTTTTTATTTTTGTATTCCTCCTGAAAGTGACTTTATTTTGTTGTTGGATTGATAGCCTACATCTGGCTTCAGGTTGCACTACAAATTAATTTTACTTGAACAGTGCAGTGTTAAACAAGTTTAATAAATAGAGATTTGAACCTTTTTATTGAAATTCTTTTTGTGCAAATTGTTAATAATTGAGCAATGGGGAAAAAATTGCTAAGTGAAAAATGTATTGTTAGATTAATCGAAAAAATAATCGCTAGAAAAATTATTGTTTGGGACAGGCCTATTGCATGGCTCTCAGGAGAAATTAGGGTTAGGAGGTAGACTCATAGCTGTCAGCAGTGCAGCCTTGTGATTCCCCTTAGCTATGTTAGAGCTTGTTTGTGAGCTGGCTTGCAGGGTGGGGATGGTATGGTCTTCTGGGGAAAGCAGGCTTCTACTCAAATTTGCCAAATGAAGTAAGCAGGCCACAGGATCACAGCAGGCCTTAGACCTGTGACATACAGATAGAGCTGGCTGGATGGATGGATGCTTTGTCTTTTTCATTTGTTTTTTGATCAGATATATACAGTATATAGTCTTGATCATTTTAAGATTGAAGATTCAAGGTCTAACCTGAATGCCTGGAAGCTTTTTATTACTTCCAATGTATGTTATCAGAGCTGGATTGGAACATGTTCCAGTCAACATCACTCAGGGCAGTAGAGCACCCAATAGGGCAATCCAATGCCTAAGCTCTCATCATCACAGCTTCCTGAAGCATCCTTTATTAGTAGAACAGAGACAGAAGCACTGTGACTGGAAGGACATGGAACAGAGAAGAGATCTTTTTATGGGGTTTGAATCTCTAGGCACTCACAATTGTATTAGATTCAAATAACTCTCAGCATAGTTTTTTTTTCCTTTTCATTAGGCTAATGCGCTGTGAAAAACACCAAAATATAGGCGCCGTGTATAAGGGGAAACCCTGTTGTGCATCCCCTGGGCGCATTGATAGGAGTTTGTTACATCCTTTTTTAAGGATTTTTATGCGTCAGAGATGCAAGAAGCTTACCTAGCAACACCACTGGCCATTTATAAACACAGCTCATGTCATCAGGCGTGTTGATCAGTTGCAGATTCTTACTACCTTGTAATTATTTTTATTAATTTATATATATGCTTTTATTTATTTTAGCACTATTTGCATACATGTGCAATGTGCATATTGTTGCATAAATGCCTCCAGTCTTTCATGTACTTGGTTTCCCGAGTGATGTTTTTAGGCTTGTTCTGTGGTGGTTTGCATGGAGTGAGAGCTGTTCGAAATCAGCAGTTCAACCTAACTGTCCAGGCGTGATGCTATGCCTGCAGCTGTAGTTGGAACTTGTCTGATTAACAAAGGTTTGATTAACATTTTGGTTGTTGGCCCAAACAGCTTCTATTTTTGACGTGTGTTCTGATGCTCTGGCAGGAACCTGGTTAAGAGCAACAAAAAGCATGATGAAACCCACAAAGCAAGTTAACACACTCTATGACCAGAATGCAGCACTCTTATGTTGTCTTGTTTGTGGACATAAAGCTTCATTAGGTTAATCACAATTCCTTGTCCTGGTCATCAGGCTAGCCTCTGGTCTGGCATTCACTGTGCCAAGTATGCTGAAGCATGGAGTCCATATTGTAAATAAACTACAATGTAGGATGGATCTTTAGGTCAAATCTTGGAGAAGTTCCTGAGATCCTAAAACATTCCTTAAGAAGTTCAAGGATTTGATAAATTCTGATCTTGTTCTAACTACACATGGGTAATTTCATTATAAACCTCAAACTGACCTCAAAACGTTTTGGGTGACACTAAGCTCTGGACACAGCGACAGTGGCTTTTCACGGGAAGAAACTGGAAATGAACTGTCATCAATCCAGAATAACCCAATTCTGACCAACAACCACTGATAAAAACATAAGCACACATATAATACACAATAATACATACACTTCTAAGTGGTCAGTGTAGTGCCGTTGCTATATAAAATCTTCCCAAACACAATAAACTCACTCTCTCTACTTTAAGCACCCAGAGTCGGGGATGACATCTCCCAGACATTTCAACTGTTTTGCAGTCTGTTATTGGCTGTTCAAAAGTGCGGAAATTCTACATGGGTGCTGATTTGATTTATATTCCGATTTTCATTTTGTGCGGTTCAATATGTGTATGAGTGTTGCGATTTTTTTCTCCTTCTTTAATAACACAAGTTGATACATTTGTAGAGACAATATATCATTAGACATTTCCAAAAAGTAATTGTTTTCAAAAGATAATGACTGACATGACACCACACGTCAGTCAATCAGTCTTACATTTATTTCACTTTTAAAGTAGTACATACCATGTATTTTTGGAACTTTCTGTTCAGATATAATGTAGTCTCCTTTGGCAGTATCTTATAAACAGAACACATTTAGGTGAATCATTGGTAAAAGAATTAAATAAATTGGGTGCCCTCTAGCTCACCTGGTAGAATGTGCGCCCCATGAAGGCTGAGTCCTTAAATTAGGTTAGCGTGGAACTTTTTTTATTGTGTAAAGCGGTGCACAGGAAGTAGCAGTATTGAATGGAGCCTGGCCTGGTTTAAAGTAGGTTATCACATCATCATGACTGTCAGTTTTATTGTGCTCGTATCTTGTAGTGAGTGTCAGATTTGCGGTGTTGAATGACTGTATGTTAATAAAAAAGTGTATTGTGTGTATTCCAGTCCCAATGCCAAAGCCGTAGTTGTCTAACAGGACTCGTTACTCATGAGTCATGACAGAGACTGTGAACAGTGACTTCTTTAAATATCGTACATAATAATAATGAGCTAAAACAAAATATGTACAGTAACTCAGACAAACTTACTGCAAATTGGTCATAACTTTTCCTGCTGATTTCTGACAGGACTTGCTTGTGAAATTCCCACACATGAAACAGAACAGGCTTTTTTGGCAATTTAAGGGGGTTTGATTATACCAATGATCAAATCTCCTGAACGTACATTTACTTGAGTAATGTGGTATTTATCTCGCTGCAACGAGCGATTCACGAGTTTGTCCAGTTAAGAGAATTTGGTGAACCTGACTTGAAACACTCATGCTAGCAATCTTAATTAGAAAATGTGCTTGCATGATGTCCTTTGTGTCTGGTTCTTTCAAAGCCTTGCTCTAGGCCAGTTCCCTAATCCCAGGCTGAGGTTAACTCCACTGGGCCAGCCTGGCTCTGTCACTGCAGCCAGAGAGAAAGAGCTGCAGTGCAAGCCTGGGTCCTCCTTTTGACCAGCCCACTGCCAACTCATGCTCCTGCTTTTCTCTTTTACATCACCTCCTTTTTTCCTCTCTAATGTTATGCTTACCAACTCTGCCAGAACTGTTCAAACTGAATGCTGACATTTTTTTCCCTTTTCTCTTCTCCATTCACAAAGCCACCTTTTTATATAGAACTGGACAGTTTGACCTGATTTACACTTCAAGACACTGTATGGGTATAGATTAGGTAGTCCACTATGAATAAAGCAAAGTGTAAATGTAATCAAGAAGAAACACTGAAGACAAAATATTCAGTTGGACCCACACCCCCAACACTATTTTACTTAATTTTCTGTGTGTTTCTTGCTGGTTAGTTGTTACAGCTTTCCAACATGGGCAAACCAGACACTACGTATTTTTCTTCTTGCATTGCGTTGCTGGTTAGGGCTTTGAGACTCTTTGACACACAGTACATTTGGCTAACTGTAAATGTGTACAGTGAACCCTAGTTTTTCATGGGGGTTACGTTCCAAAAAGAACCCGTGATAGGCAAAATCCGTGAAGTAGTAACCTTTATTTTTTTTTACAATTATTATACAATAAAATGCTCCAATGCGTTGAAACCAAAGAACAAAACCTTTTTACAGGCCCAAGCAGTTGTTTAATAAATAAAAGTACTGTATAAATGTTTTTTTACAAATGACTACTCTACTGTAAAATAATAATTATAATCATCAATACGAACTGAAGGCTTCAAATTGCGGAGATCAGCACCGCAAGTGCCTTTGTCGGTGCAGAACGTTTTGTCGACATTATGGGTTTTAGAGAAACTTGAAATTGCAAGAGAATTTGCAAACTTAAATTTGGCAAGTTGTTTTACGTACGTGTATAAACCGCAACGTTGTTAATACACAGGTATAGAAGAAGCTGAGAGACTGTTTAGCCAATCAGAATGCAGAACACAATGCACGATACAAATCCTTGAAGCAGCGAGACTGTGAAAGGTGAACCGCTATAGCGAGGGTTCACTATATAATCGTATATGACGAACATGCAGTGATAAATGGTGCTTTTGTCATGTTTGTGGCTGTGTACTGTCAAGAGACAGCCTGTCTTTCCATTAACACAGTCCTCTAGACAGCTCTGTCTAGAGGAGACACGTTTAGGGCTATGTGTTCTGTGCCACTCTATGATATATCATATTGAATTCCACCTTTTGCAGTAGAATCAAAATAGCTCTTCCCTCTTATCCCTCAGACCTGTTCACTTCAATTTTGTCTTTCTTCTTTCTTCCTTTCTTGTCTCTCTTGTCTCTCTTGTACCCTGGAACCTTCTCCTATTTCCTGTCTGCTTGGCCATAGCTGCTGGTATTTACTGGCACTCTAAAGCTCTGCCACTGTAGGCTAATGCTCCTCAACTCCTCCTCCTCTCCCTCCTAACATTTTCTTTTTCTTTCTCCCTTCTCCAACTGTGACAAAGCCCTGGTAAGAATTAAACCACAGGGTTAGCACTGAATGTTAAGAGAATTATGGAGGATATTAGGACATAAAAACAAAGCAATTTGAGACACTAAGTGCCAACACTGCATATTATTAATGGTTAAGACTTTTCAAACCCCACATTCGTCCGATCCATGTTATACTGACACAGTTGACTGCAGGGTCATTAAGGCCTGGTGTGGTATGGGGTTTGTTCATCACAACATCTTCAGGTTTAGCCCAGAAAGTTGCTCAAGCCATTCTGCTTAATGGGTTTGTTAACACTGGCCTGCAGCCCAGTGGGAGAGTCAGTTTCTCTCTGCCATTTGCTGACTGCAGAGTCAGCTTTTGCGAAATAGCAAGTGCTTTGTCGTTGCAAGAAACCTTCAGCTTTATGCAAACTCCTGAGCAGTTCAGTGCTTGTGATTGGTGTTTTCAAACTTTGCTGTTGCAGCGATTGAAGCAGTGATGTTTCCTGTACGGGACTCTCACACCGCCTCAAAACACACTGACTAGGTCTGATCTCCGGTTACATGATTGTCCACCACAGCGTCAAGTGGGGTTGCGTTTCTCCAATTCCAATTCCAGTGAGTCTCAATTTTTGGCCACTTGCTGTTGCGTTTCTTGCGTGTCCTCCGTGCGCAAATCCCTCCGCAGCCTAAATGCACTAACGGCATTCAAAATGAATGCAAATACCTGCGTTTTTTGCCGCACCATCTGGCTACCAACACAGGCTGTGTGAATGTAGACTTCAGGTTAGCCGGATTTGAAATCTTCAGCAACAAGGAGCACAGTTCAGGTCTTTGCAAAGATCCGACATGGGAGCCTCTGTACTTGCCTGTGATGGAATGTCAATGTGGACTAGGCTATGTTTAGTGTAGCTGTATCTTCTAAGTACATTGTTGGTTTGTTTTCAAGGGCATTCATCATTCTTGGAATGTAAGATATGTTAGTTGTTCCAGCACAGGCGTTTCAGGTAGTTGTGATGGCCTCTGTGTAAAGAGCTGAGGTTTTCGTCCATAAATTATATTTCCCACTTTCCATTCCCCTGTTCAGCCCTCTGCCTGTCCATCACTGCTCACAGCTCACTGTCAGTTGTTTTTGATTTATTACTAAGAATTGAATGTC
Source organism: Etheostoma perlongum (assembly GCA_026937815.1). NCBI lineage: Eukaryota > Metazoa > Chordata > Actinopteri > Perciformes > Percidae > Etheostoma > Etheostoma perlongum. The sequence continues at coordinate 28,588,061 of CM049371.1, forward strand.
AGCCTGGGTGTCATATACAGTAGTGACTTGTGTCTTGAGAAGCTCAAGCTTGTTGTTTATTGTTCACTTTTAACTCACTTTACATTGTCTTTGCTATCTCTTTTACCTCTCACTTTTTCACAGCCGCACTCATACACTACTCTTACCACTCGCTCTTATTGTGCGACCACACAGGCACCGATGTCACTCACTTAACACACCTGCTCTAACTCACGCTACTCTCGGAGCAGGGGGGTTGAACAACACATTGCAGTGATATGTTGCTTCTTTACCGCGGTAAGAAAAATCTGTACTTTCACAGCCCTAAGATGAGATAAGATGTTGCACCAAGCACAGACACTTTAAAACCGAGCCGCTGTTTGAACAGTGGAGACATTTTTTTTTTTTTTTATAAATGTTTATTCACGTAACTTCAACTGTATCGCTTGCAAAAAGCTTAAACGTTTGATTATTTCAAAGCTCTGTCAAACATTTTACTCTTGCAGTGCAAACTGAATCAAAAGACAGTATCTCCCTATATTTTCAATGATCACTTGTTCCAACTGCGTTGATAAATACATTGATATCCAGCAAGACGCTTTACACTCTTCCGTCTTGTATTCAGAGCAGCTTTCTCGTCCCAGCAGAGGCTACTTGTCCCAGCAGATGAAGCAGAATTAAGCTCTGCTGCTGACGTTGACATTGGGGCAGTGCACTAACCAGTAAGCCATAATCTTTATCCATCCATGCCAGGATGTATTTGTCTGTCTATGTTGATCCATTGCCACGTAGTATGAAGTGGTGATATGTCGATGCCACAATCTGATATGGGTTGTCATATCAAGTGTCAATTTGATTTTGATTGACAAGGTTCTGATTTGATTACATTTTTAATTAATTATCAATTAGGTTAGGGAAATTTAAGTTACAATGCCATTTTTGTTGGACATTAAAAAAAATCTCATAACTTATGCTGCAAATTGTTAAAGCAAGAAGCAACCCTTTATAATGTACTTCTTACTTAACAGGCTAACATGATGGTCATTGACAAACTACAGCAGTCGTCAACACGATAGAGTGCAACTGTCGACTACAGTCAGTTAGTAGAGTGACCATGTTGAGGAATATTCTTGCAACCGGCCTAAAGATTAAAAAAGCGAGCTTGTCAGATCAATCCCCAGCCTGACAGGATAAATCTGTTGGGAAAGTGAAAGACCAGCAACTCCCTCATTACCACCACTGAGATTCCCTTGAAAAATGTTTTTAAAAGCAGATGAAGTGTGAACTTAAGGAAATGTGACTTATTTTATCACGCCGCTGCTCAGGTGCTGCTAATTATTCTCGGGTCTATTTTTGGCCTAGTCTGACTGTCCGGGAGTTCCTTTTAGATCAGGTCTCCTCTTTTTGTATTGTATGGAGGTCAGGTTCGGGGTTACAGATTTGAAAACATTTCCATTCTATTTGAGTGTATCTGCTATGTCCAGTCTAGTCACTCAGCTGCATAAGCTGTTTTTTTTAATCAGAAAAATCAATGAATTCATAATGAAAACAATGCTTGCTGCATCCCAAGTATGCAGATGATGTAACAGGCGGCAAGCAGGCAGCTGGGTCCTGCCAGAGCCACAGCAGGAGCCTGGAGGCTGGTCTATTCACCATGCTCGATCCATCATGACACCCATCACAGTAAATCACAGTAGTGTTGTTAAGCCTCCAGCATCCAATTAGAGGAGATTAGTTTCTAAGAGTCTTAGAATGACCATACAGGTCCTCACCATGTGTTTCCTCCTCATAGATGGATCACAGAGGAGCTAGCATTGATACTATACTATGCATACCATATGTTGTTGTGTACAGAGGGTTTTACATAGATGTTAGAAGGCATATATAGTCTGTGGATTGCACATTCTGAAACCACTATTTTCATGTCACTGTCATTTTCACTTCACCCCTGATTTGTAAATGCAAGCAGCAATATGGCTAATAAGGCTATAGTCTATGTACCTAGCCTAAAGTAGCTTTTAGGCTAGGATTAAAAAGCGGGTGAAGGGAAAGAGAGGCTGCAGCTGCTCAGTGTTTTGTGCAATAAATAGTACATCCATGGTTTTGTGTTATTTAAAAGATTTTCAATAAAAACAATGGTTTGTATTTGGTCACGTCTCACAGCCCTGTTGGTTAGAGTGGGAAATCCTGACGTGGTAACACAGCGTTGTGTTGGTATATTGCTCGACACATCCAGACAACTGTCTGAGACCACAGATATCTGGCAGCAACAGGTCTCACTCCTAACAACGTATTCTTTGGGCATATAGAGAGTTACAGCACCCATGGGAGCACTACCAATATCCTGAGCCTCGCAGCCCTTCAGTTGCTCCTTTACCTTCCTCTTCCCGCTGCCTCTTGCTCTCTTTCTCTTCATCCTCTTCATCCGTAATGTTGTAGCCTACTCTGGCTCAAATGAATAGCCTACACATGGTCATCAAACTATAACAACCTTATCCACATTGTTGAAATCATTTAATTATTGAGCCATTACGTAGAAAATATTTTATAAAACAGGAGCCTATTATTTCTGTAGCTGTACTCTGAAACCACAGACTACCTGAACGCCTTTTTCTCGCCTAGCTTTTCACTCTCCACACCGCTGTCTTCGGACAAAAAGTTACGTCCTTACATCGATAATGTTGTCAGACACTATTGGTAACAATCCAAGCCTGTCAGTAGCAAATAATAGACTGATGTGACCAAAAAACTGATTTTTATGTCTATTAAACATAAATGCATGGGGAAATGGGGCCCAAGTTGTAAACAACATTACCCTTTAAATTAGTGCTGTCAGTCAAACGTTTTATTAACGGCATTAACGCAAACCCATTTTAACGGCGTACCTTTTTTATCGCAAGATTACCGTTCTTTTTAAATTAAAATGAGAAAACATAATGGAACACAAAGAAATAAAGGGACGTTTAGAGTATATAAAAATATGTGATTAATTGCGAGACCATGAAATTAATGCGATTAATCGCTATTAAATAATTTAATCATTTGACAGCACTGCTTTAAAAAAGGAAAAGAAAAACAAATGTCTGTTCTAGTCCTTTCTGCCTGATAGAACAAAGGTGTGGTGTGTAAAGGTGTGTTCGTACATATTGGTGATCACAGTTGTGTTGATGACACCCACCACTACTACCATTTTTAGACTGGCCCTGGACCTGAGCGGGGGCAAGATGATGGTATTGAAAATACAGATAAGCTAATAATGTGTACACACTATAGGCCTATGCTTTTGATCTATTTATTCAGTATCAGAACATGTCAGAGGAGGCCCTCGAAAGAAATGTATTAATTGATGGTGACCTTACTTATTGGACAGGATGTCATAGCTATGCTACTCTAAAGCTAGGAAGAAGGTGTTGGTTGTTGCTTTATGTGCAGTTTGAGGGGGGGTCACTTCACCTGAGCCACTTGTGATTTCTTAGATTCCTGGATGTTGGATGTTCCATGATCTGACTTCCCTTACCGTTGTGGAACTGTCCTAAACGCAAGTGAACTTGTTTTTATTATTATGAGAATAACATTTTACATGATGTGGTTAAAACTGTAGTCTTGACTGAGACTATTGTGGTGTAAAACTGAACTTCACACAGACATTATATTGTCAGCATCTCCATATTTTTCTTTATTTAACTTTGCATTCACACAAGAATTGCACACAGTAACATTGCCTTTCTTCCTTTTGTCAAATTGAGGATGAGGTTTTCTTGTTTTATTAAAGCTGTCCAGAAAGGCAGATAAGAATTTGTAGTGTGTGTTAATGCAACATACAAGATTATTTAAAAACACACTGAGAACGTACTAGAGCCGTGCGGGCGTGCATGCATGTATGTGTGAGTACAAGGGGAGCATGAGTAGGTGCACTTTGTATGTGGTATGGAGCGGAGAAGATGAATAGGCAGACAGACAGAACATTAGTCACCTGGTTATGATCTTTGCCTGCTTGCTTTTTCTGTGGTTAAAGTGTCATATTCCATGTACAGTTTATATACATATACAGTGAGGAAAATAAGTATTTGAACACCCTGCTATTTTGCAAGTTCTCCCACTTAGAAATCATGGAGGGGTCTGAAATTGTCATCGTAGGTGCATGTCCACTGTGAGAGACATAATCTAAAAAAAAAAATCCAGAAATCACAACGTATGATTTTTTTAACTATTTATTTGTATGATACAATTGCAAATAAGTATTTGAGGGTCAGAATTCTAGCTGATAGACAGGTGTTCAAAGACCTGTTAGTCTGCCTTCAAAATGTCCACCTCCACTCCATTTATTATCCTAAATTAGATGCACCTGTTTGAGGTCGTTAGCTGCATAAAGACACCTGTCCACCCCATACAATCAGTAAGAATCAAACTACTAACATGTCCAAAACCAAAGAGCTGTCCAAAGACACGAGAGACAAAATTGTACACCTCCACAAGGCTGGAACGGGCTACGGGGAAATTGCCAAGCAGCTTGGTGAAAAAAGGTCCACTGTTGGAGTAATCATTAGAAAATGGAAGAAGCTAAACATTACTGTCAGTCTCCCTCGGACTGGGGCTCTATGCAAGATCTCACCTCGTGGGGTCTCAATGATCCTAAGAAAGGTGAGAAATCAGCCCAGAACTACATGGGAGGAGCTGGTCAATGACCTGAAAAGAGCTGGGACCACCGTTTCCAAGGTTACTGTTGGTAATACACTAAGACGTCATGGTTTGAAATCATGCATGGCACGGAAGGTTCCCCTGCTTAAACCAGCACATGTCAAGGCCCGTCTTAAGTTTGCCAATAACCATTTGGATGATCCAGAGGAGTCATGGGAGAAAGTCATGTGGTCAGATGAGACCAAAATAGAACTTTTTGGTCATAATTCCACTAACCGTGATTGGAGGAAGAATAATGATGAGTACCATCCCAAGAACACCATCCCTACTGTGAATCATGGGGGTGGTAGCATCATGCTTTGGGGGTGTTTTTCTGCACATGGGACAGGGCAACTGCACTGTATTAAGGAGAGGATGACCGGGGCCATGTATTGCGAGATTTTGGTTCCACCGCTTCACGGTTTGAACCCTAATTAAAGTGGTACATTTAAGGGACAAAAACCTTACACATGTAAGAGAAAAAAAACTTGCAGTAAGAATAAAGTCTGCATGGTTGGTGGTGACTGCAGAATCTTAATCAGAATCAGCTTTATTTGCCAGGTCCTCGTATGTGTCCTCATACCTGGCAAATAAAGCTGATTCTGCAGCAACCACCAACCATCTGCACACAGATGTTTGAGTAATCGTTGACAGAAATGAAACCTGAGAGATGCTTAGACCTGCAGTCAGACACATCACTGACAAAGGCTGTAATATAGTAATAGGAACTGTAGGTAAAGGTCCTCATGGCATTACTTCATTTCTTCCAGTCTGGCAGACAGTTATCACATTTGGTCCAATAGTGGACTAGAGGCACATGATACTGTGATGGGAGACAAGGAATTCACTGTATTCGGTGATATGAAGGAATCTGTCGCCATAGTCAGGGTTTGTATTCATGTTGAATCAGTGATGCTTGACATCAAACAGTGGCATTTACTGTCACAAGATTCCTCAATTAACAGGAACCAAATGCACCTCAATCAGCTGTGTTCTATCTTGGTGCTCGTCTGACCACATCTGGTATGTGATGAGTAGAAGAAGAAATGTTGTCAACAAGATGGCAATTAACTAATGGCAGGTAGTTGATTTTTTTCTTTGTGATGGCACAGGGTGAGAATACTTGAGTGAAGTAGGATTTGGGGTTAAGGAGTTTCAACTTCACACTTAACCCTGGGTTTTACTTCTTGCGACAATGGTTCACTTTTTAACAGGATAAATTGCTGTGGTGGTAACTTACGGTTAATAACAGATCAACCCGTATAATGCACCGCACTAACCAATCAATTTTTTTGGAAAATGGCATCACCATTCACGGAAGATCAATGCTCACAGTCCTGCCGAGTTTGAAGCTGAAATGAATATTAAAGCTGAAATAAGGTTGAATTTGTCATACACAATGTACCCTAGATGGGCAGTGATATTATAAAAGAAATAGAACTCGTGCATTAGTTTGCTTGTCTCCTGTGACAAACACTATTTAATTTGAAACACTCTTTTTATTATTTAAAGGACACTAATAAGAAGAAGACTAAATTAAGTAGGTTTCTTATTCATTGTGCAAAAAGCAAATGTGTTTCAGCCAAAAACGCATGTGTTTGTCACAATAAATAAATTAGACTATTTATGACAGTGAGTTCCTGCATTTTGTTTGCCACAGTGTGACTAAATTTGCAAAATAATCAGTTTGTTAGCAACATTTGTTGAGGTTAGCACAACAGTGTACGGCTTAAGTGTCCGCGCAGAATGCTTGTGAACTTTGGTTCCACATTACATGCATTACGTGCACCAGACCGTGGCCCCCCGGACCGTGACAGTTCAGCTTGAATACAAGAAGGTCTAGTAGGTAGATAACTGATGACAGGGCTCAAAACTGGATTTTCTTCAGCTTACCAATCTTTAGTACAGTGTGCACATGCAAAGGCACATGCCCTCGCATGTCAGCAGCCAAGAGTACTTATATATTCTCCTGAATGATTTGTTTGATTAACCATTAAGTGAAATAGTCCACCACTTCAGTTAGTGATAGTTAGTGAGTGTTGAATTTCAGGCACCTTTGTACTTAACATTGACTTAACAGTCTACCTGATTTGCTATGGTGTCATTTGATATAGAATATTTTTAAGCCCAGCCTGATCTTCAAAAATGTTGATTTACAATAGAGCAGAACTTTTCTTGGCGTGTCGGAGGGAGTAATACAGCACTGCACATGATAAGATGCATACACACACAGAGAAGAGAAATAACTTACTTACAGACAGCTTTTTTTCCAAGCAGCATTAGCTACTTTTACATCCGCCAACTTCACAGCACAAATATGTTGGAGAGTTTCTGGCTCTTTCGTTGTACAGTAAGGAAAATAAGTATTTGAACACCCTGCTATTTTGAAAGTTCTCCCACTTTGAAATCGTGGAGGGGTCTGAAATTGTCATCGTAGGTGCATGTCCACTGTGAGAGACAAATCTAAAAAAAATAATCCAGAAATCACAATGTATGATTTTTTTAACTATTTATTTGTATGATACAGCTGCAAATAAGTAGTTGAACACCTGTCTATCAGCTAGAATTCTGACCCTCAAAGACCTGGTAGTCTGCCTTCAAAATGTCCTCCTCCACTCCATTTATTATCTAAATTAGATAAGCACCTGTTTGAGGTTGTTTAGACTACAGGATGTAGTCATGTAGTGCGAGATTTTGGGAACAACCTCCTTCCCTCAGTTAGAGCATTGAAGATGGGTCGAGGCTGGGTCTTCCAACATGACAATGACCCGAAGCACACAGCCAGGAGAACCAAGGAGTGGCTCTGGAAGAAGCATATCAAGGTTCTGGCGTGGCCTAGCCAGTCTCCAGACCTAAACCCAATAGAGAATCTTTGGAGGGAGCTCAACACTCTGTGTCTGTGTCTCAGCGACAGCCCAGAAACCTGACTGATCTAGAGAAGATCTGTGTGGAGGAGTGGGCCAAAATCCCTTCTACAGTGTGTCAAACCTGGTGAAAAACTACAGGAAACGTTTGACCTCTGGAACTGCAAACAAAGGCTACTGTACCAAATATTAACATTGATTTTCTCTGGTGTTCAAATACTTATTTGCAGCTGTATCATACAAATAAATAGTTAAAAAATCATACATAGTGATTTCTGGATTTGTTTTTAGATTATGTCTCTCACAGTGGATACTGTGATGAATACTTATTTTCCTCACTGTAGTTCCTGATTTATTTCATAGATAAAAAACTGTTTTTGATGCAACTTTGTAATGTTGACATGGGACTGGCAGAGTAATGTTTTTTTTTTTTTTTTTTTTTACGATTAACACTTTTTATTTTGTTTGAACAAAACATTCAACTGACAACATAAACACATCACCTCTCCCTCTGAACCCTCCACTCGCCATCACCACCTCTCCATACAAATTTTAAGACCAGATGAAATAATATCCATAATATTCAATACAATAAAACTGTAAGCCTAATAAACATATTATGCATAATGTATATGATAACACCATAAGCACATTACATACGTCCCCAGAACATAGCCTCCTATGAGCCTTCCAGAAAGCTCAGGTACTTTCCCCATTTTTTTAGTTTAAATACTCAATCTTGCAAACGTTTGGATTTTATTTTTGAAGGCACCCCTTTATTCCTCCATCCTCTAAGAAGAATACTGTATGTCTGGCTATCATTAAACTAGTTTGGTTGGACACAACTTCATATGTTCCCATTTAGGATTGACCCATCTCCCAGAACAAATAATCTGAATGGACTGGCTCCCTGCAATCTGACACAGGTTATGTATCCCAGTCCAAAATTCCTGGACCTTGTCACAGTCCTCTGTCTTACATTTCCAACAATTTGGTGTGTCTTTCAATCCAAGTCTTAACAATCTGGAGGGAGTCCCGATAGATACAATGCATAATCCTGAACTGAATGAGACGTACCCTCACATCGTGTGACATAGTTTTAATATTCCTACAAATTCTGCCCCACTCCTCATCATCCAGTGTAATATTTAGATCCCTTTTCCTCAATGTCTTCTTCAGGGCTGACCAGGCTCTATCCCCCAGTCTCTGACTAAGCATAGAATAATTCCCAGAAGCATCATGGCCTTTCTCAAAGTTCATCAACACCTTATTTAAACATTCTGTTGCCTTCAGGGCTGAAGACCTGGATCCAGAAATCCCCAATAACAGATGGTGAAGTTGCAAATAATTAAAAATTGGGACCTGGGGATTTCAAATACCTGTACCACATCCTCAAAGGATTTCAATATTCCACGAGATACAGATCCCCCAGTGTAACAATTCCCTTTTATAGCCAGTCCCTCCAAAAAAGGGGAGATCTACCAATAAATAACGTTGGATTCCGCAATATACTTGATGAGGCATTTAGATATGGATCCAGTCCAAACAAGCCAGGCCACTTTGGTCCAAAGGACTTTTAAATGAGAAATTATCTGATGTGTTTATGCCTCACCATGCAGTTTGACTGAAAGGCTTTGTAAGGACGATAATGGGGCAAGAACAGATTACAATACCAGGGTGGAGCTATCTCACCAGGAAGTGACCAGTGGGCCAGAGTAATAATACGTCTTTGGTGGACCCAAACATCTATGAACTGGTCTTTGTAATTTATTAAAATGTTGCCGGGTTTTTTACCATTCCATATTTGTTATCTTGTCACTCCATTTAAAATATGACAGGGGGGCCACCAGAGGAAGAGGTTGGATAAGGTAATTCAACTTTCACCAAACCATTTTTATAACATTGACCTTCCCCGCTATTGAGAGATTGAGAGTTGCCCATCTATTAACATCACAAGCGATTTCAAGAGATTCAATGATGGATCCAAATGAACTTTAATAAAGTTTTTTTAACTGGGGAGGGAATATACGATACCTTGCCAAAGAAATGCACCTGATTGGAAGCCTGTTACGGGGAGTAATGTTTTTAGTGATAAGCATGGGGTGCTTAAATGCTCTTGGTGTGCTATCATGCTGATTTGAATACGTTCTAAATGTTCAGTTGACCAATCAGATTGCCTGGTTTGATGTACTTGTGTATGTTGACATAACTGCATGCACGGAATCATATTCATATTCTGAACATGAACGAAATGAGATTTTATTTTACCATAAGTTATAGTAGTTGTTACGTTTGTGTGTATGTATACATTTGTGTGTTGTGTTTTGGGTAAGTGCTTCACTAAACAGCTTTCTTTCCATTCATTTTTAATGGTCAGTGTACCCAAATTACTAAAATAAGAAAAATAATCTCTCTTCATTTTTATTCTTTGTTTTATTTGCCCCCCCCCTTTTTTAGATATCTTTCTCTGGGATTGTTGCCTCCACCGCAAAACAAAGTTTGTTAGTCGGTTCATTCTCTTCCAAAATATGACTAGTATAGCCTGTTGACAGTATATATAATGAATTTTCATAATATCAGCTTTAACCCCAAATCTTTTCACATCAGAGACACGCCTATGCTGAGGTGCGAGGGTCAAATTGCCATGCAGACCGAGCAGATTCGAGATTAATTCGACTGGAATTAAGTTACAATCTCGAATTTCAATTAAAAAAAAATGGAATCGTTGATGCTGCCATGCCCCAGTGTCACGTCCGGTCCACTTATCAAGCGGAAAAAAACACGTGTAGCCTGCATGGATGTCTTAAGAGAACTTGATTATACCACCGCTCCAGTGGAGGCGCTAATGAGCTAGATTACGACACACATAGTAGCAGAAGAAGACCAGCTACACACCCCCCCCCCCTGTTCCTGTTGCCTCCCTGGCAAATCATACCAAAGTTATCAACTTGTACCGTGGACTGAGCTTATTGTGCAGACAGACAAATAAATAATTGTATTGTCTTCAACACAAAAAAATTTAATTGAATTGAGACAACACAATGGGTTTAAAGTGTACTTGCGGCTGTCAACAACAGCTTCTTTTTGAATTCCTAGAAGGGATTAGTCCCCCTCTGTCCCCTCCTGCCCCCATTTTGACAGGCCAGGGAATCACTGGGGGGCATAATAAGATTTGGGGATAGAGGAGGCCTAATGGACCTGCTCATGTAAAGAAAACACATTTGCCCTCAGTGTGTCAGGAGTGGAAAAAGTAAGATATAGGGGTTGCAAGTGTAAGGTGTGTGTTCATGCATATGCACTTGAAGGAATTCCTTGCTTCTTGTGCTGTGTGTGGCTGTCGGATTAGAAGGCTGCCTTTGTTTGTGAGCTGCAGCAGGTTGGAGCTCAGTGGAGGACTCAGGTTGCTGTAGAGGAAATGTTGGAGGGGAGAGGTGAGGATGCCTCAGAGAGATGAAAGGATCATGGCCCTGAGACAGGGAGGGTGATTGTCTTAAGGTATGCCTCAAAGGTACTGTTTAATATTTCCACATCAATCAGTTAGTGCCACATTAATTTTAAGATGTCAGAGTAATTACTGTAAGAGCTCTACCTGACATCTTCAAAAGTCTTGTTTTGTCCAATTAACAATTCAATTTTATTTATAGTATCAATTCATAACAACAGTTATCTCAAGACTCTTTACAGATAGAGTAGCTCTAGACCACTCTATAATTTACAAGGACCCAACAATTCTATTAATTCAAGCAAGCAAGCATTTAGTGCGACAGTGGCAAGGAAAAACTCCCTTTTAGGAAGAAATCCCGGACACACCCAGGCTCTTGGTAGGTGGTGTCTGACGGTGCCGGTTGGGGATGTAATGAAGCTAAGCGCAAATTCCTTCAAGAATACTTCTAAATAAACTTTAATCACCATCATATCTCCCTAAAACTATTTAGCTGCTGAGGCGTTCACTTTTCAGTAAACCAACCAGAATTGGCCACAAAATTCATGATCCACTCACAGCATGACATCCTGCTTTAAATGTCTTCTCTTCTTGCAATCAGCCTTACAGGCTGTCTTTTCCTCCACTTCCACCCCCGGGCATTGTCAACTACTGCAACCTGAGATCCTTTCCTGCAGACAGCTCCTTCGTTCAGTCTCCGGGTTCCCTCTCCACCATCATCAGTATCTAGGCTTCATAGGGGGGGAATATGTCTGGCTTCTCTACCCCTTTTAAAATAACGATGGAGTCTAATCCCCAAAGACACTTCTTCTTATTATATACAGTACTTCTACAATAAATCTTTGCATATCTGCAACAAAGTCTCTCCTGATTGAAAGTAATAGAGGCAATAATAATCACTATAAAAGATAATGGAACAGTGACTAGAAATAGTAGTTCACGCATAGCCGGGCACTGCAGGACATTACAGGGCACCGCAGGGCACTGCAGGACATTACAGGGCACCGCAGGACTTTGCATGGCACCGCAAAGCGTAGCAGGATGTAACAGGGCATAGCATCCGCAACCATGCTTGGTGCCACCCTTATCCAAAGAAACAGGCTGGTGGAAAAAGAACATAAGGACTCCAGAGAATAACTCCCCAGAACTAGGTTAGTAACAGGCATTTCTGGGACATGGATGATCACAAATGGAAAGATAGAGGAAAGAGGAGCTCAGTCAAAGAAAGCCTCCCAGCAGTCTAAAACTATTACAGCATAATTAAGAGCTGGTGCAAGGCGGACCTGAGCCAGTTCTGTAAGGGTTGGTAGAAGAATCTGATGACTATGAAGAGAAGCAGGGAAAAGAAGGGGTGTTGTGTCTGCAGCTACATACCCTCTCCCACTGGTCTAGGCCAACGCTGCGACTCCTCACTCCTTAACTATAAGCTTTATCAGAGTTTTAAATTTACTCTTAAATTGGGTGACTGTGTCTGCCTCCCGAACCCAGACCAGAAGCTGATTCCACAGGAGAGGAGACTGATAGCTGAAGGCTCTGGCTCCCATTCTACTTTTACAGACTCTAGGAACCACAAGTAACTGAATTCTGGGAGCGTAGTGTTCTAGAGGGACAATAATGTACTGTGAGGCCTTTAAGATATGATGGTGCTTGACCATTACCAGTCCGTAAAGAGTTGGTTTGGGAACCGGAGGGTTCCCGCTTGTTCAAGTCCACATACGGACCAAAGAATAGTGGTGACTGGTAGCTGGAGAGGTGCCAGTTCACCTCCTGGGCACTGCCAAGGTGCTCTTGAGCAAGGCACTGAACCTCCAACTGCTCGGGGTGCCTTTCCATGGACAGCCCCCTCACTCTGACATCTCTCCATTTAGTGCATGTATAACTGTATAGTGTAATGAGCGTGTGTGTGTAATTCAGGCCTGTGTGTAATAACAACAGACTGTAAATTGTAATTGTAAAGAATTGGTCCAAGCACTGAGCGTGTGGAACACCATGGCTAACTTTAGCGTACTTGGAGGATTTATCGTTAACATTAGCAAATTAAGATTGATCACAGAAATAGGACTTAAACCAAATTAGCACGATTCCTTTAATGCCAACTAAATGTTCCAGTCTCTGTAACAGGATGGTATGGTCACTGGTGTTGAATGCAGCACTGAGATCTAGTAAAACGAGTACAGAGACAAGTCCTTTGTCTGAAGCAGTTAGGTCTTCAGTAATTTTCACCAGTGCCGTTTCTGTGCTATGATGCCTTCTACAGTGAGGAAAATAAGTATTTGAACACCCTGCTATTTTGCAAGTTCTCCCACTTAGAACTCATGGAGGGGTCTGAAATTGTCATCGTAGGTGCATGTCCACTGTGAGAGACATAATCTAAAAAAAAAAAATCCAGAAATCACAACGTATGATTTTTTAACTATTTATTTGTATGATACAGCTGCAAATACGTATTTGAACACCTGTCTATCAGCTACAATTCTGACCCTCAAAGACCTGTTAGTCTGCCTTCAAAATGTCCTCCTCCACTCCATTTATTATCCTCAATTAGATGCACCGGTTTGAGGTTGTTAGCTGCATAAAGACACTGTCCACCCCACACAATCAGTAAGAATCCAACTACTAATATGGCCAAGACCAAAGAGCTGTCCAAAGTCACTAGAGACAAAATTGTACACCTCCACAAGGCTGGAAAGGGATGACCGGGGCCATGTATTGCGAGATTTTGGGGAACAACCTTCCCTCAGTTAGAGCATTGAAGATGGGTCGAGGCTGGGTCTTCCAACATGACAACGACCCGAAGCACACAGCCAGGATAACCATGGAGTGGCTCTGTAAGAAGCATATCAAGGTTGTGGCGTGGCCTAGCCAGTCACCAGACCTAAACCCAATAGAGAATCTTTGGAGGAGCTCAAACTCCATGTTTCTCAGCGACAGCCCAGAAACCTGACTGATCTAGAGAAGATCTGTGTGGAGAAGTGGGCCAAAATCTCTTCTGCAGTGTGTGCAAACCTGGTAAAAAAACTACAGGAAACGTTTGACCTCTGTAATTGCAAACAAAGGCTACTGTACCAAATATTAACATTGATTTTCTCAAATGTTCAAATACTTATTTGCAGCTGTATCATACAAATAAATAGTAAAAAAAATCATACATTGTTATTTCTGGATTTTTTTTTATTTTTTTTTTTAGATTATTTCTCTCACAGTAGACATGCACCTACGATGACAATTTCAGACCCCTCCATGATTTCTAAGTGGGAGAACTTGCAAAATAGCAGGGTGTTCAAATACTTATTTTCCTCACTGTAAATCCTGACTGAAAGTCCTCAAATAGACTTTTGCTCTGTAGAACATCACATAACTGATTATCAACTACCTTCTCAAGGGTCTTGGAGAGAAAGGGAAGATTAGATATAGGTTTATAGTTGGCTAAGACCTCAGGGTCGAGAGTGGGTTTTTTCAGAAGAGGTTTTATCACAGCTACTTTAAATACAAAACCTGTTAATAGAGACATATTGATCACATCTACTAATTGAGGTAGATGGCTTAGCTGAAGAGACCTTAAACATTAATTGTTGAAGGTATATAGGATAAAAGCAGTCTACGTGCATGTCTAAAACCCTTTACAACGTTTTCAGTTTTGCTTGACAAAACAATGAATCTGTTGCTCAGAAGGTCGAACGGGTCATCCTTTTAATCACAAGGTTGGCCGTTCAATCCGTGGTTCCTCCTTTGTTTTGTGTGTGTGTGTTTTGTGTCCATTTACAATCAGTTAATCCATTAATAGACTGGTTGTTTCAACACTTGCCACAACTAAAGACATACTAAATATATTATCATTTTATTACTATGATTATTTTGAGCAAATATTGTGACAATTTACTGACAGGCTATGGCATTTGACATTTTAGAAGATCAGGTCCACTTAAGGTCAGCTCATTCTATGATTGTAGTAAATAAGCAGTAGTTGCCGTCATACCTCGACGAGACAACAGTCTGCCGTCTTGGGTATTGTTTTGTGTGTGTGTGTGTGTGTGTGTGTGTGTGTGTGTGTGTGTGTGTGTGATTCTAATTGTCTCCCTACAGGCCATAATTCTGAATCCATTTAAGATTTCTATATTAAAGACTGCTTTATTTGCCATCCAATACCAAAGACAGAACTTACATTTTAAGTATGTAAGTAAGGCAAAATTCAAAATAATTAAATTATTGTCTACAATATAAATGCACGATTATGAGATTATCCCCATGATTGAAAGTGGGCTGCTTGACGATGAGGAACAAAAAAAACAGTGAAACAGTTAAAGAAATCAACAGTGAAAACACCTTGAACTGTGGAATTTCCCTTAGTACTTCTCCTGTTGAACTTTTTGAATTCCCTTTAAAATAAATAATATAAAAAAAATATATTCAAATGTTGGCTGAGACAAAAAATGAAACGTAATTGTATCGGTAGAAAAAATACTTTTTAAATTGTAATTTAAAGACACACATCTAGGGTTTAAATATCTACTGTTGCATATCTCAAATTGATTGCATTCTTAGACGATGAGTCTTTGAGGTGCAAGGTTGGCAACAGCGCAGAGCATTACCTACAGCCCCAAGGCTATAGATGGAGACTGTCATACAGAAAAAGAAGGTCATTAGAAACTCATTCGGCCTTGTGGAGCATAGAGCTGAGTTTTTGCTGACTGACTTCTCTCCCCGATGTTGTCTTCTCCTGAATCAGTGATCATCAAACCAGACAAGTAGTCTGTGCTGACTGACATTTTTTTGGTCATTTATTTGGTGTGGATCTATAACCAGCAGCAGTTCTATTCCCTTATACCTTTTTAAGGTAATGTGATGTTCAGTCGAGGCATGAGTCATCTCACAGCTCCTTCAACAGCTTGAGAGTGTGCCTATACTAATCATCTTAAGTTACTGACATATCAGTATGAGCTGCTTTTTAATAATGCAGTTGGTTTATCACAGACTGCTGTCTGGACAGCACTTAGGTGCTTGCAGCTCTAAGCACCAGGATTGCTGCTCCCTCAGGGTGCCTGCCTTCATATCCACTGCAGAAAGAGAGGGGGGAACATCTTGCCTGGAGCAGAATATGTTTGTTTTTTTGCCTCAACATTCAATAATGGTTTCTATCATGATATGTCTTCTTACACTCCAAATTAACCCACCTGCATCTTCCTCAGTTTCTTCCTCTAACCTGCGCAGACTGTCTAGAAGTGCACTCATTTTTTTCCATCTCATCACTTTTTTGCTTTCTCTGCTTTCCTCAGCAAAAAATAATTGTCTCTCCAAATCCACAGGTTATGAAGAGGCAAACCCTCAAACCCAACACTTTCAAAATCACAAGGCATCCCAGTGTTCCACTTCTTGACTTTTCTTTTTCTATTGCTATGTGGAGCATAGCAGACACGGAACAGTTTTGGTGTTGATGATAGTAATTGTAGAAGCTGAAACTGCAGTGTCAGTAGTACAAGAATAAGTTGCCTTAAATTATTTTTATTTATTTAACTACCAAGCATTTACTTTATTTGGGTACATTAGTAAAGAATTGCCTTTTACATTTACATATCATTTATCCAAAGCGACTTACAATTGCTATGTCAGAGGCGGCACACCTGTGTCTTGCTCAGGGACACATTGGTTAATGTATCACAGTGGGAGTACAATACAGCCAGAGAGAGTCAGTTACTGGTTAGATTTTAGGTGACTGTTCATTTCAGATGTAGTTAACATGAGAATTATGGTGTGTTCTTGCTGCCTCTTACAATTCATTTAATCAGTGTATTCAGGCTTCTCGAAAAGGAAAATCATTCAACCTTTTTGGGACTTTTTGGCCTCCCATTTCTGCTGTTACATTTATTTGGTCTGGCCCCATGTGTAAGATCACAGTTGGGTAACTTGTAGCCCATACATTTTTTCCAGCTTTCTCTTAAGTTGGACCTATGTAATCGGTAATACTGTAAAAGTAGTTATTTAGAACTTTATCTGTGTACTCTCCAGAGAGTATTTTAATGGAAACAAGTCTAAATTTCAAATCTTCTCAAAACAAGTCTTAAGCCCTTTGTTTCAAGACCAAGTCTCCATAGGCAAATGCTGGTTTGCTGTAGGTTTACCTCTCTTAGCCAAGTCATACATTTGGGATCTCCAACAGCATATTGTAATGGTCTCCCATGCTATTTTCATGGGCAGCTTTTGATGTGATGGTGAACATGCAGGACTGTGGTGGAATCACGGATTGTTAATGGAGTGACCTTTTGTGTATTATTTCTTTTATAAGTGGTTTACCGACAGAAAAGTTTTAAAAGGAGACTGCAAAGTGACGTGGGGAGGACTCTGGAGTTCGACAGTGAAAGCGGTCGCCGTTTAGTGGGCTCTGCGTCACATGCTTGCCAGATGAAATCAACTGCGGGATAAAGTGTTTTTTCCTCCTTCACCAATCATTGATTTGATAAAATGATGCTCTGCTGCACATTACATCCAACACAGTTCAGATAGGATTCTCTCCCTTCTCTGGTGAACGTTGCAGTGCCAGTCCCTTTAGTCAGTGGATGAGAATGTTCTAATCAGAGCAGGAATTGAATGTGAATTAAGTGCTAGACTGTGAAGCGTCATGGTCTTTGTGCATGGTTAGAGAAGCAACAAAATGTCAGTCTGTCCTCTGGCAAGGCATGATATTCACCCACTAATCTGCTGCAAACTGAGACACATTTAATGAGACTGCGTTGTGTCAGGTTACAGCCTGTTCATACATAGTCATTACTAAGAACATAGCAAATCTTTTTTAAGTGGAAAAAATACATTTTGGAATATTGGTTTGTATGCGTTTGACAATTGACTAGTGTGGACTTCACTGGAAAACAGGAAATAAACAGAGGTATGAATTAACACAACTTTTATGCCTTTCTGTCACATCTACTGCAGTCAGATTCACTGTGTTCCCACAGGTGGAATCACTGTACATGGCTAGGCACTTGTAATGACATTTTGAAAGTGTTTAGAGGCTAAAAACACATTTAAAACTTGCCCTGTTTAAGTTTGTTGGGTGCTAACTCTAGCAGGAGGATAACACTGTGTAGACAGCACCGATTGGTTTTGATTTTCTTGCTACTGACCGTACTGCATATTTCCAAACACTACATGTTGAAATCAACTGGACTTTTAACTAAATCCTTCAGTTGTCATTCCTTTAAGGGTCATTGTAACTGATAATATTGCCTTATACTGTAAAAAACAGTTATTGTACTAGGAAAAGTATTCTTATTCTGTTGCAACCCTACTTCCACCGCTTCACTGTAGGAAAGGCTCACAGGTTTTTATTAGTTATTAGATGCTATAAAAACGCGATGAAAAATCATGATTGACAGCTGTGATTGACCAGCAATAGGTTAGGAGGGTTTATGGGCGGGACTTAGATACTGTGGCTCTAATGCCTGATCACTACTGCGCAGACTCTGTCTCCAAAATTACAAGATGGCAGCACCCGTATCCAGGATATTTTACTTCCCTTTTATAAAAAGATGGACAACATATCTGTTTTTACAGTCTGTGGTTGTGTGGTGCAATTTGCACAGTCTATGAGGCACTAATGTTACTTAGTAAACATACTGATCATCTAGTACATCTTTTCACATTTCAAAGAGGATAAAACTGGTATAATACAACAGTTCTTGCTGGCCATTAAAACATTGACACTACATATCATGTAAGCAGTTTGATTTCAATCATTTAGCTACGCTCAGTATCAGAGTAAGAGTTGAGAAGAGGAAGCGTGAAGTGTAAAAGATAAGAGATAATAATAAGAGAGAAGAAATGTTAGTTTGCAAATGTTGAGCAGATTAGCAGCCAGACTAATAAAAATAAGTTATTTACTGTGTCTCTTGGATGTTTCCTCAGAGAACAATAAGAGGAACTTCTCTTGAGCCTTGGCTAATGCACTACCTGGCACCACCACACACGCTTCCTCCAATATTTCATTAGGAAGTAGAGACCTCATTACAGTCAGTAAGTGAACTGTGTTTGTTTATTGTGCTCTGCAGTAGTTGTCACTCTAAACATACTGTGGCCAGTTTAAATGAGGGTGTAGATAAAGCTTATTTGGCTGAAGGACCAGTGATCCCTAACATGGTCTCATTTATAGATTCTACATATATTCAGTTTCAGTTCAGTTTGAGTAAAGATTATTAATTGGGGCTTTTATTGCCTTTATCAGAGCTGCTAAAAAAGCCTACAGAGGGCACATGCTCCAACCGGTGAGCTGGAGGTCGCCCCGACCATTGTGTCTTGGGTCGCATTCTGGTAAAATGTTTCCTCAAACGAAAATATTAATGTTTCATCTTACCTCATAATGCATAAGATATTTGTCTTCCACCTGTATCCAGCAGACAGCAATGCTCTGCTAGTCATATACGCCATGCTGTAGGCGTAAAAATGAAAGATTTTTTACCCAGACCCTAAACTCTGTAAGCCAATTGTATTATTATGGTTGGGTACCAAAATCCGGAAAACGGTGGTATCTACCTGACCAAATGACGATGCATATTTCGGAACCTCATTTGGGTGCCCCTTAAATACCTGCGCTGCTCTCTAGTGCTCCTAAACAGATGTTATAGGCAACAGAAGCACCGCTGCAGGTAGGGCTAGTTAACTAGTTACTGGCTTAAACACAGCTAAAATGTTGAACGCTAAATGGTCTAACGTGTGGCTGTAATTCACTTGAAAGGAATTTAACACTGGGACGTAACAGTCTGCAGCTGGACCATTAGCAGGGTTTCAGATAGAAAACTTCGTTAAAACCATCCAGGGGCCTGCGTTGTGGGCAGTATTCATGACTAGTTGAATGAATGGTTTAATAGCTTTGGAATTTTTTGGAGTGGCCGATAGGACTACATGCTACTATAAACACAAACAAACAACGTGGTCAAACAACACGTTTTGTTTTGATTGAACATTACCCGACCTTACCCGAAGAAAATTGTGATGTCATGTTTCTGATCCAGGTAATAAATATTGATCCAAGTTATCACAAATTAGAACTGCAAACAGTTATGACTGGCGCGATTCCTCCCTGGCGCACGTCACCCATGATCACCAATGCGACCCTGCAAAAGCAGAACCCAAACACAAAAGCGGCGAGGCAAATGTCACTAAATTTCAGAGAGCTCCAAAGTCTGTGTGGAAATACAATAGCAAATTTCCCATTCATTCAGTAAAAGGCCAAAACGCTTCTACCTCAGTTATAGCGCCTCCTAAAGGCCGATCATCACCAAGTCTGGTAGAGAGCCGCAGAGTGGCCTTGTAAACGCGGTTCCCAGCCCCCCTCGGGCTTGGACCCCTAAATAGATAAGAACAAAGCTAATTTGTAGTGTAGTACTTTGATAATGTACCAAGAAAATATGTGCAGCAGTGTTTCTATTGGCTGATTGAGCACATCCACCCGGTCAAGGGTGAACACTGACCTTCAAATCCGCCAGCTAGAGATTGCAGCAAAGAGCAAATATTGGTATTCCAGAAATATAATGCTCATTCAATTGCTGTAATTGCAGTGACATCCACCAGAGGCTATCTCATTTGAACACAATTGAGTCCTAATGGCACGTGGTTGAGATTGGGTGCCAGTTAGCGAGTTATTACAGAGAGTGCTTATTGTTCTTTGAGTTCACAGCCCAAGATTTAACATTTCTGCATGAACCAAAGTGGATCTGGCTTGATCAGCTTTAGTTGGATCAAGCTGAGTTCTTCACCCCAGTTTGAGGGGAAATTAAATGTTTTTTTAAGTGTTTGTTTTAAAATTGTTTCTGATAAAAGGTCAGATCTGGGTTGTAGTTTGTTTTGGGGTCAAGAAAGACGATAAAAGTATATGATTTACACTGATTGGATGAAAGTGCGCGCTACCCCTCATTATAATGCAATCCCCACTGCCAGATGATGCTGTGGCTCTAACTCTGTTTATCCATTAGGAGTTGTTTTTACCTGTATCAAACCTCTGGCCACTAAAGGAAATGCCATGACATAACAGTTTTTCAATAAAATATCAAAACCTCACGGCTTGATTTCAATCAAAGCTCCTCTCCAGATTTAGATATAAGCTTGAATGTTTCCCTTCGCTGTCACATGGCTGGTGGTCACATGGGAGCTTTCCCCAGGCCTGTTGCATGTGCCAGATGTGACATCTGGACCATGAGCCATAACCATCAGCCTACAGCTGTTGCTCCGTTCACCTGGGGTCGGACGACTGCTGTCAGGTGGATCAAATAGGTACAGGGTTGTAATTAGTACTCCACTCCCGCCATCACCCCTGGGCAGGCTACAGGGTTGGGGGGAGGGACTGATCCCTGTATGCATGTTTCAGCTCCACCGCTGAATTCCACAATCACTCCTGAAACTGGAGAGCCTGTTCCACCACGGTGCTCTGCAGTTTAACCAGCCAGCCATCTCTTTCTTCACTACCCACCAGCATCTCTATTCTGTAGCCATCCCAGGTCGCACTCAGGAGAAGCGTGGCGGTGTTTGGACCTCAGGGCATGGCAACACCCCTGTGTATGAAAACTCGTCACTCAGCCAAACCTCAGTTGTTGTGAATGGGCTACATGTGTTAGTACATCATCCACAGCATTGATGAAATTAGTAGCACATCAAATGTGGCAAAGGGGAATTCATATTGTAGGAACCTGTGTGTAGCTAGAGGTTCCTTGGAATTTAGTTAAAAATGGTTTGATATATAGATTCAATCTGCAAGATTCTCTGTATGTTCTCTGTAATTCATGTATGGTCACTATTGGTGCTGAGGACACATTTATGTGGTGTGTTTGCACTGAATAGTAGTTTAGAAAACTAACATTTTAGGAAAATATATTTATTTTTCTTTTCTGGATTGGCATCCATAACACGAGCAATATATACCACATCTTGGAAAAAACACAAAATGTGCTTTGTGTGGAAATATAATCTGCATTTGGAACATGGGAAAGGATTCAGTGTGGATTTATCCTGTTTACACAATGAATCGAGTAATCTATTTCTTACAGATAACCAACCGAAACATTTGTGCATTGTAAAATTTGTTCTATATCCACAACTAAGCGCTATACGGGCAACTCTATTTAGCACCTTTTTACAATGTTTTTTTTTTTTCTTGAGTTGCATTAGACCATACCACTGAACAATAGTCAAGATTCGACAATATTAAAGCTTTTGCTAAAGCTTTGGTTGAGCTTTGTGACAAATAAGAAACACAGCAAGAGCAATATTATCGAGGCTATAATATCTCTCTCTCTCCAAATGTTACGTCGTTACACGGGCAAACTTTCATTTTGTAGCAGAACACTTATTGAAGAGTTACAGAATAGTTTTAACTTACGTTCTGGGCTACCCACATCACTTCACTTATGAGCGAAGTGCGCCTGCACTTGCAACTTCAGGATAATTCTTACGTCAATATTTTTCCTGTGGTTTACCGACCAATAATCATTACATCCCTAGTTATGTCTGTATCTTTCTGTTGCCTTTATCTGTAAAGTAATTGTCCCTTTACTAAGATCATGATTCAAATAAGACACTCAACTCAGACAGCATCAGAAGCCCCACACCAACAACTATAGGTAGGCCTATAATGATCCTCTAGAGGATTTGAGAGCTTCTGACAGGAGGAAGCTGCCAGCCACACAAAGGCCCTGCTTATTTTGCAGGTGCTGTTTCATGCACTTCTTCAGCTCACACACTGTGATAAGAGTTCTAAACATGGAGGAGTAAGAAATTGGACTTCAAAGGGAGATTTGCTTTTGGATTGTTTAGGGCAGGAACTGTGGAGCAGATTTTAGGCTTGCATAAACATTCACTTTCTGTGTGTGTGTGTGTGTGTGTGTGTGTGTGTGTGTGTGTGTGTGTGTGTGTGTAAAAACTTGTCTCTGAGCTTTCCTACACCCACGTCCCAGTTCCTGTTGTTCCTCCAGCTTTCTTGGGCGGCACTCACTAAATGCTAGCTTCGTGGACCACTAGGACTTCACAAGGATTCTGCTGGCCACCGCACAGCTATAATTACCTTCAACAATAAAAAATAAATACAAAATTAACCAATATTGGGTAGTTTTCCCTTTGCTTTTATGGAAGGTTTTAATTTAGGCTTTTGCCTTGATGTTAGAAAGCCGTTCATGCTGTGGATCTGCCCATGCTCTGCCTGTGTGCAGGCTAACAGATAGTAACGAAGCAGCTGTCAGCTGTTGTCTTCTTCTTAGAATGATGAGTGATTGTGAGCCTGAGGTGACAGGAAGGCCTCATTCATATCACACTGCATCCAAGTCCAAGGCTAAAACTACAGTTTTTTTAGCCACTTCCATGGGGTATGGTTAGAGTGAGGACTGAACTGGTACTGGCACTTTTCTATGACTATATGGCTATGACTAATATGAACTAAATCTTTGAAATTGATCCAGTATTGAGCAAGAACAGTAAGACGCAGCTGTAAACTAGGCTGAAATGTAATCATAGGGCAAATGTGCATTGTCTGTTTGTTCCACTAAAAGTGCTATTTTTTTTCTCTATGTTCTCTGTGTTGGTCTGAATCAGATGTCTTCAACTTGTGCAAAAATGCTGTTTTTTAGAACAGTGGAGCCAGGAGAACAGAGCGGAAGCTGCAGCAGGTCAAAAGTTCAAGAGCCCACTGTTGCTTAGTACGCTATACGCATGTGTGATAGCTCTTTAACTCTTGAACTGCAGCTCTCCTGGTTCCACTGTGGTGTCAGGTTACAGCCTGTTTCTACATAGTCATTACTAAGGACATAACAACGGTGTGGAAAAAATACATTTTGGAATATTGGATTGTATGAGTTTGACAATTGACTTCACCAGAAAACAGGAAATAGAGGTACAAACCGAGGTATGGATTAACACAACTTTTATGCCTTTCTGTCACATTTACAGCAGTCAGATTCACTGTGTTCCCTCAGAAGGAATCACTGTACATGGGTTGGCACTGGTAATGACATTTTGAACATGTTTAGAGGCTAAAAACACGTTTAAAACTTGCCCTGTTTAAGCCTGTTGGGTGCTAACTCTAGCAAGAGGATAACGCGGTGTAGGCAGCACCAATTGTTTTCATTTTTCTCTCTACTGACAGCACTCCAAATTTACAAACAACAGAGCTACTTGTTGAAATTGACCGGAATTGTCCTTTTTTAAGGAGCATAGTTATTCAAGTTTACTACAACTTGGATCTTAATTTTGTTTTGTCCATCGTTTGTGACAACAATAGCACTGTAGTCCTAGTCTGGTTATCACCAGACCAAACTGAATTCTTTTAGATTGAATATTAGTCAGGGGAGTTTAAACCCACCAATAGAACGCCAGGTCGAGAAGCCAGTTGTCCCCGCAGATTTGTAACGGAAGCAGGATAGAAAAATGTACAGGTTACCAGCCTGAGCTGCAGAGCATTTACCCAGTTTACTGTCGTCCCTGAGTTTATAGCTGAGTTCTGTGAATATGGTGACATCGCAGGTTAGACAAACTATTTGATAGAGAAAACAGAGTTAAATGCTAAAATTATTACCTATACTGTCCATCACAGTTTACAGACACTCTTCCTGCTCCCATTAGCAATGATGGATGTTAGTTACATTTCAAGTGTTAGTTTCATTGTTGCAATTTTAGCTATTACAGTAAGTACAGTCACAAGTCATACAAATAATGAACAAAATTATTAAAGTTGTAATGATGGCTATGACCTATGGCTACAATCCTGACTACGTGGACAAGCAAGACTATCTCTGCATCTATCTCCATCTTTACATCAGAGGAGGCACCAATGCAAAGTGTGGAGGAATTGAACACTTCTCTGCTGGGCATCCGGCTGGTCAGAGTGCAGTGTTGGTTTCCAGCCGGATATGGGATAATCATGCACAAGTTGACAGTAAACTGGAAATATACCTTGTGTGATTTTTATTTCATTTCATTTCATATATTTATTATACAGGAAAGTTTGAAAAAGTAACATTTCATTACAATATAAAAACGGGCCTGACTCAGTTTAAAAACTGGTTTTCAGCTGGTTCCTGTTCTGCAGAAACATAAAACATGGTTACAGCACGTCAGAACAGACATTAATACAAGAAATCAATATAGAAAAATATATATCGACAACTGAAAACAACAATACAGTTACATAAGGAAAAAGACATTTATACAAGATTTCATTTGGCAAAAGATTGGTTGGTTGATTGAATAATTGCAATGGGCATATTAATATGGTAGCATAGTTGGTGGTAGTAGTAACAGTATTAGGAGTAGTAGCAGGTGATCTATAGTTTGAATACAATGTGATCAATGTGCAGCCACCTGTTGTTGCTGGTGAACTATCAGTTAGCTGGGCGTCAGTCTGTTAAGTTAAAGTGCAGCCTTATCATGACGGAAGTGAAGTGTCTAGTTCTGCTTTTTCGTGTAGAGTCATTGTGGTAGAGTTTCCTCTCTCTTGTGATGGGGTGAATACGAAGCAGTTTTACACATCTACTATGTTTTGTATAGAGCTTAACAGATATATTGCTCGGCCGATATTATTGGCTAATTTAGCTATTTACATACTGTATACAAGCCTGTGTTTAGGGGAGACATCATTGAGGTAAAGAAAAAAGAAGTGTTGTCCAATTGTTTGAATATGGGGATAATGGCACACACTTTAAAACATTCATGATGTTTCATTCGAGTTCACATAAAAACTGACAGAAGTGGTGGTGTGAAGAAGATGCTCAAACCCTGGCCCCTTTCTCAACTTCACTGTCTCATCAAGGCGTGGAGGACATTGGCACTGAATTAAGGAACAAAATCCTCTGAAAAATAACCCAGGCGTTAAAGACTATTTTATTTTGAGATGTTTGCATTCTGATGTGTTTTTCAATGATCTTATTCATGGTTTTTTTTTCAACTTTTTTCACTGTTTTGGCACGGAGGGGAGGGTTTGAGGAGAAGGGGAAAGAAGATCATGATTCGATACACCCACTGTATAAGAAGGAGAGGTACCGAAGGTTGTTCATCCTGGCCGCTGGCAGACCCTACAACACCTGCACCACCTGATAATGTTGTAGTTTCTGTTCCTGTATTAATTAACCACCACGCACCATGGCTCTATGTATATTTTTATTATCTGTATTATTATTTTCCATTACAAGTACTTACTTTTTCAATATTATTTATATTATGGTTACACTTCAATATCATTTATATTATGGTTACTTACTTTTGCCAAATTATTTAATGACATATTATCTAATTTAATTTCACATCACTTACTTACATTGCATTGTTTTTCGTATTATGGCCACCTCACTTTACTTTACAATACTTTTTATATAATGCCACTTTACATTCATTCAGTACTTTTTGCTCATGATCTGTTGTTTGCCTGTTGTTTGTTGGTTTGTTTTTATTGTGGAAAAACTGCTGCTGTAACAAGTGAATTTCCCCATTGTGGGATGAATAAAGTATTATCTAATCTAATTTACGTGTATCCCAAAGAGCAAGTGTTTCTCTCTCCCGTAGTTTTTTCCCTTGAAACCGGTTAAACTGGTTAAAGTTAACTTAACTGAAGAGATCCACTGGAAAAAATGCTATTGTCAGCTAAAGCTGGGCTCTATGTGATAAACAACGGCAGAGAGAAACAGAAAAAACTTACGAGCCAACACAAATAAACTAATGTATGAAACACTGTTGTTGTAAGGAGAGCTGTTGATCCATCATTATCTGGGACTTGTTTGGATATAATATCAGCTGTTTCTGAGGCCTGATATCCTGTCAGTCCATGAGGTTCCATTTTGGCACAGGGGAATTTACAGAGAGGCTGCAATGGTACTGTCAAGACTGGGAGATAAGGACTTCCGGCTGGGGCCATGTTCACCAGAGGTTAACCTCTGATGAATCCCCAAGGTGGGAGGGTGTTTGTGCTACACTGTCATGGGGCTCAAGATATGTCTTGAGACAACTTATAGGGATGTTTCTGTGGCTGTTTAAGCTTCTGTTGTCATTTGGGACTGTTGGCTCATGTCTCTCTGTCATTCTAGACTAACTGAAGGTTTGAAAAAGTAGTGAAAAGACATGATTCCGTTTAGTTCTTCAAATGTAATATGTTTAGTGCAATGAGCTACATAAGCAGAATTACATTGTAGAAGTTAAGTTGTAACAGGGCTTATCTCCAATCTTTCCTTGGAGCCTGAGCTAAAGAAGACATCTGGTTAGAGGGACCAGCTGGAGGGAACAAAGGGCCTTTTCAACTCCCTGTCACCCAGTCCTGTCCAATCCTCAGTGGCCTGTTCATATTCCTTCTTTATTAGTGCTCTCAGCTGGCTGGAGGCTCATATTCAGATAACGGCACTTATCCCAGTGATTGTCTTCTTATTGCAATGTGAATGAAGCCTGACCGGAAGAGTCTTCACACTGGGATTTGTGATCAAGTCTGAATGTGATGAAAAATCACAGATAATGAAAATTTAATTTTTTCAGACCTTTACTTTTCATTAATCTACTAGTTCACTATAACTGTTTTCAGTTTGATAAATATTGGGCTCAAAGGTTTGCTGTCATGGAAACAGTGGCGTAAAGATGCTGGAGGAGGATAGTGTTACTCAGTCAGATTTCTCCAGCTGGTCTGCAAATTGGGGATTTCTGCCAATTTTAATCAGGAGACGCAAGTGAATGAAGAAAATAAATTAATATTATTAATTATTACAGATGATATGTGACTATTAGGTCTCAACAGAAAGTCTTTGGCACGACTCTTTATTTGATTTGTAATCTAGGGGTCGACTGACCGGCAGCAAGATAAATTCCCCTATGTAGTCCAGGCTAATAAGTCTGATGAAGCAGATGAGATGAACATGAAGTTGGTGATGACTTGGACTGCGTGGTGATGGGGAGGTGGAGGGGCGCCTGTAGCCGCAGCATCATCATACTAGCTCTAGGGAGAGAATCATTATTCAAACTGAGACAGCAGCAGGATGATTGGCTAACCATATAGGTGTGTCGCTGGGCTATTGGATAGATTTGACCAGCTGATGAAAACAGCCCCAAAACAATGACACAAGGATATAGTAAATGAGCACGTGTGAGAGTAGTGAATGGCAGGATGTATGAGAAATAGACTACAGCTAAGTATGCAAGAGTAGTCTTCCTGACTGAACATATGCTACAGCTTCATTTGTTGAATCATCAGGACTAGCAATGACCTAACTTGAACATGCTTCTGAGAAGAGGAAATCAATGGTACATTCAACTGCCAAACATTGATATTTAATGATACATGAGATTCCCTTTTTGAACTACTTAACAGTATGATTATTCAATGCTTACACCTCAATTACTGCTATTGGCAAATAAGATGACTTTCACTGATGGCAGTGGCCAATGTTTGTGTTGTTTTTTGTGGTCGGACTCTGACAACTGTCGGCTAGTATTATGTTACTAATGCAGCTGCTGATTTGTAGAAAAAGTCACTGACTGGACACGGCTCTGCATGGATGACGTAAGAGGTCATTGCATGCCGTTAGCATATGTAGTTTGTATACAGTAAAGGAAAAAGGCGGCCATGTGGGAGTATTATTCCGTGTCTGAGAAAGATTGTCAACATTAACTTCCACTAGCAAGACTCGGTGCTAGATACAGTGAGGAAAATAAGTATTTGAACACCCTGCTATTTTGCAAGTTCTCCCACTTAGAAATCATGGAGGGGTCTGAAATTGTCATCGTAGGTGCATGTCCACTGTGAGAGACATAATCTAAAAAAAAAAATCCAGAAATCACAATGTATAATTTTTTAACTATTTATTTGTATGATACAGTATTTGTATAATACTGCTAATAAGTATTTGAACACCTGAGAAAATCAATGTTAATATTTGGTACAGTAGCCTTTGTTTGCAATTACAGAGGTCAAATGTTTCCTGTAGTTTTTCACCAGGTTTGCACACACTGCAGAAGGGATTTTGGCCCACTCCTCCACACAGATCTTCTCTAGATCAGTCAGGTTTCTGGGCTGTCGCTGAGAAACAGTTGAGCTCCCTCCAAAGATTCTCTGTTGGGTTTAGGTCTGGAGACTGGCTAGGCCACGCCAGAACCTTGATATGCTTCTTACAGAGCCACTCCTTGGTTATACTGGCTGTGTGCTTCGGGTCATTGTCATGTTGGAAGACCCAGTCTCGACCCATCTTCAATGCTCTAACTGAGGGAAGGAGGTTGATCCCCAAAATCTCGCAATACATGGCCCCGGTCATCCTCTCCTTAATACAGTGCAGTCGCCCTGTCCCATGTGTAGAAATACACCCCCAAAGCATGATGCTACCACCCCCATGCTTCCCAGTAGGGATGGTGTTCTTGGGATGGTACTCATCATTCTTCTTCCTCCAAACACGGTTAGTGGAATTATGACCAAAAAGTTCTATTTTGGTCTCATCTGACCACATGACTTTCTCCCATGACTCCTCTGGATCATCCAAATGGTCATTGGCAAACTTAAGACGGGCCTTGACATGTGCTGGTTTAAGCAGGGGAACCTTCCGTGCTATGCATGATTTCAAACCATGACGTCTTAGTGTGTTACCAACAGTAACCTTGGAAACGGTGGTCCCAGCTCTTTTCAGGTCATTGACCAGCTCCTCCCGCGTAGTTCTGGGCTAATTTCTCACCTTTCTCAGGATCATTGAGACCCCACGAGGTGAGATCTTGCATGGAGCTCCAGTCCGAGGGAGATTGACAGTCATGTTTAGCTTCTTACATTTTCTAATGATTGCTCCAACAGTGGACCTTTTTTCACCAAGCTGTTTGGCAATTTCCCCGTAGCCCTTTCCAGCCTTGTGGAGGTGTACAATTTTGTCTCTAGTGTCTTTGGACAGCTCTTTGGTCTTGGCCATGTTTGTAGTTGGATTCATACTGATTGTA
The DNA here is from genome assembly GCA_026937815.1 of Etheostoma perlongum. Lineage (NCBI taxonomy): Eukaryota > Metazoa > Chordata > Actinopteri > Perciformes > Percidae > Etheostoma > Etheostoma perlongum. The sequence continues at coordinate 28,617,935 of CM049371.1, forward strand.
TGGGGTGGACAGGTGTCTTTATGCAGCTAACGACCTCAAACAGGTGCATCTAATTTAGGATAATAAATGGAGTGGAGGTGGGCATTTTGAAGGCAGACTACCAGGTTTTTGAGGGTCAGAATTGTAGCTGATAGACAGGTGTTAAAATACTTATTTGCAGCTGTATCATACAAATAAATAGTTAAAAAAATCATATATTGTGATTTCTGGATTTTTTTTTTGATTATGTCTCTCACAGTGGACATGCACCTACAATGAATTTCAGACCCCTCCATAATTTCTAAGTGGGAGAACTTTCAAAATAGCAGGGTGTTCAAATACTTATTTTCCTCACTGTAACCACCGCATTGAGAAAAGTCATGGCAACACACATTAATGTACTGAAAGATTATTAGTATTGAGTAGGTAACGTTAGTTGTATAGCAGGCCAACAGGTCTTTTGAAGCAGTTATGTTTAATCTGAAAGAAGGATATATTAAAGGTTGTTAATAAATTTCTATTATTCAATTTGTGCTCATTCAAAGATAGTATAATGAAGGTATGTTTGACTTTTAAACAGTTCAGTATTTTATTTATAATGATAATGTCTTTGATTCCCTGTCACAAAAAACAAAAAAACATTGGTATCAGCTATTATCCACATTTATCTGTCTATAAACATCTGTATTAGTATCAGCCCAGAATTTCACAATTGTGCATCCCGTCTGGTTGTGCTGCAGTGGACTGACAGAACCACGTCAGTGCTTGCGGCATATCCCTGTGGATATTTCTCTATGAGACCATCACAGCCTGCTTACTCACACTGCTGCAATGTTCCTGAAAAACTATTAGGGAAAGATAAACATCTGTCAGCGGGTTTTTTTAGTTTAATAATTAATGTTGGATCTGGAATGTTTTTACAGTTTGCCCCTTAACTGATGATGGTTACAAGAAAGGAAAATTGCATTTTTTAACCAGTGTTCTATGTATTCATGTGCTAAATGAATGACATTTATTTATTTTATAGAGCAATGATATGGGAGCTGTTAATGACATTAACAAATCCAAAGAGTACATTAATTTGCTTAGAAAGATTTTAATACATTCTGTAGACAGTAAAAAGAAAACCTTTTTAAAAAGTTATTTTAATTTTGAGTTTCTGCATTGGGATGACATTTTCTGGACTGATACCGATTAAAATTACAATTTAGCCGAGAGCCGATACCAATGTTTTGTTCTTGTTGTTTTTCCCCTTTCTTTTTTAGGTTGTGCTGGAAGTTATATTTTGATATTTTCTCTAAAATAACATTTAGTGGTTTGCTATCATTCTGAAGTGAAATTGTTCCGTGGAAACAGACGATAGACTCACTCCGGGATCTTCCTCCCTTTTGATGCGATGCTTACTCAGGACAGTGATTGATGGTAAACCAGTGGAGCCGGTAGCAATTTTGCTTTCAGTGCTTGTTGATAATTGATAGTTGTTGCCTAATGGTATGACGATATCAAGTCAACAAGTCGGATTATTGCTATTATTATGATATGATTGTTTTATTATATTCAAAACTATACCGGTATTATCTTAAACGATAAGGCACAGCACTGATCTGGCTGTGGCCCTGTATAAACTGCACCTTGTCTTTGTTTGTTTTAGGCCACAACTTCCACTATCTCATCAGTTCCTCTGCTGACACAGAATCAGAGTCTTTTCTACTGCCAGATGCTTTATTTAATTAATGAGCATTATATTTTTCACCCTTGTTCAAACTAATTTGACTTTGTTTATCCTTTCATTATGACTGGACTAAGGCATTTTTGCACACATTGCTGTGACTTGTGCAAACCTTAGACCCACAGTATCTTATTGTTGGTGTGAATGTTACTGGAAATGTTTCAGATAGAAATGTAAATACCTTGCAGAGAAAATACAGGCCATGACTTGTCATCCTTATCATTTATTTCACATACAATGCAGTGGAAATATATATAAAATATACCAGCACCTTTTTCACTTTTGAACTCTCTCTTATACTAACAACCATTTTTAACTCTGTTTTGTTTGTAGTTATTGTATGTGTTGGACTAAACATTTGTATTAAATATCTGTATGTTTTTAGCAATTGTTGTGGACCACTCAGATTTGAATCCGTCCATCAGTTGGCCCAGTGTAGATCTCTGTGGACTGTCTTACTCACCAGCAGTATTACGTATAATATTGATGAAGTCATCTGGTGTCACAATTGTGACTATTGATGGTACAACCACCTCCGTTCACACATGTCAATACCAGACCTATTGTGGAGCTGTCTTAGGTGAGAGAATGTTTACCCTGACTTGAGAAATTAGTTTGGACACACCACCCTCTCTTACAAAAGAGCCAATTACAGGAGCATAATGCCGTCTCCAATTAGATTTGCATGGCCTGCTCAGAGGCAGGCACTGCCTATTGTCGTGCAGATTAAACACAGGCAGACAAAGAAATACACTTGGAATGACCAGAGATTCAGCACATTTTTAATCAAAGTACTCCACTAATTTAGTGCTGCATTTCCATAACGGTAGGGACTAAGGAGGCCAATTAGTCAAAGGAATGGTCACAATCAAAGCAGCAGAGGCTGAGATAGCATGACCTTTAGTCCTTAATATGTGTCAAGCTCCTGAATCCCTATATTTACCACAAAGCAACTCAAAAGCATCTTCTCTGAGCCCTGCTGCCTGATATATCCCTACGTCTTTTAAAATGCCAAATAACGGTTCCCAAACCTAGTTGCCAGGCTATATTGTATATTGGCATAGCGTGTAGCATTGTGTTTATTTAGGGTCTGAACCCCTGCATGATAATGGTTTCATTTCACTAACGTCATCCCAGCACAAAGCTTCTCATGGATTTGAGCTGGCTTCATTGGTTTGGCATCTCCTTTTACTTTCAGATAACTTTATCATCTGTTATTGTGTTGTTGGTTTGATAATAGTGTTTCTCTAGCTCTGCTTTGATTGTTGTGTTTGTGTTGACTCGGTTAATGTAATAGAGTAGTGGAGACATACAATGAAACAGAAAACATATGTAGGTCTGCTGTATGGCTGTCACTTTTTCAAAAGGAATTGTGGTGCGACGTGGCATTTTATATGGTGGCTTTAGTTCTGTCAGTATCCTGAAAACCTTCTCCCGAAACATTGCTAATGGGCCGTGTAAAAGTATAGTGGCTGGTTCAGATGAGTTTTATTCACTGTGGAGAAAAGTGGAGAAAGTAGCTGTAGGATTCTCTCTGAACAGAATGAGTTTCTAGCCAGGGTTTTATACAACAATATAGGAAACGACAGAATAAACAATAGCTGAGATAAAATAAAAGCTGAGAATAAATAAAAGCTGGGATGACTTTGAACTCACAAGTCTGTCTGAATAGATTTGCATAGACTCAACACTGTCTGCTTCAACTAATCAAAAGTGCTTTGAATAGTAAAGGTGTGAGTTTCTGTTGGAGCCAACCTAGACTCTAAACAAAAGGTCTCACTCACATTGATCAAGCAAATGCTTTGTTTTAACACTAAACTAAAGAAAAGGCAGACATAATTAAATCAGGAGACACTAAAAGTTGTTGGTCAGGTAAAACAATAGGATCTTAATCAGTCAACAGGAAAGAGGATATCAGGATAAAATGAGACTAAAACTGTTAGGCAATTTGTTTTCTTTTACAGCCGCATGTCTTCTATCTCATATCTCTATCTTATGGCCTTTTTACATGTGGCTCAGTGGTAGAACGGTTGCCTGCCTATCGGAAGGTTGGTGGTTTGATCTCTGGCCCTGCAGTCCCATGTTGAAGTGTCCTTGGGCAAGACACCGAACCCGAGTTGCTGCGCCATCGGTGTGTAAATGTGTGTGTGTTTATCTGATGACCATGTGGCACCTTGTACGGCAGCCTCGGCCACAGTGTATAAATGCGTGTAAATGGTTCCTGTACTATGTAAAAGAGCTTTGAGTGGTCGTATATTTAGAAGCTTCTGGCAAGGGTTCTGAGGATGAGTATGGTACAAAGTAGGCAGTCAGACGAGGCTGTACAGTGGACGTTGCTCCACTTGTTTCTGGTGCCTCCCAAAGTACTCACACACACTGCTACTCAGATTTTTCAGTGTTGTGATTATCAGGTCAGCCTGGCTTTGCTCACTGTCCTACTCTATTTTTATTTGTTACTTTAGTTTACTGATAAGTCAATAGGGCAATCAATATGTCAAGTTTATAGTGAATTAATTGATTTATTTGATTAGGACAATGCATATTAATCAACATTTCTGTAAATGTGCTAGCGTTAGCCAATCGGCGATTTTTCAACTGTAGCATACCTGTCTTTATGGTGGGAAGAAACCGGAGCACCGGGAGGAAACCCACGCAAACACGGAAGAACATACAAACACCACACAGAAAGGCCCGGAATGACCTAGATTCGAACTATGAACCTTCTGCTGTGAGGCAGAAGTGCTAACCACTTAGCCCAATTTAAAGAACACCCTCTCCTCGGGTAAACTACAATCCATTTTAGAGTGTACATTTTTAATTTACCAGATTACAGTTCTGTAATGCCAGCCCAGTGTCTAGTCAATGTAGAGCACAAACCCTTCCTGTTGGGTCTGATATAATTTGATAACAATGCTTATATAAAATGAGTTTAGTATTGGGGTAAAGCTCTTAGTGCAGCCATTCCACTTATCATCTAACAGATGTGTTTTAAATACAGCAAACAAGACTTCAGCTCCCGGCAATAACTCCTAACTTACCTTTGCCTTGTTAGAGAACCAATTCTAGTGTGGGCAGGGATGTTGTGAGTTTAATGACTGTGAAGAAATCGCACTAAGGAGTCATAAGTTGCATCAGTGACCACAAAAGTAGAGGTCATGTAATTAGGAGGGATGCTAATGATGGTGAAGCCACAGGAGAGAGCCATAAACATCCTGACCAATGGGCTGTCAGCTGATGATCACTGGTGTTACCCTGCTGGATACAGTCTGTGCTCAAAACTGAACTAGCTTGGAAAAATACTGTCCCCATAAAATAAATGCAAACAAAGGCACTGGGAAGTAATGGGAAACTTATTATTACCAGAAATGTAAGAATGACCCTCTCAGACATGCATCCCTTTACGTTACTGTGATGACAGTTTAACATGTCTCTCATGTCTGCATAAGCACCCTGGTCATATTTATTATCTTATTTGTATTAATATTATATTTATTCACAAAACACAGTGAAAATGCCAATCTTAAATGCCTGAGGAGATTTTCTGTGGTGCTACCAGGACCCTTGGCCCAGATCCTGATGCACATCCTTTTAATATTGGGTGTCTCTAATACCGAGTCCAATCAAGTCCAATCCTTGAATAAATCAATGTTGATTAAATACATCTGACACGTTGATATAACTGTGTGGCCTTCTAAATTTGGCACACCTCATTTTTAATGAGCTTACTCACAGAATTATTGTAATTAGTGACAGCTGATATGACCTGCTGCCAGCGATCTACGCATTTTAACCAGGGCTGCCAACTTTTTATGTAGTTTGTAGTGAGATTTGATATCTGTAAAGTCAGCACTTTTATGAGTAGGGCTTCTTTGACATCACCCACCGTAGGGGACCTGCCAGAAATTTTGTTAAAAAAAATTCAGCAGCCAAATTTATAATTTTAAAGCATGTAACTAAGTAATTGTCAATGATGAATAAGTATGGTTGATAAGCATTATTATGGTTGAATAGCAACCTCCAATCATTGGCTAAATGATGATTAATAATCACCTTGAGTTCACTTAAAATGTTAGAAGAGACAGGGCAAGGAAGCTATCACTCACATGAACATTGATATTGTTAGATAAAACTGCAAGCAGTGTTTTTGGCTTAATAGAATAATACACATTTATTTCTGTTAGTTATGCACATTCAATGGCCTGGTTTCAGATGTAATGGCAGTCCCATCACCTCTAAAGGCACAGCTTCAAGACATTGACCATTATTGACAATGTTACAGTGTGTTTTGATTGTCAGGCTATCCTCTCTTAGGTACAGATGAATGCAGGCTAAAGCCATGGAAAAGCAAAGAGTTACTCAGGCAGTTCCTGTGATTGTATTCAGCTTTAGGTATCACTTACCATAGCGCTCAGGCCTGTCTTGTCTTATTTCCCTGTATGGCCTTTCCCTGGGGATCAGGCTTGAGGCTGCATTCCAGAGCCCCCCTCTCAAATAAGACTTACTAGATGCTGCAGCCGTTCTGATGGGGAGGCAACGACACAAACCCTGCCTTCTTGACCATGGTTGAGATCTTGCCAGCGGCTCCTAAGCAGCTACAGCTGAGCTGTAAAACTACAGCAATATGCAGTAAAAACTCATTCACTAATGCTGCATTCACATGGCTTTAGGCAGGGAGAAAACCAGATATCTTGGTAGTTGACTAGAGCAGGATGAAAAAATTAGGTGATGCAACAAAGAATACCAGTAGCGTGAATGCTTTCCCTTCTCCGTGACAGAATTTAAAACCGGATGTTACGTACAGTAGATCCCTCACACAAGGACAAAACATGGAGGATCTGGACCACAAGAAGCTAAAAGAGGTGTACTCAAGTAAAAGTAACAATACTTTACTGAAAAATTACTCAAGTTAAAGTAATAGTAGTTCATGTAAAATGTACTTTAAGTAAAAGTTACTTAGTTTCCTCAGTCTGTGAACCGTCAACGTTCACCTGATCCACGTCCCATCTCGTTCTCAATCTCCTACAGAAGGGCAGAATGGCTTGAATTGATGTAGTCTTCTGACTAGATGCTGATTTGTCACTGTAGTGATTCTGGGTATTTTTTTTAGTAACTGATGGGATAAAAATACAATACCTCACTCATAACGCAATCAATTACATTTAAAATGACTGATTTAAAAAAGAAACTACTCGAAAAACACAACAAAACTACTCAATGTTACTTTCCACCTCTGGAAGCTAATAATTGGAGTTATGTAGCTTGAGATCCTACAGAGATATTACAGGAAAATGTATTACTAGAGGAATAACATGAAAAATAGACACAAAATAAATGTATCTACTATATTTTATTCCATTCTTGTAAACAATACAACATCATCATAGAAGCATATTGTTATGCGTATTTCGTTTTGCTGTGATGCCATTCTTGATTGACTGACTCACGCAAAAAGTCACGAGTCATCAACATCTCACTTGTCTGCGAGCTTCCAGCTCTGAGTCTGCAGGTCAGGAAACCTGTCTCGGACTGTCTCTGCTCTGAGCAGAGACTGCATGAGTTGACTTAGTTGATATAGTAGTCGAAGATGTGGCATTCCTGCAAGTTTATAGTCTTAATAGTCTTAGTCGTTTGAAAATACAACTTAAAGTCCATCTTATTCTCTCCACTCTTGCCTCTGCTCTTAACTCTCTTAAAGTATGGTCAACACTGTTTGGGTTGGTTGCCGAAATCCTGTTGAAACTCTTTATGGAACGGTTATGGTAGCCCTATAGCTCACAGATTGGTACTTACAGCTCGTTACTTATTGTTTCCTTGCAACATCATGAGTCTGCGTTCACCTGGGAGCAAATTGCTGGTCATACCTGTACATTTATTTGTCATGTCACAGTAAGCTGTGTTTTTATGGGCAGACATGGAAAAAGTGCTATTTTCCATTTGAATGAGCATGTGTAATAACATCCAATGGTTCAAATGCACATAGCATAACACAGTCAATCTCCTGTCTCCACAGATGCAGCAGCTCTTCTATGAGAACTATGAACCAAATAAGAAGGGCTACATACGAGATCTCCACAACAGCAAGATCCATCGAGCCATCACTCTCCACCCAAACAAGAACCCTCCTTACCAGTATCGCCTACACAGCTACATGCTCAGCCGGAAAATCGCAGACCTGCGCCACCGAACCATTCAGCTCCACCGGGAGATTGTTCAGATGGGGCGCTACGGAGCAAATGAGCCGAGTCGAGAGGATCTCCAGCTTGGCATGCCACCTTCATTTATGCGCTTCCACCCACGACAGAGTGAGGAGGTCTTGGAGTGGGAGTTCCTGACAGGGAAGTACTTGTTTTCATCGTCTGACAGTCAGCCGCCCCGCCGCGGGATGGATTCCTCCCAGAGACAAGCCCTGGATGACATCATCATGCAAGTGATGGAGATGATCAACGCCAATGCCAAGACACGGGGACGGGTCATTGACTTCAAAGAAATCCAGTATGGCTACCGGAGAGTCAATCCTTTATATGGGGCAGAGTATGTGCTGGATCTGCTGCTGCTGTACAAGAAGCACAAAGGAAAGACTATGACAGTCCCTGTGAGGAGGCATGCCTACCTGCAGCAGACCTTTAGCCAGATACAGTTCAGAGAGGAGGAGGAGATGGATGCCAGAGCGCTGGCCAGCCACATCAACAAGGATTCAGACTCTCTCTCATTTCTGTCCAACTCCCTTAAGATGCTGGTGCCCTTCAAACTGGCCACCTCTGGTCAGGACCAAAGGGAACCGAAAGAGAAGAAAGTCAACATCTTGGTACCTCTGTCGGGACGCTATGACATCTTTTTACGCTTCATGGCCAACTTTGAACGAGTCTGTCTGATCCCCAACCAGAACGTCAAGCTGCTGATCTTGCTTTTCAGCACAGACAACAACACAGAGCGGGTCAAGCAGGTGGAGCTGATGAGGGAGTATCACCTGAAGTATCCCCGGGCTGAGATGGAGATAAAGCCTGTCACTGGCTCCTTCTCCAGGGCTCTGGCTTTGGAAGTGGGTTCCTTGCACTTCTCTAATGATTCACTGCTCTTCTACTGTGACGTAGATCTGCTCTTCACCAGTGACTTCCTCAAGCGTTGTCGGACCAATACAGCCCTGGGGGAGCAAACCTACTTCCCCATCATCTTCAGCCAGTATGACCCAAAGGTGGTGTACGCTGGGAAGGTTCGTAGTAACAACCACTACGTCTTTACCTCCAAGACAGGTCTATGGAGAAACTACGGCTTTGGGATTGTCTGTGTTTACAAGGGAGACTTGGTTCGAGCAGGAGGCTTTGATACCTCTATACAGGGGTGGGGATTGGAGGATGTGGACCTTTTTAATAAATTTGTCCAGTTGGGGATCAAGTTGTTCAGAAGCACAGACACAGGGATAGTGCATGTTCACCACCCCGTCATATGTGACCCCAATCTGGAGGCAAAGCAATATAAGATGTGCCTGGGCTCCAAAGCCTCGTCACATGGCTCCACCCAGCAGCTGGCCGAGCTCTGGCTGGAGAAGAATGACCATGGCTTCAGAAGACTGGCCAGCAATAATGTCTCAGTTAGGACAGCGTGAGAAAAGCCGGGCTGCAGACTGTCATAAACTGAAAACTGAACCCGGTCTGGGCTTACTGCGTGGTGTTTTCACTACCTAATTTATTTTTTACTGAAATAAAAGACTTCACATGGATATATTTTGAAAATATGTCTTGTTCTTTTTTTAAATTGGAAAAAAAAGAATCTACAGAAACGCCATGATAAACAATTCTTAGAGACTGTCTGGGAAGTTCATGTTTTGATTAATGATCGGATGAATATCGACCAAAATTCTTTTGTGAGCCTGATTACAGCAGAGGTCAGGGGCTCCTCTGCTTGTTACATTATTATATCTGTTTGTCAGGACAGTTGGAGAAGTGCAGACAGGAGTTATTAATGTGTACCTCAATGAAGTACACCGTACATTTGTCCTGTGTGCAGAAAACAGACTGGTGTCCAGCAGCGCTCCAAACTGAACTCAACTTTTGATTGTGAATGTTTACAAAAGACTGATTGTCAACAACATTTCATCAATGAAAAACTCCAATCACAGCTATCCCAATGATTACTATGGGCCATTTCATTAGATATTTTCACCAGTGGTTTTATTTTGCATTTGCTTTTATGGTTTTGGTAATACACAACTTACACAACACTGTTTTTGTATTTTTCTTTATTATTCATTCCTGTGAACCCAACTGCTGAATTAATATCTGCAATTCATCTTTTTCTGTCTAATTTATTGAATTTTCAGGCTCCATTTTTTACTCTCTGACTCTTGTAAAAGTATCTTGGAAAGATTGGATAACCATGTCAGTTGTGGGATGATTTCTTTTGTATTTTCCTTTTTTTTTTAACTCATTATCAATGTCATCTTTATTGTGAATTTCTTCACATATACTAGACATGCAGAGAAATCCCATGGTGAAAAAGAGTTATTGCTTGAGGGACAATTTTCCTAACACTAAAACAATAAATGGCAATAACACAAGACAAAACACATGTCACAAGCAGTTTTTATGATATGTTGTGGTAGAGCAGAAAGATGTGCAAAAAATACAACCGTGCAACAGCAGCAACTTCAGTTTTTTTGTGCAAAAAGATGCTATGTACAAAAAAGAAACAGCCACTTCAGAGTCCAGAGGTTTTTGGCAGGAGGCATAGGGAGGGGGTAGAGAGGGGAGGGAGTTCAGTTTTTTTGTTAATTCTTTATCACCAAAGACTTATGCTTGAGGTATCATGTTGTGTGCGTGTGTGCGTGTTTTGCAGGCACAAACATGAAACTGACTGTATTATTGAAAGAATACAAAAGCTTGATCTATTACAGGCCTTTCTGATGGGTGAAGTGGGAACAAGTCCGGCCTGTATTCCAGTAGGTTGAAATGTGAGCAGCACTCTGGTTGGCCAGCTCAAGTTCCACGTCCCTTTTTATAAATTACTTTATTTTATGTTAATATAGTGTTGTGGCTGGGCCCAGTCTACAGAGGTGTTGCTGCAATGCTGACCTTACTGAGCGGTGATGTGAAATCCCACATTGTCTGGTCCTTTTGTTACAGATACAGGTCTGCCAATGAGCAAATGTTCTGCCTTTAAGGCAGAATATTTCCTCTTTAGCAGACCTGAATCGCTGTCCTGCTCCTGCCTGTGTTGCGCATAGGCAGGTACTGTACGTGCGTCAGATTAATGCTCCTTTTTTAGCATTACAACATGAATGGCTGATTTTAAGACTGTTGTAACAGGATGAATGACTGTATTGTCAAAATAGTTTTTTTTGTATTTTTTTTCTTTACAACTCTGTCCAACTGGGCAAGGTTTTCTATTTAAAAAATAAAATGGGGGGAAAGGTTCAAAATCTGCTGCTTTTGTGGTATTTTTCTCATTCTGCTGGGATGATGTCACTAGAGAACAACATGTAAAATGCATGAGTCGCCTTTAACAACATCCATAGAGACACTGTGAACCAGGGGTCTTCAAGCAGGGTACCTGGTGGGTCTTTAAAGTATTTTAAAAAGTCTTAAGTTAATATTCCAAAAATAAGGCCTTGAAAATATGAAATTTAATTTACAAAGTTATTCACTATATATAAACAATCACTTAAGGAATTGGCATTTACATTGGCATATTATAACATTACTCTTAATAGTTTCATTTTTTAATTTTCCATTTTTTTGTCTGTAATTTCATAGCATACTAGTTCTAAATGTGACAAATATTTTATTAATTTATGTTATAAGAGTAAAAACACATTTCACAAAGCTATTGTGTATTTAATATGAGTATTATAATATTTTATGTTTATGTTCAGGTTTCAATTTCAATTTAAGGTAACATCACTGTGCCAATAATAATATATCAACAATTAGTTGTCTGTAGGAAAGTGTGAAGCAGCTGAGTTGAAGTTCATTGGTGGTTCTATGATCTCTGATCAACTGAAACAAACTGGGCCTCCAAAGCAAATGTTGGGATAAGTCAATACTCTGTCTCAACAGCTAACAGTAGACACAAAGCAGACAGGGTCAGTGTCTCAACGGCATTACCTGACTTTAACCAATCTCTATAAAGATATTTATCTACATAGATATAATAATTAGGTTTGGACATGTTTCATGCTTATGTACAATAACTATAGACCTCAAAACCTAGCCCTGTTAATTGTAGGGTTTTTCTATTTTTGTCTACTTCATTAACATGTGAAGCAAAAATATTAAAAACACCTGTCTGGCACAGTGTCAACAACAAACTAAAATGATATGTTTCACAAAGACAGTATTTATACAGGACTGGACTGCTGTAATACATAAAATTACAATGTACAACACCTTCTGTTTTCCAGCTCACTCAAGAGTATTATCAGTACCATGGTGGGAAAACCGGGCAAGGATAATAACTATTATTTATTTTTGATTTGATAAAACACATTTATGCATTGGGCTACAGTTAACAAAGAAATCTCCCCTCAAGGTGTTTACTAGTTGCTCAGTTTATGTATGTATGCCTACGTGAAATAAATTAAATGATTACTGTGTGATTATTAGCTCTGCGAACGTTTCAGCATCACAACCACTACTGAGATGTGAGTCTGAATTAAGCAAACCAATAGCAATGTTGTCATTCTGCTGAATACACAGTACACACACACACACACACACACACAAGGTGTGTACACACAGTAGCCTATACAGGGCTGTTTAATAGCCATGCCTTGGCATAGTTTGTAAAGGCACACATGGAGACAGCGGGGCCCCTGTGACATTTCACCTCCTGTAGCATACATGCTGTGTGAGGACAGCATAATAGTTCCTCTACTGGGCCCCAGTTTAGTGCACTCTGTAGACAGTGGTGGAGACTCATCAACAGAAAGACTAGCACCACCACAGTGTAATATACGCTACATGTTTAGTAAGTAAGTGTCTTGTCTTGTCCTGATGTGTTGAGGACCAAAATGGAAATAAGTCCTGGACTTTATTGTGTTGTTATCCTCGATTGTATTTTATGTCTTTTCATGTGTAAGGTGATCTTGAGACAATTAAATAAATCAAATCAAATCAAAATTAAACATTTTATTGAAGTAAAAACAAACAAGAACTAGAACTTCAAGCAGTTATGACGGGGTCAAAGTCATTGCGCCAGTCGCCCCGACATGAGTTGACCCCGGCGACCTGGGGAGCGTGCGAAAGCAGAACCCAAAGCAAAACGGTGGAGAGGCAAACGTCAGGAAATATCGAGGGGTGTGAGTCTGGATAAAAAACCTTCTGTAAGGGCTAGGAAGACGAAAAAAGACTTCAGCAGAATGGGGCAACTGTTAGCGTTTAGCTCTAAAAGACAGTATGTTGTACCAGTTATAATTATAAAGTTATTATGTCATGAATCAGAAGTGCTGTTTGGCGTTATATGTATATGGGGTTAAAGGACCCAAACTGGTGTACATTGACTATAGCGCCACCTAGTGGCCAATTTTCATAAAATGTGTAGGTACCTCCGAGGGTCATGGCAAACAAAGTTTTGCATTGATAGCATTTATTTTGGTCAAGATATGGCAAAGCTAGTTACACAAATTTGATTGTGCATAATATACACAATTATTATCCTATAAAAAATGTCTTTGTGTTAGGTTGTTCTAGAGATGCTATGTTCCAAAAATTAAATATAAATGTAAATGGACTGTTCTTATTGAGCTCTTCTAGTCTTAACAACCACTCTTTTACATAGTACAGGAACCATTCAACATTCACGCACTGTGGCCGAGGCTGCCATACAAGGTGCTCATCAGATAAACACTCACACACACTTACAAGCAACTCAGTGTCTGAACCCCAGGACTGCAGGGCAAGGGATCGAACCGTTTGGCAGGCGACCACTCTACCACTGAGCCACGGTGTATAATAATATAATAATATAATGATAGGCCTAGACTGCTGGGGGACTTCCCATGATGCACCAAGCACCTCTCTCTTCCTCCTTCTCTCCATCTGTATGTAACCTCATTCCATTAATGCGTTACTAACTCTACTTCTTCCCTTTCGCGGAGTCTTTTGCTCTTTCGCCCCTCTCCTCTCAAATTCTATCGCTTCCTGCAGGTGTTTCTGGCTCTGGAGCTGTGGTTGGAGTCACCTGCTGCTTCCATGTTCCTGTTCGACACCCTCTGCTGCAATTCTCCATGTCTATCTCTGTCTCTTCTCTGTCTGTCTGTCTGTCTGTCTGTCTGTCTGTCTGTCTGTATCTCTCGCTCTCTGTCTCTTTTTCTCACCCCCAACCGGTCGAGGCAGATTCCCCCCCCGCCCTGAGCCATGGTTTTGCTCAAGGTTTCTGCCTCTTAAAGGAAGTTTGTCCTTGCCTCTGTGGCCAAGTGCTTGCTCTTGGTGGGGACTGTTGGGTTTCTGTAAATAACATCACAGAGTACGGTCTAGACCTGCTCTTTATGGAAAGCACAAAGAGATAACTGTTGTTGTGATTTAGCGCTATATAAATAAAATTGAATTGAATTGAATTAATAATAAAAAATTAATTAATTAAGGGTGTTCGGGCCCTAATTAGCAATGAAATGTACTTAAATATAGTGTAAAAAAGGAAAATGTCTTCCTGTTGTAGCAGATGCTTTGGTGATAAATTATTAATTAAGCAGGATTGTATTGTTGGTTGATGTACCACTGATTATAGATGAAATCATCAATCATAAATCTATCATGTGTGGCAAAATAGTCTCAATTTATTGTAGATCCTCTCTTTTCACTTGAAGTAAACATTACTATTAATTAGTGCTGTCAATTAAACCCGTTAATAATGTTAACACAGACCTATTTTAATGGCATAGTAACGTTATGTTTTGAGTGGATGGCGAGCGCAAGTTGCCGAAATGGACGAAAGATTCTGGATGGAAAGTTTACATATTAAAAGTTGCCAAATGTTCCATTGACAAGACCAAAGTGATCTGTGTGTTTTGTCGTCGTAAACTGAGCAATCGTCACAGCACGTCCAGTCTGAAATACCACTTGATGGCCAAGCACACAGCTGAAGCGAATTCTCTCCCCCCATCAAAAGTATTTTTTTCACCCTTTTATTTATGGACAGTGTTACATTGTGTGAGAGATTATTTGCTATAAGTGTGAATGACTGCTCCAAAGGAGAATGTTACGTGTGAAATTGAACACTATAAAAGAAACATTTGCAGAAAGCAAGCTGATCCACTTTTCCATGTTGATAAGAGCATTAAAATGAGAAAAAATAATAGGAATAGTTTTACCTCAGGAAATAAATTTACCCCTGAAAAACACACCCAAGTCAGAAATACCGGGAAGTATACTTAGCAAAGGTATTCATTTCCAAATAGGCGTAAAGACCTTGGTTATAAAGTATAGCATAGATTTAATTAGCGGAGGTGTTTTGCTGCAGCAAGGGAGACAGAGAGGCTTTCAAAAACAAAAACCCATAGAATGATAATACATTCTGAAGACGTTCTGTGTGAAGTTGATGAGGGAAAGTAGCTAAAATCCGGAAGACACCACAGTAACTGTAGAAAGGGCTGTGCTGTGTCAAAGTTGTCTTTGTAAAGAAATGTCCCCTCTTGCCTGACTCTTTTTCATTCTGTCCACCTTATGTTAATGAGAAACACGGTGGTGCAGGCAATGTTGTAGTCAAGAGGGTAAGCAATCCTCCACAAAGCGTACCTCCTATGGAGCCATTTTGATGCACAATCGACAAATTACCGTATTGTCAGGAGAAGCTTGCAGGCAATCGAGGGGACGTGGAGATATACAGTCAAAATGACAAAATAATTCATCAGAATACCTACCAAAAGTTGCTCCTGCTCCTACGCTTATTGACAGCTCCTACTCATGCTCTACGTCTCTGCAAGATTAAGAATAATTGAGATTTCTTTTGGCACAGCTACCAGAAGACTTACAACTTTAAGACAGGTTGCTCACGTCACATTTATGTCCTCAAGCTCAATTACACGCTCAGCTATCACCAAAGTCTAGGGTGTTGCTTTGTCCATTAATTTTACTGTCTGTGGTTGTAGAGAAGACCACCTAAACCGAGACCAAGTCATTACCAAGACCAGAGTGTATGGAGACTGAGACCAAGGCAGGGTGAGCCCGAGTCAAGACCTTGACCAGACCAAACAACTGAAACATACAGTATATACACAACTAGCTAATATGTATAGCTAATATTTGCTAAATCCCTTTGGGTGAGGGGTGAATAGATTTCTGGAGGGTTTTTGGGACAGAGACAGATGTATAACATTAGTTAGCTAGCTTCAATAGCATCACTTACACTTTATTACTAAGTGCAGATTAAAATTTGAGGTGGTCCCAGCCGTATTTTCTTTCAGATGTTGTTTAGCAAATAAACTTTTTTTTAAATTTATTAAATAAAATGTAATAAATAAAATGTTTTCCGACGATTTGGCTGACATCTCCCAGACAGCCAGAGCTTCTTCTTCTGTCACCTACATCATGTATAAAGTCAGTGGGCGGGCTTAACATAAGAAAGGCAGCGGGACCGACCGGATATGGCAAAAGTTTAATCTATCAACTAGCGTTGCCCTGATTGGTTGTAATGCTATCATACTCATGCAGAGGGAATTTGAAAGACAATTGTTTATCCCGCCCCGCTCGGATTGAGCCCTGCCATCTTGATGTGGGGCTGGCTTGTCAGGCTATAAAACCCAGGTTTTCTTAAAACATGGGGAAACATTTAAACAGGTTTCAGCTTTTAAGAAATGAGTGTCTGTATTGTGAAACAAGAAAGAGAAAGGCAAAATAAAACTTGAGTTATACTAAAATGAGACTTTACAGATTAAGTTACCTACAAAATGACTGATATAAGACGGAATGGATAAAGTGAAGCTCTTCTCCTTCTAACTTTGTCATTGCAATGACTTCATTATAAAAAGCAGCCGTACATGCCCGTACGCACACACACACGCAAACACACACACACAGGCCAAATCTCCTTGAGACATTGAACTAAAATCAACTGTGGTGAACAACAGACGCATTGTTCTGCTCTGAGAGGGGGTGTTTATTTCATAACCCAACCAAACAGCCTCTGATCCCCTTACTGTAAGTCTGACTGCAGATTTTTAAGATGTTTTGAGATTATGTTTATGTTTTTATAGTTTTTTTCTTCTTTTTCTTTTTGATTGCAATACTGTTGTCTTAATTCTGTACTTGTGTAAGTTTAAAAACAATAAAAAGTTGTTCACAAAAAAGGAACATAATTGTTGCATTTGTGTTGTTGTGTTTAAACTAATGTCATTTAGATTCATATGAATGTAAGGGGTGTGACGTCATGGCCCTGTGAAGGGCGGAGGTTATTTAGGGACACAGGTAATTTGCGCTCTCTCTCTCGGCTCGCAGTTCAGGAAGGGTAGCGGAGTGTATGTGACGCGTGCAGACCAAACATTTCAGATGTTTAGATGAGCTCAATCTTGGAGCAAAAGTAAGGATTGTAAGTTATGTACCGTGAAATTTATCAAACATGTAACAGAAATGTTTAATGTTTTTGTTTTTCCCCTGTCAAGTAATGGTCACAACCATAGACATATTAAAGAGTAGACGCCGCATTGGCTGCCTTTTCAATAGCAATGTGCTTGAGTACAGAGTCAACACAACATAAAAGAGGTGTATCTGTCCAAATACTTATGTAATAAGAGCTGAGACAACTAGTCATTTATCAAATATATCGAAAGTCGCAATAAGTATGCAATATTTAGTTTATTTTGTGGAGCTGTCCTGTTAACTTTATTTATGTATTTTATACTGTCCAACCAGTAGAACTGGAGACATGGTCCTTAGTTACTTATTCATGTTGGACCAGTCCAATATGACTTTCAGTTGAAATAAACCTTTTTGTTGTAAGAAAACTTGTTTAATTTGTTATGAATCTATTTTGTAATTTTACATATGTTTAAAAATATCGGAATTCATATTGATGTTGCAATATCACATTTTGTCAATGTTGTGCAACCCGTTTTTGGTTGTCTGTCCCTGACTAAATACAGAAGAAATCTCTGTCCTTGTTTTGTTTTTAAAGACACAACATTAGGTTTTTTAATCAGATTGATAGTCAAACTGGAAATGTCCCCGTTGCTCTCCCTTTTCGGGGATTATGTTCGCAGTTTTAATCTCGGACGTCTGGTGAATTTATATCATATCAGAATATTCTATTACTGTTGAGCACACTATGAATATTAAAATACGCCTAATCATGTGTCCTGTATCGTAGCTACATGTATAACCTTTGTAGCAAAAAAAAAAAAACATGAATATCAGTTTGGTATTCAGTGAGTGTGATTAATTAAACGCGCTGACAGCTCATTGCACCTGCCAAACACATTACACTGAGTGGAGCGGGTGACCGGTCCAAGATGGCGGCCCCAAATCTCGTCAGCGCCAATAGGCAGTAGCGGTCGATGCGGCGTCTACTCTTTAATATGTCTATGGTCATAACGACATTAAAAACATGCTGCGGGTTTGAATGAAACCTAAATGACTTGAATGTACGGCAGACTGTCCGATCATTCTATAAAATGGATTGTTTTAATATATTCTGGAAAGTGGTTTAATATTGTTTAGATTTTTTTATAGGACTGTCTGCAAGTGCAATATTGTCTGTCATTGTTTTTTCCCACATTCATTTAAAGTAACGGGCATTTATTTTTATAACTTGTTTTCTGTGCTTAGTTGGGTTTGTTTTGTTCTTTTGTAATATTATTATTATTTAAGGGTAAAGTGCAATATCGCGGATGGGCGCGGCTCAATCTTAGGGCTGGTTATAGGCTGAACGATAGCTTTAGAGACCCCTTATTGCTTGCTAGTGTCATTTTGAGGTGTTGCCTTCTATTATTCCCTGCATGTGATTACTGTATGAGTTTTTAAGGTGTGCAGTGGTATTTTGTTATATTGCTCTTTTATTGTGTGTATTGGGTCCTAACGCATCTTAATAGCCTCTAAATTATTCCAGTGAAATTTTGCTATTTATATCAAGTGATTGCGCAGGTGCCATATTGCACTTTATTTCTTTCTCTTTCTTTTAAAGTTGCTACTGCGTCCACGCTGGCGATGTTTGCAGTTTTTTAATAGTGTTTTTAATCTATGCAAACTGTGTGAATAAACTCCATTTATATTTTGTATCTGGCCTCCCGTCCCGGTTTGTTCTGGACACTTACCTGTTTTCAATCACTACATAATGATGAAATATATATATATAGGAGAATCTACTTTGTTTAAGTGACAGGATTAATTTTGTGAGCTCTATGCTACCTCTCTCTCCTCCTGCTGGCTGTTTCCGTAAATTACAATCAGCGGTATCTAAATTGCTCTGGAAAAGCAAATGGCCGCGACTTAAGATGTCTACTCTACAGAGAAGGAAAGCGGAGGGTGGCCTCTCAAGTTCCCAACTTCAAACATTATTTTTGGTCTTCGTGTTGAGGCTCCTCCTTACTTTAGTCTGCTGGCGTACCTTATGACAGAGCCTTGGTCTCTCCATGACGTTCTTTTTGCCAATGTTTTGAATAAACAGTGCCAGCTACACTTTGGCCCCATTCTCATCTTATCAAGACTTGGAGATTGCCTAAAACATACTGCCGAGTAACTTGTAACTAGCACACTTATGATTAGCGGGAGGCCGATAACAGCGCCACAATGGGACCGAAGGGGGCTTTATCATCTAAAATACATTTTTAGCGAGGTTGGCTTATTACCTTTTTGCATGCAGAACGTCTCGGGTTACGTATGTAACCCTTGTTCGCCGAGATAGGGGAACGAGACACTGCGTCGGTTACGACACTATGGGAACGCCTTTAGGCATGACAGGGCTGAATGCAAGTGAAAACTACTCAAATCCTATTGGTCCTAGTGAGAACGGTAGCATGTGACGGCATAACCGTAGGGACATATAAGCACGCCGGCACATAGCTCATACGGAGGAACCGTATGACCAGGGGAAGCCTCCCCAGAGACCCATCCCTCGAAGGGGCGTGGAAAGCCGAAATGGCAGCCACGTAAACCTTGACGGTGGACGGGGAAAGGCCCGCAGAGAAGCGGTCCTGCAGAAACTCCAGCACCTGAACCACCGGGCAGGTAACCGGGTCCACCAGGCGTCCTCTGCACCAAGCAGAGAAGACGTTCCACTTCAGGCCATACATCCTCCGTGTAGACGGGGCCCTGGAGCTGAGCAGAGTCTCGACCGCTCCCGCCGTCAGGCCCGCCTCTAGGAACTGCGCCCCCTCAGGGGCCAGACCCACAGCCACCACAAGGCGGGGCAAGGGTGAAGAACCCGGCCCCCCGCCTGGGACAGCAGGTCCCTCCTCAGACCTGCCACGGCGGACCGTCCAGGAGCACCATCAGGTCCGAGAACCACACTCGAGTCGGCCAGAACGGCGCCACTAGAAGTAGGCGGACACCCTCTCGACGGACCCTCTCCAGGATCCAGCGACCGGGGGAAAAGCGTACAGACGCAGCCTCGGCCACGCCTGCACCATGGCGTCCAGCCCCAGCGGGGCAGGGGGCGTCAGGGAGAACCACAGGGGACAGTGCGTAGTCTCTCAAGACGCAAACAAGTCCACGTCTATAGGTCCGAAGCTTCCGCACAATGACTCCACCACCTCGGGGTGGAGCCGCCACTCCCCGGGCCCTAGCCCCTGTCTCGACAGCAGGTACGCCCCCTGATTCCGAATCCCAGGGATAAACATCGCCCTGAGAGACAGTAGCCTCTGCTGTGGGACCACAGGAGGATCCGATGCGCCAGTCTGCAGAGAGGGCGCGAGCGCAGACCCCCCCTGGTGATTCAGATAGGCCACCACAGCCGTATTGTCGGACCTGACCAGCACGTGGCGGCCCAGGAGTGCAGGCAGGAAGCTCCTCAGAGCCCGGAACACGGCCAGCATCTCGAGGCAATTGATGTGCCATGATGAGTGATGTTCCTGCCAAACACACCCTGCAGAGCGGTCGTCCATGACCGCGCCCCACCCGGTGAGGGAAGCGTCCGTCGAAACAATCACACGGCGACAGGGCGCCCCCAGCACGGGTCCTCGGGACAGGAACCAAGGCTTCTTCCACACCGACAGGGCACGAAGACATCTGTGCGTAACCCAGATCAGGCGGAACGGGGAGAACCCCTTGGACTTCAGCCACCACTGCAGGGCCCTCGTGCAGAAGACCAGAAGGAATCACGCTGGAAGCAGCCGCCATGAGGCCCAACACCCTTTGGAAGTGTTTCACTGTGATGGCGCGGCCCAGCCTCACATTCCTCACTGTGGCCAGAACGGACTCGACACGAGCCGGAGACAGATGTGCCAGCATCGTCAACGAGTCCCACATCACCCCTAAGAACACAGTCCGCTGGGCGGGTGCCAGCACACTCTTCCCCTCGTGGAGCCTTAGCCCCAAACGAAGAAGATGAGCGAGGACGACATCTCGATGCCAAGCCGCCAACTCCCGAGACTGAGCCAGAATAAGCCAGTCGTCGATGTAATTGAGGGACCCGGATGCCCTGGAGCCGCAGAGGAGCCAGCGCCGCATCCATACACTTGGTGAAAGTGCGAGGGGAGAGTGCCAGGCCGAAGGGAAGAACCCGATACTGGTATGCCACGCCCCCAAAGGCGAAACTCAGGAACTTCCTGTGGGAAGGACGAATGGAGATATGGAAGTACGCGTCCCTCAGATCCACGGTGACAAACCAGTCCATGGACCGGATGTGACACACGATGGCGGGGATGGTGAGCATCTTGAACCTGTATCTCCTCAGAGACCGGATCAGAACCCGCAGATCCAGAATAGGGCGCAGGCCTCTGTCCTTCTTTCTAAGTACCGGCTGTAGAAACCGGACCCGCTGGCCGGCGGGGTGACGAGCTCCACAGCCCCCTTCTCCAGCAGGGAGCGCACTTCCTGTCCCAGCACCAGGCCCTGGTCCGAGCGCACCACAGTCCGGACCACCCCAGTGAAGCCGGGGGGGCGGACCCGGAACTGCAGCCTGTACCCATCGATGACGGTGCGCAGAATCCACGGGGATATGGTCTCCAAACCCCGCCAAGCTTCTGCGAAAACCGCCAGCGGAACCAACCCCTCGGGGCTGGTGGCCGGTGTGACGCGTCAATCTCGGATGAGCCCCTGAAGCGGGCTGCCAGGAAGAATCCGCCGATGATCCGCAGTCCGGGAGCCGAACCACCGGCCCACCACCGGACAACAACGCAAGCGGCCGCCCTGGAGGGGACCCCAGTCGCCCTCCGGGGGCTAAACACACAGTCAGGACCTCCGCGCCTTGCCCCTCCGCGACTGGATGACTTCCCTCAGGTCCGACCTGCCGGGGAGGGGAGCGCGGGAGCGTTGCCCAGCGTCCCCAGCAGCTCGAGGGGGACCGCGAGAAGCCACACTCTGGTGCTGTCGGTGAAAGCCGGTGGAGGGCTGAGAAGTTCCAGCTGTTCTAGCAGAGCGGGACGCAGTCCGGCGAGGGAGAAACTCCTGGAACGCCTCCCCTGGGACCTCATGTGGCGAAACCTGTCGACGACAGAGTTAATCGCATCCCCGAACAGGCCCGTAAACCGGCGCATCCAGGAGGAATTCCTTGTCCTTCTGCCGGACGTCCGGCAGGTTCAACCATAGCTCCGCCATGTCCTCCTCAGAGGGGCTCCCTCTCTCCCATCTCCAGCAGCAGGTCCGCCTGGTAGGCCTGCAAAACTGCCATGGTGTGTAGGCTCGCACCAGCCTGGCCCGCCGCCATATACGCCTTCCCCACCAGCGAGGAAGTCACCCGGCACGGACCCGTCGGCAACGCCGGCTTGCTGAAAGACTACATCAGCTGGGGAGAGAGGTAACTCGCCAGAGCGTCTTCAACCCGTGGCATCACCCCGTAGCCGCAGTCTTTAATCCCTGCCACATTGCCAAACTCCAGCAGCTGGGGAGTAGAAATCCTGGCAGAGTAAGGCTTATCCCATGATTTACACAGCTCACTGTGTAAATCCGGGAAAAACGGCAAAGACCGGCGCGGAGGGCCGGAATGGCTCTGCAGGAAGCGATCATCCAGCCTGCCACCAGAGCTAAGCTCCCTGACAGCCTGTGGCCAATCCAGGCCGAGTTTTGCCACCACTTCCAACAGTTCATCATAGGCCGGCGCGGCGCTCTTCTGATGACGTCGCGACACCCGGAAGTCCTCACCCTCCTCCAAGGCGCCAAGCACATCCCGCTCCTCAGAGTCAGAGTGCGTCCGCCTCTCCAGCCTGCGTCCCCGAACAGAAGAAGCCGAGTAACGAGGACCAGGGGAGTCGGAATCGGCAGTCGAAGGACGAGAAGGGGCCTCAGCCGTCTCGGAACCCTCCAGCAGATCTTGCTGCAATCCCCATGTCCGGAGCCGGCGAGCCGCCTCGGCGACCGCGGGGCCTGAGCCACGGGGAGAGCGTATCTGGCCGTCCGCGGAAAAGAGGGCCACCCGGGACCTCAGCATGGGCAGAGCCTCGCAATGGTCACATTGAACAGCCCCCTCGAGAGCTGCTCCGGAACTGGTACAAGTGCTCAGACATATTCCAGGTGAGTAACAGGAGCTTTTCAATACCAACATTCAACCAACGTGCCTGCTGAATAATAAAGATAAGAAAGATCCATCCCCCCATCCAGAGGCGGTGGACGAGTGAGAGAGAGAGAGATCCATCCTTCTGTCTAGAGGAGGTGGATGAGAGAGAGAGAGAGAGAGAGAGAGAGACATCATCCCCCTGTCTAC
Organism: Etheostoma perlongum; assembly: GCA_026937815.1. NCBI lineage: Eukaryota > Metazoa > Chordata > Actinopteri > Perciformes > Percidae > Etheostoma > Etheostoma perlongum. The sequence goes on from CM049371.1 coordinate 28,641,423, forward strand.
ATCCATCCCTCTGTCTAGAGGAGGTGGATGAGAGAGAGAGATCCATCCCCCTGTCCAGAGGAGGTGGACGAGTGAGAGAGAGAGAGAGATCCATCCCTCTGTCTAGAGGAGGTGGATATGAGAGAGAGAGAAATAATTCAATTTTATTTATATAGTGCTTAATCACAGCAACAGTTATCTCTTTGCCTATAGCAGCGTAACTAACTATAAGCTTTGTCAAAGAGGAAAGTCTTAAGTCTACTCTTAAATGTGGAGACAGTGTCTGCCTCCTGAACCCAAACTGGAACCTGGTTCCACAGGGGAGGAGCCTGATAGCTGAACGCTCTGGCCCCTCTTCTATCAAGCTGATAGAAGAGCAACTTTGACTGAAATAACCACTCATTACAACCGAGGTATGCAGCAAAGCATTTGTGAAGCCACAACATGCACAACCTTGAGGTGTATGGGCTACAACAGCAGAAGACCCCACCAGGTACCACTCATCTCCACTACAAATAGGAAAAAGAGGCTACAATTTGCAAGAGCTCACCAAAATTGGACAGTTGAAGACTGGAAAAATGTTGCCTGGTCTGATGAGTCTCGATTTCTGTTGAGACATTCAGATGGTAGAGTCAGAATTTGGCGTAAACAAAATGAGAACATGGATCCATCATGCCTTGTTACCACTGTGCAGGCTGGTGGTGGTGGTGTAATGGTGTGGGGGATGTTTTCTTGGCACACTTTAGGCCCCTTAGTGTCAATTGGGCATTGTTTAAATGCCACGGCCTACCTGAGCATTGTTTCTGACCATGTACAGTATTTAAGGTAGTATGTATGTATCCAAAACAATACATCTCAACATCTACCGGTCATTTGACTATTATGGCCATGTTGTGCACTATTAAACTGAAATACTAAAACATTGTCCACATTACGTCTTTGTTTTCTGTTTCTGTTCCTTGTCTTTTATTAGATTTGTCATCTTACTGTTTCCAATGATTGTTTTCCTTTTGCTCAGCCAGACTCTCTACACTTCATCCAGACACACGTAACAAGCTGCAGATATCCTTTCATTCAAACTCCCAGTCTTAGTGATATGGCTGCAGTTTGGTTATGAAGGTAAGAAAGTTTGTAGACACATGATACTGAGCCACTGCTCTGTCTTACATGATCATATGTTTTCACTTCCTGTTGTGTGGCTTGGTGAATAATAAAACAATTAAGCTGTTCAGAAAGGTATCCTGTCTGGAGAGAAAAGCCTGACAGCAGCAATACATCAAGGCAGTTTATCAGAGAGATTAGCTATCAAGTCTTCTCTTTACTGCCCTCTTCTGTCTGACAGTCTGTTGATAAAAGAACAACCTGAGCCATTGTGACAAGTTTTAAATGGGGGTTTTGCTTAGTAACACAGTACATATATGCAAATCCTGTGTGTAGGTCAGCAGTGATAAGAATGTTAAGAATGTTATCCTGAGCAGAGCTGGTTCAGTGTGAGACTGCTGTGGCTATTCTGGACTATAGGTTTAGTATAAAGCTATAGGTTTAAGGAGAGCACCTAAAGACTGAGCACGATTTATTCATATCAGTGCAACAGAGGGCCAGGTCTTTTAAATGACAAGCACATCATTCATGATATTTGTAGTGCCACCGTGCTGGCTGCTGAATAAACTCTTGGCACCAACCCTGTCATCTTGTCTACAGTAGGCCCCGGCTCATTCCAGGAAAATCTCTGTAACCTCATGTCTTTTTAGGATTCTGGGTAATTTAGGGTCTAAAATATAACAATGTCACAGCTTAATGATCAATTTCCCATCAATAATCTTTCCAAACATGAAAAATGGTTTTGTTTGCATGGTTTGCAACCTTTTTGATCTGAGGTCCCCCCCACAGCCCTGTCAGATAAACTCAGCTACCACTTCATCACTTCACAATGTCCTAAATGTATAACACTGTTCATCATACAAAAGTGGATATTGCTATTTTTTTCCATACTTGTTGAATGTCAATATTGAGGTTGGTATAGTCAGCAATCGTACAACTCCTAAGTGGAGTGAAGCTGAATGTTTCAATTATTTATCCATTACTTTTAGCTAACAATTTCAGCCGCTTGCATTACTTTAAGTGAATAATTTCAACTATTTAGTAATTACTTTTTGCTACTTATTTCTATCATTTAACCATTACTTTAAGCTAACAATTTCAGCTGCTTACACAATACTTTTAGCAAATCCTTTGTACTGTTTAGTCAATTTTAGCTTTTTATTTGTACCATTTAATCACTATGTGTAGCCTACCTACATTTCATTACTTTTAGCTGCATTTTAAACTTCTGTGCTTGCTTGTTAACTAGGTTTTTAAGCACACTTACATAACTGCAACATGTATTGTTCAGGTGTTACAGCTTGCAGTGAATATATTACGTTATGTATCATCCGTTTCATTTGGTATCATTAATTTGTATCATAAATTGTTACACTGTTCACCTTCCTGTAGATTTATCTGCATGAACCAACCTTGAATCAGTCCTCCTTTCCTATGGAGCCTCTTATCTTTCTACTCTCATATCATCAAGCAAATGTATGTATTCTTGTGTGCGTCATTAAACCATTAAAGATCATTGGGACCTGAACCCTGCTTTGTGACACTTTGTTCTCCGAGATCTCGTTACTGCCTTCAGAGTCAACTCAAAGTAGGGCTGCACGATTATTTTGATCAATATTGAGGTCACGATTAATTATTAATTTGTTGATTTTAACCAAAACAAATTTTACAGTCACATAAGCTATTTATAACTGCTTTCACATCCATATTGTTCTACATTCTGCTTATGTTGAAGTTGTATGTTGTACATACATACAGCTGCAACTCATGTAAATGAAAATTATCTGAAATAAATAGCCTAGGATATATTCAGTATATGTATATTTTTAAATGCATCTCTGTGAAAGCTCCTTCACTTGTTTTCAATACACCTATCACCATTTCTAGCCACTGGAGGACCACAGCCAGGCTGGGAAAAGTCATATCAATGTAAATGTAAAAAACCTCATTAAGTGCCATGGGACCTTTAATGATTCAGACAGACATGAAACAGCGTTAACATAAGAACTTTATTTAGAACCATATTTTACAGTGATTATACACATACACAATAAGCTCTTTGCAAAACACGTTCATTATACATTCTGATAAATACATAACCTCTGCCATTACAAGGTTGTTATGAACAATATACAAGTCTTTACTGGCCACTGTAGAAATGCAAAGGTGCCGATTTAAGACAACAAAAGATAAAATGTTGAAAAATATGTAAAGCCATGAGGGGAGTAATGGTCTCCTGCAGTGATCTGAGCCTTTACACTATGACTGGCAGCTTGCCATTGTAACTACTCAACTAACCCTTGTTCATATATTTTTAGAAGTTGCTCTGATGTCCCTAGAGGACGAAAATGTATGTGTAAAAACACTGCCATTCATTAATATTTTACACTTTCACCAAGTGCAACTTTAGTTCTGATCATCACAACAAATATTCATAATATTTTTATTAGAGGGTTAAAATTTTAGCCCTTTAAATGCCAGTTTGTTGTTTTATGAAAATAAACAAACAACCACAGACCATCCACCCGTCTTCAAACTCAGCCTTCATCTTGATCTTAACTACACACCAGTGACGTTTCATGACTGCATCTTACACGGTTGTGAAGAAAATATAAACACCTGGCAAAGTACTACACACACACACACACACACACAAGAATACTAGCGTCACTGTCCCGGCTGGCAAATAATTTTATCATTTTGTGTATACAATATGTATACAAAATTTACACAATATATATACATTATATAGAGTGTATACGTGTGAGTGTATATACTGTATATTTATATACTGTATATATATTGTGTATATACAGTATTCACAAAATTATTAAATTATTGCCAGCCGTGAAACTTACCAAAATGTATGCCACAAGCATAAAGCAAAAATGATTGAATATTTTAAAATGACAAAGCCAAAAATGTCCCAAAGCACAAGGGTCATTGGGTCAAACGCTTCAGTCAAAGCCCGGCTCTCAAGGTTTTTTGATTATTTGGTGACAGCACTGAGGGCTGATATTTGGCTAAATAACTAGCCTATAGAGGGCCAAAGTCTCCCCCCTCTAGTAGAAAGCCTTCGCTCCACTGGTCACTGTAACTTCTTTCATCAGTGTTGGCGGTGTTTTCTATCAATAGACTTGTGTGGACTGGTATCAACCACTATACATTAAGGGTTAGTAACATTTAAGTGCCCTGTCATTTGAACTAAGACAAAAGTATTTTACCCACACACTGTAAAAGCCTAACGGGATTGACTTTGAGTTTGGCTGATTTGGTGACACCTGTGCTAACTGGTCGAGGCCAGTTTGAAATAGCTACTCTGTCAAAGATAGAACAGAATAAGAACTGGGGTACAGCGTTCCCAGATATACAATATTTATTTTATTTCAACAATAATGTTGCCCCCTGTATAATCAATAATGCCCAAAGAAGAAGAATTTGACCATTTTACAATTAGTAGTCTGTCTCGCTCTCCCGCCACAGCCACACACTCAGACTCAAAGGTGGAGCTTAAACTTTCTCACTGAGCAATTCTGTGTTTAAGTCAAGCTGTTATGACCCAGTTATTTCTTTAAAATTGTAGGCTATTACAAACATTGTCAGACTGATGGATTACAGACACGTACCCCTTCCATGCAGCACGTCAGCTTGGGTTGATTTGTAGGTGTGTCAAAAAGTTAAAAGTAAAATTACACATTTACAACTATTTGTTCTTGTGGTTATGACTCATGTACCTCAAAATGCAATCATTGTAAGCCTCTGTTACCATAGTTTAACATTACTCAACACTTTTTCTGTACCCGTTTAGAGGCCAACAAACTGCATCTGAGAGGATTCATCACCGCGGGTTGTTTTAATAAAGAAGAATAATAGAGAAGTAAAACATAACAAACATGTTTCAGATGATTTTCTATTTTACTGTATTATAGATGCTAGAAGAGCAGAGTTGAGCAAGGAACACGAAATGCCTTAATTTAAAGCTTCATTTAAAAAAATAAAATTGTCTTTTATCTATGAGAACCTGCTAAAACATTAGGTTAGATGGCAAAAGCTGGTAACCACTGATGCGTTGCATAATGCTTGCACAGAAAACATGTGTTAGTGTGTTGCTTGGAGGCCACTCTGGTAACAATGGGAGTTGTGGCTGGCATGCAGATTCATATGACACAGTTAAAGAGAGGAACTCTTTGTTCTGAGTCAGTGTCACTTTTAAACACACATCTAGAACCTGCTGTTGTTTCTAGAGCACAGCTGTTTCCCAGCAGAACCATTAAAACGCCAACAGAAATTCATTTTAAAAAAGGAAAGAAAATAATTGTCCTGTAAGAATGCGCCAGTTCATAAAGTTGCAGATTGGAACAGTTAAATTAAGGAAGACTGAAATAGACTGACAGAATAAACAATGGATTTCAGCAGCTGGAGTCAGACACAAACCACTGAGTCCCCCACATCTCCAACTGAATTCCAGTCATACCAAACTGGCTAAATATGAAAACGCAACCAACATTAAAACCTGTGCGGAAGTAAACCTGAATCTGTGACTGTGTCAGCTTCAGGGCTTTCCATGTCTGCTGTGGGATTACTGATTTTTCAGGCCTTAACTTATTATTGTAGTAAAGTATGTAGTGAGGGGACATGTGAGGGGACATAACCGTGTGCACAGCTGGCGGCATAGCAGACCCCCTCCCCCTCCTACGTTGCCCTGATGTCAGCATTCCGCGGACCCCCGCTCCGAACACTGGCAGTCTGTCGGAGGGTATTCCCCTCGGCTCGCGGTCCATACAGAGCTGCAATTCTGCACCTCGCCGACGCTGCACAACAGCTACCTTCTTTTCCTCATACTGGTCTCCAAGTGACTGAGCTCCTCATAAGACTGGTAGAAGACTTCTAGCTCGCGGCAGCCCCAGCCCCTCCAGACACACAGGCACCACTCCATGTTTTCCTTATGAAAGCCACATACAACTGTGTCCTTTGCCACTAGCGCTGCCTTCTCCAGGTTCCTGAGAGAAAGAGACGAGGGGAGAGAAGTGAGGGACAAGACACATCGATTTATGAGAGAAAGAGAGGGTTGCGATGCAGGGAAGGAGCTAAAGTTAGAAGCACATCTCTGTGCACTGTAATTAGCTCTTCCTAGAAGCTTGTAGGCAATTCTAGGAAGCGGTTCCCTGAAAAGCCACTAAGGACACTAAATGTACTAGTAGCACCAAAGTTACTATTTGTGTAAGTCTATTTGTCTAAGAACTAAATTCCTGCACTGCTCTGCTCAAAAATGTCTAATGGAAAGCCATTTTTCTTGAAAAGAAAGAAACGTTAAAGAACAGGACAAAGTAATCTACTTTTAAACTCCCTCTAATTTATGAAGGCTGTGACACAAAGTACTCTGAGAGGAAGAAGAGCTTCTGGGGAACCTGTGTCCTGAGCTCCACCACCCATGTATCATGCAAAACAACCTTGAATTATCTTCTTCCAATGTTGTTTCATCTTTCTGAGGTGTATCATTATCATTATTATACAGCCTCATGGTTCCAGGAACAGGTGAGCCAAGTGAGCTAACAGAAACAAACTCAGAATACAGTATATATATATATATATATATATATATATGCCTATGTTACAGGTGCACATGTAATAACTGCTTATTAAGGGTCTTGTTTCGTGTGGCCCTTTTATTGCCTGTTGCTAAAAGGCCAGGCCTCTTTGTGGAAACTTACACAGAAGTCCTTTCTGCAAAGGACCAGCTGCTGCCTTCTTTACAGAAATAATTACAGACTCAGCCGAGCACCAGAAGTACATGATGAAGGATCTTGCTAAGCTTTATTAAAGCTGCATCAGTAAATTCATATAGAGCTTTTTGGCCAGTGGTGAATGCTTTCAAGCATAGCTGAAATTAGGCTCCATGCAGGTGGAAGAAACCACAATTTAAAACTCACTAGACTTTTATGTTAGGAAGCCTTTATTATTTTACCAACTAAAATATGATGAAGCCTATTTCAGACTAAACACAGCAACATTGTTAAATTATCAATAGATTTGTTCTTAAATGTTTAAAATTCCATCATATAAACTAAAGACCAGATTACATTTAACTGTACAATCTACAGTGATCTATTTTATATGGATTGCACACTGGGAGGAGCAGAGCAGGCTTATGGGTACGGGGCTACAGTATATATCATCTCCCTTCTGCTTTCACCACAAAGACTTAATCTGCTTTCCAGAACTTCAGTTGAAACGAGAGCTCATTTCAGTGCTGACGGTGTCGGCCGTTAGACATTCCGGCAAAAATGCAGGTCCGCCCATTCATTTTGAATGGCGGTAGAGTGTTTAGGCTGCAGCGGTGTGGGTGCGCTAGAAAAAGAACGAAGGGGTCTGTCAAGACCGACTCAACTTTTGGGGCGACCCGCCCCAACGTCATGCTGCAGTGGCCAATTATGTAACCAGAGATCAGACTTCTCATTGTGTTTGGAGCTACGATGAGGCAGTGTGAGAGTCCCGTAGAGGAAACAGGAAACATCACTGCCTCCATTACTACCACAAAAAGTTTTAACCCTTGTGTTGTCGTCCCGTCAAAATTGAAAATCACTTTTGATGACGCTTTTTATTGATGTTTTTAACTTTTTCTTACATTTTTGTTCCTTTTTTTCAAAACTTTTGATGTTTTTTCAATGGTTGTCACTTTTTTGACGTTTTCAACACTACGTAACACTTTAGTTATTAACTTCAGTTTTACAGTTATTTTTTTAATTCATAGTCAATAAACCTCATTTATAGGAAATTATACCTAATGTTTGAGTTAGAAAAGCAGAAATTAGGAATTATTTAGACTAAAATTAAAGGAAAGTATGTTGATGGATAATCAAAGACCAGAATATGTCAACTTTTACTCAATACTATTTCAAATGCTATAAAATTGAATAAGACACTCCAAAGTTAATGAAAGTAGAGATTTGTACTTGCCAAAGAGCGTTGTGTGGAATCAATCATGTTATTTTGGGTAATTAAAAAGAACATTGATATAGGAAAACGGGTCAATTTGACCCGAGGACAACATGAGGGTTAAAACACCAAACACAAGCACTGAACTGCCCAGGAGTTATAAAAAGCGCCAAAGCACAGACAGTCTTGTTTCTCTCTTTCTCTAGGAGATGGAGCTGCCATCAATAGGGGCCAGAAACCTTGAGCTCTTTGAACGATCTGACAGAAAACAGTAACTGCGAAATATAAAGTCGTGCTACATTGGAGGGTTAAACACAACAAGACGTCAAACAAATAGGCCGTTTCAGTGACACTCCCACACTGCGACAAATCGCCGGATCCCCTTTTGCTGGTCTTACACCTTAACACGTCAACTGACAAAATGGCCGGCGAGTGTGAAGATTATCTGACTATTACCTGTCAGTGAACTGACCTTACATTTGGAGCTGCCTGAGTTCTTCCTAAAATAAAATGGCATTGGACATAAAATCTAAAAACAATTTGCTGCACATTCTGAACCAGTGGACTTCCTTTATGGCTGGAAGATGCAATATGTAATCCACAAGAGCTACGCAGAGAGGAGCCAAGCCAGTATCTGTATCTAGATTAGAGCTGCAAAGATTATTCGATTAATCAATAATTTGTAAACTATTAAATTAATACTATTTTGATAACTGATTAATAATTTGAATACTCTGATTGGAGATTGTTAAATCTAAATGTTTTCTAGTTTCTTCTCTCCTTTGTGCCAGCAAACTATAAGTTTTTGTAAAGAAAAAACATCTGAGGACGTCATGGCTTTCCCTGATTCACATTTTTTACCATTTTCTGACATTTTAGAGATAAAACAACTAATTCCATACATTCAGAAAATAATCAGCAGGCGAATCAACAATGAAAATAATCGTTAGCCCTAATCTAGATGCTCTGTTTAGTGACCTTACATGTTACTGATCTGTGGTAATGTTTGGCTGACATTGTGTTGTTTCTACAAATCAGGACTCTTAACAAGAAAGGAGCTTACCCCAAAGATGAACATCCGGGTGGACTGAGAACAGCGATGACACGCCCCCTCAGCTGATCGTCATGTGACTGCATTTCAATGACCATCACATCACCTCCACGCCTGCCAATCACACACACACACACACACACACACACACACCAACTTTGCAAAAAATGCTAAATAAACTGGAGATTTTAGTCAGTTCCACCTAACTAAAATGAAAGGAGTCTTTGTCTGTCTGTCTCTCTGCCTGCCTGCCTGTCTGTCTTCCAAATTTCTCGAGAACTGACAATCGGCAGGTGAGCTGTAACAGCAACGGAGAGAGAGTTGTGAATAAAGGCTGATTTATATAACTATGCAGTACATCCTTCTACGCAGAGCCTAGGCTGTGAGGATTTATACTTCTGCGCTGGTGTGTCTGTGTCAATCAAAGGTGTTCCCCTGTCTCCCCTGGGCTTTCTGACCACAATCGAAAAACCCTAACAGGATAAAATCATATTCACTTCATATCCCCAATGTCTCACTGTCTTCAGACAGTGTCTTTGTGTTGTGTTCACATGATGTGTAGTGTTTTGTACCTGGGGATCCACAGAGTTCCGTTCACTGGTAGCACAGTGAATGCTTGCAGCTGCGGCGGTGTAGGGTTGGAGGATGCCTGCTGGTCCTGGTCCTCTGCTGGCAGTGGCACACTGCTGTGGCTAGCTAATGAGGCGAGGGCTGCAGTGCTGGAACAGTCTGACCCCAGTGGCTCCAGGGAGCAGTTGGATGATATGGAGCAGTATTCTGTCAGTGAATCCTGGTGCTGGATGATCTGAGTGCCCGCCTCCTCGCTGTAAATCAATGTCACTTCTCCCTCAGTCCACTCCGACTTCTCTTCTTGGTCCGTGGGCTTGAGTTCAGTGGTTCTCACCATGGCAACCCCTGCAGGACACTGCACAGCGAAAACGTCCCGAAGAGGATTGCTGTCTCCACAGCTGAAACCATAACATTCAATTCAACAACTTTATTAACAACACAAGGGGCAATTAGTTAAGAGCAGCTATAGAGAACACACACACATACATACAGCACACAAGCCTACATATAGACCACATGATCTCAAAAACAGCCACTAATGTTTGAACAGCTTTTTTCTCCTGCGTACAAGCAGAGCTGTGAGTACTGTATCACACAGGTTAAGACTGCATAGGTCCAACATGGTAGTGTGCACCTTTCTTAGCATTAACTAGCCAACCTGAAGTAACAAAGGTATAATTCACAAAAATGTCTGTAAAGGAGCACTTCCAGGACTCAAATTGTTTGTTTGAGGTGCTCTTTGGATGGAACAATCATATATGGTACAATCATACAGTGGGGAAAACAAGTATTTGATAAACTGTTGATTTTGCAGGTTTTCCTACTCACAAAGCACGTAGAGGTCTGTAATTTTTTATCATAGGTACACTTCAGATGTGAGATACAGAATCGAAAACACAAATCCAGAAAATCACGTTTTTTAAATAATTTATTTGCATTTAATTGCATGACATAAGTATTTGATCACCTACCAACCAGTAAAAATTCTGGCTCTCACAGAACTGTTAGTCTTTCTTTAAGAAGCCCTCCTGTTCTCCACTCATATGTTCTCCACTCCACTTGTATTAACTGCACCTGTTTGAACTTGTTACCTGTATAAAAGACACCTGTCCACACACCCAAACAGACTCCAACCTCTCCACAATGGCCAAGACCAGAGAGCTGTGTAAGAACATCAAGGATAAAATTGTAGAACTGCACTGGAAAGGCTGGGATGGGCTCCAGCCGTGAACGCCTTGCGTTACAGCGGGCCACGCATCCTTCGGGCTTGGACCCCTAATAATGGAAAATCCCTAGGAAAACAATAGGGTTCCACAGCCCTGCTGTGTGAACCGCGTTTCACGCGGTACACGCAGCCTCGGGCTTGGACCCCTAACTAGAACTGCACGCAGTTACAACGGGGTCCAAGCCTCCCCGCGCCAGTCGACCCCGGCGACCCAGAAAGCGCACGAAAGTGGAACCCAAGCAAAAGCGGGAGGGCAAACTTTGGGAAACATCAAGAGGTGCACGTAACGGTACGGATTAATAGCGCAATGACCCAGAAAAACTCTGGTCTCCTAGGCTGGATACAAAACCTGGATAAAATGGCCCAAAATTGTCTACGTTGATTATAGCGCCCCCCAATGGCCTATCTTTACCAAATTTGGTACAGAGCCTCCGGGCGGCATGCCAAACAATCACCACAGGTTTGGTGTCGATAGCATTTATTGTGGCAGAGATATTGCAATTGCAAATTTCCCATTTAAATGCATTGAGTGTTTTGACGAAACCAATAAATGTTGATTATAGCGCCCCCTAATGGCTGATCTTTACCAAATTTGGTACAGAGCATCGGAAAGGCATGGTCAACACTGCTCACAAGTGATTTGTTGATAACGTTTAATTTGGCCGAGATATGATATGATATGTTTTTGGTAGCTTACTACAGAAACTTTGCTTGGTCGTCAAATGCACACACAATTACGTAGCAAAATTCTTTATGCAACTTTTTGTCAGGGCCATCTGCAGATGCTATACACCAGGTTTCGTGCAGATCTGTCGCATAGCCTAGGACTAGTTTGTAAAAGTCGGTTTTGCACTTGTCGCAATATTCCGAAAATAATTTTAAACGGAAATGGGCGTGGCCTATATCATGTGACTCAGCTTGATGTAGTGAACACGTGGACATCAAGATGTTTAATGTGTGATGTATAATGTAGGAGTTATAGGCAAAAACACGTTTGACGTCATTGTAGCGCCACCTAGTGTTCCACAGTGTAATATTCGGTAAGTCAGGTCAGCTACCCATTGTACATTTACCCTGTTAATTTTAAGTAATTAACTTTATTGGAAGTGGTTAATCCAGACATTGGCCCATAGGCCACGCCCACTTGAACCAATCAGTACTCCACTGTAAGGACCACCTCAGGAGTGGGCCTAGATGGTATCCATCAAATTCTGTAAAATTTGGATGAGCGGTTCATGAGATATAAACTTGTTGTATCTGTAGCGCCCCCTAGTGGCCAATGTTCGCGAAATTTATTTCACAGCCTCAGAGGGTCATAGCAAGTAATATTCTAAAGTTTGGCTTTGATAGCATATATTTTGGCCGAGATATGCCAAAGTCGGTGTTTTCGTAGTTAGCTACACAAATTTGTTTGCGCGTAATGCAGGCATTTTTTATGCTATAAAAAATCTTTATGCAACTTTGTGTCAGGTCGGTCTGGAGATGCTATTTGCCAAGTTTCGTGCCGATCCATTGCACGGTCTAGGAGGAGTTCGAAAAAGTTGGTTTTCGATAAATCGCGATTTTTGAGGCATAAAAGTATAGGCGGAAATGGGCGTGGCCTATATCACGAGATTCAGTAGGATCCAGGGAACGCGTGGATATAAGGTTTTTAAATATCCGATGTACGGTTTGGGAGTTATAGGGCCCTGCTGTGTGAACCGCGTTACACGCGGTACACGCAGCTTCGGGCTTGGACCCCTAAATATAAGAATGGCGGAGGAGAACAGAGCGCTGGCCACAACAGACTGGTAGAACATCTCCAACATTCTGCTGCACACATTGAATGATCTCAGCTTCCTCAGGAAATAGAGTCTTCTCATCCCCTTCTTGTAAACAGCAGTGCTGTTGACCTTCCAGTTCAGCCTGCTGTCGATGTTGACACCCAGGTATCTGTACTCCTCCACCATTTCCACGTCACTTCCCAGTATGTAAAGGGGCTGCAGAGCCGTTCCCTTCCTCCTGAAGTCAATCACCATCTCTCTGGTCTTATCCACGTTCAGCAGCAGGCAATTCTTACTAGACCACTCCACAAATTCATCCACCAGTGCCCTGTACTCTCCCTCCTGTCCATCCCTTATACACCCAACAACTGCAGAGTCATCAGAAAACTTCTGTAGGTGACATGACTCTGAGTTGTACTGGAAGTCTGTGGTGTATAAGGTGAACAGAAAAGGAGACATCACAGTCCCCTGTGGGGCCCCCGTACCACTCACCACCACATCAGACAGAACACGGTCCAGACGGACAAACTGTGGTATGTCTGTCAGGTAGTCAGTGATCCAGGAGACTATGGACGCACTGACACCCATCACCCGCAGCTTCTCACCTAATAGCAGTAGCTGGATGGTGTTGAATGCACTGCAGAAATCAAAAAATGTGATTCTCACAGTGCCGCCACCGCCATCCAGGTGCAAATGAGCTCGCTGCAGAAGATAGATGACAGCGTCGTCCACTCCCAGACGAGGCTGGTAGGCAAACTGTAGAGGCTCCAGAGAAGAACTCACCTGCAGCCTCAGGTAGGCCAAGACCAGCCTCTCCAGCATCTTCATCACATGGGATGTGAGAGCCACTCACATCCCAAGTCAACTCCATCTGTCCTTAAGGCCAGATGGAGTTGACTTCTTGGGGCAAGGCAGGACGTCTTCCACAGCAGCGACACCCTCTGCAGTCTCAGGCTCAGGATGAAGAGGTACTGGAGAACACCAGACAGCTGACTAGTGCAGGTCTTCAGGACCCTGGGGCTGATGCCGTGGAGTGAGGAGGGAGGTGTGGGAACAAAAGAGGGGGGGGAAGGAGGCAATGAGGGGGTGTAGGGGGTTGGTGGAGTGGTAGAAGAGGCAGGGGATGGCTGTGAGCTAAACCTATTGAAGAAACTGTTTAGCTCGTTTGCTCTCTCCCTGCTGCCTGGTGTTTGTCCTCTTCTACCCCCACACCCGGTGATCTCTTTCATCCCTGTCCACACCTCCCTCATGTTGTTCTGCTGGAGACTGGCCTCCAGCTTCCTCCTGTAGATGTTTTTACACTCCCTCAGTTTATTCCACAGTCTGTGCTGTACTTCCCTAAGCTCCTGTCTGTCCCATGACCTGAAAGCTGTCTTCTTCTCCTTCAGAAGGACTTTCAGGTCACTGGTGATCCACGGCTTATGGTTGAGAAAACAGCGTACAGTCCAAGAGGGCATGGTGGTGTTCTCACAGAACTTAATGTATTCTGTGATACAGTCAGCCATGTCATTGATGTCCTCCCCATGTGGCTCACAGAGCATGCCCCAGTCTGTAGACTCCAAGCAGTCCTGCAGTACCTCCACAGCCTCCTGAGTCCACCTCCTCAAAGTCCTTTTGTGGACAGGTTGCCGCAGGACACAAGGAACATACATAGGAGAAAGCAAGACAAGGTTGTGATCTGATTTGCCAAGGGGGGGAGGGAAGTGGCACGGTATGCATCCTTAGTATTTGCATACAGGAATTCCAAAGTTTTATTTTCTCTTGTGAGGCAGTTAATATATTGTTGAAAGTCCGGGAGGGATTTATCCAGAGAAGCATGATTAAAATCCCCAGAGATAGCAATGAAGGCGTTGGGCTGCTGCGTCTGGAGTCGTGAGACCGTGGTGTGAATGACGTCAGCAGCTGCCTCCGCATCAGCAGATGGTGAAATGTAGACCGCGATCATTATGGGGGACGTAAACTCCCTTGGTAGTACGGACAAAACCCCACAGCCAGCAGTTCAATGTCCGGGCTACAGAAACGTTCCTTCACATTCACATGTCCCGGGTTGCACCACTTTTCATTCACATACAGTGCAACCCCCCCTCCATTCTTCTTACCGCTTTCTATAACGTTCCTGTCCACCCGAACGGTCAAAAAGCCGGGTACCGCCACACTATAGTCCGAGATGTGCGAGTGCAGCCATGTCTCGGTAAAACACAGTATGCTGCACTCGCGGAACTCCCTCTGGGTTCTGATGAGCGCTGCTAGTTCATCCGTCTTATTCCCCAGAGACCGTACATTCCCCATAATGATTACTAGGACGGCAGGCCTGTGTTTTCTTCTTTTTTCCTTACGTTTTATTCCTCCTCTGCAACCCCGGCGTCTCCTTTGTAGTTCCTTCGGGATTTCAGGTTTGGCCCCCGGCAGCAGCAGCACAGGTCCACACAGCGCTATCAACTGATCGCGTGTGTAAACAATAGTCCTGCTGCCTTGTGCGTAACATGCAGTTACAAAACACGACCAAAGTAAGAATAAAACTAAAAGAAAAGTTCCGAAATTTACAGGCCCCATCCTTAACACAGATGTACAATACTTAAAGACTAAAAATAAATTAAAATAAAGTGACTAAAAACACACAAAACACGCATACAATCAGGAGCTGCTGCAACAGGCTGCCGCACGACAGCGCAATCTTGCCATGCTTTGTAAGTAGGAACACCTGCAAAAATCAGGAGTGTATCACATACTTGTTCTCTCCACTGTATAGTCTTTATTGTTATGGCTTAGTCATCTCAACCTTTAAAAACAACCCTGATGCGTTTCAGCACAACTGGGACTCACTGGCGAAGGCTTGTATGCCGAAACGCGTCAGAGTTGATTTTTCATTTTTCCAGTGAGAGTGCCTTGGAATTTTTCTAATTTTTGCCAACAAAGGTATAATTTTACTTCAAATATTCATCATCCGGGGTGACCTCTAGCTCACCCAGTAAAACCGTGCACATGTAAGATTGGGCATAACATTAGCTTAGGTCAGGATCCCAGTCTTCCCATTCTTCCTAAAAGCTCAGTTTTTTTGGTTCAGTGGCTTATAAAAACTTAAATTATGGTTTCTTTATGCTGTTGGTAATGCATGCATATCACTAAATCACAGTTTTTAGGCATTTTTTGTTTGCTAACAGACACAATTGACAAGTAGGCACCTACATGCAATACAAGTCATTGGAGAACAGTGGGTCTCCCCTACGCTAGGGGTGGGACTTAAATACACTCTGTCTCTATGCCAAAATCAGCAGTAATATGTTTATACATATTAATACAGCCTGCCAGATTCTGTTAACTTTCAAGGCATGGCAGAATTCCTCCGACATGAGCATGATTAACTGTTCTCCAGAATTTAACCCTATGGCAGTCCTTTAACATTAGCTCCACTCACCTGTACTTGGCACAGAGCTGGTAGGAGGCAGCATGGTAGAGCAGCAGGGTGTTGGTGTGGTCATCCAGGGTCCACACTGCCTCCTCTCCCCATAGACTAAAGCTGGTTGTCATGGATACAATGGAGGACGGTGGGTTGTAGGGCTCCAGCCTTTGAACTGCCTGAAGACTCAGGCAGTCAATGACCAGCAGGCCCGGACCATTGGAGAACCATAACTGATAACCACCACAGACAGGGAGAGGGACAACACAGTGACTAACCCTAACGGGGTTATTTTCTCCTCCGGTAGAACACTGTCTCTTGGTAGGGCTGGGCGATATGGTCAAAATATTCTATCCTGATATAGGTCATATCAAATCTGGGTAATACTATATTTCATGATATAGAATGTTTTCTGGTGAATCAATAAATAAACATATGAAATAACCACATGGTAAAGCATTTTATTGTATACTCCTGTGTGAATAAAAAAACGTGACAATATAGTGTATGTATAGTGTCATTTAATTAGGAACGCAAAATCAAGGATCCTAATGATGTGTATATTGATGCAATGCTATTCAGGTGTGTTTTTTCGGCATTGCGATAGAAACAATGTAGATATTGTTTTGACAACAATATATATTGTTATATCTCCCAGCCCTACTTGTTGGTGACTTATCAAACATGACATTCCTGACTGATCATCTGCTCACCTGGGAGCCACTGCTGACCAGTGCCATGCTCCTGACTGGGTAGGGTCTCTGTCTGGGATCTGAGTCCTTCAGAGCAAACACTGTCTTGTTGAGGGTGTGTAAACACAGGTAGGTCTCCCCCTCCAGAGGAAGGCCCTCCACCAAGCTGTACACTGCAACCAGGCCGTCAGACATTCCCGCAAACACTCTGGCCAGGCTCTTAACAGGTTAGAAACATTTACATTTTAATAATCATCTTACACTCTAAGGGTCCTATCTTGCACCCGGCGCAGTGCAGCGCGAAGCCCGACGCAAGACTGTCCAGCACCCACATCGTTTAAATTCACAAATTCACCTGCGCCCATCTTTGCGCCCATGGGCGTGCTGGTCTTGCAGGGAGGTGTGTTCATGGGAATTCTTGTTGTATTGCTATCTTGAGGCATCAGGAAGTGATCGCGCCATTGACCAACAAAAACCATGTCTAAAGTCAAAAGCGCAGCAATTCATTGTTATTTTAACAGGGCATTAGTGAAATGCGCCTGGACTTGCACAGCACGCAGACACTGCTTGTTACACACACACACACACACACACACACACACACACACACGCAAAAGCACACAAATATGCAAATGATTACAAATAAAGCTAGAATTTTGGTACAGACCCTCAGAGTAGCATGTCAAACAATAATCAAAAGTTTTAGCTGATAGTATTTAATTTGGCAGAGATATGCTAAAATTTGTGTTTCTAAACTAGCGAAGGAATTTTGTTTGGTCGTCGAAATCGAAAAAGTAGGTTTATAATAAACTGCAATTTTTCGTACAAAAGTGCATGAGGAAATGGGCACGGCCTATAACAGAAGATGAAGCTGAATTCAGGGAACGTGTGGACATACAGTACGTATTTATAATGTGCGATGTACGGTTTGGGAGTTAAAAGGCCAAACACATTTTTCTGCTATAACACCCCCACCCCACCCCACCCCAACATGTATGGTTTAGGCTGTAGGGTGACTTTTTTAAATGGAAAAATAATAATCTTTAGGAAAACAATAGGGTTCCACTGCCCTGCTAACCTCGTTAACGGTTACGCCAAAAACACACCTATGAATTAATGAAGACACTAAGTACAACCCTTTTGAACCATGTACCCGGAGCACTGACCCTTTTTTACGCTGTCAAATTAGCAAAAGTGGATTTGGACACACCCTAAATGCACTTGTGCCATGCACTTTACGCCGTGCTCAGTTAAAATAGGGCCTTCAGACTTGCAATGACTTTTCCTACGTCCTGAACTGCTGTGACATTGACATTTCCAAATAGTACATTGTAATACGAAAAATCAATGTACAGTGTTTTTTGTTGTTGTTTTTTTTACATTTGGTGATATGAACTGTTATTACTGGCTGATACTCCCTTCCATAATATCAGATGATCACAGATTTATACACAAAAAGATGATCACATTTCATTCTCATCCATCCCCCAACCCCGTCCCAACAACACCCACCACCCTTCTAACACCTGGATGCTACCATCCACACTTCAAAAGGTACCCAAGTGCATAACAGTTCTGTGTAGATGGTTAACAGGGCAGCTGGTCAGAGGGGAGCAGCAGTACAGACCATAAAATAACTTTTCCCACAAATGCATTGTTTGGTACTTGAGACTCACAGCCAATAATACTGGCTGTGAGATGTTTAAGGGCAGTTGTGAATGGCAGGTAAGCTATTAGCACACTGTTATTACTGGTTGATTTACCCTACAGAGATCTAAAATTCCAACATAAAAAAGCGGAAGGTAAAGGACATCTGGCCAAAAAGAGGGACATTCAGCGGAATTTCCAGCAGCAATTCCGGAAGTGGAAGGTTGTGAATATAGACTATTCAGACATAAGGTTCTTTCACACATGCACTGCTCACCTGAAATTATTTAGACATTACCCAGCGGAGCTGTATGTGAGAATGCTAATGTCTGAATCACTTGGATAGTCTGGAGTATTTCCAGTATCTGACATGGACAATCTTCTGTAGTGTGTTACATGTGTGAAAGGGAACTTCGAAATATGTTGGGATCTGATTCCTCAGACGTAGTCTGGAGTTCATATGTAAAAACGTCACTGAAAGATCTTTGAAATGTAGTATGTCACTGGAGAACAACGGTGAGTTGGAAAGTAATGAAATGAACAAAGAAGATTGTTTCTTTCACTGATTTTAAAGTTTAAGCCTTAATACTCAGCTGTGAGCATGAGGGAATCCATTCAGTTCTATCATTATTAGAGAATTCTGCTGCCTGTTCTTTTTCTTCTGATAATGCACAAGAGGTTATGTTGGAATTCTCATTTGCTCACATGCTGTAAAGTGTTTTGCTAAATGTTCATATATTCATCCAATGCAGCTGGCATGAACAGAAAAACAAAAAAACAGAACATAAGTGGGGAGCGCTGTTCTTATTATTGATATATGGATGTACAGGTTTACAAAGTGCGTCAGGGTAAAAACATCTCTCTGAGATGAAAAAAACTCAAATATTTCCTGGTTTAATTAACTGATTTCAGATGATTTTTAAGTGATCAATATATTACAAGCAAACAAATCATGCATTTAATCTCTCTCTCTTGTGCTGTTGTAGTCTTTACGTAAACCTAACAGCATTCAATTAAGTTCAGCTGTGTTGGAATTGTCACTTAAATGTTACAGGTCTGACCTACTACAAATGCCGTCACGTAACTTTTATAGAAACAAGACCAAGTCACAGCAATGCCCATAAAGTGAGATGATATAGCTCTGCACTATGTGTATGTGTGTGTGTGTGTGTGTTGAAACGTGAACTGACCTGTTCTCTTGCTGGAACAGGGAACAGGCAGGTGATGACGCCTGGACAGGAGAACTGTTTCTGGGGTTGACTGAGTGGACACATGTCCTTCAGACTGTAGATGAAAACCTCCTGCTCCTATCACACAAACATGCTAAATGTTTTACAATAATTAAGACATTGTGTGTAAAATCCCAGACATACATGTTTACATCATTATTACATTTTACACAGGATGTACTGTCAAGAAACCTTCAACATAAGGACTGTCGAGAGGCACGTGATTGGCTGGACAGATATGGCGGATTAGCCCAATTTTGTCAAATAGTTGTTTCATCTGGTTCAAACTTCGATATTTTACCACTTTGACCATGCTAGAGTTACTTAAAGTAGTATGGCAAACAAGAACAGAACCTAAAGCAGTAATACAGATGCCATTGCAGAGGCATTACTAAAGAAACAGAAAAGCTACCTCGAACCATGTTTTGCTCAGATCCAATCTCAGATTCAACAGATGGGGCTGAACAACGGCAATAAGCTAACTGGTATCCATGCCCGGCTAGAGTCTCTGACTGCAAGCTTTGGCTTTATCAGATTGGATGTGAACAACCTAAAGACCACAGTGAAAAGCAAGCAAGAATTCTTGACAACCATGGCCGTTGCTTTACAGGAGATGGAAGTGAAGCTAGCAGATATGGAAGACAGAAGCAGAAGATGCAATATCCGCATCGTTGGGCTAAAAGAGGGGATAGAAGGTGCTAATGCCATTTAGTATCTCTCGCGGTCCTTGCCTAATTGGTTCCTGAAATTAGCAGATTCTCAGCTTGAGATTATGAGAGCCCACATAATCTACAGTGACAGCCCAAAGAAGACCACGCAGACTTTCAACGTCCTCCACTACACAGACAGGCAGGGTCCTTTTTACAGTCCTACAGACTGCGCGGAAATCTCCGGTCATCATCAAGAGGCGGAAAATTCGCTTCTCCCTGGATTACAGCAATTACACCGCAACATTTTACCGCTTTTTTAAGCGGGGAAAACCAACGCTTCAGATTCTATTGCGCAAGGTGCCGTAGAGGAGGATCAGGGCTGAAACAACTGCCTTACAGAGATGGGAAGTAACGAAGTACAAATACTTCGTTACTGTACTCAAGTAGATTTTTCAGATATTTTTACTTTACTTTACTATTTATTTTTGTGGCGACTTTTTACTTCTACTCCTTACATTTTAACACAAATATCGGTACTTTCCACTCCTTACATTTTAAAAAATTGGCTCGTTACTTTCGTTTTGTACAAGAGATTGTTATGTTGGATAATAGCGCAGACACGCGCCACACGGAGAAAAAAGTGAGAGAAAAGAAAAAGAGACTAGCTGTCCGGAGGATAATCAGCTGAGATTGTGTGTGTGTCTCTTTGAGAACTGTAAGTCATATAACTCATGTAGTCAGTTCACTTAATCCTGTTATTGGTCTATAGTTCTTCACATTTAAATTAAGGTAGCTAGTGGTTTTGGTGTGTTCTTCACCTGTTCACCAACTTCAGATACTATAATTCAATTGACAAGCAGATGAAAACTTAGCTAGAGAGAAGTTGTCTCCGTGTGTTTTAACAGACACATCTGGGGCGAAGTTGGAAACCAGAATCAGCTTTAAATACAGTCCTAATCTAGTCCTCAACTTCCACATCATTTCACTGGAGTTATTGTTCTTATTTTTACGTCATCAATACTATATTCAATCTAAATAGATGGGAATATATCTATTGTACGTTGCATTTGACGCAACTCAACAGATTCAGCATTCTGCATTAATTCACAGCAAATCATTGCAGCTTGATGGCTCTAACGTTAGCACATAGTAGTATGGATGGGAACATGATTGAAAATGAAGAAAACAGAGATCCGGCAGACAAGCAGCAGGACATTCCCAATCATCAGCCTTATCAGAGAGAGATGTTTGAGACAGTAGGCATTAAGAATGCCTCCTGGCCAATGTGCTGGGGAACTTCTTAATTAATGTCTGTTTAGTAATTCATATTTTATCCTTTATTTTCTTTCCAGAAGCCATATTTGAGCACACACACATACATGTAGATTAATTTAAATGTTAGGGGGAAGATTAAAAATAGAAACTGGATCTGTGAATTCTCACAGAATCACAGCTGAATTCATATCTTGCTATTGAGTCAGAATCTTATTAACCTGGAGTCCAAGTTTCTGTCATAATAATCATATATGTCATGTTTTACGCCTATTGGCAGACATCCATTTAAAATGTAGCCATTGCTATATAAAGACCGTGTTCTCCATGTCCACTGAAGTTCTTCAGCGTGTTCTCTAGTAACATTTGTGTGCTCCAGGTAGCTTTGCATAAAAAAGGGTTGTCATTTGCAAGGCTACTATTACTTTTATACTTTAAGTAAATTTCCAAGCTTGTACTTTGTTACTTTTACTTGAGTAAAGAAGTTTAATCAGTACTTCCACTTTTACCAGAGTATTTTTTAACACAAGTATCTGTACTTCTACTTACGCAAAGTG
Organism: Etheostoma perlongum; assembly: GCA_026937815.1. Taxonomy (NCBI): domain Eukaryota; kingdom Metazoa; phylum Chordata; class Actinopteri; order Perciformes; family Percidae; genus Etheostoma; species Etheostoma perlongum. The sequence goes on from CM049371.1 coordinate 28,663,492, forward strand.
AGTACTTTTGCCATCTCTGCTGCCTTATGCCTGCCTATGCTCAAGGCATACGGTGTTCCCTGGAAGAGTCCTTTGCCCATCCATCTTATTCGGAAGTTATTTACTGCACAGCCTAAAAACTGTGGTATGGTGTCTAGGCTTTATCAGTTCTTAGTGATATCTGGCCGCTATGCCCTTCCTATTGAGAGGATCTCTGAAAATTCACCACATGAAAATAATTTATAGGCCTTTATGCACTTTCTGTCCAATGAAAGTATCTTTACATGTTCTGAGAGTGCTCTCCTGTTGGTCAGTTCTGGAACAATATTGCATCCAAGGTTTCCTTGTTTAATGTTACAGTGCCTGTTGCAGTTTATGTCTTGATTCTGAATGACCTGTAAGCCTTTCAGCTTTCTGGGACTCAGAAACGTGCTGTATTTGTTGGTCTTACAGCTGCAAAGAAAATTATTGCAACCCATTGGAAACCACCCCACGACCTGTCTATCCGCACGTGGACCATATCCTACTGGGATGTAGTAGTAATTTTTTGGTCCTGGGATGCTTTCCTATGTCCCAGTGTATTGTTTGTAACTGTCTGTAAAGGTTTACGTTTTTAAATAATAAAAAAAAAAAAAATATATATATATATATATATATATATATATATATATATATATATTTGATCACAAACAAAACACAATGATTGTTGAGGTTCCTATTTTTTTTTTTAAAAACACTTTGAGATGTCTGGATGAATATCAATCTCATGTCTGTGTGTTGAGTATCTTAGTAAATCTTAGTAGCACTTGAAGCAGATAAGTGGTGAGTCACTTTAAATATGTGTCAGTTAAATAAATATATTGTAATGTAAACAAAACAAATGTGACTTAGAGTGACCTATGTTCTTCGAGTGTAGCCATTGTGTTTGTTGACATGATAGCCTTTAATACAACATTAAACACTCTTTACTCTGTCCCCTTCTATCTGAAATGGTTTCGTTTTCATTCTAAAAATATCAGATTGCTGCGTTCCGGCAGTGGGGGGGTGTCAATGAAACAGCCTATTGGTGTGATGTCTTGTTGTGTTCTTTAACCCCCCCAATGTAGACTTTCACAAATATTGTTTTCCATCAGATTGTTTATAGATCTCAATGTTCCTGATCACAAATGAAGGCACCTTCACAGGCCCGATGCGTTTTTTTGTGTTTCTCTTGCGGCAAACCCCACTACCCCCAGCCTAAACAGGCTTTGAGAATGCCCACTTAACCAGCAGGCAGTGTTCAGGAGCACTCGCTGCTCCAGTGCGTTAGAGCATTACAAATCCTGAATCCCAAATCATAGTCCTGCTGTAAATAGATACGGCCCCTACGCCGTACCCTACGCCATAGTCTCTGCCATACCGTACGGTGTACCCATCATCGTACCCTACACCGTAGTCTCTGCCGTAGGCGTCAATCTTAAGAGCATAGCAGGGCCTGCATGTGTGTATGCTGGGGAGTGTGTGGTAGAGCGAGTGAGAGAGTGATGGTGATTAGTTTGGACCGACTCTTGATTTCATGTTGTTTATGGAGAAGGAGAACCCGAAAATTTATAGGGGGGGAATGCGACGCTACCAAGCTAAGGCAAAGTGAACCAATCACAGTTGTAGTTACGTTTTTTTGAGAGGTGCACGTCAGGTTATACCCTAGGATGCGGTGTAGGGTCCAAATCTTCACGTACCTATGTACATACCCACAGTGTCGATTTCATGCAGAGCATTAATTAACAAAGTGCCCATAGCTAGATAAAAACATGAGATTTAAGCAAGTCAAAAGATTATTTTACAAGTTTATTCCTACCAGTTAGAAAAGTAATGTTAGCTATGTGTTAGTAAGCTATGACATTTGCAAACCATTGACGTTTATCCATAGCTAAACTCACATAAATATAACGTTAGTTTGCCTAAGACTGCCTTTTGGATATCTGACTTGGTAATAAAAAGCTTTCTTCAAACTAACATTGGGTATGCCATTAGCTTAGTGTCAGGGTCCCCCAGTCTTCCCATTCTACCTTCTGATTCCTCACGGCTATATCCACTTGTCTTTATAAAAGCTCCGTTTTTCGGTTTGACAGCCTATAAAAACATGTGGGTTCTTTATATTGATGGTAGTGCTTATCACCACACAGCAGCTTTTAGGAACTTTTTTGTAGTTAGCTAGCAAACGGAATAGACGAGGAGGCTCCTTCACGAAATACAAGTCAATTGAGAGCAGAGAGTTGTTTTCCCTCTGGTGGGGGCGGGACTTAAATTCACTCTGTCTATGCCGGCGTTGTTTGGTTCAGTGTGAAAAAAAAAAAAAAGCAATGCCTGGCATTATGGCAGACCTTCTTTCCGGTAGTATTGCCAAATCTCTGTGTGACAGGCTTTTGACAGAAAGAGTGGCCAAACACCAGGTGTGTGGCCAGGTCATCTTACATACTGAAGCATAAACTGAACCAGTACTGTGGTACGTGAAGCAGAAATAACATTTATTTCCATGAAAATGGTGAATGCGATTTACCTCAGTGGCCATCCATAGAACGTTAGCTATCTTCATCTGACAGCTGATCCTGCTGCCTGCGCAGGACATCCTCTTCACCTGCACCTGGCCCTTCTCCACATTCACCACACTGTAGCTCCTACACACACAAATATACAATTGTATGTTTATGTATACAACGTATTAATTGGTTTCATTGCTGTGATCTGGTGAGGGCAGTGCATCTGACACAAGGCATCAGACATGTTGAAACATTGTATCTGACATTTAAAAAAATAAAGTTTAATATTAAAGCTATTGCACACACTGACCACTGCAAACATTCATTACTTGCAGACCTACTTCCCAGGTCAACTTTACCACAGCTCGTCCAAGAAACCATCTTGGACGAATTTACTCTGGCTTTCCTCTAGATAAGTTGTTTAGATAAGTGGGTTAAAATTAGGGAATGTTTGTGTTGATTCTTCTTCGTGGGATTTTGTCTGTTAAAAAAAAAAAACTCCCTCAAGGTTTATGTTTCATAAAAATGAATCATTTTGTTATAAATAAATTGAATCAAAAAGTTCATTCACATTTTTATTTAATCTGCATTTACTATAGCTTACGCCAGTGGTTCCCAACCTTTCTGGTTTGAGATTCAATTCAATAAAATTTTATTTATAGTATCAATTCATAACAGGAGTTATCTCTAGACCACACTCCAGAATTTACAAGGACCCAACAGTTCTAGTAGTTTCCTACAGAGCAAGCAACAGTGGCAAGGAAAAACTGCCTTTTAGGCAGAAACCTCGGACAGACCCAGGCTCTTGGTAGGCGGTGTCTGACGACCGGTTGGGGTTAGAATGAAGAGTGGAAATAACAGTCACAAAAAATAGTAGTTTGTAGAGAGAACCTCCCCACATTTTTCATTTAATGTTTATTTGAATAGGGACAGATGCTTAGACAAACATTTGTGCAACAAATCTTCAAAGTAAAACATCACAGCATTTATTGCTATTGTCATGTACCTAGAATGGCTTTTAAACAGTCATGAAAACAAACATTAAACATTGTTACAGTTATACTCAGTAAACATAAAACAACTAAAGAAACCTTATTTATTGATACTGATTGATTTCAATATCAATCGAGCCAAAGATTCTTTTGTACCTTAAAATAATATTTTCAAAATCATTTCAGTGGTTCATTAACTTGTTCAAATGAGACATAAGAATAATGGTAATGGAAGGCCTGCACGATATTGGAAAAATCTGACATTGCAATATTTTTTCCCCTGCAATATATATTGCGATTTAAAAAAAAAAGAAAAAGTAATTTTTAAAAGATGACTTTTTGCTTTATTTGGAAAAAATAAATCATTCTCGACGACCGGGGATGATTTGGTTAGGGGAGTGCATCATAGAAGAAAAAAATGAAAACGAATCTTTTCTAATGTGAACCATTCTTTGTTGAACTTTAATGCCTAAACACCAGAGGAAGTCAGCGCTGTAACTAACGTTACTCTTCTGAAGTGGTTTTGGAGGGAAATTAGGAAGAAATACGCTGGTTGACTAGCCTGACACCATTGTATTCATATAACTAGAAAATTCCACATACATTTTATCAGTGTGCTTCCTACTTGGTGCACATGCGAATAGCAATAAAACTAAAAAAAAAGATCAGCCACCCACTCAGCTGGTATTCTGTCTATAATGGAGTGGTATAGAAATTTGTAAGTGACCCCAAACTTTTGACCGGTAGTGTATATGTTCTTAGTTATTGTAATGTAATGTGTATATGTGAATTTTGTGTCTTTCATTTCTTACTTTTATTTATTTCATATTTCTGTTTATTACCCCTTTAGACGGTTTCTTGTGCTGCTGTGAATTTCCCGTTGGGGACCAGTCTCATTTAATCAAACATCATGTTATCAACAAATATGCAAATTGTAAGTGATTAACATAATGACTCTACAAAAGGCCACGCATCAGTTCAAAAAGAGAAAAACAATGATGCAGACAGTTTTATCTCTTCTTTTTTCCTCTCTTGCGCTGTATGCTACACCAGCTTAGTGTGGGTAGAAGGTCAGAAAGATAAGAGGACGACTTTTATCTGCGTTATTATGGACTTTGTTTAAATAATTGGAGGTGCTGCTTGGCCATTGCCTCCTATAGCATGTTCCCAGTTTATGAGGTCTAGTGACAGTGGGAGTGTTGGGGGAGGGGAGCTAACAAGGTCTTATCACAGTGAAGGAGTTAACAACAGGAAGAAGACTACAGGAGCAGTCATTAACACCACCTGTACAAAGGGATAAGAGCTGCTTTTATTGTACAGAGATTAGCCTGGAATCCTGCTGCGACACACAGAGAACAATAGAGCTGCTACATCAGACACCTAGGAGTCAGTAGTGTGCGTTTATGACTACTGTGGTGTATAAGCATCAAAGTGTGTGCTGTAGGATTTATACTCTATGTCTGCACATATGTATTCACTTATAAAACTGCTTTTGTTAAGGTAAATTGCATATTAGACACTTTAGTTTTTATGTATAGTTTAAATGCACGCAGAGCACTAAAAGTCAAAGTAATATCTCTTTTACACCACCGACCAGGGTTGTGCTAGGGTTGTCTGATCAGGGTTCAACCCTCCTTTTGGACATTGAAACCAAGCCAGTCAACATGGGTATTCAACAATAGTTCATAATTCAATAATAATTCAGAGCTCACCTGGATCAGCCCGGGAGCAATGCATAACAATTACCTTAAGAGCTAGAAATGGGCGGGGCTTTCAGATCACATTCAGGAACAGCTAACATCACTTACTCCAGTCTAGCTGTATACCAGCAGAACTTATAATTTGTAGCTACTTGAATCCGTCATTGTACAGAGACATAATAAGGCTTATTTCATGTTTGTTTTGCAGTGATTACGTTCTAAAGCACAAATAAATAACCACCTTATCAGATGATTTTGGGCAGAGTGATTTCTTCTCCTCTGCATATTTATTGGCTTATAATCAGCTTCCTTTTCAGCTGGAAAAGGAAGTAGACTACTCTAGTATTGATTTATGACAAACATTTCTCTTTGTTTGATTACATTAAAAGTAAAGTTGGGCTTTGCTGTTGGTGTTTTTTTTAAAATGAAAGAAAAAAAGAGAGAGAAGCCAGAAGAATTAAACAAAACTTAATTTCATATGTTTACATTCCTATCCTGGGTTTTTACAGGGAGTTTTCTTTGTAAAACCCCGTAACCGCGCTGCAAAATACAGACTAGTGAAGATCCGGGCACCCACTACCAATGGACTGTTCGGAAATGAAAAGAGAGGTTTGTGAAGGGAAACAAACCCAAGAAATGTATGACTAAGAAGAGTTTTTTTTTTTTAGCAGATTAAAGAGTTGAAACAAACCTGTTGTCCTTATCTCCATTCCAGAACACAGCGCTGTGTCCCTGCAGCTGGGACAGGAAGAGCTGCGAGTGGCTGTCACAGGGCAATAGGTACTTGAGGCAGGGGAAGCTGGGCTCCTGCATCTGCCTCACACACCGCATGGCCCCCGGCCTCTGCACATACACACACACAAAGGGTAACTTTAATATGCTGTTTGACAGATTTTTTTTCTTTAGGCAATTTCATTACACCTAATCACTAATGACATTGTTGTATTTTTCTTGTATTTAATAAAACTGAAATACAATCTTGTTCAGCCTTTTGGCTTTTACTCAATGTCAGTCTGAGTTGAGTTTCTATTTTATGTATTTCTAGGATTTTAGTTTTTTTTACTAGTCACAAAAAAGGCTTGTTTATTGCTAAGGCAGCATTTCTACAGTTTAATTCAATTTTATAGTATTTAAACAAAAATAAAAAATGTTGAAAAAATGACAAAAAAGCTTAAAAAATTGCAAATAGACAACAAAAATGTCAGGGGAAAAAAGCGACAAAAAAACCCGGAAAAGTGTCATAAGACAATGTTTTAAATTTTGACCCAAAAAAAACTAAAAGTTGCATAGTCAACGGGAAGACAACTAAAACTATTCTACTATTTCCTCATTGGCATTATAGGACTGGTGCCTAGAGTGGCTGCAAACTAAATTGCATGTTGGTCTCATTTGTAGTTGTAATACAGCCAATTATTTTTGGACTAGCGACCGAAAGAACTATAACCCCACAGAATAAAAAATAAATAAAGCGATGCCGGAGCGTTAGAGGTAGCGTTACTGACATAGGAAAATAAAGACCTGTTGAAAATGATTTAAGACCTAGAACACAATACTTATAATAATAATATAATTATTATAATAATATAATAATTTAAGACTTTTTAAGGTCTCAATTTTTATTTTGTAACTTTCTTAGACTTTTTAAGACCCGGCAGAAACCCTGTAAGGCTATAGGTCACATTTAAATGATTTCTTAAAAATGGAATATCAATAACTTATAACAATAACTTATTTTTACCAGTAAATTGTTGGTAGACAACAAAAACAACTACTAGATGAGAAAGGGGTATTTTACAATAACGTTGAATGCACTACAAAGCTTACCAGTTTTTCTGACAACTGCAGGCAGTGACCATATAATTCAGCAAGTTTGTGTCTTTAGCTACAGACTGTTGTACGTCCCAGTTGGAATCCTCTACACTGTTTAGCTTTAGTATGTTTAAGCCAGTCCCTAACTTTAATGTTACCTGCTGTCAAGTGTAATGTTAACTAGTGTCACATGCAGCAATGTTTCTGTGGCCTCTAACGTCTGTTTCGGGGCATCAGAGGGCAGGTCAGGCATTTAAGTGGCACCAAAATGAGGCACCTATGACCTGTGACGGTGCAGTAGGTTGGTTAATGTCTTATCATGAGTCTTGAGCAAGCGGGAATAGGGTCATTTTGTTTTTTTAAACCTGGACCCTATTTCTTCTGTTTTTGTATCTAAGTGAAAGATTGAAACAACAATCTTTGAAATTAGTCCAGTATGAACTAGTGAGAAGGTTGCAGTCAGCAGTGGCTAAACAAGCTACAATGTTAGCTGTCCACTTAAAGTGCTTGTTTTACCACTGACAAGTGTCTAAGTGTCTGACAACATTATGGAAAGGATCCATACAGAGATAGACCTTTTGTTAAAGAGTAAGATCCTTTTTGTCCAACATGAAACTGCCTCAAAATCGCTATTGCCAAACCTACCAGACTTTATTTAACTAAACCGTGAAACAAACTTCATTCGATGTCAATAAAACTAAATAAAACTATCAAAAGCCGTCTTGGTTCGTCTTTCCACTGTTCCAACAATCACTACTCTGGTTTGGTTGGAATAAATCCTTAATTCACCCATTTACATGTGAACAAGTTTATTTGAATGTCTGAAGAGTTTGCCAATGGTGAATTCGGAGTGGTTTCTGGTTAAACAAAAAAGATTCTTACTCTATCTCTGTAGAGATCATTTTCATAATGCTGTCAGACACTGATTATAGCTGTCAATCTTCCTCTATAATACCATTCAATTTTTTTTTTTGAATATTCAAATAATATTTTAATATTTAATGCTCAAATGTAGCCTGTTATTAATATGTACTACACTACATAGGTTAATGCATTGTCCATGCCACTATAAGCATGTGTTTGTTGTTGCAGTCTGTCCACTAGAAGGACTTCCAACCTTGAAGGGGACAGCCTACGTCATGGCTCATTGCATTTCTGACACGCCGCTTTGTTTAAATTAATTTTCTACCACGAACACATAGCGACAAACACAAATCAACAGAACTCTGTAATGAAACATTATCTTAAGTGTATTGAAGCGGCTCTGTTGTAAAGGCAAACGGTGCTCGGTTAGCACAATGGCATCATGTTAGAAAGCACAGCCGAAACAATTTGTCATAAAATAAGTAACAATAATGGTAGCCAAGATGCTATCGAAATTGATGACTAAGCAGAAGGTAATATATGAAGTTGAAGCTAACTCTGACAGCTGTAGTTAACTTTAGCTGTCTCCAAGAAGCTCCCAGCTAAGCTACTATAATGACGCAGTTAGGAAAACAAGAACGAGCTAACTTATGATAAAAAGCATTTTGGCTTGGTGGATGTGGATTTTAAAGCCATGTTAAAACTATTTCCCATCCTTCTTCTAATTTCCAATCGCCGCTTGTCACTCCCCCTGTACTAACGTTACTTTGTACGTAACGTTAGTTTCGTGATCTCCGTGACAATGTCTTGTGTTTCTCATTCCCGCAAAATGTTTGTTCATACGTGACATGACAAACAGATTTTGTATTCACATAAAGGTAGGCCAAGGCAAGTAGAGGGAGATTAGCTAACTTTAGCCAAAATATTTATAACAAACAAAAAAAAAAATCACATTTGAATAGTAATTTCAGCACTTGAATAGAATTGTGAACAAGAAGGGAGGCTCACCTTCTCGGGCTTGGTGTCCCAGCATTCAGTCATCATGCTGTGGAGGCAGCAGAACTGAACCTCCTGTGGACTGCCCAGCACTGGACGGATGCCTTTGGAGAGCTTCTTTGCTATCTGAAACTGATGTTGTCCCAGCACAGGCCTCCGCCCAGACAGCAGCTCATACAACACCATACCATAGGAGAACATGTCCACCTTTAGGTGGTAATGAGAGAAATAACATGGAGCATCAAGGTCAGGTTTTGGTAGTATTAAGGCCTCTAGTCAGCCTTGGATTTTAAGAGTGTTTGGCTGGTTATGTAATGTAAGGAATGTCAATCAAATGGATAGTAAGAAAAAACTAATTGTTTTCCAAGAAGAATGCACATCAAATGTCAATCAGTCTGACTTTTATTTCATTTGTAAAGAAGTACATCACATGGATTTTGAGCATCTTCTGCTTTGCTTTGTTTTGCTGGAAACAGATATGGGGTAGGGGCGCCAGTGGTAACAAAACAAAAATATTTTGCTAAACATACTGTGTACACACACACACACACACACACACACACACACACACACACACACACACACACACACACACACAGATAACATCTAGAGAAAGGAATACATTTTAAAAAATCGTCGCTAAGAAAATCACAATTTTTTTCCCCCAACCCAACAGCAAGGCATAATGCCAAAAAACTATTTTGAAAGATGAAGTGCAACTATAATCCTTTACTAACCAGCAGAGGAAGAAGGGGGGGAAGGTGAATGATTGCTTGACTTTTACTGAAAATGACAATGGAGACTTGCCAGATACTCCACAGCGCCACAACTCTGGCTTATCCTGCACTCCTCTTATCTTCTGGAGTTGATTTAAGTGAGTGCCTTGTTGTTTTTCCCTCGTTCGCAATTGACTCCAAAGAGCACATTTGTTCATTAAGTGTGATTTAAAAAAACAAACACTTTGTTTATATAAAGTAAACACATACTCTAGTTGTTCTCCTTTCTTGTTCATCTCATCCTTGAAACCCAAATCTGAGGATTTCTGTCTCTGAGTGGTCACAGAGAGTAATGGTGGACTCAGCCCCTGGGTGACTTCCTAGAATAACTGTAGAGACAAACAGTTGTGCAATGCCAAATCACTGAACTACTTCTGTGGTGACATCACTTGGTAGTTGCTTCAGATATACTTGAGGTCTCTGGTATGTTATGGAAAACTCCAGCTAATGTTCTTATAAGGAAGTCCTCCTGACCTCAATCTGACTAGTCTAGCACCTTATCACTCTTCATTATGTATTCAGTTTTTTTCCCCACTAGAAAGACAAAGACATCGGATTCTCTCATCCTGGTTTGTATTATTAGTAAATACTGGCGGTATTAACTTATGTAGCATAATAAGTTGTATTATATACAGGTCAGGTGACAAATGAAAGGAGAAAGCTGAATAGGACTAATGACTTATAAGATGACTAATGACTTGATAAGACCAACAAATACAATGCACCAGATAAACCAGGCAAACTCTTCCTTAAAGGAGAATTCCGGCCATTTTTTTATATTAATCATGATCATCATATATATGCATTTGATTGAAAAAAACCCAACCCGAATCAGTGCAGGCAACACGGAGTAGCTGCAGCTACGTGTACGAGCTTCCACTGAGCTAAAATGGCAGTTGTTGGGGGAAGCTCAGTGGAAGCTCATACACGTAGCTGCAGCTACTCCGTGTTTCCTGCACTGATTTGGGTTAGGGTTTTTTCAATCAAAAGTACATGCATATTTATGACGATCGAGATTCATGTAAAAAATGGAAACGGAATTCAAAGCGTTTTGTAACAGGGTTGTGCGGTGGTGAAATGGCCCATTTGCGTGAGTTCCTGTTGTGTTATTTAACCCCCAAACATATCACAAGTAGACTTTATATTTCACAATTACTGCTGTAAATAATGAGAGGTCCCCGTCTGGTATAAAACAACTTGGAGCTGAGGCGCTTGGGTAGCTCACCTGGTTGAGTGTGCGTCCCACATAGGCTAATTTCAATTAAATTCAATTCAATTCCGACCTGCTGCCCTTTGCTGTCATTCCCCTTTTCACCCCTTTCATGTCTAAGCTGTCCTATCTAATAAAGGCCTAAAATGCCAATTTTACTATCTCCCTACATGTACATTACATATTCTTTGTCCTTGTACTGTATACTGTGAACTTTTGCACAATATTTCGCACATTCCAGCACAAAATTACACAGATTGTTCACTTTAAAATAAGATATATTTTTTCCTATTTACTATTTTAAATTCCTTTACTCTTTTATAGTCTCTGCACTGTTTATTCTTATGCACCAAATCACATAGAGAAATTCACTTTATGCTAACAGACTTGGCAATAAGATTGCTGATTCTGAAGAGGATTAAATTTGGATTAGGGTTAAAGTAGGTAGACTAATAGTTATTCAGTATTGTTGATATTATCCAAGCCTATAAAGAAATGGCTGGTAGCAGTTTTTAGGAGCATTACTGTATAATGTCAAGATCTTAAACTGACAAACACAGACACTTGTTCCAATTCTTGCCAAGATACTCACAGCTGGCAAAAACGTTAACAGCCATTAAGCTGTTTTACATTTATTTTCCTGTTAACTTTCTTTTTTTCCACTTGCTTCATCTTTTTTTCTCTCAGTGGCTTTGTCTGCATCCTATTAGAATAGTTAAACCTCATCAAAAAGTACAATTAACTTCCAGGAGAAGAGGAAAGGAATTTGATTGGCTGAAGTCAGCGGATTCTGTGGGACAGGGGCTGATGAATAGAGGTGGAGGCTTACAGATATTTCTCTTTGAAAGCTTCCACTACAAAGGAAAGGGGCTAGTTTAACAGTAAGCCCTAGTAAAGCCAGCCTCCCAAAGGAGAGTAGGAGCCTCTGAATGGAAGTTAGCACTAGAGTTATAACAATTCCAAATGTAGCAGTACAATTAATTGTCTCAGAAAAAACACACATTTTGAACGAATTACAGGATACATCTTTTGGTTATATCACTGATATGTGACCCAGATAATGTAATTACACAATTATAGTCTATAAAGTAAACAACGCCTCTTTATCATAATAAAATATTTTGTCTAACTGTATCCACCCTTGTCATTTTTCTTGCTATGAACGTGTATAGGCTCAAGTGCAGACCAATAATTCCTTATATAATTACAATTTGGATATCTAAACAAAATCAACAATTACCATCAACAGCCAAACCCTTACAATCTTAGCTAATGTTAGCAATTAATTGCAGTTAAAGAAAGAAAACGTGATTATAAAAAATAATTGCCTATTAGACAATTCTGCAATAATTGTTACAGGTCTAGTCGGGACAGAGAACACATGCCGGCTGAATTCAAAAACTATTGACTAAAATTGACGTCAACCCTGCACAGCGGTGTAGCTGCTAATGCTAACCCAGTCACTGGTTTTAAGCCAAGACAGTCAAGCTTTATAAAATGAAACAATAAATATGTGCCAAAATAGATTTGTGAAATGTTACAGCTGCCCTCAGACCAAACTGGACACAGACTTAACTAGAAAGTTAAGACAACAACCTCACTATACTCCTATACTAATCCTTTCCCAAATATACTGCTTCACACATCCCTTAATGTGGGTTAAGAAGAGGTGGTTGGTACCTTCTCATCATACACAATGCCTGGTCGGATCTCAGGAGCCTGGTAACCCGGTGTGCCCTCGACCCCCAAAGCCCCCTCATGGAAGGTTTGTCGAGAAATGCCATAGTCAGACAGTTTAATGTTAACTGGATCCTGCACCTGGAAGAAAATACATTAATTAGTGAACAAGTAAAATGATAGAAACAACAAGCTTGTCTGCTTCCTTAGAAAACATAGTGTTTGTTGATAGGATTAAAGTTTATATTGATAGTATTTTGAATGCTACTGCTACTACTGAAGTCCAATATGTTGATATGTTACATTATAAATCCATTAGAATATTGTCAATAAACCCAAATCCAAAACTTATAACATAACCTTTTTATGGTAATCCATAATCTAATAACTAACGATTATTTTCATTGTTGATTAATCTGTCAATTATTTTCTTGAATAATTGATTAGTTGCCTGGTTTATAAAATGTCAGAAAATGGTGAAAAATGTAGATCAGTGTTTCCCAAAGCCCAGGATGACGTCCTCTAATGTTTTGTTTCTCGTTTTGCCCACAGCTCAAATATATTCAGTTTACTGTCACGAGAGAATCGACTAGAAAATATTCACATTCAACAAGTTGACAGAGAATATTTAAGTTTTTTACAAATTGTCAACCACAGATTGTCAAAATAGACTAATTGAATAGGTAACACCTGATCAATTATCCGATTAATCTTTGCAGCTCTGACCCATATACAGACCTCCAGAGACCACACCAGGATGTTGTCAGATTTGAGGTCACAGAAGATGATGCTCTTCCTGTGAAGGTACGCCAGTCCTGCAGCAATCTGATAGGCTACTTTGAAAGTAAGCATGTGACCAAGGGGCATGTACCTGGAGCCTACAATGACAAAACACAACCTCAGTTCCACTAACACAGAAACGTAGTCTGGCTATCACTAGACCAAGCCAAGCTCAATAAATCTGAGATTGAGCATTGGTCTGGGGAGTCTGCTCTGTATTTTCTCTGCACAAGAGGCATACCAACGGGCATAGTTCAAATGACTCTGTACTCTGCTGCGCTTCGGTGGCCACTATGTTGAATATAAACAAGAAGCTGCTTGGTCCCTTCTCTATCGTCATTGTGTTAAACCCACCAATAGCGTGCCAGGTAGATAAGCCAGTTTGTGATTGGTTCCCGTAAAATTGTGAACAGAAGCAGGAGAATTAAACGTGCAAGTTTCCAGACCAAGCTGCAGGGCAAAATCAAATCGCCGGCAGAGTGGGTGGGGTTTACCCAGTCTAACAGAAAAAGGCTTTGAGACCAACGTCAGGTGGGAAATCACAAGATGCAGATCTCTGTACGTGCCTGTACCTTTGTGCTTCTCTTCCAGCACGGTGTTAAGGCTGCCCAGGGGGGGCCAACTGCAGGGCGAAGCAGAGTGGATGGATGCTGATGCCCACCAGAGAGACAATGCAGGGATGCTGCAGAGAGTGCAACATACTGGCCTCCTGGCGAAATTCAGAGAAGCTGCGACAGGCATCTGCGGACTGCAGATGTTTCACCATGGTGTCTGGGGCAGGAAGAATGGAATGAAAGGGGATTGAAAAAAGGGATACTTTCAAATGAAATACGCAAAGAGCAGATTTGTGCCCAGATGAATTCTCCAGGATCTCATATTGACAATTTTTTTTACAAACCTTATCATACAGGTGGTATATGTCTGCCAGAATAATCTTTACACTTGTTAGCATTTTTGGAACTGTCATTCCCATCTCAAGGTGTTTGCATGATTCTATTTAAGTCCATTTGAACAGAGTCAAGGATTACCATCTCTGCACATACCACGACCTATTAACATGGGACTGATGTTCCACACTTGGGCATGCAATGAAATTTGAGATAGTAAAATTAGCTGTTAAAGACCATGAGATGCTGTTAGAACAATCCACTGCATACCACAGTGAAAATTAGTGAAAATGATTTTGGTCACCTTTAGTAACTCTGAGGTCAGACAGTGAGGTTGTTGTCTGCAGTGTAAAAAAACATTTGTCTCGCAGCTGCTTTTAGCCAGCATATCATATCATATGTTGCCAATTAATCATTCAGTGAGTAGCTTGATAACAAGCCAAAATTAAACTTGTCTGTTTTCTGGTGATCTCTGGGGAATGAGGGAAAAACTGCCAGTCTTACCCCCTTTTTCACCAAATCAGCTCTGGTTCTTGAACTGGTTCCGTTTAGGATTCTTGGAACCTTGGTGCTATCTTACGCTACATTTACATTTCTACGTTTTGGTTTAAAAACAAATATCTTGCTACGTTTACACCTCATATTCACACTGCTCTGGCTTTTCAGAGCCTCTAAACCGGAGACATTTGGACACATCTGTTTTGGTTTGGAATCTGTGGGGTTGTGTTGCAGTCTCAAAGGCTGCAAACGGAGACCTTTGGCAACACCAACACTGACGCAAAGGTTTTTCCACCTGATTGGGTCTCATCAATCATGATGACCCGTTCTCTCAGACTAAGCTATTAACGTTACCATGGCAACTACCAGTTGCCTCCTGTTTATGCCCACTATATGAGATGTTATCTCATATAGAGTGTAATGAGATGATATTTTGGTTTGGGCCTGTTAGCTTAAACAGAGATTAGTTCTTCTACTGGACCTAAAAACACTTCTGTGCATGGTTTTTTGCCCAAAACATAGCAATGTAAATGTAGCCTTACGAACCAGCTTGCATTTTCACCGGTTTTGAGCAGTACCATTGTAATCAAGGATGTGTCATCAACACAGGGCGCTGCGCAATGCACAACAGAGGTAACCAGTAGGAGCAAGATGGTGGATCACATTGATTACCTATTCACTAGCTTTTTTTCTGTCGTTAGCAATATTTGCTTTCATCAAAAAATAATCATGAATTAACTGTTAATGATTCCACTGCATGCCTTTTGCCTTCCCCCCCCATGCGAATTTCTCACTGCACTTGTGTGCAATTTCTTTTTGGTCTACATTCATTCAACCTTTATTTATCCTAGAGAGATCATTGAGGGGCAACCCTCATTTTCAATGTCACCGAATCAGATTACAAAGACAAATACAGAACAATAACACAGACAGTGCAATCATAAGAAACATAGAAAGCCAATAAAACATTTAGAATTGGACAATTATTTGATAAATACATTCTGGTTATAGGGATTCATGACATGCTCAGAACGGTTTAAAATTAGGTGCGTGAATCATAACGGCACCATGTTGGTGGAAAAGAGGTATGCCACAGTACAATCAGAGGAGACCGAACAACTCCAGTGTGATACGTCTTCTTACCAGTAGTGAGGTTGTGTCGCAAGGTCAAATCATTTTCAGGAGTCCCATTCTCATAGTTAGTTTTTCCTTTGTGTCATGACATTCAGTGCCAGATAAAACTGATGGGGACATCTTATATAAAATTCATTAGAGGTAGTATAAAAAGTTGTAGTGGTTGTGTGATATTGTGTAACATTGCATTTAGTATTGACACAGCAGCAGCTTTCAAAAACCCATTTAACAATTTAATAATAAAAAAAACAAACATGCCTCTGTACCTGTGTCACTGCTGATGGTTTGCTGTCGACACTTCTTGAAGTGGAAGCGTTTAATGGCCACTGGCTGGTCACGATATCGGGCTTGGTAGATGATGGTCCCACTGCCACCCTGGCCAAGGATGTTGCTCTCCCCCTCAGAGTACTCCAGCTGGGCCCTCTCCAAAAAGAGGCTAACACACACACACACACACACGCAGGTCGAAACAAGGAAACAAACCTCCAGGTTAGCCAAACTTAATTTAAAGAAAACACCCCGATACAATCAGTAAGAATCTAACTACTAACATGGCCAAGACCAAAGAGCTGTCCAAGACACTAGAGACAAAATTGTACACCTCCACAAGGATGGAAAGGGCTACGGGGAAATTGCCAAGCAGCTTGGTAAAAAAAATTCCACTGTTGGAGCAATCATTGGAAAATGGAAGAAGATTTGCTAGAACGTGGTTTAGAGGCATTATAAAAACGAGGATCATTGTTCTGTCCCTATTAGGATATTAATTCACTTAAATGTTCTTTTTCCTCCCATTGCTGGCAGTAGTTTGTTCCACATGCAGTGTGATCCTTTAAGAACTGTAGGGCCTTTGCACCATGGGATTTAGTCAGGAAGTTGAATGTGAGCAGGTGTCGGCGAGAGGGTAAACTTCTCCTCTCTAAGCGAAGCTCCCTATGACGCTATTTTGATGTTTGCAAGTCATCACTTGCAGTTAGCATTCCATTGACTGCCATTTATTTTGGTGCCACTTTGACAGTGAATAACTTTACATCTGAAGCGTTTGACTCTGTGAAACAACAATGTAAAAAATGCTCCATTACCTTTTAGCTTAAGATGACCAGATTTCTCAGACACAATCCGGGGACATTTTCAGCTCAGAAGCGTAAATACCTCCAAAACAGGTCATGTTTTTAATCTTTGTAAAACTTAAAACGGGGACAAAGCCTCAGGGGCATCACAAGACCTAGTGCTGCACTGGGGCACAAAGGGGGCCCATGGGCCTGTCTATTTTAACAGTGCTCTAAGCAATTACATTACTTCTTGTTGACGTTCAAAGTATTTTCAAATAAAACGAGACTAGCTCACCCCTCCCTCTGTTCACTGATTGGACCGCGAATTATTTGGCCGGAGAAAGCCCGCAAATATACCGTAAACCCAGATGGTGTGCTGAAGGAAAATGAAAATTGAGCAAAAGTACGTAGGAGGGCGGAGCCAGGCTATCAATCTGGTGCACTTTGAAAAGAAATTTAGAGGTTAGACTTGATTGTTCTTACCTATAGATGTAAATATTTGTGCTGTAGCCTGAACTAGTTTGCACTTCAGAATTTTAACCATGCACACACAGGTGGAATTGGTTTTTCTTCATATTTTTGCATTAATGTCACTAGGAAACATACTAGTAGAAATATATATTCATATTTGTAAGTGGGATATACAAGTAAGTGGGATTGTCTGGAATCTGGCAATATAATAACCATTATGGTGGGATACACTGGCTAAGCAATTTACAAAATTGTCTGTGCTGACATAAATAGTTCACATGAGAATACATTATAATTTTGGAGACCATGTAAAAGATTTGTTGCAATTTCAAAACCAGATTACTCGGGAACCGCTTGATGTACTGATGCATGTGTTAAGGGAAGTTTGTGAGATATTTCACAGAGAGTAATGGGTGTGCAGATATTTATGCATAATGTAAACATGATAACATTTCATGTAAGCCCCATTCTCATTAGGGGCTGAGCCCCCCTAAAGGTCTAATCCTAGACTCACCCCTGCTGCTACTTCACACACCTCAGAGGGGAATGTTGTAATGTTTACTGAACTACATTTATCTGACAGCTTTTGCTTTATTGCGTCAGGCTTGTTTCTGCAACAGCTCATTGAGTATCGGATACAATAAAAACTATTGAGGAAATATTTTCCTTTGACATTGACCCAGTAATAAACGAGATTGCTGCAGTCGGCAGCGGTGAAACAAGCTACAATGGAAGTTAATGGGATAATTGTCCAGTTTGTATTTACGTTCATAAAAGTGCTCGTTTTGCTTCTGACAGACTCAGATTAATATTCCAAGTGTCTGACAACATTATGGAAAGGATTTTGTTGAGTTTTAAAAAGTTAAAATGTCTGAAGGAGCCAGGTTAGAGAAATTTGCATGTCTCTGTCCCCCATTTCCCCCCTCTATTTCTCTGACTGTAAAGAATTGATCTGGTCAAGTCTGGCATTTAACATATGCAAAGGAGCTTCCTGCTACAACAACAAAAGGTGGCCTTCTGTCTCCGGTCCCCTGGGGTCTTAGTCTGGGCTAAGACAATACAATGCTAATTAAACTGTTGATGTTAAAGTTTCACATTTAAACAACAGAACCTTTTGTTTTGCAACCAAAAGCGACCCCCAAAGGGGCAGAGTTTTGCGGCATGTTTATTCTCATTGTACTGCGAAGATGCCCTCGGCATGCTGTCATGACAACGGCGGACCAATGAGAATAGATTTGACTGTGCCAGGTAAAAAGGTGCAGGGGATAAAACTGTGTGATTTAGGAATTTTCAATACTGGTTTCACGTGACTCCATCATGGGAAGCATGGATCCAGTCCGCTGTCAGCTGCAGTGTTATTATGTATGTTTGTCTGTCTTTGTCTTTGTCTTTGTCTTATCATCCTCATCATGCTGTTGCAATAAACCTTTTCTTAATTCCCAATTTGACCCTCAGCCTCCTTCCTCAGAGATCCGACTGAACCCGATGTTACTTTTGAGAAAAAAAACTTAACAATTTCTAAGGAGGTCAACCTTTCTGTTAAAGATTGAGATCCTTTTTTAAAACATAAAAAGTCCGCAAAATTGCGTTCGCTAAACCCACCAGACTCCATGTAAATAATCAGTGATTTTAGAATGGTAAAATACGGCTTTCTAAAACATCTCTGAGCTCCGAGCAGCGCTGTCTCTGGCTGTTTTGAGGCTGCGTGTGTATGGTGTGCGACTATCGGCTACGTTAGGTCAGTGTTTTCTTTCTTACATTCCAATTTCGGGTCTGTCACAGTGAAAACCGGGGACATTTCCTGGGACAGATCCAGCCGGGGACACGTCACCAAAACCGGGAACTGTCCCCGGAAACTGGGGACGTTTGGTCATCCTAAACTAAGAGCGTGGAACAGATCGTGCAGTGTTGTGAATCCTCAAAACAGGATTATCATCTTGCGCATGCGCAGGACGGCTCGTGCAGGCAGCACAGATTGGGTACCAACAGCAAGACAGCTTCATGGTTTGTGCTGTCATCTCTCCATACTATCCGCTTCGATCTTCAACGTTCCGTGCCTTTGGTTAGCATTCTCGGTATGTGAAATAAATGCTGACATACTGTTCTTATATCTTTGTTAATTATTGTCACTAAGTTTGATGTGCAATATGTAAATTTTTGACGATGATTGATAGCTCATATTAGACTGACGGTATGCTTCAGTAAGCTAGTTTGCCAACTATTACCTTGGGTTGTGCTACATGTCATTATGTAGATAAACAATATAGGTTATATTACGTACACTGTATAACAATACATTACATATTTCTATTATTTCAGCTTTAGCTACTGTATATACTACCTCCTTACAGTGATGTATAGTTATATTCTTTTCACAATTATCATTGTCTAATGTTTGTGACTCATCAATATGTAAGTAACTTGTCATTGTATTTCAATTCCCAGTTTCACCCTTTCTCAGAGTTACATATGGTTCCTAGAGTCTCTAAAAGTAGAATGGTAGCCAGAGCCTTCAGCTATCAGGCTCCTCTCCTGTGGAATCAGCTTCCAGTCTGGGTTTGGGAGGCAGACACCGTCACCACATTTAATAGTTAACTTAAAACTCTCCTCTTTGATAAAGCTAGGGATTGATTAGTCGCAGCGTTTGCCTAGACCGGCGGAGAGGGTGTTTAGCCACAGACATGGCACCCCTTCTCTTTTCCTCTTCTTCCTCTGCTTCAGTACATTATTTTGTATTAATACACATTTTATTAATATAAGCATATAAAAAGTGATGTAAAAAAATGTGCCTTTATTGCCACACTCTGCTCCTGAGGTCCCATCTTTGCCAGCTGTATGGCAGTGCACTTGTATGAGACTTGGAAGACTCATGGTCTTTTATTTCCTCTAATTTAAGGTTAGTTGTTCCTCTAACCAACACATTGTTTTTATTTTCTGAAGATGAGTAGGTTTGAAATATCACATTGCATATACTGGTCGTCTGTAAGGTAGGCTATAATTGTTGACGTGGCATCACGATGGAGAGCCACCAACGTGATGCCAGGCCCCCCATCCTGTCGGACACATGCTAATCCTAGTGGACAGGAAATTGACAACTGCGTGTCGGTCTTAAACTAGCAAAGACACTTTACGCTGTGTTGCCCCTTAAGTGGAAGATACTTTCCCCCCTTATGTGTAACCTATTTGTAATGACACAGTCTCTCTCTCTCTCTCTCCTTGTCAGTACAGTAGCTCGCTTTACCTGGCATAATAACGTATCAGCATGTGGTAAGGTAATGCTCTGCGCCTTGGCTTGGACACATTGGTCTCCAGCAAGAGAGAAAATGCGTTAACGTGGAACACTATCACACTTTCCTTTATCCCCTCATTGGACTAACTTTTTGGGATCCTACTGTGTGCGACTGTGCGTGCATCAATAAGTAAGTCTGATGATGATGTGTAGGATGTATGACTGTATGATATGTTATATATAATGCACATCTGTTTATGTGCGCTGCAAGAGTTATGATTCTGTTTATTGAATGCGTTATTTAGTGCAAATATAAAAGAGAATGTAGTTTAATCTCAGTAATGATGGTATATTAGATATATAAAAGAAAGAAACATTTAAATAAATCATTTTAAAGTGCCTGAATAAATCAAACCACTCCATGACTCCACAATTCAAGTTTCACTTTCCACGATCCGTGACCAATGGAGGAGCATCTTTATGTCTGCATTTATGTCCTAGTAATGCTCGTTTCTAACTTAGATCCGGGGAGCTTATTCCTTGAGTCTCTATGTTTTCTCGCCTTGCAGTTTTCCTTGGATTGGGGTGGCACCTAAATCATTGTTGCAGCTGCCGCCGTGGTCCTGATCAGCACCCTGCTTTGTCCTACTACACCCTGAACTGCTAGTACTATTATTTATCGTCATAGTTACATTATCTTTGTTACTATAATTGCCATTGTTCATCATACCAACTGCTATTATAATTATGAATCATATTTCTCCATATCTGTATCAGTGTCTCTGTGTCCCAACCGGCAGCGACGGATGCTGTCCACAAAAAGACTGGGTCTGTCCGAGGTTTCCATCTAAAAGGAAATTTTTCCTCACCCCTCGAGGTTTCTACCTAAAAGGAAGCTTTACTTGCCACAGTTGCACTAAATGCTTGCTCTTGGGGGAATTGTTGGGTCTTTGTAAATTATAGAATGTGGTCTCGACCTACTCCATCTGTAAATTGTCTTAAGATAATTTGTTATGATTTGATACTATGAATAAAATTAATTGAATCTTCTAGACCCCTGTACCACTTATTAATGTCAAGCCCACCCCACCCATGATTTGACGGTCAGTTGACAATAGGCATGACTTGACAATTCTGATTTTCCTTTGTAAATTCTTAGACACCACTAGACATTTGTCATTGATTCAGTCATCTCCATGCATTGTATGCGGGGTGGGGAGAAAAATACTGTGGGGATTCGCATCAAGCCTCTACACCTCATTTTTTATCAACTATCATGACAACCCTACTGTTGCAAAAGTGATGCGATGCAAATCTCCATGGACAATTATTAACCTGCTGTAACCTTGGGTTAAAGTGACATAAAAACACTAAAGAAATAAAGGATAGCTCAAACATAACAGATAAATATTGGCCAAAATCATAACGTAGACACACTTCTACTAGCATTCAGCTGTGAAAGTGATTGATGTTAGTTGGTGGTATTAGTGTTTATACCAACATCAGTACTAATATTTGGAGGGCATGTTTAACTGTTGCAGAAAGCCCTGCAGAGCAGCTGACTGTCAGTGTGTGTGTGTTTGTGTGTCTTATAATGATCAAAAGACTATCAGTGTGTCTCCAACATTAATTCCTTAAGACAAAGACCACCACAGTTTCACTAGTTGAGCTTGGCACTGAGCAAAAACTTTTGTACTGCTTGGTAACCATGGTAATTAGGGTTAGGAAAAAAGTTACAGTTACCGACAACATTTCATAAATCAATGTTCCTATCCTATGCTGAGGATAGGAGAAGTGTATTATACCTGCACCCTAACTTTTTAAAATCTTAAATAAAAACTCTTAACTTTTAAAGCCTGTTTTTTTTCTGCTTAGTTTGTAACTCTCACAACCGACTACTGGAGGGCACCAACACTAGCCAGCTATGTGACACATGCCAATACATCAATGATGAGAGAAAAAATGACAACCTTGCTGGTGGATGGTGTGGAGAGCTGCACCCTTGTACCTGCCATGCGAATGCGCAAGAGCTTCCGTTCTGAGCAATGCACGCAACATTGCGGCTAATGACCTCCTGATTGCATCAGACAAAGGACTTATCTCTGTACTGGTGTTATTAGATCTTAGTGCTGCATTTGATACCATTGACCATCATATCTTATTACAGAGATTGGAACATTTCATTGGTATTAAAGGGACTGCTCTGAGCTGGTTTAAGTCTTATTTATCAGATCAATCTCAGTTTGTTCATGTTAACGATGAATCCTCTGTGCACGCCAAAGTTAGTTATGGAGTCCCACAAAGATCTGTTCTCGGTCCAATCCTGTTCACTTTATATATGCTTCCTTTAGGCAATATAATCAGGAAACACTCCATAAATTTTCATTGTTATGCAGATGATACTCAATTATATCTATCAATCAAACCGGATGATTGATAGATATAATTGAGTTAGCTAAACTTCAAATGTGTCTTCAGGATATTAAAACCTGGATGAGCTTTAATTTTCTAATGTTAAACTCAGATAAAACTGAAGTTATTGTTCTGGGGTCCAAGCACCTCCGTGACGCATTATCCAAAGAGATAGTTACTCTGGATGGCATCTCCCTGGCCTCCAGCACCACTGTGAGGAATCTTGGAGTTATCTTTGATCAGGACATGTCCTTTAATTCCCACATAAAGCAAATTTCAAGGATCTCCTTTTTTCACCTACGTAATATTGCAAAAATCAGGAATATCCTGTCTAAAAATGATGCAGAAAAACTAGTCCATGCATTTGTTACTTCTAGGCTGGATTACTGCAATTCTTTATTATCAGGCTGCTCAAAAAAGTCCATTAAGACTCTTCAGCTGATCCAGAATGCTGCAGCGCGTGTTCTGACAGGAACCAAGAAAAGAGATCACATCTCTCCTGTTTTAGCTTCTCTGCATTGGCTTCCAGTAAAATCCAGAATAGAGTTTAAAATCCTTCTTCTCACCTACAAAGCTCTTCATGGTCAGGCACCATCTTATCTTAAAGAGCTCATAGTACCTTACAACCTTACAAGAGCACTACGCTCCCAGAATGCAGGATTACTTGTGGTTCCTAGAGTCTCTAAAAGTAGAATAGGAGCCAGGGCGTTCAGCTATCAGGCTCCACTCCTGTGGAACCAGGTTCCAGTCTGGGTTCGGGAGGCAGACACCGTCTCCACATTTAAGAGTAGGCTTAAGACTATCCTTTTTGATAAAGCTTATAGTTAGGGCATATATAATAATATGCCCTACCTTAACCAGGGTTTGTATCTCATCCCCCTCTCTGACCTTCCTGACTCTAACCCCCATTTTCTCTCCCCCTACCCTAACCAAGGGAGGGTTTGGGGAGAGTTGTAGCCTGACCAGGCTCCTCTCTTTACACTGTCTCTCCTGGTTATGCTGTAATAGTTTTAGACAGCTGGGACTTCCTGTGACACACCTAGTTCCTCTCTCCTCTATCTTTCTATCTTTCCAATTATGTGCATCCATGTCCCAGAAATGCTTGTTACTAACCTAGCTCTGGGGAGTCATTCCCCGGAGTCCTTATGTTCTTTTTCCCCCAGCATGTTTCCTTGGATCAGGGAGGCTCCAAAATCAAGGTTGCAGCTGTCGCCATGGTCCCGCTACACGCTCTGCGATGCCATGTTCTTCCTGCTACGCTCTGCTATGCCTACTACAAAGGACTACTAACAACTACTATTTTTTTTGGGATTGCAATTGCCACTTTTCATTCTAACCCCAACCGGCCCGTCAGACACCGCCTACCAAGAGCCTGGGTCTGACCGAGTTTTCTGCCTAAAAGGAAGTTTTTCCTCGCCACTGTCGCACTGTTGCTTGCTCTGGAGGAAACTGTTGGGTCCTTGTGAATTCTGGAGTGTGGTCTAGACCTACTCTATCTGTAAAGTGTCTTGAGATAACTCTTGTTGTGAATTGATACAATAAATAAATTTAAATTGAAATTGAAATTGCATGTGTTCACTACAATACACGTTGTGGCTGCCAAACTCGTATAAGTCCACAGGAGTGGAATGCGTCAAGTCTCAGCCTGGGACCTGGACTCACCCCATACAGTAACTAGGACAAATGACGGGTTAACGAGGGTCAGCTATGGTTCAGAAGAAAAAAATCTAAATTAGCATCTTTAGTTTCAATGTATTTTTTGTATGTTTTAATGTGAAAAACAACAGTTACACAGAATTTTAGCTCGGCAAGATTCAATTTAATTCAATTCAATTTCATTTATAGTATCAATTCATAACAAGAGTTATCTCGAGACACTTTACAGATAGAGTAGGTCTAGACCACACTCCATAATTTACAAGAACCCAACAGTTCAAGTAGTTCCCTCTAGAGCAAGCAACAGTGCGACAGTGGCGAGGAAAAACTCCCTTTTAGGAAGAAACCTCGGACAGACACAGGCTCTTGGTAGGCGGTGTCTGACGACCGGTTGGGGTCAAAATGAAGAGTGGCAATAACAGTCACAAAAATAGTAGTTTGTAGTAGTTCTTTGTAGTAGTTCATGGCATAGCAGGGCACTGTGCGGCATTACAAGGCACAGCAGGACGTAGCAGGGCAACGCAGAGCGTAGCAAGATGTAACATGGCATCGCAGAACGTGTAGCAGGACCACGGCGACAGCTGCAAACATGATTTTGGAGCCTCCCTGATCCAAGGAAACATGCTGGGCGAAAAAAAGAACACAAGGACTCCGGGGAATGACATCCCAGAGCTAGGTTAGTAACAAGCATTTCTGGGACATAGATGCACACAAATGGAAAGATAGAGGAGAGAGGAGCTCAGTGTGTCAAAGGAAGTCCCCCAGCAGTCTAAAACTATTACAGCATAACTAAGAGACAGGGTAAAGAGAGGAGCCTGGTCGGGCTGTACTGTCCTGCCTCTCTCTAGTTTTATTATATTATTGATTATATGATAGATAAATCTGACAACTATGACGAGAAGCAGGTGGGCCGGGTTAGGCGGACGCTGCGACTCCCTTCTCCCTAACTATATTCAATTCAATTTTATTTATATAGTGCTAAATCACAACAGTTATCTCTTTGCGCTTTTCATAAATGCGCAGGTCTAGACCGTACTCTGGGATGTTATCCCACCCACCAAGAGCAAGCAAGATGAGAATGTATAGCATCGGTTTCTAGGTAACAGACATAAAAGTTGATAACTGATGTTGGATTGAGTATTTAGGATTTCTTAACCTAAGATATGATAGGATGAAGGGAGATAAGATAGGATTACTAAAGTTAGTTCTTATAACTTAATTTAAAACAGAAAGGTCTGTAATACGGACGCTGGTCTACACCGGCATTGTAGTGAAAGTTCTGCTGTGCACTCAGAAGACAACATTCATTTTCTTCCATAAGCAGGAGCCTTGAAGTCCTGAAGCCTAAAATGATGCTCTGGGTCGCAGTTATGTAAAGTATCAGCTGTTACATTGCTTGTGTAGACAGATAAAAAAGAAGCTTATCTGTTCTGTCAGGCATGTGTGAGACAGTTGACTGAAAAGCGTGTCTGAAACATGTCTATTGTAATGTCTAGCACAATTGTTTGGTCCATTAAATGGTGAGACGTTACCGTGCAGGGAAGTCCGTCATGAAGAGTTCTGGGACCAGCTCCTGGAGGGGGACTGGCTGCTCAGGGTGCTGAGGACAGATGATGTGCTCCTTCTCCACTGCAGCCAGCACACAGTCCTCCATGTTAAAGTAACAAACTCCTCCTCCTCGGTCAGCTCCTCCACTCGCTCCTTTGTCTCCGACCTGGCAGGCCAGGCTGGCTAGGAGCTCGGCCGGCTTCTGTTGGCCCAGTGAGGCGCAGAGGGGACAGGGCGCGTACTGCTCTATGAGGAGACTCCCATCACTCTCACTGGCTGTCAAAGCTAAGAGAGGACAAATAGATAAAAGAAATGTACATGATGTGTTGTTTATGGGAGAGCTGAAAACTGGACAGATTGGTGAATAGGGTCAGTCCACTTAATTGTGAGGAAGTAATGGAAGCAATCCTTAATTTCAAATCACTATGTGTATAACATAAAAATTAATATTGGTATGTGTATTCCAATATTGTGAATCCAGATCCTGTAACTTCAAGCATGTTGCTGATGGAGCAGCGAGAAGAAGGTGGCGAGTGGCGACACAGCCAAATGATGGCAGGCCACTTGTATGCCGTTTATAAAGCTAGGTTTAGGTTTGCCACGGTGTTCCAGACGTGAGGTGCGCAAGCTATAAAATGAAGTCACCAAGGCTGTCGTTTCTAGAGCACACATGCGCTTTCAGTTCAACATAGTCGGCTAAGAACTCTGGCCGAGCAGCTTCACCTCTACAAACATCTGTATGATTCTTCATGTACAGACAACAGGGAGTCAAAGAGCTTAAAATAGGTGGTCAGAGAGAGACACCACACTGGGAAAAGAAGAAATATTTTTCTGGAGTGTGTGGAAAAAGATGAGAGATCGTTTTGTCAAAGCAAAAAAACAGTCTCATGGAAAGAGTGTTCTTAACAGCTGTGCTAGGGGCAGATAGTCATTTTGATTTGGAGATAAACAACAGCCACGTTAATAATTAGAGTAGATAAATGTGTTCTTGCTTATTTAGAGATTATTTTGTGTGTTTGCGCCCTGGTGGTTTGTAGAATACTGCAACGAACAATGCATTGAGCATCAAAGTGTCCGTGCATGCTCGTGGTGCACGCGTCAGCTGGGCTCGCGTTTAAAGAGTCTGCACCAAGTTGAACTTTAGACTCTTTGGTAGTCCATCTGAACAATATCAAGATAAGATATTGTTTAGATGTAGCCTGGTCCTACCAGACTCTCGTACATTTCATTTGTACAGAGGGTCTGGCCTCTCTCCATTGACAAGCGGGTCCTCTGTTGAAGTTTAAAACTATTGGATCTGCCAGAGCAACTCTGGATCTGCCATAACTAATAGCTAACGTTTAGTCATGATGTATATGTCACGTGCATGTGCAACAAGAGGGGAGACCGACAAGGCTTATATTTAGCATTAGCATCGCTAGCATTAGCCTCACAGCATTAGCCAGCCAACTTCTTCACCACTAACGGTGCGAGCTGGAAAATCAAAATTTTTCCCGATTTGTCAGCATTGCCACAACCGAACAAATGGCTTCGCTCGCATCTTTCTCCAACCGCCAATATGGAAATACAACTCAAACTAGCAAACAACTTCAATGTCATCATTCTCAGCCACTCCCTCTGTTCGCTGATTGGACCGCCAAAAACTTTGCTTGAGAAAACTCAAGACTATACCGCGAACCCAGACGGAGAACTGAAGCAAAATGGAAATTGAGTGGAAGTACGTAGGAGGGCGGAGCCAGGCTAGTTTAGATGGACTCCCAAGTCCTCTCAAACTGTTGAAGAACAATTAAGTATACCACATATTATACAACAATTCTTCAACAGCATCTGTGTCTATAAGTATAACGAACAGTGAATTATTTATTGTTCAGATTTTCTTTAACCTGCTCACTCAAGTAATGTTGCTTTGGGGTGATGACATATTTATCCAATATAACCACTGTGAGCTTTAAATATAAGAAAAGTCAAGATGTCTGGCTACTCCCTTATTTCCCTGGTTAATCTAGCATGGAAACAAAAGTTTTTCTGTCCATGCAGTCTCTCTTTTACAGGGCTGAGCATTTTTGAAACTTTAATATTGGTTCCAAGATACCCGATTTTGGAAAGATACTAATATACCACTGCCTTTTGGCAAACTATTATTTCTTCATTTAATAAATGCTTCAAACTTTTCAGCTTAGACAAACAGCTATACAAACTTTTAAATCATTATGAACAAAACTTTGAATAAATCAGGACAAAGACTTAGAATCTGAGGAAGTATTGAGTGCTGAAAATCAGCACTCAACAGCTGGGTTACTGTGTCCACATAAACAGAGAGCACTGACCAGGGAACCACTGCTCAATCAGAGAGTTGACATTGTCTGTGATGAAGGCCATGGCAGAGAAATCTCTCACATCTGACTGGCAGATGATCTTTATTCCTCCACTCTTCTTCCTCTTCCAGTTGACATCTGATGACTCCACGCTGCGGAGAGACAAACAAATGTCATTGCCTCATTTCACTGGAAGTCTGATCTGCTTTCACCACCTCACGATTCACAATGTACACACCAGCTTATCTGGAGCAACATTAACCTTTGAGGCAGTTCAACATTCATTTTGTCATCGCTTTTATTAGTTGCATTTATTTTAGATTTTTTTAACACTGCAGATTTTAGTCAGTCAGTGTTTTGTGTGTCTCATTTTCTACATTAAGTTTCATAGTAATTTATAGATTGAGGAAAACTGATAGATAGAGAACCTGGGATATGGAGCCTGGTCAGCACTCAAGAAGACTTGGGAAAGGGATCTGAATATTACACTGGATGAGGAGTAGTGGGACAGAATCCGTAGGAATATTAAAACTAGCACAAGATGTGAGGGTGCGCCTTATTCAGGTAAAGATTATGCATCGTATCTATTGGACTCACTCCACATTGTTTAAAATTGGTCTGAAAGACACACCGACTTGTTGGAAATGTAAAACAGAGGACAGCCAATTACTTCAAGTTCCATCTTCCTGTGATAAGGTCCAGGAATTTTTGACCAGGATATATGATAACCTATGTCTGATTGCAGAGACCCAGGTTCCATTTAGCCCAAGATAATTTTTTCTAGGGGATGGGTGTTGTGAGCTGTATGTTCTGTGTCCTGTAATAAAATAAAATAAAAACTGTTATTCTTAAAAAAGAAATTGGAGATAATATGAACTCCTGGAGCACATTATCCTCTGTCTATATTAAAAAAAGAAATTGAGAAGTGAAAATGAAAATGTAAAACTTGGAATTATAAGCAATAAAATTAAAATACTTCAGCTTGAAAATATAGGTAAATATATTGCACATGGGCAGAATTAAGACATTAAAACACACAGTTTAATGTTTGGTGCATATTCCTCCTGTCAACCAATATGCCGTGACTGAATATTAGCTCCCTCCTGCTATTTGGTTTTTGACTTTGGTTTATCCCCATTCAAAACTGGCTCCTTTCTGAGGCTTTGAATCTAACCGAAGCTCCACACCCTAACTTTCTTACACTCTTTATTTCCTCACTAGCATTTGTCTCATTTGATTATTGCTCTGACCTGAGGTAACCTCCATCAAAAGTGACTAGAAGCCCCTCCTTCCAGTATATGGTCTGGCTGCGTCGGACTCTGAAGGTGCTGCAACGGTTCCTCTGCTGGATTCCAGCAAAGCTGTAGATCACAGAGTTCCTGCTGCGCTGGCTCCTGGTGTTTCTTTTGGGCTCAAATGACTGCACAAAGACAACATTTCAAGCTACAGATGTAAAAAGCTAAAGGTGTGTAAGTGCAATAGGTGAAAGATGAGAATCTGCTGGTTTCAGTACCTGCAGGTCCATCTCTCTGAGGCTGATAAGCATCCTGGCAATGAAGCGCTCCCAAAATCCTGCAGGAACAAAGCTCATCTGGACAAGGCGCTGCAGGGTGTTGTTGGTCTGCTGACGGAACCCGTAGATGTCCATGGCTGGCTTGGAGGGAAGGAGGTGGGGCAGCAAATAGCTACACCAAAAGTTAAGGAAAAGTGAAGAACACATTTAAAACTAGAAAATGTTTCAAGAAACTTTAGGTTTGTTAGCTGCTTGTCGCTAGTGACAGGATTTCTTCGTTCTTAGCGGGTTGCCTTGTCATTGGCTACTACTTTGCATTTTTAAAAGGTCATATACTGTAAAAAAGTGAGATTTCCATGTCCTTTTTGTTTATAAAGCATGTTAAGGTGCTCAATCAGGTTAAAACTCAATCCACAGAGAATTACACACAGCATGTATTCAGAAACTGTGTAGTTCATCCAGTTCTTGCAGCAGGAGTATTTGCCCTCGCTGGAGGTTTTACCAGAAATCTCATCACGATTACATAATTATACTATGTAAAGGTAAAAAAGTGTTGTTACAGCATCATTACATTCCCTGGCAGTACTCCAAGGATGCAGCTGCAGAAGAAGCATGAAGTGTTTTGTTGAACATTAAAGCATTGTTCATTGTTTTAGCAGAAACCCAAAATACAAGAATAAACCTGAATGTGAGCATGATATGGAATCTTTAAGGGGTTGCTTATGTGTTGCTTTAGGGTGTTACTGGGTGTGTGCTGAGTGCATTTCTTGTTAGGTGCTAAGAGGTTGCTATGACTTTACTAGCAGTTGCTAGGTTTTTTAGCAGGTGTTTGCTAGGGCATCATGAGGTGGTTACTAGGCAGTTGTAATGGTGGTAAAGATAGTTGCCTGGGTGTTGCTAGGTTGTTTCTAAGGTGTTTGGGTTGGTTGATTTGGTGATTCTGGCTAGTTGCTAGAAGGATGTGAGGGAGTATTGCATGGTTACCAGTGCATTATGTTTTGATGTGATGAATTGTGTGGTGCAAAAACAGTGGGACAAGCTATGCATCAAAGAAAAGAAATCATAGGCTAAGCCAAGTTCTAATAGTTTAATTAGATTTTATTTTATTTTAGTTTCAGAGTGTGTTTGCTAGTTTTAGTTTAGTTTCAGGTTTTTAGAAAGATTTAGTTTTAGTTTTGATATTTTTAGTTTGTCAGGGCCAGGTATAATTTTTCAAAAGCATGTAACTATGATTTACATACAGAATACATAGTTGGAAAATCACCATTAAGTGTAATGTTTAACCTTTGTGCTACTCAAGTGTCCGATGTGAAGCAATTACAGCACAGCGCCATCTCATGTCAGGGGCGTTCAATTTCTGTGGTTTAGGGCCCTATTTTAACGATGTAAGCGTTTTGATTTGTACACGCTGTACAAATCCACTTCTGCTAGTTTAACAGCTGAAAAAAGGGTCCGTAACATGCAATAAACCAATCAGACATGTCATCTCCCATTCCGTTTAAAAGCCAGGTGTGTTTGTACCTTGGTGCATTGCTATTATGATGCAGGATTTTCTAAGTAGGAAGGAGAGATTTTCAGAAGAAACTGATCTGCTCTTGCATGAAGTGAAAGCGCATGAGCAGATCATACCATTATACTATTTCACATTGTAATGCTTTTGGTTTTTATCTTGTATGCTGCATTTTACTAACGCCCTATAGTGCGTAGTTTCTGTTGCCCTCATTAGGAATACTAAGAAATGACAACAAAACTGTTGGCGCGTCCACATGATACAAGCCTTCTGGGATTGCGAGCAGCCCCCACCCCTCCTCTACGCAGTTGCTAGTAGCCAAGGTTGACACACAGGATAAAACAAACATGCTGGACTCTTCAGAAGAAGTAATTATCTTAACTTGAGTTTCTGTGAGAAAAGGTCACTGGACAACACAATCTTCTGAACATAGCCAAACACACATTAGCTTTGTAGCAACTCATTTGGCAATAGCTTGAATGTAATGGACGTTCATTAACAGGGTGGTTCAGAATTTTGGACATAAATTATAGTCTGGCGCTATAATTTATTTGCCTTTGGTGTACTGTGGAGTGGAAAAGACAACTGGAAGGACTGGATAAAAAGTGTTGAAAACTGTCTCCACTGATATAAAATACACTGGCTAACTTGGAAATAAGGTCTTATATGTATAAAATTCTAAACCACCCCTTTAATATCACAAAGTTACGCACTAAAGCTTTCAAATAACAATGAAATGCTGCGTCATTGACTCTAGACCAGGTTTTTGTTGGTCAATGGTGCAATCACTTTCCGCTGCCTCAAGATAGCAATACGCCAAGAATGCACTTGAACACACCTCCCTGTAAGACCAGCATGCCCATACGGGCGCACAGAAGGGGGGCGCAGGTGCATTTCCTATTTTTGTCAGTCTTAAACTAGCAGACACTTGCGTCTGGCTTTGCGCTGTGCCGCTCCGGGTGCAAGATGGGGCCCAAGATGTTTCGAGAGTTGACGGAAATTCATGTCGTCTCCCTTTTTCCAGAAGTGAGTTTTACTAGTTTGTTAACCTGCCAATCTAGTTTCTGTATAGTTTTACTTGAAAGTTTTAGTTTTTATTTAGGTTCAGTTTACAAAAAGTATTAGTTTACTATATTAACCCTGGGTAAGACCTCTGCTGTCATTGGTTTCTGCTCGGACAGTAATGTGTGGGTTCTGTACAGGGAATCACCATTTGTATCAGACGAGTATAAATTTGTAGAAAAAAAAACAATATTTTACCTGTTGTTGGCCACAGGAAGAGCAATCTCAAACTTGGTAAGAAACTGGAAATACTGTTCCTCTGTCTCCTCAGTGAACCCTGTTCCTACCAACAGCATCTGCACAACAGACATCATCATAGATTGCGCCGAAGTCAACAAACAATTAAAAAAAAAGCCCATTTTCATTTTTTGAGAGTCCAGATTTGTTTCCATTTTACCAGTTGTTTCTTGAGTCTCACCCTTAGGTCTTCAGCTCGGATCACTCCATTCCTGGCTACAGAGCGAGAGGACTTAAGGTGCATGATTCTCTCCAGGCATTCTGACAGCCACACAGGACACAGGAAGTAGAGGGTACACAGGCCGTGGCTGGTGTCGGGGAAGTGCAGCAGGGTCCCTGTCTCTATCAAGAAGCTGATAGCTGGATATAATGCAAAAAACAAAGTTACAAATACAAACTTCAAGCTAGCAAGCTACAGGCTGAAAATGGCAAGTTTTGAAGAAAATTTGGGTCGTACAACAAGGCAGGCCTACTTGGTTCTTCAGGGGAATGATTAAAACAATTTACAAATAATGTTTACGGCATTTACTCTCTAACTGGGACGTTTAGAACCAATTGGTGGGGATTTGCTAAAGACACAATACACACAGCAATAGACTGTTCAGAGCAAATTACGTTTAACCTTGTATCCAGCTAATTTAAATAGCTCAAGTTAGCAGTTTAGTATCATTTAATTTGATATTTTTCTATGTTTCTTTTAGGGGGTGCAAAATGTTCCACCAAAACAATTTCCTTCCTGAGACTATTTTGCAGAGCTACCGTCGCTGCGTCTAGAACTTAGTGCCGCCAGATTGTGATTGGTTTAAAGAAATGTAAACAAACCAGAGTGTATTTTTTTCTTCTATCCTGGAATGTATGTGTGGTAGAGCCGGACCTCTCCATCAATCTCCACAGTACTGGATTATTTTAAGAGGATAGAAGAATGAAGGGATGCCGTCAATCCAGGAGTGAGCTTGTAAGATGGCTAGGGTGGCAGCGTTGGAAAAAATGTCACAAAAAGGGTTTGCCAGATTGGATATATATACTAGCACCTAGCACCTAAGAAGCTTAGTGCTGCGGAGGGACGTGTATGATGGGCTTATGATGAATTAGTTCAGGTTGTGAGTTGTTTGTTTATTATGTTGTTAAAAAATGAAAAATAAACAATTGTTAATCATAACAACAGAAAAGCACCCAACCAATGTGTGATTCTACAAGAACAGCAGTAACACACTGGTTTATTTATATGTGATGCTGCGATTCAGACAGACATGTGTAGAGCTGTAATAGTTTGTCTATCCGTGCCACAGGAGACCGATGCACGTAATATGGAACCAAAGTTCACAAGCGTGAGTTCTGCCGGAAATACTTTTAGCCATATGGCGTTAGCACAACAAGCTGACTGACGTGTATGATAGTTGTGTGTAACAGTGCGTTCCATTTATCTCTGAACTTGAAAGCCGATGATAGGAATGACATCACACGCGAGTAAAATGCTTTCTATTTACAAGTCAAATGTTTCATAATGGGGTTCCTCTAGCCAGGTTCGACATTGTTAGAAATACCAGTTGATAAAGCATTAGGATGTTTTTTGTGCATACAAACAGTATAACAATATCCACAAAGTCCACAGATAGAAGTTGGACAGGACTATGTGTACAAATGATATAGTGCTACACAAATAAGACAGAAGTGCTAATAGTCGGGCAGTATAAGCTCAATAAATTGACACAATTGTTAATTTTGTGATAAAAGCTCCAAAATCGGCAGATGTGTTGATAGATACATTGGGAACAAAACTGGATATTGGGCAATTGCAAACTCCTACCCTGGTTGTCAAACTGTCCTCTCCAGTTGGACCCACATGTAATAACGGACATAATCTTGATCCTAGTAACCCTAAGAACCCAATTAAATACTTAATACTTTGTAATTATTATTATATGTAATTATATAATTTCATCATAGTATAATTTTATTAAATAGTGCCATGAATCAGTAAAAACAGTTCCCGTACACAGTTTAATGGGTGAAGTGGTACAGTAAAGCTTAATTATTTCTTTACATGTATATACTTCCATTATCAAAACTGACCTCATCATAAGCAAGTAAACAAAGAAATATAGATTCTGTGGTTAGGACATCCATTATGGGGGCGTGGCACCCCATATGCAGTAAACTGTATGTTTCTACAGCTTTCACTACTGTTGATGCACGGGTCGGCCATGTTGAATTTTGGGCTTGGGGTACTGCGTGGTTGTCCGGCTTCCCAACTCGGATATCCAAGTTCAGGGTTGCGTTTCCAACTATGACCTCGGAAATTCTGACCTCTGAGTACAAATGGAACGCACTATAAGGCCCCTGTCCCACTGGGGGTTAATCACCCAAGTGTAATCCCTCTGAATGCCAATCCGTGACAATCACAGGTCTACAGGTAGGGACTCACCAAAGTAACAAACCAACAGGGAAATCACATAAGGCTACAAACAAAATACAAGTCAAGCCAGGTGTTTGCTGAACAAATGACTGTACCAGTCTGCATGTCCTCATAGTCTCTGATGTCACTTTCTGAGTTCTGTTGGATGATGGCTTCCAGCTGATCATTAGTTAGGTATTGGACCTCCCCTTCAGCATCTCGTCTCTGCTTCTCTGCTATCACGGCTTCCTGAAGTGTCAGGTAGCTTCTGGGGATCTGGTGAAGGAGACAATGTATCTGTATCAGTATCTCTGTGTCCCAACCGGCAAATGGCCGCCCACCTAGAGACTGTTGGTTCTTTGTAAATGATAGTGGAACTCTATCATTTAAGTGTCTTGAGATAACTCCTGTTGTGATTTGACACAACAGTTCAGTCCTGCTACACATCATGCTATGCCTTGTTACACCCTGCTATGCTCTGCGGTGCCTTGCAAAGTCCTGGAACGTCCTGCTACTCTCTGCTTTGCCATGCAACGCCCTGCAGTGCCCTGCTATGCCATTAACTAGTATTTCTAGTCACTGTTCCTTTATCTTTTACTGTGACTGTTATTGCCACTATTCATTACACCCCAAACCGACCGTCAGACACCGCCTACCAAGAACCTGGGTCTGTCCGAGGTTTCTTCCTGGTTTGGAACCACCTTCTCATTCCACGCATTTTCTTTATTTTCATGACTATTTCCATTGTAGATTATCACTAAAGGCATCCAAACTATGAATGAACACATATGGAATTATGTACTTAACAAAAAAGTGTGTAATAACTGAAAACATGTCTTATATTCTAGTTTCTTCAAAGTAGCCACCCTTTGCTTTTTGATAGTGCTGCAAACCCTTGGTGCTCTCATTGAGATTCATGAGGTAGTCACCTAAAATGACTTAAAATTCACTTCACAGGTGTGCCTTGTCAGGGTTAATTAGTGGAATTTCTTGCCTTATTAATGGAGTTGGAACCATCAGTTGTGTTATGCAGAATTCAGGTTAATACACAGCCGACAGCCCTATTGGACAACTGTTAGAATTCATATTATGGCAAGAACCAATCAGCTAAGTAAGGAGAAACAAGTGGCCATCATTACTTTAAGAAAGTCAGTCCGGAAATTTGCAAAAACTTTGAATGTGTCCCCATGTGCAGTCTCAAAAACCATCAAGCGCTACAACAAAACTGTCTCACATGAGGACCGCCCCAGGAAAGGAAGACCAGGAGTCACCTCTGCTGCTGAGGGTAAGTTCATCCGAGTCACCAGCCCAGGAATCGCAAGTTAACAGCAGCTCAGATTAGAGACCAGATGAATACCACACAGAGTTCTAGCAGCAGACACATCTCTAGAACAACTGTTAAGAGGAGACTGCGCGAATCAGGCCTTCATGGTCAAATAGCAGCTAGGAAA
Organism: Etheostoma perlongum; assembly: GCA_026937815.1. Taxonomy (NCBI): domain Eukaryota; kingdom Metazoa; phylum Chordata; class Actinopteri; order Perciformes; family Percidae; genus Etheostoma; species Etheostoma perlongum. The sequence goes on from CM049371.1 coordinate 28,700,161, forward strand.
CCACTGCTAAGGAGAGGCAACAAGCAGAAGAAATTTGTTTTGGCCAAGAAACACAAGGAATGGACATTAGACCAGTGGAAATCTCTGCTTTGGTCTGATGAGTCCAAGTTTGAGATCTTTGGTTCCAATTGCCGTGTCTTAGTGCGACGCAGAAAAAGTGAACGGATGGATTCTACATGCCTGGTTCCCACCGTGAAACATGGAGGAGGAGGTGTGATGGTGTGGTGGTGTTTTTCTGGTGACAATGTTGGGGATTTATTCAAAATTGAAGGCATACTGAACCAGCATGGCTAACACAGCATCCTGCAGCGGCATGCCATCCCACCTCAACCATTTCAGGAGAATACCTCTTGAAGCTCATCAAGAGAATGCCATGAATGTGCAAAGCAGTAATCAGAGTAAGGGGTGGCTACTTTGAAGAAACTAGAATATAAGACATGGTTTCAGTTATTTCACACTTTTTTGTTAAGTACATAATTCCATATGTGTTCATTCATAGTTTTGATGCTTTCAGTGATAATCTACAATTTAAATAGTCATGAAAATAAAGAAAACACATTGAATGAGAAGGTGGTTCCAAACTTTTGGCTTGTACTGTATGTTCTTTGTTTTTTCTTCTTTGTTCTGTTTTTATTAATTCTTTTATTGCAATTTAACAGCCCATATCAAAATGTATCTCTTAACCTCTCAATTATATGACAGTATCACATGAACAGAATTAAACAGAAAACAATGGCACCTCCAGCAAAGCCATGATACATACAATACAAAAACAAACAAGAATCATACCTTTGTTATTACTCTCCAAGACATGTATGAAGGTAAATATGGTGCAAATGTGAGAGCGCGTAGATGCGATATAAGCACTTGTAGAATATGATTTGAGAGCTTGTACAACTAAAATTGAACTCGTGAACTCTTGTAGAACATGATTTGAGAGCTTGTAGAAAAAAATCTGTACTCATATTTTTTTTTCTTTTCACTTGAGTCACTTTTCCAGTACAACCACAACTCAGTGATTACAACCTCTCAAATCTGTCGCTGCAGTGTGCTCTCTTGCATCACACAGCGGCGAGTCTGCGCTCTCAACTTTTGCAACACTATTTGCGATACATTTGGTGCAAAACTAATTTGTACCTGTGGACTTAGTCTGTGGAGCTCTGAGCCAAGAGGACGGCCGGGGAGAGCAGATGATCATCGCCAGATGAAGGACAACTCTGTCCGGCTTATTTATGTAGCATGAAAGCTAGCATTAGCTAACTAGCAGCCATACTTTAAATACCTTTTAATTAATTATCTCAACACTTTTTAACAGTCCAACTGAAACACTGACGATGAGCTCCCACTTCCTGCAGCCCCAGACGGATCGCCATCAGTGGGGCTCGGCCAACGTGGAAACATTGCAAGAAAGCTCCGCTGCCGACCTCGACATGATCTGATCTCTAGCGGGACACGGAGAACTCCAGACCCAAGAGCAGCGGCACAACCGCCCTGGAGCCCACCGCCAGTGTTGGTGGAATAGCAAGCTAGCGTTAGCGAACTAACCCCGCTTATAAATAAATACATTTTAGTTATCCTAACACTTTTAACAGTCAAACTGAAACACTGGTGGTGAGCTCCAGGTCCTGCAGCCGCAGACAGACATCAGCGGGTATAACGCCTGCCTTTTAAATTAAATTGTAGGCTATTTATTTATAAGTTTGCTGGTTGGTTAGTTCGTCTGGAGCTCTCCATGTCCCGCTGGAGATCAGATCACGTCGAGGTCGGCAGCGGAGCTTTCTAGTGAGGTCGGCAGCGGAGCTTTCTAGCGATGTTTACACGCTGGCCGAGCCCCACTGACGGCGGTCCGTCTGCGGCTGCAGGACCTGGAGCTCACTGCCAGTGTTTCAGTTGGACTGTTAAAAAGTGTAGAGATAATTAAAAGGTATTTACAGTATTAGATGCGGGCTGGCTGCTAGTTAGCTAACGCTAGCTTTCATGCTACATAAATAAGCCGGACAGAGTTGTCCCTCATCTGGCGATAGAAACCTTGCTGTCCCCGGCCGTCCTGTTGGTTCAGAGCTCCACAGACTAAGTCCACAGGTACAAAATAGTTTTGCACCAAATGTATCGCAAGAAGTGTTGCAAAAGTCGAGAGCGCAGCCGCTGTGTGATGCAAGAGAGCACACTGCAGCGACAGATTCGAGAGGCTGTAATCACTGAGTTGTGGTTGTACTGAAAAAGTGACTCAAGTGAAAAAAGGAAAACAAAATATGAGTACAGATTTTTTTTCTACAAGCTCTCAAATCATATTCTACAAGCGCTCACATCACATCTACGAGTTCAATTTTAGTTGTACAAGCTCTCAAATCATATTCTACAATGCTCACATCGCATCTATGCGCTCTCACATTTGCACCATATGTACCTTCATAGACATGTCCTTTCTAATTTTGGGGTTCACGACCTATCAAATTTTATGTATCCTGCATTTACCCTCTGTAGAAGCTGTCTCATTTTTTTATAAATACAGTGGGTACGGAAAGTATTCAGACCCCTTTAAATTTTTCACTCTTTGTTTCATTGCAGCCTTTTTCCAAAAATCAAAAAAGTTCATTTTATTTCTCAGTAATGTACACTCAGCAACCCATCTTGACAGAAAAAAACAGAAATTTAGAAATTTTTGCATATTTATTAAAAAACAAAAACTGAAATATCACATGGTCATAAGTATTCAGACCCTTTGTTCAGTATTTAGTAGAAGCACCCTTTTGATCTAATACAGCCATGAGTCGTTTTGGGAAAGATGCAACAAGTTTCTCACATCTGGATTTGGGTATCCTCTGCCATTCCTCCTTGCAGATCCTCTCCAGTTCTGTCAGGTTGGATGGTAAACGTTGGTGGACAGTCATTTTCAGGTCTCTCCAGAGATGCTCAATTGGGTTTAAGTCAGGGCTCTGGCTGGGCCATTCAAGAACAGCCACAGAGTTGTTGTGAAGCCACTCCTTCGTTATTTTAGCGGTGTGCTTAGGGTCATTGTCTTGTTGGAAGGTAAACCTTCGGCCCAGTCTGAGGTCCAGAGCACTCTGGAAAAGGTTTTCGTCCAGGATATCCCTGTACTTGGCCGCATTCATCTTTCCCTCGATTGCAACCAGTCGTCCTGTCCCTGCAGCTGAAAAACACCCCCACAGCATGATGCTGCCACCACCATGCTTCACTGTTGAGACTGTATTGGACAGGTGATGAGCAGTGCCTGGTTTTCTCCACACATGCCGCTTAGAATTAAGGCCAAAAAGTTCTATCTTGGTCTCATCAGACCAGAGGATTTTATTTATCACCATCTTGGAGTCCTTCAGGTGTTTTTTAGCAAACTCCATGCGGGCTTTCATGTGTCTTGCACTGAGGAGAGGCTTCCTTCGGGCCACTCTGCCATAAAGCCCCGACTGGTGGATTGCTGCAGTGATGGTTGACTTACTACAACTTTCTCCCATCTCCCGACTGCATCTCTGGAGCTTAGCCACAGTGACCATTGGGTTCTTCTTTGCCTCTCTCACCAAGGCTCTTCTCCCCGATAGCTCAGTTTGGCCGGACGGCCAGCTCTAGGAAGGGTTCTGGTCGTCCCAAACGTCTTCCATTTGAGGATTATGGAGGCCACTGTGCTCTTAGGAACCTTAAGTGCAGCAGAAATTTTTTTTTTTTGTAACCTTGACCAGATCTGTGCCTTGCCACAATTCTGTCTCTGAGCTCTTCAGGCAGTTCCTTTGACCTCATGATTGTCATTTGCTCTGACATGCACTGTGAGCTGTAAGGTCTTATATAGACAGGTGTGTGGCTTTCCTAATCAAGTCCAATCAGTATAATCAAACACAGCTGGACTCCAATGAAGGTGTAGAACCATCTCAAGGATGATCAGAAGAAATAGACAGCACCTGAGTTACATATGAGGGTCACGGCAAAGGGTCTGAATACATATGACCATGTGATATTTCAGTTTTTGTTTTTTAATAAATATGCAAAAATTTCTAAATTTCTGTTTTTTTCTGTCAAGATGGGTTGCTGAGTGTACATTACTGAGAAATAAAATGAACTTTTTTGATTTTTGGAAAAAGGCTGCAATGAAACAAAGAGTGAAAAATTTAAAGGGGTCTGAATACTTTCCGTACCCACTGTACATTCACGTAAGTTTCTCTCTGTTGGTGCAAGCTGTAAAGAGCTGAGTCAAGCATCACCAGTCACACTGCCTCACTCACCAGTCTGCCCAACAGTTTACTGCCACAGGCTGAGCTTCTGTTTTCTTTCATGGAGAGAGCCACCTGGTAGATCAGCTTCTTCAACCCATCCAAGCCCTCCAGAGTCTTACAGGACACTTCACTGAGTACCAAGAGACAGACACAGACACAGACACACACACACACACACACACACACACACACACACACACACACACAGACTAAGTGTGTGTGTGTGTGTGTGTGTGTGTAAATACACTTCAGACTAAAGCCGCCTACATGTGATACGCAATCTGCTCTCTGTGCAGCATTAGGTTGGGCGCAGAGCAAAGCGCAGAGAGAAAAGCGCAGTGCAGGTACGTCATCAATGGGGGCAAGGAAGCTATTTCCCGTTGCTAAGAAATGACATGCTGTTATCTCATTGTTTACGCTTTTGAAAGGTCAGCGGCAACTTGGTCAAAGATTAAATAATTTTAACTTTGCATAGTTGGACGCTACTGCCCTCCCTATAGGAAACCAATGGAACGGCCAGTGTATGCGGCTTAACAGATGTCTGTAAGGCTGATACTAGTGACAACTGACATGAATCATCCAATTTGTCTATTATTTTCATAGGCAGTATGTGGGGGAGAAAAAAGTAAATGTATGTTGTCAAATGTTTGTAAACAATTACTGTTCTTTTTTGGAAATAAAAAGATGCATTAGAAAGAGTGCCGCTGTTTCTAAACAAACAATGAGAGGTAAAATGGGTGCTTACTGCAGGTGTTTCCAGGTGATGTCAGGGAAGCCGCTGGCTCGGGCCCCAGACGGGGATCTGCACAGAGCCAGAATATAAGCTCTCAGCGTGGCCAGTCTCTCAGTGCGGAACTTGGTCTCGATGAGATCCAAATGTGTTCCCACGACCACCACGGCAGAGTTGGGTGCTCGCGCCTACAGGCCACAACACACAGGAACTCACGTTTATTGCACTAGATGAGTGTGAAAGTCCATTCTTTACCTTGGAAACAGTTGTCTGACACACACAAGAATATCTTAACTCAATGTCCAACCTCTAGCTTTATCCAGGGCTTTCAACCTCATCTCATGTTCTTACTCAGCAGATGGAGTTTGGCTTAGTTATCATTATATGCCCTAGGTATGGAACTTCAGGCAAATGAACACTAATGCTTTCTTATTGATGAAGACATTTAAAAAAAAACAATACATCTTTTAGCCAGCATATGCAATTGGTTAGAAGTGTTAAACAATCAAATCAATCAGTTTTTAGCATTAGTGTCTGCAGATAAAATCCAATCAGTGGTGACATCTAATTGAGAAATTAAACACATTTCATATAGGAGCCTGAAGCCATATTTATCAACTTCTAACAGTGGCATTTAGATAGGACATTTTTTTTAAATCTAAATGTGTTACTTTTCACAAACTTTGCTTTTACTAACTGAAGTTTGAATGACTTAATTGTATTTTAACTTAAAAACGCTTGGTTCTTATAGCAGGTACCATATCAACAACTGTACACCACCACTACCAATTTATTTCAGCTGAACTTAAATCACTATATTAAGAGAGCTATATAATTCCTAATAATCCTTTCTAGTAATTTCAATAGGGACCACAGACCGACGTGGTTGTTGCACAGGCCTTGAGAGAAATTTCAGCGTATTAAACAAACCAGGGCTTTAATAATGCTGTAAACTAACCACACAAATCAGTAGAAAGCAAAGGAGAGGCATTATTAAATGTTAGAGATGGTAATTAGGCTCTAATGAACCATTTGAGTGAAATGATGCAAGCCGTTTCAACATCTTGTACGTCATCATGCTTTCATTAAATGACATCAATCAGACAACATTTCACCTCTATGTTGAGCAGCCATGTCTGCAGGTTGGCCACAGCCTCCTCTCCCAGAGCCAGGTTCCAGATCACTACATACAGGGCCTTATCAGTGAAGAAACACTGGTTCACTGTGGACATGCTCGCTTGACCCCCTATGTCCCACACGTTGAACGCCACTGAGTCCTTCTGTGTGGACAAGACGAGTGTTAAGTCAACTCTAAAGAAGGGGCTGGAAAAGAAAATACATGTTTGATTAAGGAATTTCAAAGAATCAACATTATTAAAGAGCCACTCTCTGTTTTTCTAGGAAGTTGAATGATTCCAATGGACAGCTCCACAGACCTTACAGTAAACAGTTCTTATTCGAACTACTCTCTGACGAAAAACAAATCACTTTGAAATGTGTTTTGTGGATTATCCAGAGAAACATGGACACTGTTTCTGAAAAGAGGTGTTTTTGTTGAATTTATCCAAGATGGTGTTGAGCTCGCTTACTTTCTTTCTTTTCACTTATTTGTTCTGTTTTTTGCTCTCCTACCTTCACCAGGGAGGGCCATTTGAACACCTGACAATTAACTTGTCATATATTTTTCACCACTTTTAACCAACCGGACACTGTTCAAATTATGGGGGGCTGTACCAAGCAAATATTGTCTGTATCTTGGTGAAACTACGTAAGCCAATAATGGTTGCATTACTTCAAGCAGTTTATTATCTCATGTACAAGGTTGTCGGAGGGAAACGTGCTGGGATAACTAGACCATCTGTATTTATGCGCGAGATAAGCCTTCACTCCTGTCCCAAACAACATACAGATCGCTGTGGTTTGACCGGAGGTCTCCCTTCCACTCAGCGGCCACAACCATTGCTGCTGCTTAGTTTAAAAACATTAGGCCTGCAAGCACATGCCGTAGCAGGAGTTCCATAGATACACTGACACGGGGAGAGGTTTAATGAGGCGATTTATAATTTTGTGCAATTTCATTCTTAATGTTTTAACAAGAGGAAATCTGGGAAATATTCAGTGAATTTTGCATATAGATTAGTGGTTCTTATGTGTGCAAGCCTAAATAAAATGGAGAGTGACGTCACCAATCAAAATAGCTGGACCCCCCGAAGCTCACGGTGTAATTCAAACACTGCACCCAGAAGGTTGTACTGAGCTTTTAGGTGGAAGATCAGCAGCTCTCTATGGAATTAGCAGGAGACCGAGCACTTGTTAAACTGTGACAGCAGGGATTTTAAACTGCTCTCCTATCAGATCATCTGGCAATGCTTTACATTCAGCATGTAAATAAATCATTAGTCACAACCTTCTGACATTTTAATCTCAGCGTGTACAATTCATAAAGTCTTGTCACTCTTTGTAATCCCTTGACTTTCAATCAAGGGCCATCATAAGGTCATCAAGGTAATGTTGCTCACATCTGCCGACTTGCGTCAACCACCAGCCACACAAACAAAGTAACAGACAGTTTTTCAATAGGAACAGACAAAAACACTTAAAAAAAAGAAACTCAGCAAAATGCTTTTTAAAACAGTCACACACATGATATGACCCTTCTTATCTACAAGCATTGCCATAGTTCCTGTCCTGCACCTCGTCTCGCTGAACGAGCTAACCAACAAACATCCGCGATGGAAAAGTGCAATGCTAATGTTAGTTTGCTAGGTAGTTTAGACTGTGACGCCCCTCCGACCCCTCCGACCCCCCCCCCATGTCTGTCTGTTACTTTGTTTGTGTGGCTGCTTTCCTTGCAGGTACTGCAGGTGGTTGTGGTAGTGGGTCGTCAGTAACGTGCAGAGGTGTCATGTAACAAAGGACAAATACTTTTTTACCTTACTTAAGTAGAAATTTTGGGTATCCATACTTTCCTGGAGTAATGTTTTTTTCACGCAATTAGCTGTATTTTCTACACCTTACTTTTTAAAAAAAAGCCTTGTTACTCCTTCCATTTCAGTTCGGCTTTTTTTCCCCCATTCGGCTTCCAGATGAATATCCAGATGAATCGCGCCATCCGGATAGAGTAAATTTGATTGTGGTTGGATGAGAAGTATAAACATATTCCATCCTAACACCCTATTGGTTTGTATACAATCCATCGCACCTGCATATGACACAAATCACGTCATACTCCAGCAAGGAAATAGCAGACGTATGCCGTGGCAGAGACTCAAGAGATCTTGAGTGAAATGTCCCAACCAAGCACCAGCGAGGAGGTTGGTAGGAAGACCAGCCAACCCTTCTACATCCCTGGCTGTACTTGGACGAATTTTTTGAAATGGTTGGATGCAAAAATTCGAATTCGAATTTCGAATGCACTGGAAGCTCTGCGCACCCAAGTACCACAAGCTAATTGTTTCCAAAACTCCCCATCAAATTTGAAAAAGCATATTGATATTATTTTTTTCCTTACATTACTTTACTTTTATACTTTAATTAGTGAAACCAGTACTTTTACACATTTACTTGCGTAAAAAGTTTAAGTTGATACTTCAACTTCTACAGAAGTCTTTTTAAACCCTAGTTTCTATACCTGAGTAATGAATGTGAATACTTTTGACACCTCTGGTCGAGGGAGGTTTGGTCCTGCAGTCAGTGCGTGTTGACGCAAGTCGGCAGATGTGAGCAACATTACCTTGATGACCTTATGATGGCCCTTGATTGAAAGTCAAGGGATTACAATTCATCCTGAGTGGAGCGTGAATGTGTATGTGAAATATCTTGACAGATCATTGACATATCTTGACAACTCATTTCAAACACAAATATCAACCTCCAAGCGGTGCTAGAGGGAGAGTCACTAGGATTCATCCTCTGAGGTCAATGAATGTCTGGACTAAAGTGGTGGACCGACCGACCGACAGATGGACCAACATTGCAATCCATAGAGCCATGCTGCTTGCATGGCTAAAAATCACTTTTTATTTCTAAAATTAGATTCAAAACAGTTCTTTCTTTCATCCTTATGGTCTGAAATCTAGGCAACGTACTGTGTGGTGCACTGAATGTATAGAATACGTATGTGGGCGCCCGGATAGCTGCGTTGGCAGCCGCCCATTTATAGAGGTTTACTCCTCAATGCAGCAGGCCGGGGTTCCACTACAACCTGCGGCCCTTTGCTGCATGTCATTCCCCCTTCTTTCACCCCTTTCATGTCTTCTGCTGTCCTATAAAAAAAGGCTAAAAATGCCCCAAAAAAAAAGTTTTTTCCTCACGCTGTTTTTGCCTCCGTTGGGTTTGTCCAGCTCCCAGGTGGAGGTGGAGATGCTGCATTCGGCTGGGGTGAAGGGTGCCACCCTGCCGGTCTGTAGAGCCTCTAGAAGGGCCGTCTTCCCCTGTCTCGGTGGACCAATCACAAGCATCTTCAGCAGCTTAAAAGGCTCTGCCTTTCGGAGTTGTGCCCGGAGGAAAGCCAAGACAGCAGCAGGTCCTGTAAGATCAAATAGATAAACTTTTGTTTTTCGGGATGTTGGAAATTACCAAGAAACTATAGACAGGTGCTGCGTCACACCACAAACATAGTTCCTCTAATTTAAGTGCTGCATTTATGAGCACTACTACACCTATACTTCGGTAGACTTGTGGGGTGAAGTGCACATTGTTGCATATACATATATAATCAATTACACATAAATATGTAAATATTTAATGATAAATCAGTAGTTTCTTAGTAAATTCTTTAATAGTCAGGTACCCATACAAAAACTGAAACCAGGTTTGCTTGCTATAATAATTCCTCTTCTTTATACTGGTTATTAAAAAGTACTTTGCTAATGTGCTTACAATGTAAGTGGTGGGGGTCAAAATCCACTGACCTGATTCTTTACAAATTAAAACTTAAACTATAGTTAATATGGGGCTTCAGTAGTCCTTAAAGCATTCTAACTTAAGGAAAAACATTTCTATACATTTTGGTTCCTTTGGAGGCAGTGGCCTTAGACAGTACCTTCTTTTCTTACTTCCTGGGGGACATTGTTGATATTGAGGTCTTCAGTGTCCAGCTGCCACAGATTGGAGAGTTGGCTGAGCTCTGCTGGAAGCTCCCGGATTCCAGGATTACTGTCCCCAAAGCAGGTGAGACAACATCGTTCAATAACTCACATTAAGGACATGTTAATATGTTTAATTATCACACACACACACACACACACACACACACACACACACACACACACACACACACACACACACACACACACACACACACACACACACACACTCTACAGGCCAAAAGTCCAAACAAACTGTGTCCAAACTTTTGGCCTGTACTGTGTGTGTGTGTGTGTGTGTGTGTGTGTGTGTATAAAAATTGGATGATTTAAACCTCATGGACCTTCACTGAGACCTTCATTTTTGTTTTTTAAAACAGTCAGGTGGATATGTTGCTGAAGCAAAAGAATGCTGTGGATCCACAACTTTCCAAACAATTCAATCATTCTGGCTGGTCTGTGAGAGCAGAGCAACTTGAGGCTTGTATAAAACAGCTGCAACCCGCTGTAGCAGGAGGACTGACATCATACCAAGCAGCGGTTCTCAGGGACCGAACTTAAATCCATTTGTTGTTCCTAACTTAATTATTTGACTTTGCTGGCAATATATGGTTTGAAAGTGTCTTCAGTGTAAAACAACAACACCAATTATTTAGCCAATGCAATGTATAACTTAACTAGCTTCTGACACTCACAACTGATTCTACTGAAAACATTTGACAAGGTTATTGTTTTATACTAAATTTGATTTAGCTTTATCCTTCCAAATTCATTAGTATGTAGTATTTGGGAATAGAGAAATTGTGAATGGTTCAAAGTAAGAGCATCTGCTGTAAATTAGCAGCACGTTGAAATAAATTATTATTTTGTTAATTTCTAGCTGTATGTCATTAAAGCGTAACTCTTGCCAAAATGCAACCTAGGTTGTACCTGTGTCAAACCGTTGTTTAACAGGATATTTAGGAAGGAAGAACCACTTTTAAGATTGACCATATTTTCGGCCGTTTTTGGTCAAATGGCCTTTTGAATGGGAGTGCTAGGGGCACTTCAATGATCGTATCAATCAGTATTTTTAAAACATTAAGAAGGCTTGACACAACATGGAACTTTGCTCCGAGTATCACCGGGGGCTCTACACATGAACTTGAGCATAGAGTTTGTGTGCACAAAGTTTACTAAAAAGGAAGGTTTTGGACAACTCACTGTAGCAGCATCTCGCCAGTCAAAACGTCTGTGTACACAAAAAATGTTCTCAACCCTAACCCAGGAAATGTCTACATAATGACCTCACACATACACTGAAAGTCTCATACAAATTGACCGTGCTTTAAATGCACAATAACTGGACGTCAAGGTTTGAGCTTGGAATCACAGCTCGCGGCTTTATTAGCAATTATTTGTCATCTGCTTTTCTCAAATCATCGTGAGCTGGACTGAGCTACAGCTTCATATTGAATTGAAAATAAATGTTTTTGACAAATCATTTGTAGGCATTTTAAACAATTGTTACAAAGTTTGCAGGGTATGTTTTAGAACCATGTTGGACCACATGTGTGAAAAGACCCTATTGAGAAAAAAGTCTTCAACCAGCAAATCGCCGCTTACGGCTATATTTATCAATGTTTTTGTTTGACACTATTTTTCACTAACATACTAACACCAACTTATAGCCCTAGTTTTACACTTATTTTTGGAGGTCATGGTCAATAAATGTAATTTTTTAGGAAATTATAACTAATTTTGAAATTCTGCTCTTCTCAGACATAATTTGTCAATAAAAAAGATAGAGAGAAAAAACACACATAATCTGGGGATTATAACGTTACACCAACATCAGCAATGTGGCAGAGGGAGGACTGAGAGGGAATGTGTGCAGGTGAAGTGAGTGGCAGGCAGACAGATGGACTCACTTGAAGAGGTAGAGCTCAGTGAGGCTGTGCAGACCACACACTGACTGGGGAACACAATCCAGCTGGTTGTCATTCAAGAAAAGCACTTCCAGTGAATCCCGCAGAATCAAGGGAAACTCTATGGGACACACTGCCAAGACAGAGCTATGGTCATTGCATGCACGCTCAAACACACAAAGCATTACATACAGTTTATCAGAATGTAACTAATACTGGAGTTGAGCTATGGACACATTTTTCCTAAGAGTAAGCAGTATGTTCCACAGATGTGGATTCTTGGCAGGATAAAACTCCTCTGAAACCGCATGTGAAACATGATGTTACATTAATACAAATAAAATACACTGTTACACAATAATAATAAAACTGCATCAGTTCCATTACATCACAGGATTGACCCATACTGGACTCACACTCATTCCCACGAGGATCCTGTGACTTTTTAATCTCAGCAATAACCATAATATGGAATTAAAATGACCTTCAGTTGTCTAGACATTTGTGGCCATTAGAGTGAAAGGTTTAAACGCTATAATAGGCAAGAGCAGGTAGTGTGATAGCAAGTACCTCACTAGGAGTTTGAGTGATTTAGGTAGGTTTCCAAATATCAAAATGTTAGTCAGGTGTCAACTCAACTTGTACTCCCCTTACATAAAAAAAAAAAAAGACTAAAACTGCAAGCAGTTATGACGGGGTCCAAGCCTCATTGCAACAATCCCCCCAAAGACACAGCGAGCGTGCAAAAGCAAGGGAACAACTGTGGGAAGGCAAACATCAGGAAATATCGAGAGGTGCGAGCCGCAAGGTCGACGGTACAATGCCGTGGCAAATATCCCAGAGCCCTAAAGGATTTTCAACAACCTCTGGTCAGTCTGATTTCATTTTCTATAAAAGCTTGTAAAATATCAACTGTGCTGTCCAGAGTCAATCTATGAACATAATTTCTTTCAGGAAAAACTGGGCTATTAGAATTTTTGTGCTACAGTGAGGTCACTTGAATGTGAAAAAGGTTGTAGTACCATAAGACAAATAAATAAATAAAACAGAACATGAATCTCACAGATCTATCACACACACAGCAATGCCAAACAAGTATTTGTGTTGTCTAAAACAGTTCTATATATTTGGACTATATATCTTGAATTTTGGTCATCCAGTGCAAAAATAAACATATCTAACATTATAACTCATATACAAAGGACAAATTATTTACATTTTTTACATACAGTACAAGCCAAAAGTTTGGACACACCTTCTCATTCAATTCGTTTTCTTTATTTTCATGACTATTTACATTGTAGATTATCACTGAAGGCATCCAAACTATGAATGAACACATATGGAATTGTGTACTTAACAAAAAAGTGTAAAATAACTCTTAAATAGGTCTTATATTTTAGATTCTCAAAGTAGCCACCCTTTGCTTTTTTGATATTGCTGCAAACCCTTGGTGTTCTCTCAATGAGCTTCATGAGGTAGTCACCTGAAAGGGTTTTCACTTCACAGGTGTGCCTTGTCAGGGTTAATTAGTGGAATTTCTTGCTTTATTAATGAGCCATCAGTTGTGTTGTGCAGAAGTCAGGTTGACACACAGCCGACAGCCCTGTTGGACAACTGTTAGAATTTATATTATGGCAAGAACCAATCAGCTAAGTAAAGAGAAACAAGTGGTCATCATTACTTTAAGAAATTAAGGTCAGTCGGTCCGGAAAATTACAAAAAACTTTGAATGTGTCCCCAAGTGCAGTCACAAAAACCATCAAGCGCTACAACAAACCGGCTCACATGAGGAGCCCAGGAAAGGAAAACCAAGAGTCACCTCTGCTGCTGAGGGTAAGTTCATCTGAGTCACCAGCCTCAGAAATCGCAAGTTAACAGCAGCTCAGATTAGAGACCACATGAATACCACACAGAGCAGCAGACAAATCTCTAGAACCACTGTTAAGCAGACTGCACGAATCAGGCTTTCATGGTCAAATAGCAGCTAGGAAACCACTGCGAAAGAGAGGAAATAAGCAGAAGAGATTTGTTTGGGCCAAGAAATACAAGGAATGGACATTAGACCAGTGGAAATCTGTGCTTTGGTCTGATGAGTCCAAGTTTGAGATCTTTGGTTCCAACCGTCGTGTCTTTGTGCGACGCAGAAAAGGTCAACGGATGGATTCTACCTGCCTGGTTCCCACCGTGAAGCATGGAGGAGGAGGTGTGATGGTATGGGGGTGCTTTGCTGGTGACACTGTTGGGGATTTATTCAAAATTAAAGGCATACCGAACCAGCATGGCTACAACAGCATTCTGCAGCGGCATGCCATCCCATCCGGTTTGCATTTAGTTGGACCATCATTTATTTTTCAACAGGACAATGACCCCAAACACACCTCCAGGCTGTGTAAGGGCTATTAGACCAAGAAGGAGAGGGATGGAGTGCTGCGCCAGATGACATGGCCTCCACAGTCACCGGACCTGAACCCAACTGAGATGGTTTGGGGTGAGCTGGACTGCAGAGTGAAGGCAAAAGGGCCAACAAGTGCTAAGCATCTCTGGGAACTCTTTCAAGACTGTTGGGAATCCATTTGAGGTGACTATCTCTTGAAGCTCATCAAGAGAATGCCAAGAGCGTGCAAAGCAGTAATCAAAGCAAATGGTGGCTACTTTGAAGAAACTAGAATGACATGTTTTCAGTTATTTAACATTTTTTTGTTAAATACATAATTCCACATGTGTTTTGATGCCTTCAGTGAGTAAAATAGTCATGAAAATAAAGGAAACACATTGAATGAGAAGGTGTGTCCAAACCTACGGCCTGTACTACAGTGCATCAATCTTGCATGTAACAGTATGGATTAATTGCACAATGACCCCGAAAAACTCTGGGCTTCTAGGCTGGATACAAACCTTTTGTAAGGGATACATTGAGGGAAAAAAATATTTGATCCCCTGTTGATTTTGTACGTTAGCCCACTGACAAAAAAAAAGATCAGTCTATAATTTTATTGGTAGAATTATTTGAACAGTGAGATAAAGGATAACAAGAAAATCCAGAAAAAAGCATGTCAAAAATGTGATAAATTGATTTGCATAAGAGGGAAATAAGTATTCAACACCCTCTCAATCAGAAAAATTTCTGTCTCCCAGGTGTCTTTTGTACAGGTAATGAGCTGAAATTAGAAGCACACTCTTAAAGGAAGTGCTCCTAATATCAGCTTGTTACCTGTATAAAGACGCCTGTCCACAGAATCAATCAATCAATCATATTCCAAACTCTCCACCATGGCCATCCTATCCAAGGATGTCAGGGACAAGAATGTAGACCTACACAAGTCTGGAATCTTCCTCGGCCTGGGGCTCCATGCAAGATCGAACCTCGTGGAGTTGCAATGATCATGAGAATGGTGAGGAATCAGCCCAGAACTACACGGGAGGACCTGGTCAATGATCTCAAGGCAGCTGAGACCATAGTCACCAAGAAAACAGCACTCACCGTGAAGGATTGAAATCCTGTAACGCCCGCATGGTCCCCCTACTCAAGAAAGCACATATACATGCCTGTCTAAAGTTTTCCAATGAACATCTGAATGATTCAGAGGACAACTGGGTGGAAGTGTTGTGGTCATATGAGACCAAAATGGGGCTCTTTACATGATGCTTTGGTGGTGTTTTTCTGCTAAGGGGACAGGACAACTTCACCGCATCAAAGGGACTATGGTACCATGTACCGTCAAATCTTGGATGAGAACCTCCTTCCCTCAGCCAGGGCATTGAAAGTGGGTCGTGGATGGGTATTCCAGCATGACATTGACCCAAAACACACGGCCAAGGCAACAAAGGAGTGACTCAAGAAGAAGCACATTAAAGACCTGGAGCGGCCTAGCCAGTCTCCATACGTTAATCCCATAGATAATCTGTGGAGGGAGTTGAAGGTTCGAGTTGCCAATCATCAGCCTTGAAACCTTAATGACTTGGAGAAGATCTGCAAAGAGGAGTGGGACAAAATCCCAAAATCCCTGAGATGTGTGCAAACCTGGTGGAAACTACAAGAAACGTCTGACCTCTGTGATTGCCAGCAAGGATTTTGCCACCAAGTACTAAGTCATGTTTTGCAGAGGGGTCAAATACATATTTCCCTCATTAAAATGCAAATCAATTCATAACATTTTTGACATGGGTTTTTCTGGATTTTTTTTTTGTTATTCTGTCTCTCACTGTTCAAATAAATCTACCATTAAAATTATAGACTGATCATTTCTTTGTCAGTGGGCAAATGTACAAAATCAGCAGGGGACCAAATACTTTTTTCCCCTCACTGTAGGAAGACAACAAAGACATCAGCAAAACAGGGAAACGGTCAGCTTTAAAGGTCCCATGACATCAAAATGTCACTTTATGAGGTTTCATAACATTAATGAGTTCCCCCAGCCCGCCTATCGTCCCCCAGTGGCTAGAAATGATAAGTGTAAACCAAGCCCTGGGTATCCTGCTCTGCCTTTTAAAAAATGAAAGCTCAGATGGGGCAATATGGGAATCTTGCCCCTTATGACCTATGGTGCTTATGATCACACCCTTTCTCGGATTTGCCCGCCCAGAGAATTTGGCCCACCCATGAGAGAGAGAGACATCATGGGTTTCAAACAAGCAAAGTGGCAGCTGGTCAAGGCCATACCCCCAGCCCCCACTTTGCCCCCCCTAACTCCTCAAAAGCTACAGACTCAGAAATGGCACATATTAAGGAAAGCTCATTGTGGGACTGGCTCTAGGGGCTGGAATTTTGGTAAAGACACTTCAGATACAGTATTAGGGGACAACTAGGTCTATATAAAAGCATCCAAAGAGCACCATGTCATAGGACCTTTAAGCTACAAAAGACAATATCTTTCTACTAGTTAATAATTATAAAGTTTTTAAGTCATGAATCAGAAGTGCGTATACAACGCGCTCTCGACCTCAGAAGGGGTAAAAGGGCCCAAACGGTTTAACGTTGACTATAGTGCCCCCTAACGGCGGATCTATGCCACAAGTTTTGTGTTGACAGCACTTACTGTGGCAGAGTTATTGCAATTGCAATTGTTTTCAACAATACGACCATTGTCAACATAACTCACTGGAAATCCAAAATACTTCCACACTTTCACACTTCAGTGAAAGAGGAGGGGGATTCGATAAAGGGGCGTGGTATGAGTACATAGGCAGTATCACAAGTAGACCACACATTCTAAGTTTCATGTAAACTGGATGATATTTCATCATGTGAGGCTAATTTCCTGTTGCCAGCGGGGGGACACTATGACCAAAAGTCAATATTGGCTGTATATGTCCTCAGGTCTGGAGTCTTGTTGATTGTGGGAAATTTCAAGCAGTTATAACAATATACATTGTAATTACAGCCACTTTCTCATTCATTACCAAACACTCAAAATGGCGGCCATGCCACACCGTTTGACAAAAAGTTTTTCTTTAAATAACTTTTCATCTTTAATGTGTTGAGATGGTACAGACCAAATTTGAAGTCCATTGGACTAAATTGGGCATGGACCAATACAAATAGGGTAATGTATAGAGGTTAAGGAGGTATCACCTAAATAACATGTTGTATACACTTTCTCAGTTTGTGGAACTATTGCAAAGACAGGACAACATCAAAAATAACACCGGGAAATGATTATATGTTTATTAATTGTTGCAATCTGCAAAGATCTTACCAATGGAGACACTGTATAATGTATGAGCCTATGGTCCTGACATTATCTCCAAAGTCCACATTCATAAAAGCAATTAGCTTTTAATGATTTGAATAATTTATTTCCACGTATGTAAAGCAGATCTACCTGGGTCTGGGTCCCTCCTGTTCCATGTAGTCAGGAAGGCCAGCCTCCGGGACTTGGGCAGCTCCTCTGTTCTAAAGACACAGTTTGAAGTACAGTAATACACTAATGTCAGGGACAGTAGCATTCAAAAAGAATTTCAAAAGCCCTCATCAACAAATAAACTGCATTTGAATTTAACTCAACATGATTCAGAAATGTCTAGAAATATGCCAATATTTTTCTCTTAAGCAAGAAAGACAAAAACTATGTTAAGCCTAGCATGATACAGTACATAACATGCAGGACAAACCTGCATACAACTAGAGTAGTAATACACTTAGGAAATGTGACTGTAACCAAAGAAGCTTAGACTTAGATTTGATGAGGTATTTAGAATCATTACAATTTAGAATAAGGGTGTCTTTTATTCTTCTATTTTCCACTGGGTATGTCTGTGCTGTATTCCAGATGCACCGTGAACCCCAAGAGCAATTGCGGCAATTTAAGTAAATACTTGATATTCCACTAGCCACGCCACGGCACGCCCCATAAGCGTGAGTGAAGTGCCTCTCCACTCCGCTAAAGGTCTATTTTCACGAGAGCCGCTAGGACTTTGGACAGCCGGGCAGGAAGTGAAACAGCGAGAGTGTCCAGTCAATTTACCGAAACACCCCGCCCCCAAATTGTATATGTCTCCTCTACAACACCATGGACAGAGACCATGGAAAAACATAATAGACATCACAGATCCTTTTTTATCAGGGCAACACCAGAAACGAGTACTTGGAGTGGAAGGTAGATACTAGCTAATAAACATGTGATTGTTCTTTAAAGTACTTGTAGAGACTATATAATCTGCAAGCCGGGTAGGCAAGACACTCCGCTTCTAAGGCGCTCCAGGTGTGGTATAGTGCGTGGCGGAGGACGGAATAAAACCAGAACGCAGCACAGACACACCCAGTGGGAAATCAGGGTTATACTAGATTCAGATCAAAGGCCCAACCGGCTTTTATCATGAAATATCACATTGAAGTTTCTTCAATGCTGACTGAACATATTGTAATGTGCCTTAAAACATTTGAAATTCAAATTCATTGTTAGGAGGATAAACCTTGAGATGAAGCATCTCGTTTTCGAGGAACACATTTATTGAGCTGTTCAGTAACAGCTGGCAGTGTTTATCTACAGTGTGGACCTACTTGCCCAGCTGGTTCCTGGAAAGGTCGAGGGTCCTGAGCTGAGAGCACTTCCACTTACTGGGGGCTGGGAGTGTCGCAATGTGATTACCACACAATCTCAACAAGACAAGAGCCTGATGGGAGGATGAGTCAGCGGAGGCGTTAACCACATATTCACATTTTTCCTTTCAAGGAATACACAGACAACTGGCTCTGATAACCGCTCCAAAAATATCTCATCGTGGTTACTGTGTTTTTGCTAGGGCTGCATGATTATGGCCAAATTTATAATCACATTTATTTTTGATCAATATTGTGATCACGATTAATCATCACCATTATTTGTTGATTTTAACCAAAACAAATTTTATAGCCACATAGTCTATTTATATACATTCCTCTTTTGTTAAAGTTGTATGTTGTACATACAGATATACAGCTGCAACACATGTAAATGAAAATTATCTGAATAGTCTAGGATAGATATACATACATACATACAGTATATACATACATACAGTATATATATATATATATATATATATATATATATATATATATATATATATAGTTTTTTAATGTATTTCTGTGAAAGCTCCTTCACTTGTTTTCAACAATTACTGATTAAAAGAGCTAGGGAGAGAGGGGGAGTATGATGGACGTACTCACAGAGTGATGGCTGACTCATTATGAATGGGTCCATCTCACACGCTATTACTCTATGAACTGAAGTTAGTTGCATTCACTAACTTCTGTGTTTTTTGTTGTGGCGGCCGCAATAGCAGAGCTACCAGCGGAAACACTGGTACAAATACAGGTTTGTCTCTCATGCTTAACAATATACAGATGTGTTAATAACAAAACTGTAGACAAATGTAAGAAGTGTGGACGCTGCACTCCGCTCTGTCTCTGTTGCTGGGAGCCGTGTGTCAGTGAAAAGGGGGGAGGGCTACGCAGAGAGTAAGAGGAGAGATCCAAACATAGGCATGGCTTTACAGAAGAAATGGGTCATGTAACGCAAAATTAAACCATATCGGTTTGCTTTGTTTGTGGAGAGGCAGCAGATGCGAGGACATTAGGTGCACCGGTGCAACCTAGAGGAAAAATGTTAGTTGCACCGTAGAGCCCTGTGAGCTAACAGACCTTAACTAGTACCCTAGAGCCCTGTGAGCTAACAGACACTAACTAGTCAGTGCTGTCGTCTGAAAAACAACACAGACATTACAAAATGTTGCGTTTACTGGTAAACTGGTAAACCTTGAGACCGACGTATGACCGACTGCTATCTGTTGAATTTTCCTCCCGTTACTCTGTCCTCTGTGACTGTCTACATCTAGAAACTAAGCTGCACGGTGCAGGGAACAACTCATGTGCCAGTTTACGGAGCAGTAGATTGGCTTTGCAAAAAAACTCGGAGCCTTTTATGAATGGTATGACGCATTTAAAATATCGCTCAATTACGCAAATTTGATTGTGGGAAGCCAAAATCGTGATCGGGATTAAAATTAGATTAATTGTGCAGCCCTGGTTTTCGCTATCGCAAATCATTCACTCACTCATCATTCATTCAAATCAGGTATTATCTAAAGCTAAACATAGATCTGAAATAAAGTCTGGTAGAAAACAAGATCATTCTCTGAAATCCCTCATACGGGCAGTTTCTTGCATGAAGCTCATTGTTGTATAATTTGGCCTTACTGATTCTTGCATTACATTTGGCCGTGCTCTGGTTGTGTTGGTACATTCAAAGGCAGAACATGTACAACATTCTTATTTGGTTTGCAATTCTGTTAAGAGCTCCACAATCCAATCCCACAATGGACAACCCTTTGGTTAGTATTGGCAAAGTGAGCCAAACATTTCTGTGCTTCTAAGCTGAATGTAAGTCCATGACCCAAACATGGAGACCAACTACACAGCAGCAGTGCCATCTGCAGGCTACTTCACACGCAGCATCTGATTATATTTATTTTTATATTCACATATTCATTTTTGTTAAATCCTTATATTTGTAATTATTAATTGTACTCCAGCTTGGTGCACATACAGATGTCCAGTAGGGCTGCAAAATTAATTGCAATTTTTTCGAAATCGCAATATGGACTCGTGCCATATCCAAATTGTTATATTTGTTATAGTATTTGTTAAAGGCAAAATATATGTCAAACCATTCTGAATGAAGTATTGTTGTGCTGTAGAAAAAACGTACAGATTACAGAAAACGTCTTTGTTTGGTACACATCCTCACAAAAATCACACTATAATCATTTACATTTTTTCAGATTTAATATTAGTCAATGAAAATGAGAACATGATCATTCCCTTCAATATTGTGAATTATATTGCAATGGCAATATCAGTCAAAATAATCACAATTAGATATTTTCCTCATATCATGCAGCCCTAATGTCCAGCAACAAATCCAGAATGCTGATCCTACCTCCAGCTCAAAGAGATATGAAGGCAGCTCCTTCAGTCTGTTGTCAGAGAAGTCCACCTCCTGCAGATGGGTCCTCCAGAAGATGGAGATGGTGTTTGGAAGACTCTCAATCAAATTAGATGAAGCTTTGCATTGCTTCTGCAGGGGAGGAGAAATATGAATATCCATTTGTGGTATTATGTGAAAACAGTCCTCCCCCAATATACTGTTCAACTGTATCCTACCATTTCTTTACAGTAAATATCTTAATATACATGAATATGATAATGCAGTGTTACTTAGCAGTATTGTGCAAGTTACTTCCAAAATGTAATACATTATATATTACAGGTAACTGTCATTTGAGAGTAATTAGTTATATTACAATATTACCGTCTCTAAATTGTAATGCATGATACTACTTTTGAGTTACTTTCACCAAAATAAAAGCAGAAGTTTGACCTGGCAGGTTTGTCAATTTCACCATCGGATCAATAAAGTCTCCTCTTCATCCACTTTAATACATCAGAGATTATTCACAACATTTTGTATAATTAATATGAATGTGCAAAGTAACTAAAACTATAAAAATAGATAAGTAAAATGTACAATAGGCAGTAGGAGAAAATGAAAATACTCAAAAAAAACTTACAGTTGTATTGAAGTACGTCATTGTAAAATGTTTGTTTTAAGCACTTGAATAAGAAATTTATGTTTAGTTTAAAACAGTGTAAAGGAAATGGTCAATTATAGTGTGATTACATTATCTACAGTACTTGATTTACAGCTGATATGTGAAAAGTTACACAACCTTATTTATTTAACAGTAATTTAGTTTTACTGCAAACCATCACAGGAAGTGTTTTTATTTTAAAGTAGCCTACACGGAAGTTGTCTGTTGTGTACTCTTGCTAGCTTACTGAGATGAACGTGAGACGCTAGATGCAAAACATGTCCATTAAGCTTAAGTAGTTCACTTTCTAGTTTGTAAAACTGCAACATATTGAACAGTACATGGTCACAGTAAAAGACACGGTCGTCATTCAAAGCCATTCCACTACAGACATAGTTACTCTCCACGGTTGTTAAACATTGACCACAGGAACAGAGACAGGACAGCACCTTGCTTCAACGCAGCGTAATAACTTAAATAACTTAATATAATATCCATCTTGCAAATGTATCTGCAGTAACCTTTTCCTGTGTTGTTTACGGTGTTGGTGATTTCTTAGAAAACAGAACACTACTAAATGTTAAACTAAACGCTGTAACACGCATTACTGAGATTGTAACGACTATAATATTACCTAAATTTTATTAGTAATGCGTTATATTACTGCGCTACAGCAAAAATAAATACATTACTTTAATTATGTTACTTTTGTATCGCATTACTCCCAACACTGCCTGTAACCCAGAAACGGTGACTGCGCAGCAAACTGCTGCTGTCTCATCAGACTGTGTGGCGCTCCTGAAGTCCGATGTCTTACCAAATTTGCAATTAGCCATCAATATTCATAAAACGGCCCATATTTGAGCTTTATATAGTTGATTTCTCACATAAAAAAGTCTAAGAAGTGAATTTAGTAATGACATAACAGAGGAACAATGTATAACATTGCAGTGTCTGAAATATGAGACTTTCTGTCTCGTCTCCAATGTATGTGTGTGTGTGGTTCACTTAACCAATCAGTGCTCAACTCATCTAAATTTCCATGAGCATACCATATGTAGCAGAAAACCTCTCGTTTATTCTAAAGCCAATTCCCAGTGTGGCTTTAGGGCCCATAAAGTAGCAACCAGGCCATTTTCAGCCCAAGCAATGTTACATTCCTTATTAGGCGACCTTAAGGAACAGTGTAAAATACCCTATATAATCATTCTATCAGCTCTTTAATAGCCAGATTGTCAAACATGGACAACAGCAAGTTGACTATTCTATTTTGATCAAAAGAAAAATCCTGTAAATCAGCAGATTAAAAACAGGAAGTGGATCCTTAGCAGTCGATTTCTTACCAGAGGACAAGCCCAGGGATCAGGGAAAGTGCTCAGTGTGTTCCTGCACACATTGAGGAAGCTCAGGGATTTCAAACAATGCATGACTGCTGTGGGCAGACTGCTCAGACAGTTGTCAGACACATCCAGCTCCTCTAGCTTGCGAAGACCAATCCAGTTAGTGGCTGACAGAATGAAAATAAAGAACACAGCCAAAGTTGAAAATCAGACCAACACAAATGACCAAATAACTCAAAGGCCCTTCAGTTTGAATATGTTTTAAAGACAGAATCAGAAAAGGGTTGATTGCCAAATAATTACCACTTGATGGTTGGTGTATGCATAAACGAAGAAACATTTTAAAAATGAATATGAAAAGTGGGAACTAAGTCCGCTGGCGTGGTTTCCCTGATGTTCATGAGCTCATCTCTGGTAAAAGAGCTCCAGGTCCCACAGCAGAAAACTGACTTTACGACATAAACAACATCCATATCTGACATAAAGTGTATAAATGGCTGTAATAACCTAGACGTATTGTAACGACGTATTGTAGTGTAATAATGTATTGATTAACAATTTATCCAAGCTGTTAACAGATCGGTAGTACTGAAGTAATGAGTTAGTCAAGCCATCAGAAACACTCTTTCCTCTCCAGTGTGAGGGGGTCATGCTCTTCTCTCTTTTATATCATTAATCATTAATACAAAAAGTAATTTAAAAATACTATTTGCAGCACGAAAAACAGTGTAGTTTCACTGTGAGGATGGTTTTCGGTCTTTCAAAACATTTGAGCGTGCTCAGAAGTGTGGGCACATAAACTCAGTTGGGAAAAAAAGGTATTTTTATTGGTAAAAACTGGTTAAAAAAACAACTAATGAGCCTTAGAAGTATTGAGTCCAGATGAATCACAGCTTCAGACATGCAGGTTTACAGGACTAACATGTGCTAGCTTATTTAAAATGTCCCCAAGTTGTGTTTCAGGATGTGTTTATGTAAAGTCTGGGGGTACCATACTATATTTGACCTTTGCAGCTCTTGATCAAACTCTTTAAAAATAACCCTGACATGTAACCAAGGATGTATTAAGAGAACTGGATATAGTGTTCGGCAGGAAGCCCCGTATATTCCAAAGAGAGTGCTCAAAAGCGCATAAAGCAATCATTGAGAAAGCAATCATGGAGCTTGGATCTTCCGCATTGGCTGGCCCAGGATATCACGATGGGAAGGCCATGCGCGCTTGCAGCAGTTTGTGTTGTCGTAGCAACCAGGAGCAACATGCTTGTTCATGAGCTTCTCTCTCGTGTCTCTTACAAGTATTTAGCTAGACAACCAAGGAGATGTAGCTAATCATTATGTCGTGCTACTAGCTAGCTACAGTGGGGTTGAAAGTTTGGGCACCCCAGGTAAAAATTTGTATTAATGTGCATAAAGATGACAAGAAAAGATGGAAAAATCTCCAAAAAAAGATTTTATTTCCATCATTTATACTTTCAAAATAACAGAAAACAAAAAAATGGCATCTGCAAAAGTTTGGGCGCCCTGCAGAGTTTATAGCATGCACCACCACCTTTGGAAAGCTGAGACCTGACAGTGTCATGGATTGTTCTCAATTATTGTCTGGAAAGACCAGGTGATGTCAATCTTAAGGTTTTAAATGCCTAGACTCATCTGACCTCGCCCCAACAATCATCACCATGGCTTCTTCTAAGGAGTTGTCTAGAAAACTGAAACCGAAAATAGTAAAAATAATAATCAGGAACAGTGGAAGTTAAAGCAAGATCTGGAAGACCAAGAGAAATATCAGACAGAACAGCTCGCAGGATTGTGGGAAAAGCAAGTCCAAACCCACATTTAACTGCACGATTCATCCAGAAAGACCTGACAGACACTATAGTTGTGCTACACCATTCCACTATAAAGAGATATTTGTACAAATATGGTCTTCATGGAAGAGTCATCAGAAGAAAACCTCTTCTACGTCCTCACCACAAAAATCAGCGTTTGAAGTTTGCAAATGAACATATTGTGGAAACAAGTTCTGTGAACCAATGAGGTTAAACTAGAACGCTTTGCGCAGTGGCACAGGGAACATTTCACGAGTAGAAGAAAAAATGGATTCAATAAAATTTCCACAAATTTTGGACGCTAACTTGATGCCATCTGTGAAAAAGCTTAAATTAAAGAGAGGCTGGCTTCTACAAATGGATAATGATCCTAAACACACCTCAAAATCCACAGTGGATTATATCAAGAGGTGTAAACTGAAGGTTTTGCCATGGCCTTCACAATCTCCTGACCTCAACATAATTGAAAATCTATGGATAGACCTTAAAAGAGCAGTGCGTGACAGACTGCCCAGAAATCTCAAAGAACTGGAAGACATTTATAAGGACGAATGGGCAAAGATACCTCAAACAAGAATTGAAAGACTCTTGGCTGGCTACAAGAAGCGTTTCCAAGCTGTGATACTTGCCAAGGGGGGCAGTACAAGGTATTAACTCTGCAGGGTGCCCAAACATTTGCAGACGCCATTTTTTTGTTTTCTGTTATTTTGAAAGTGTAAATGATGGAAATAAAATCAATTTTTTTGTGACATATTATAAGAATGTCTAATCTGTCATTTGATGCCTTTTGGAGATTTTTCCATCTTTTCTTGGCTTCTTTATGCACATTAATACACATTTTTATCTGGGGTGCCCAAATATTCGAGCCCCACTGAACAAGTTAGTGCTAGCTACTATGGTTAGCCTGCAGTTTTGTGAACAGAGCTTCCCTTAATACATTCATGGCTTCATATCTCATCCACGTTACAGTCTTTACAGCATACAGTCCTACTATGTCTGTAGTAACGTTATGTAGTCATATAGCTATGTTAGCTGTGTTACCGTTCTCTTAATACATCCATGCTAGCTACCGCTGATGTTTGCTAGCTACTAGCCGATAGCCCCGGAAGTTTGGGAAAACGCTAATGACATTACATCCACGTAACAGGCTTTACAGCGTATATACATACATCCCTCGGATGTATCATGAAATAATACCATGGATGTATTAAATGAACACAAGGTGAATTACGACCATTAGCTATATCCATTACAGCTACAGGACCTCGGGATAACCGTCATGAGCATGCCCAGCACAGGGCGACATGGGCAGGTGCAGTCCCATTTTGCAAGTTCATCATGCCTGGTTTAATAAGTCTGGATTCGGCTACTAATGAATGTTAAAATGTTAGGACCCCTAACATGTTAGAAGTTTGGGCTGGTAAGTTGATGTACCCCCAAAAAAATTATCAGTTGAAATATAGAATTTTCTTCGCCATGCAATGTCTTTGTGAAAAGTCTTTCTGGGCCATGGGATGCAGCACCACCGTTATCCACTAAGTCCATGGTGGCTTTTAGACATGGCGCTGTTCCTGGGGGCTTGCATGTAACAACAAGTTAATATATTCTTCAAATCTATATTCAAAAGTTTCTACAAAGACAAAAGACAATAGTTACTGTATATATAAGCTGAGTTGAAACCTACTGGTAGGGATGTCAAACAGCACTGTGAGCTGGTTCTTAGCAGCAGAAAGTCTCTGGATGCGGGTCAGATGCAGAAGTCCGGGTGGCAAACTGGTGAGCTGGTTCTGAGAGAGATTTATGCGCTGTAAACTAAAAGACAGAAAAAAACAGGCTGAGAGGATGACCGAGGACAGCTTCTACTTTATGACAGACAGCTACATTTAGGACAGATTCATTTAATCAGTGCTTGCCTAGTCTTGCATTGCCAGACCTACCTCCACAGCGCTGCAGAGGTAGGTCTGGCCTAGTCCATACAACATCATGCTCTAGTTTAGTGTAGGGTGACCAGACGTCCCCGGTTTTGGTGACCTGTCCCCGGAAATGTCCCCGGTTTTCACTGTGACTGACAGTCCCGAAATTGGAATGAAAGAAAGAAAACACTGACCAAACGTAGCCGATAGTCGCACACCATACACACGCAGCCTCAAGACAGCCAGAGCCAGCGCTGCTCGGAGCTCAAAGATGTTTTAGAAAGCCGTATTTTACCATACTAAAATCACTGATTATTTACATGGAGTCTGGTGGGTTTAAAAAAGGATCTCAATCTTTAACAGAAAGGTTGACCTCCTTAGAAATCCTTTTCATAATGTTGTCAGACACTTAGAATATTAATCTGAGTCTGTCAGAAGCAAAACAAGCACTTTTATGAACGTAAATACAGACTGGACAATTATCCCATTAATTTCCATTGTAGCTTGTTTTACCGCTGCTGACTGCAGCGATCTTGTTTAATACTGGGTCAATGTTAAAGGAAAATATTTCCTCAATAATTTTTATTGTATCCGATACTCAATGAGTTGTTGCAGAAACAAGCCTGACGCAATAAAGCAAAAGCTGTCAGATAAATGTAGTTCAGTAAACATTACAACATTTCCCTCTGAGGTGTGTGAAGTAGCAGCATGCGTGAGTCTAGGATCAGACCTTTAGGGGGGCTCAGCCCCTAATGAGAATGGGGCCCTACATGAAATGTTATCATGTTTACATTATGCATAAATATCTGCACACCCATTACTCTCTGTGAAATATCTCACAAATTCTTCACTTAACACATGCATCAGTACATCAAGCGGTTCCCGAGTAATCCAGTTTTGAAATTGCAACAAATCTTTTACATGGTCTCCAAAATTATAATGTATTCTCATGTAAACTATTTATGTCAGCACAGACAATTTTGTAAATTGCTTAGCCAGTGTATCCCACCATAATGGTTATTATATTGCCAGATTCCAGACAATCCCACTTACTTATATATCCCACTTACAAATATGCATATATATTTCTACTGGTATGCTTCCTAGTGACATTAATGCAAAAATATGAAGAAAAACCAATTCCACCTGTGTGTGCATGGTAAAAATTCTGAAGTGCAAACTAGTTAAGGCTACAGCACAAATATTTCCATCCATAGATATGAACAATCAATCTAACCTCTGAATTTCTTTTCAAAGTGCACCAGATTGATAGCCTGGCTCTGCCCTCCTAGATACGTTTGCTCAATTTTCATTTTCCTTCAGCACACCATCTGGGTTTGCGGTATATTTGCGGGCTTTCTCCGGCCAAATAATTCGCGGTCCAATCAGCGAACAGAGGGAGGGGCTGAGGAGGAGGGAGGGGCGAGCTAGTCTTGTTAGGGCCCGAGCGCCGACAGCGGTGAAGGCCCTATTGGAATTGAAGGAATTATTAGGGCCCGAGCGCCGACAGCGGCGAAGGCCCTATTGGAATTGAAGGAATTCTTATTAGGCCCGAATGGCCCTATTGGAATTGAAGGAATTATTATTCTTTTCTTTCTTTCTTTTTCCGTCAAATGAATTGCCTTTTGGAGGGCTTATCATATTCAAAAACTCACCAAATTTGGCGGTTATCAAGTCTGGTGAAAATTTACATATTTTAATGGTTTCTGAATATGCGAAAAATGGCTCGCTTGCGCCCCCAAAAATTACGAAAATTCAGCCCCCTGCACTACGTGTAACGAGAGTCACAAAACTTGGTACACATCTGTAGCATGGCAGGGCGGACATAAAACTCCATTGTAGCCCCCCTAAACCCAACAGGAAGTCCGCCATTTTGTTTTGAATGTTCAAATGAGTGCGATTTTGGCCATTTCCACATGTCGCATTTTTAACGAACTCCTCCTAGAGCTTTCATCCATCACCTTCAAACTTGGTGTGTGTCATCTTAACATGTGAACGATGAAAAGTTATTAAAAAAAAAAATTTTCATAGGGCATGGCCGGCCGACGGGGCGGACATTTTGTGCGATTCGCCACAAAAACAGGAAGTGGGTGTAACTTGAGCGTACATGGTCCGATTGGCTCAAAACTTTCCAGGATTCATCAGAGTCCGCCCCTGACGACATCTACATGCCGCTATTGGCTCAAAATCATAGCGCCCCCTAGTGGCAACAGGAAATAGGCCTAAAAGACAAGGTGCTATACTTTAACGAACTCCTCCTAGAGATTTCATCCGATCAGCTTCAAACTTGGTGTGTGTCATCTTGAGATGTTAACGATGAAAAGTTATTAAAAGAAAAACTTTTCGTCATACGGTGTGGGCGTGGCATGGCGGCCATTTTGAGTGTTTAGCAATGAAGGAGAAAGTGGCTGTAACTACAGTGTACGTTGTCGTATCTGCTTGAAATTTCCCACAATCACCAAGAGTCCAGGCCTGAGGACACCTGCAGGCCAATATGGACTTTTGGAGATAGCGCCACCATCTGGCAACAGGAAATATGCCTTAAATGACAAACATCATCCGATTTACATGAAACTTAGAATGTGTGGTCTACATGTGATACTGAGGCGGCTCCTATAATTTGACCACACCCACGCACTCAGACCACGCCCCCTTTCATAACATTTGAACCGTTTATGGTACAGTCTTGTGTGAGGTGTCAATGAACTCAGCAGAGAGTTCCTTTTTCAGTGGTGATGTGTGACCCGCCCCCCTATGATGCGGCCACGCCCCCTTTCACAGATAATGACCTGTATGACGTATAGGCTTGTGTGAGGTGTCAATGAACTCAGCAGAGAGTTCCTTTTTCAGTGGTGATGTTTGACCCGCCCCCCTATGGTGCGGCCACGCCCCCTTTCACTGATAATGACCTGTATGACGTATAGGCTTGTGTGAGGTATCAATGAACTCAGCAGAGTGTTCCTATTTCAGTGGTGATGTTTGACCCGCCCCCCTATGATGCGGCCACGCCCCTTTTCACAGATAATGAGCTGTATGACATATAGGCTTGTGTGAGGTATCAATGAACTCAGCAGGGAGTTCACTTTTCATTGGCGACGATTTTCAGTGTGTGAGTGACGCGCAAAGGAGCGGTCGCAAGGAGAGGCGTCCGCCAGTAACCCCGACTCGCGCAGGTCAGCGAGGGCCCGTACATCGCTGCTTGCAGCTTTAATTATTATTCTTTTATCCGACAAATGAATTGCCTTTTTGGAGGACTTATCATATTCAAAAAACTCACCAAATTTGGCGGTTGCATCAAGTCTGGTGAAAATTTACGTATTTTAATGGTTTCGGGAATAGGCTAAAAAAAAATGGCTCACTAGCGCCCCCTACAAAATTAAGAAAATTGAGCCCCTGCAACTCGTTTAACGTAGAGTCACGAAACTTGGTATACATCTGTAGCATGGCAGGGCGGACATAAAACTCCATTGTAGCCCCCCCCTAAACCCAACAGGAAGTCCGCCATTTTGTTTTGAATGTGCGAAATTAGTGCGATTTTGGCCATTTCCACATGTAACTCCTCCTAGAGCTTTCATCTGATCAGCTTCAAACTTGGTCTGTGTCATCTTAACATGTTATCGATGAAAAAGTTATTAAAAGAAAAAATTTTTTGGCATAGGGCTGGCGCCATTTTGTGCGATTCCCGCCACCAGGAAGGAAGTGGGTGTTACTTGAGTGTACATGGTCCGATTGGCTCGAAACTTTTCACGATTCATCACAGTCCCCTGACGACATCTACACGCAGATATTTGCTCAAAGTCATAGCGCCCCATAGTGGCAACAGGAAGTAGGCCTAAAAGACAAGGTGCTGTTTAAACGAAAACTTTCATCCGATCAACTTCAAACTTGGTCTGAGTCATCTTGAGATGTTAACGATGAAAAGTTATTAAAAGAAAAACTTTTCGTCAAACGGTGTGGGCGTGGCATGGCGGCCATTTTGAGTGTTTAGCGATGAAGAAGAAAGTGGCTGTAACTACAGTGTACGCTGTTGTCGTATCTGCTTGAAATTTCCCACAATCACCAAGAGTCCAGGCCTGACGACACCTGTAGGCCAATATGGACTTTTTGGAGATAGCGCCACCAACTGGCAACAGGAAATATGCCTTATGACAGGAAGTGGGTGTAACTTGAGCGTACATGGTCCAATTGGCTCGAAACTTTTCAGGATTCATCAGAGTCCGCCCCTGACGACATCTACACGCAGATATTTTGCTCAAAGTTATAGCGCCCCCTAGTGGCAACAGGCATAATTCTTAAAGACAAGGTGCTGTACTTTAACAACTCCTCCTAGAGCTTTCATCCGATCAGCTTCAAATTCAGTCTGAGTCATCTTAAGACCTTAACGATGAAAACTTATTAAAAGAAAAACCTTTCGTCAAACGGTGTGGGCGTGGCATGGCGGCCATATTGAGTGTTTAGCGATGAAGGATAAAGTGGCTGTAACTACAGTGTACGTTGTCTTCTGCTTGAAACTTTTCAGGATTCATCAGAGTCCGCCTCGATGGGGACATCTACACGCCCGATATTTGCTCAAAGTCATAGCGCCCCTAGTGGCAACAGGAAGTTAAAAAGACAAGGTGCTATACTTTAACGAACTCCTCCTAGAGCTTTCATCCGATCAGCTTCAAATTCAGTCTGAGTCATCTTAAGACCTTAACGATGAAAAGTTATTAAAAGAAAAACCTTTCGTCAAACGGTGTGGGCGTGGCATGGCGACATATTGAGTGTTTAGCGATGAAGGAGAAAGTGGCTGTAACTACAGTGTATTGTCCACCTGCTTGAAACTTTTCAGGATTCATCAGAGTCCGCCCCTGATTTACATCTACACGCCCCCTATTTGCTCAAAATCATAGCGCCCCCTAGTGGCAACAGGAAGTAGGCCTAAAAGACAAGGTGCTATACTTTTAACGAACTCCTCCTAGAGATTTCATCAGATCAGCTTCAAACTAGGTCTGTGTCATCTTGAGACCTTAACGATGAAAAGTTATTAAAAGAAAAACTTTTCATACGGTGTGGGCGTGGCATGGCGGCCATTTTGAGTGTTTAGCGATGAAGGAGAAAGTGGCTCTAACTACAGTTTCTGTTGTTGTTGTATCTGCTTGAAATTTCCCACAATCACCAAGAGTCCAGGCCTGAGGACATCTGCAGGCCAATATGAACTTTTTGGAGACAGCGCCACCATCTGGCAACAGGAAATACACCTTATATGACAAACATCATCCGATTTACATGAATGTATGGTCTACATGTGAAACTGAGGTGGCCCACATAATGTGACCACGCCCACCCACTCAGACCACGCCCCCCTTCCATAACATTTGAACCGTTTATGGTACAGTCTTGAATGAGGTGTCAATCAACTCAGCAGAGAGTTCCTTTTTCATTGGTGATGTTTGACCCGCCCCCATATGATGCGGCCACGCCCCCTTTCACAGATAATGAATGACCTGTATGACGTATAGGCTTGTGTGAGGTATCAATGAACTCAGCAGAGTTCCTATTTCAGTGGTGATGTTTGACCCGCACCCCTATGATGCGGCCACGCCCCTTTTCACAGATAATGACCTGTATGACGTATAGGCTTGTGAGGTATCAATGAACTCAGCAGAGTGTTCCTATTTCAGTGGTGATGTTTGACCCGCCCCCCTATGATGCGGCCACGCCCCCTTTCACAGAGAATGAGCTGTATGATATATAGGCTTGTGTGAGGTATCAATGAACTCAGCAGGGAGTTCACTTTTCATTGCCGACAATTTTCAGTGTGTGAGTGACGCGCAAATGCGCGGTTGCAAGGAGAGGCGTCCGCCAGTAACCCCGACTCGCGCAGGTCAGCGAGGGCCCGTACATCGCTGCTTGCAGCTTTAATTTTCTCTTTCTTTCTTTCTTTTTCCGTCAAATGAATTGCCTTTTTGATGGACTTATCATATTCAAAAACTTACCAAATTTGGCGGTCGCATCAAGTCTGGTGAAAATGTACATATTTTAATGGTTTCGGGAATATGCGCAAAAAAATGGCTCGCTAGCGCCACCTACAAAATTAAGAAAATTCAGCCCCTGCAGTGCGTTTAACGTAGACTCACAAAACTTGGTACACATATGTAGCATGGCAGGGCGGACATAAAACTCTATTGTAGCCCCCCCCCTAAACCCAACAGGAAGTCCGCCATTTTGTATTGAATGTTCGAAATTAGTGCGATTTTGCCCATTTCCACATGTCGTACTTTAACGAACTCCTCCTAGAGCTTTCATCCAATCAGCTTCAAACTTGGTGTGTGTCATCTTAACATGTTAACGATGAAAAGTTATTAAAAGAAAAAACTTTTTTTCATAGGGCATGGCCGTGACGGGGCGACCATTTTGTGCGATTCGCCACCAAAACAGGAAGTGGGTGTAACTTGAGCGTATATGGTCTGATTGGCACAAAACTTTCCACGGTTCATCAGAGTCCGCCCCTGACGACATCTACACGCTGCTATTGGCTCAAAGTCATAGCGCCCCCTAGTGGCAACAGGAAGTAGGCCTAAAAGACACGGTGCTATATTTTAACAAACTCCTCCTAGAGATTTCATCCGATCAGCTTCAAACTTGGTCTGTGTCATCTTAAGACCTTAACGATGAAAAGTTATTAAAAGAAAAACTTTTCGTTAAACGGTGTGGGCGTGGCATGGCGGCCATTTTGAGTGTTTAGCGATGAAGGAGAAAGTGGCTGTAACTACAGTGTACGTTGTCGTATCTGCTTGAAATTTCCCACAATCACCAAGAGTCCAGGCCTGAGGACATCTACAGGCCAAGATGGACTTTTGGAGATAGCGCCACCATCTGGCAACAAGAAATATGCCTTATATGACAAACATCATCCGATTTACATGAAACTTAGAATGTGTGGTCGACGTGTGAAACTGAGATGGCCCCTATAATTTGACTACGCCCACCCACTCAGGCCACGCCCCCTTCCATAACATTTGAACTGTTTATGGTACAGTTTTGTGTGAGGTGTCAATGAACTCAGCAGAGAGTTCCTTTTTCATTGCTGATGTTTGACCCGCCCCCCTATGATGTGGCCACGCCCCCTTTCACAGATAATGACCTGTATGACGTATAGGCTTGTGTGAGGTATCAATTAACTCAGCAGAGAGTTCCTTTTTCAGTGGTGATATTTGACCCGCCCCCCTATGATGAGGCCACGCCCCTTTCACAGATAATGACCTGTATGACGTATAGGCTTGTGTGAGGTATCAATTAACTCAGCAGAGAGTTCCTTTTTCATTGCTGATGTTTGACCCGCCCCCTATGATGCGGCCACGCCCCCTTTCACAGATAATGACCTTTATGACGTATAGACTTGTGTGAGGTATCAATGATCTCAGCAGGGAGTTCACTTTTCAGTGGTGATGTTTGACCTGCCCCCATATGATGCGGCCACGCCCCCTTTCATAGATAATGACTTGTATGACGTAGAGTATTGTGTGAGGTGTCATTGAACTCAGCGGAGAGTTCACTTTTCATTGGCGATGATTTTTATTGTCTGAGTGGCGCGCAAATGCGTGGTCGCAAGGAGAGGCGTCCGCCAGTAACCCCGACTCGCGCAGGTTAGCGAGGGCCCGTACATCGCTGCTTGCAGCTTTAATTTTGTTTGATACTTTGAACGTCAACAAGAAGTAATGTCACCCAACATTGCTTAGAGCACCCTTAAAATAGACAGGCCCATGGACCCCCCTTGTGCCCCAGTGCAGCTCTAGGTCTTGTGATGCCCCTGGGGCTGTGTCCCCGTTTTAAGTTTTACAAAGATAAAAACATGACCTGTTTTGGAGGTATTTACGTTTCTGAGTTGAAAATGTCCGAGGATTTTGTCTGAGAAATCTGGTCACCTTAGTTTAGTGGCATTTCTTTAAACCAATTACAATTGTGTTGGGGGGCGGTCTGCGCCGGACTAGATGACGCAGCCTCTGCAAAATAGCCTTGGGAAGAAACTTGTTTTGGTGGAACATGTGTACGTGTGTCAAATCGAAGAAATGTCAGATTGGACAGATAGTCTAGCTAGCTGTCTGGATTTACCCTGCAGAGATCTGAGGAGCAGTTATCCATATTTCTCATTAATCCACTGAAGATTAGAACGCCAACACAAAGAAAGAGGAAAGTAACGGACATCAGGCCTAAAATGAGGGACATCCGGCGGAATAACCGAAGGCACCTGAACAATACTGGAAATGAAACATTGTCAATATAGACTAGTGTTTGCCCTACACTTATAAACACCTTCAATGTGGGAATACATAAACACATGCACACAGGCATTTTGAGAAAAAACTTGTTTAGTATTTTTGCCAAAATGATATTAGATCAATATTAGGTTAATGTTTGTGTCCAGTAATATAATTGACTTCAGGACATGTAGAAACAGAAAATTATGTATCATGGTTTAAGGAGAACTTAGCATATGTATTGGAGCCATTTCTTGACCAATATCAACTTGGTTCAGTATCTCTACCCTCATACAGGATGTATGTAAATCAGTTTCAGTTATTGGGAGAGCTATTGGACAGCGGTAGATGAAGTATTCATATCCTTTAGTCAGGTATAAGTACTAATAAAACAATACAGTACAAATACTCCATTACAAGTAAGAGTCCTGCATTCATAACATGAACTTTCAGAATTTTAAATTCTATACTTTTACATAACTAAAAAGTTACAGAATAAAAGTTACAGAAGTATCATGAGCAACAATCAATGGACGTGGAGCAAGTGAACAAGAAAGAAAGAAAGTTTGTACAAAAATGTTTTCAGTCCATCATGTTATTTCTGTAGGAGGAGTCTGTAAAAGTATGACTCTTGGAAATGGCAAAAGATGCACACAAATTGCACAGTAAATTAAAAATGGCAACATCTATATTATATACTTGGTTCTGATTTAAGTCGCTACAACGGACCTGTGGTCGAGCCGTAGCACGGAGCCTTTCATTAGCCTGACAATCCACTATATATTGGACGATTGGAATCTTGGCAACCGTGTGTGTGTGTGTGTTCAAATGCTTTACATTAGGCTGCAGGTAAGAAACTTTGTTTGAAATATGTTTTTATTTAAAGTATCTGTGCATCTAGTGTATTTTAGAATGGTTTACACTAAAGGAAAGAAACCCAATACGTTAAGCTTTTTCTTTGTTAAAGTCTCTGGAACTCTGTACTTGAATTTTATTTATAATTTTTTAATGTTATGTTGTATAATTAAAGTTTTGCACAATAAATGTTCTCAAAACTACGTTTCTTTCTTTAAAAAATAAATAAATACATATAGCAGTTTGGCTTTCCTTAGGGTCTATGTAACCTGGTCTGAAATGATTCTATTATAATTTATATATTGTGATATATATCGTTATTATATATCGTTAAAAATTAGATATTGATTTATTTGCAGTTATACAAGAAATTTATTTAAATGGAGAACATCTATCATACTCAAGATGGAGTACACTGGCTAGTTGCTATTTGTTGTGTGAGAACACATTTGTCCCAGCTGCATCTGGGCCAGACCAATGTACCTGGAGCAGATGACTTCCTGGGAGCTGGGGGCAGCTGGCAGCTCTTTCAGCAGATTGTTAGAAAGATCTAGAGTCTGCAGGTGGATCAGTCCCCAGGGCACCACGGAGGGCAGAGCAGCCAGGCTGTTGGATGATAGATCCAGGTGGGTGATACATGACGAGACATCCATGAACCAATCCAGCTCCAACCATGGCAGCTGCAGACCACTCCAGCACACAGTGACAGCCTGCACACACACTCACACAGGCGGCATGATATCATAAGAGGGCTGAGAACAACATAGATTTAACCAGGACTTTCATCACTTTGACTGCCAGTATTATGGACCTAATTATACTACATTGTAATGCTTAACAGTGTATCACAGTAAATACGTGAACATTTGCAATTAAACCCAGAATTAGGACTGGGTATCCTTAAAAAATTTTCAAACTAGTACTGTTACCAAAATTGTGACTTTGCTACCATTTCCTGAACAATGCTTTTTTTCAATTCCAATTTTTAAAAACAAAAAGAAATTACAACATTACACATCACGGCACACATCTTTTATTTTCAGCTCCTAGTACTACTTCTCCTGTCCCTCAAAGAATTGATTTCAAAATACTTCTGTTGGTTTATAAAGTACTAAACGGTTTGGGGCCAAAAGACATTTCTGATCTGCTGCTAAATAATGAACCATCGAGACCTCTCATGTCATCTGGGACAGGTCTGCTTTCTGTCTAAACTGGGAGAACTAAACAGGGAGAAGCATCTTTCAGGTTTTATACCCAACATATCTGGAACAAACTCCCAGAAAACTGCAGGTCCACCGGTTGGTGCTGCCTTTCTTTAAATAATTGTTAATTTCTTATACTCCACTGTAACTTTAAATCTCCTTATTTATCTATTTTCATATATTTAATTGTTACTGAAGTTAGATTGTTGAAAATTGGAATTGTCATATAAAGAGAATTAAAAAAGTAAGACCGGTGGGACCGGCCGTTCTGGGAACGGCAAGGATTGCGGGTGGATTACGTGTACGGAGCAACGGTTTATATATTGTCCTATATATACACAGACCTGCTCTCCCTCTGCATTGGAGGTTTCCTGTAGTCTGAGTCTAAGGAGGTGTTTGCTGAAGGCTGGATAGTCCATCAGGGTGTATGAGGAGAATCCTGCTCCGTTCTGCAGCAGGAAGCGAGCTATCTCCTCATTACCTGCAACACAAAACACACTTCTCACTTTGTGTGTTCACAGTACCAGAGGTGAACGGTGTTCACTCAGTATCTGTCAATAGCACTTTACCAGCACTTCCAAAAACCTGGGAACTGAATTATAAAACTGACAGAGTTGGACGCTGAACTGTGTAACCCTTTAGAGGGGGTGAATAGAAATGAATTACTCTATATAATAATTATTTATGGCCCGTGGGATCAGAAGTTCTATGTCCGACTGCGGAGCCCAGGATTAACCAAACAATATACCAGGAATGACTCAACACAGTTTCTTTGAGAAACAAAAACGCTTCTTTACTATATGGATGAGATGAATAAGCAAAAAAATATAAACACTGCACACTATCAAATGACACAAATTTTACCCGGGGTAAGTAAATAAACAAAAAAATGTAAACAAAACTTACAGCTGTGATTTAAAGTTCAGAATTTTCGTTTCAGTCACTTCAATTCCATTTCAGCTCAGTCCACTATAGAAGGGGAGTTTGGCTGAATCTCATTTCTCTATCTTACCCCTAACCCTAGGTTTTGCACGTTCACATGATACCTAGTGCCGTCCCATTACTCTTTTTGATTAAGGGCTAGGGCTAAGATGAAGGGGTGCATACCCCTTGAAACCTAGGGAGGATGCGAGCTTACTTGTTAACAAGGGCTATTGTAGCCTACAACAAGCAACAATGGCTGCCGCATCGACCTGAGAGACCAATAAATGGAAGTATTTTTGGCTTAAATTGATTTAAAAATTACGACAGTCTTGTTTTGTCGTCTATACAGTCCTGCGCATATATACTTGCAATCATGTTCTTAACTGAAACTTTACAAAAAATTGCTAGCTTGTTATGCTAATGCTAATCGCTAACCGTTAAAGTTGATTTACACAACGGTCCGCATTTCTCTGTCTTGAATTGACTTAATCCATGTCTACAGTTTTAACCATTAGCAGAGAATTTCGTTTGATATCAGTGCATAACACTACTTGCTTTGGAGACATCGCTATGTGCTTTACGTATACTGTCCTGTATCACACAGGGACGCCGGAAGAAACCCAACAGCTGATCCCCTTTGGGGCTGAAAACGACCAGAAGGTTCTTAAATCATGTGTTCATGTTGTACCCATTCATTATTGCATTGGTACTGTATTACTGTAATCATTTGTAATTAATTCCTGTTCATGCACTTGTATATTGTTGTTGGTTATGGTACAGAACACTGATGAAAGAAATGTGAGGGAAGGGTTACTGGCCAACAGGCATCAGACTGGTCTGGAATATTAGAATAGCTCTAATTTATTTATTTGTTTGTGGTCTTGTGTGTCTTTGGGGAACCACATCATGGTCTGACTCATTGGTAAGTACTACTGGGAGTTTGCATGGCTTTTTAGTGGGCAAATCAAAAAGGCAGGTTTTCACCAGTAGGCCACCTGCCAATGAAGATGAGGAAGGGTGCTCCAAAACTACTGATTTCTCCGTAGTGAAACCACTGACTGCAACACAACCTTCCAAGACCACGGTTTGGCCAGCTGGGACTAACTGAGGGTCTTTGCCATGCATCTTCACCAACCCAAGGTTACCACCCTTACTCTGTCGCTGCCTGATCTCAAGGACTTTGAGCACTGCCTTGTAGCCATGTGCTGCTGGCTGCTGTGCCTCAGAAGCAGTTTCACAGTACATCTGATGTAGTACATCAAGCGTGTTGGTACCTGTCAGCATGAGTGAGTAAGAAGCAGCATGAACATCTGGAACCACCAAGGCGAGGGTTGGCACCTCGATTTCCACTCCCACAAACTCTCTGGGAAAAGTGACACTCATCTCAATGTATCCGAGGTAAGGTACACACTAACCACTGGCTCCTTGAACTTTAAGTAAGTCGAACAGTGGTTTGATTTCATGTCCAGAAAGGTGTTGCTGATAAGGACTGAGGGACCATGGTAACTTGGGAGCCTTTGTCCAGTAAAGAGACTGTGGATCTCCTCTCCACTTCCACTTGTGCTGTGCTCTTTGTGCCTACTAAGCCTTTAGGTAGTTTGAAGGGATGACCTCTTGTAAAAGACTGTTTTAGCATAGCATGTTTCTTGGTTCAGTGGGACATGGTTGACTAATATCAGTTCTTGTCTGTCCCTCAACAAGAACTGAACTTAGCTTAAAGGAAAAGGAGGGGTGTTCTGTGCTTCCCACAACTGCTGTTGTCTCAGTTCTTTCCGTTTTGCTGCTATCAGGGCAGGATTGGCATCAAACTCACAGGTGGCAACGACGTGCCCATCCTCCCCAAAGCAAAAGCAGTACCAAGGCTTTGGTTTGTAAGTTGCACCCTTGTGAGAAGGTAAGTTGTGGCGCTTTTCCACTGCGCGGTATCTACTCGACTCGCCTCTACTCGCCTTTTTTTGGTTTTCCATTACGAAAAAAAGTCCCTGGGACCTGCTATCAGGTACTTTTTTTAGTACTACCTCAGTCGAGGTTCCAAGCGAGCTGAGGCAATACCAAAAGGTGACATGGAAACCTGCAGACTGCTGGTTGGTCGGATCACTGCGTTTTTAGCAAACAAGAGTGCAGAGCGTGTGTCCAGAACAAACGGGACATTTAAAAAAAAAATCTAGCCAGACACCGACAGATTATCTACTCTCTGTACTATTCTCACTTTTCAACTGTTCAATATTAAGGGCTATTAAGGGCTTTATGTCGTTTCCAATATTGCACACTGTTACTTTAAAAAAACAAGACGATATATCAAAGAAAAGTTTTTATTTAGCTCATCAAACCCTCCCGTGCATCGCGGTCTTCTTCCTCTGCACCCTATGGCAGTGTCACAGAGACGGGTATGGCTGCAGCCGGGAGCGTCCCAGGTCATCCGTCCCGTCTCGTGCGGTCCCGTCTCATGCGGAGGTGTGTCCAACGGCAAATTCAGAGGGTCAAAAATACGAAATTGCGATTTTCCAGACGGGTAAATTCGTGACCACATGTGTTACAATCAATTGAAAAACGTTAATAACTGTTAAAGAAACAATTTTGCCGTATATGGTTTGCTGATTTCTGAATGTTATGGTTGTGTTGTTCCATATTAACGTAGCTACATCTGATGAAACCTGCATCAGCGACGCATTTCTGCCAACTAACGGCAGGATCTCCTGAGGAGGGACAACAAGGATCTGATTCTGCACACAACAAAAACAAGAATACAAAACATGTTACACTCTTTCCAAGACTCTTTTTAATTTTATATTCTATATTGTTTTCACACTTCACTGGGACATTGCTGCAAATAGCCTACACCTGCTTATCAGCATGGCGAGAGCATCGGACTTTATAGCTCTACTGGCGCTGCCTCGGCTGTCGGGTCTCTGAGACCCGGGGCAGAATGCTGCCGGGTCTCTGGGACCCGGGGCACAATGCTGTCGGGTCTCTGAGACCCGTGGCAGAATGCTGTCGGGAAGAATGCTGTCGGGTCTCTAGGACCCGGGGCAGAATGCTGTCGGGTCTCTGAGACCCGGGGCAGAATGCTGTCGGGTCTCTGAGACCCGGGGCAGAACGCGGTTGTGTATACTACCGCGGCCTCGGCCTTCGGGTCTCTGGGACCCGTCCTGCATGCGTGTCTCTGCTGCATGGCATTGGGCCAGAATGCGATTGTATTTCTCTTCCACTTCCGCGCCAGCGGTTCTATTGTATTTTGTGTTGTATTGTATGAAAGGGGGGAAAAAAATTTAAAACAAAACCAAATGCTTGACCTCTGTCGGGAGAGAAATTCCTTCTATAGCTGCAACTTGGATCCAAGCTATAGAAGGATTTTTTTGTTTGCCTATAATCTGCATTTATTTTAGAGATGGACAA
Organism: Etheostoma perlongum; assembly: GCA_026937815.1. Classification (NCBI taxonomy): domain Eukaryota; kingdom Metazoa; phylum Chordata; class Actinopteri; order Perciformes; family Percidae; genus Etheostoma; species Etheostoma perlongum. The sequence goes on from CM049371.1 coordinate 28,741,875, forward strand.
ATTACACCAAATATTTTATTCATTAGCATGATAGTTGACGCAAGCTTTTACTTTGAAAAGTAAGAGAGATTGTATTTTAATCCAGATGCGAGCTTTTATTTTGAAAAGTAGAAACTCGGGGATGACAGAAGGATTTTTTTAATTTGCCTATAATCTGCATTTATTTTATTTTTATTAAGTGTTTTCATCAGTAGGCTATGATAGTCTGCATTTATCTTGTATACATATTTTTTTAAAGTATTTTATTACTTGTATGATTGCCGTTACTGTTTAGTTAATATATATATATATATATATATAAAAAGTATTTTATTAATTAGCATGATAATTGACGCAGATTTATTTTATTCTAGACAATAGTCTGCATTTATCTTATCAACACAACCATAACATTCAACAATCAGCAAACTATGTGTATGGCAAAATTGTTACTTTAACGTTTTTCAGTTGATTGCAACGAAATGCAAAATTGCAAAAAATTATTTGCGATTTCGTATTTTTGACCCTCTGAATTTACCGTTGGACACACCTCCGCATGAGACGTGACGGATGGCATGGGATGCTCCAGGCCGCAGCCATATACTCTTGGTGTCACAACCGGCTCTGCTGTCCCAGATGCATCCCAGTTGTTGTCATAAGCCATGACTCTCATAAAGATTATATGAAGCACAGCAGGTCAGAACCAGAGATTTCACCAGTCGGACATCGAACGCCCACCTGGCGGTCTGCGGTGGCGATTTTGCAAAGCGTTAATGCTCTGAAACACAAACAGTACACAGTTGAGTCAAGTAGAGGCGAGTCAAGGCGAGTCGAGTAGAGCTGTTACCAGCAGTGGAAAAACGCCATTGGTTTCTGTGGTTGCATGGTGAGGTTTTTGTGTGTTTGCCATTTTGAAGTTTCTCTTTTGGGAGACACTGGCTGTGTCTCAAATCGTGCACTTCTGTACTAAATACTAACTATTTGAGTACATAGTGCGTTCACACTGTCGAAGTGCGGTCAAATGCAGTACACTTAAATACCCGGATGGTACACTCAAAACGCCCCGAAAAATGAGTGTAGATCGATGGACACTTTCCACACTCAGCGGTCGCCATCTTGGCTACGTAGCAGAGGGGGGGGGGCTAACAACAGTTAGACGCGATAGTGAGACCGATGGAGCAATACAAATGTAAGTTGAACGTTACTTTTTGCTATACTTATAACATATAAGCCACCTGTATATGTATATTTGGTTAATTTTACAGTCGGTAATGATTTTTGTACCAGGAACTATAACCTTTATTGGTATTGTAATTTGACGTGCTAGCAAGCCAACCATAGCTAGCTAACAGCAGCAGTTTAACCAGATTGGCAAAAAAGTTATAAGCTAATGTTACATGTGTTGTAGTATTTTGTTGTTTGTGTTAAACTATCTTCCCGCTGTAGAAGATTTTAGTGTTAGATGTGTGATCTTAACAAGTTGTACATAATCCGATGTGAGCGTTAGCTCACCAAAATAGCGATCAGCTGATTGTCTGCCGGTAACGTAAACAGTAGCGTAATGTTAAAACGTATCCGCTGTTACTGCCTCCACCTGATGTATATCCTGTATATACTGCCTCCACCTGATGTATATCCTGTATATACTGCCTCCACCTGATGTATATCCTGTATAACCCATCTCTTCAGGGACAAACGAGGAATAGAGGGCCGTCATTTAGGGGCGACAATGGCCATCAGACCGTAGAAGGATCCCCTGGAGAGTCTGAAGTCCCCCCTCATGTTCCTGTCCCCATCAGACTAGCTACAACCCGGGGGGTGGAGCCTGCAGAACTACAAGCACATTTATAAAATAAAATGATATTAAAAGTATTAAACTTTGTTCTCTTTTGTATTACATGTTGCATGACTGTAGCAAGAATATAAAGGAATGGGGTCTATTTAAATGTCAGGTATGTTCCCTCTGCTTTCACTACTGTATCGTCACTGTATGAAGACCATTTAGAACAAAAATACAACTTAGAATAAAAGACGTAATGATGTTTTGTCTATTAGGTAAGTTGTAAGGGTAATGCTTCACTATAACAGTCTTATCTATGGGCTGCAAAGATTTCCTCCTGAAACAGTTGAGCATTAAGATGAACAGTAACGTTATGAATGAATGAATATTAACGTTACTTATTTTTAGAGCAGAAATATAAGTGTAGCATACCCTCCGAAAGATGGTCTGACGCTTTACTGATGATTTTAAGTTTATTGAGAAACCCCAAACCAACGTAAGAGCTGGTTACAAAAAGAAACAAACACAAACAATAATGCGTTAGCTACCTTATCATATAGATTCGAAGCATTAGCATAGTTTAGTACTAGCTCACAAGTCCGGCATTAGCTTATTAAAACAAACAGCTAAAAACAGCAACAGTTGTTCAAAACTTCTTTAAAACACCACTAACCTATACATTTTACTGTATTATGATAAATACTAACCTTGTGCCTCTTCGAAGGGGCGCTAAACATTTTACATATTTAACTTTGTGGCCGTTACTTTTGTATCTTTTTTCCGTTACATACAGCAGGAAACTAGTTAACGTGCCAACGGGTGACTTTCAAAATAAAAGCCCCTTTTATTTAGAACAGGAAATAAGACACAACAAGGCTATTTCTTCTATAGAGCTAAAACATATACTGGGTTATTTACACTCCCACCAAAATTATGAGTGTTTTACATTAAATGACATGAACTACGAATAATTTTAGTTTATGACTGACAGTGTTCCTTAACAGTCATGGGCTTAAGAAGCTTCTAACAAAAGAACTAACTTCTGCACTGGACGCTCCACCACGGAAAGTTTTCCAAGGCGCTCACCTTTCTTATTTAATTTCTTATCTCCAAATGAGATTTTCACTCTCCTTACAAGCCCATCCATACCTTTGACAGTCTCTAAAACCCTAGCGAGTCTCCATTCGCCTCTGGGCAACAGTTCATCTGTGTCCATCACTATATCACCTACTAGTAGATTCCTCATCGGCGAGTGCCAACGCTGCCTGACGGTGATGTTGTGAAGATACTCCCGTTTCCAGCGACTCCAAAACTGCTCTGCCAGATACTGCACACGGCGCCATCTTTTCACTCCATACAAGTCCTCTCTGGGGAAGGTGCCAGGTGGGGGCAGTGCTGTGCTGGATTTCATGTGGATCAAATGATTGGGGGTGAGTGGTTCTAGGCTGTCAGGACTGTTTAGGTTATCCACAGTGAGGGGTCGACTGTTGACTATGGACATGGCTTCATAGAGTAGAGTCCTTAATGAAGCGTCATTGAGTCTGCCATGGGAAAGTGATAGAGTGGAGTTTAGAACACTCCTGACTGTCTTTATTTGGCGCTCCCATACGCCACCTGCATGACTGGAGTGGGGCGCGTTCATGACAAAGTCACACTGCTTTTGAGACAGAAACATACTTAGTCTCTGTGTATCAAGCTCTTGTAGCGCTGCCTTGAATTCATTCTTCGCACCAACAAAGTTAGTGCCTTGATCGCACTGGATCTGACGGACTGCACCTCGAACAGCAATGAAGCATCGCAGGCCGTTGATGAAAGCGTCGGTGGACAAATCCTCTAACATCTCAATGTGGATGGCCCGTGAGCAAAAGCAGGTGAAGAGTAGGCCATAACGTTTATGCTGTTTCCGTCCTTCCGTAGTGACAAAAGGACCAAAGCAATCCATACCACAATATGTGAATGGTGGAGAGGGCTCTACACGTTCCACAGGAAGATCATTCATTCTTTGGCCATCTGGAAGTCCCCTGAGTCTACGACATACCACACACTGGCGGATGTATGAAGCAACTGCTCTGCTCATTCCAGGAATCCAAAAGCCACTGGATCTGATTTCATTTGTAGTGAAGCCTTTCCCCTGATGCTTTGTCTTTTCGTGATTGTGAGCCATTATTAACTTTGTCACATGGTGCTCTTTGGGGATGACAATCGGATGCTTGAATGGGTTAGGGAGAGACGAGTGGCGGAGTCTTCCTCCCACCTTGAGGATACCATCTGTGTCAAGAAAAACATCAAGGTGGTGCAATTTGTTGCTACATGGTAGTTGACTTCCTTTGTTTAACAACTTAATTTCTTTCTCATATGCTTGACTTTGCAGATCTTGGATTATGACACGCTCAGCACTTTCCTGTTCACTCACTGTAGACAGAGCACTTGATGTGATTTTCTTAGCCCGTCGCAAAAGGCGGGCCACTGATGGCTCGGGACCACGATGAAAACTTGGACAGACGGTCGGCAAGACTCATTGTTTCTGTGGTCTTTGTTTGTAGTGTTTGAACCTTTTTGATTTCTGGATCTCCTAAGGATAGGTCTGATACTACATCTTTTGGTGTACATATTTCCTTTTCCCAGAGGAACATGGGACCAGTGAACCAGTTAGATGTAAGCAATTCATTTACAGTTCTTCCACGGGATGCACCATCTGCTGGGTTTTCATTTGTAGGGACATAAAACCATTGCTGGGGGTTTGTGCTATGGCGGATCTTCTGGACCCGGTTGGCAACAAAGGTGTGAAAGCGCCTTGCATCGTTATTTATGTAGCCTAAAACTACCTTTGAGTCAGTCCAGAAGTACTCTTTCCCATCAACACACCCAAGCTCCTCCCTGAGCATGTTGCTGATGCCAACTGAGACCACTGCTGCGGTTAATTCAAGCCTTGGTATCGTAGTTAACTTTGTGGGAGAAACACGGGCCTTTCCTATGGCTAGGGAGCAGTGAATGTCTCCTCTTTGGTTCCTGAATCTCAGATAAGAGCACTGACCGTATCCGCTGGTGCTCGCATCCGAAAAATGGTGAAGTTCTGTTTCTACGACCTCTCCAAAGTTTGCAGGTATGTAACATCGACGTATGCTTATCTTCTCTAGGTTGGCAAAGTCGTGTCGCCAGCTCTCCCACCGTGGCTTCAGCATCTCCGGCAGGGGATCATCCCACCCAACACCTTGGTGGCACATTTCCTGTAAGATCTTCTTCCCAGTGAGAACATAAGGTGCAAGGAAGCCAAGGGGATCATATATGGATGCCACAGTAGACAATATGCCTCTACGTGTAGCTGGTTGGTCTTTCAAGGTGTTGTTAAATCTGAAGCTATCTGCCTCAATGTTCCAGTGAATCCCTAATGCTCGCTCTAGTGGTATGTCAGTGAAGGTCAGATCCTTTGTCTTGGTGTCTATGGCACACTCTGATGAGGGTAGGCTCTGTAGGACAGCATAGTTGTTTGACACAAATTTGTGAAGACGGAGGCCACCTTTGGCGCATATCTCTCTTGCCTCATGTGCCACCTGAATGGCCCTTTCCACAGTGTTTGTACTTGTGACTCCATCATCAACGTAAAAGTCTCTTGCCATGAACTGAGAGCCTATTGGATGTGAGAGACTGTTTTCCTTGGCTAGGTATTTCAGTCCATAGTTCGCACAGCCAGGGGATGACACTGCACCAAAGAGATGTACCTTCATTCTGAACTCTTGAGGTGGTGGGTCTGTGTTTCCTCCCTTCCACCACAAGAAGCGCAGGTAGTTGCGGTCATCCTTTTGGACATGGAATTGGTGAAACATTTTCTCTATGTCACACATGAGAGCTATGGGATGCTGTCTGAACCGTATAAGGACGCCCGTTAAGTTGTTCATCATGTCTGGTCCTGGGAGAAGGTGTTCATTTAGGCTTGTGCCGCCGTACTTTGCTGAGCAGTCGAAAACTATGCGCAGTTTTCCAGGCTTTTTAGGGTGGTAGATGCCATGATGGGGAATGTACCACCGTTCGTTGCGTTTTCGTCTACTTCTTCGACATCACCTCTTTCAATGATCTCATTCATATATGCTGTGTAGTCCTTCTTATATTTCTCATCCTTGTGGAATTTCCGCCTTAAATGACTGAGCCGGATTTCAGCGAGTTTCTTGTTATCAGGTAAGTATGGCCGTTTCTTAAAGGGTAAGGGCATTTCATAATGTCCTTGGTCATTTTTCCTTATGCTCCCTTTGAGTTTGTCCAAGAAAACAAGATCCTCTTGTGAGACAGTCTTGTTGTCTGTTTTAGTGTCCTTAAAGTCTGACTCTAGGGCGCTTAACACATCCATTGGCGTTACTGGAGGAAGTTCCTTTAAAGCAACTCTGTGACACAAGCTGGATCCTGTTTCATCCAGGTGCGGTATTGAGCCGCCCACAATGCTCCATCCCAAGTCTGTTAGGATGGCATAGGGTTCCTCGTCTTTTCCTGCTAGCACCTGTCTTGGTGTTAGTGCCCTGGGACAGTTGTAGCCAATTAAGAGTCCTACATCACAGCAAAGAAGAGGTGGAATCTTATCCGAGATTGTTGACAAGTGCGGCCATTGTTTTGCTGTTTCATGAGTGGGTATATGATCACGATTCACTGGAATGCAGTCTTTAGTATATGAAAGAGGAAGGTCGATGTGAAAGCAGGAATTGTAGCCTCTCACACGGAGTCCAGAAACCCTTTCACTCTTCATTATCATGTTCTCTCCAAGCATGGTGGTAAGTTTCAGTCTCACAGGGTAGGCGTCTGCTTGTAATTCCTTGCTTACCTCTTTTTCAATGAATGTGCTGTCACTTTGAGTGTCTAATAATGCATAGACAAGCTGCTCCTGGGATGGATTTGTAGCAGAGGATACCCATACAGGGACGATCATGGAAGTGACGCATGACTGACCCCCTCTTGTGACGTTGAGTGCCATGGCTGCTGTGGTTTCATCTGCTGTATTTGAAGCTGTATTTACAATTGATAAAGGCCTTTCTCTACCTACATGTCTTCTGTAGTTTTCATCATGGAGACAGGTCGGATGCCTTCCCTGGCACACGTCACAAGTGTGGCGGTGACGACATTCTTTGGCGCTGTGACCTGGTTTCACACATCCATAACACAGCTTGTTGTCCTTAACGTGTTTCCGTCGGTCCTCAAGGGACGTTTCCATGAAGTCTGGGCACTTGGGGAGTTGATGTTTGTTATCTTTGCACCACATACAGGGGGCCTTGATCTCTCATTGCTTGGTGTAGATTTATCACTGTTAAGGACGGTTTGAGTGCTGAAGACATTGACTTTGCTTCCCTTCGTTTCCCTTGCACTTTGCTTGTCATGGGGCGGGTTAGATGTGTGAAGAGCATGTAGGGAAGTGACTGGGTTGCATGCTATCTCTGCTTCTACTGACATAAACTTTGTGAAATCCTCAAAGGTGGGAAACTCTTTATTTTCCATGAGGGCTATTGTGACTCGACGATTCCAACGGGATGCTACCCAATCAGGAACTTTCTGTGTTAGCTTTTGGTTTTCTTCACAGTCACTTAATATTTCTAGACCCTTCACATGAGGCATGGCTTGCAGGCAGGCGTTTAGGAAGTCTGAGAACGCTCTTAATCCTTCTGCATCCTTTGACTGTATTTTTGGCCATTTTGATAGTTTGTCCCTAAAGGCTCTTTGGACGAGAAATGGCTGACCGTAGCGTTGATTGAGCTTATTTCACGCATCTGTGTATGCCTCTTCATCAGTTCGATAAAAAGTGCCTTCAAGGCAATTGTAAGCAGGGCCACTGACATATTTCTTTAGGTAGTAAAGTTTATCAGCTGAAGAAATACCCTTTCGGTCCACAAGTGACAAGAATGAAGCCTTCCATTCAATGTAGAAAATTGGGTCTCCACTAAACACTGTGGGCATTGGCACTGGGAGTCTGTTTATGGCTATGCTGTCATGGATTGCTTGGGCCAGATAAGACATGTCAGTAGGGGGCGCTGGTGTGTCAAGGTGAGGGCTTTGGTTGTATACTGGGGTGCTCAGAGTGATCTGCCTGTTGTTCTGCTGTATGGGCTGACTATCAGTATCCTGTCTAATTTCTCTGTCATATATCTCAAGTCTGGCACGAGCAGCTTCAACATCCCTTTCAGCCCGTAGACGCTCTAATTCAGACTTCTGCATTTCTAACTCCTTTTTATGTTGCTCTTCCATTTCTCTTATTTTCTCCTTTTGAATTCTTTCTTCCTGCATTAGTTTGTATTGAGCCTCCTTAGCAGCGAGCTCTGCGGCTGCATCAGCCCTTTTTGCTGATAAAAGCGTTGATTCTGAATGGCGACTGGCACCTGACTGAGATGCTGTACCATATATGGAGTAGGCATAGTCGTGGGCTAGTAGCTGACGGAGCCGTTGCCTTTCACACTCTGCATCAAAGTCGTCAGCTACTTCTGATAAGCGTTCGTAGATAAGCTTTATAATGTCTTTAGTTACAGCCTCACATGCGTCAATTTTGCGTCTTATCTCAGTGGATGGTGTGGCTCGTTCTCTTATTTCATCATAAAGTCTCATGAGATCATTCATTCCCTTTTCAATGGTGTCTGCCATTGTAGCCAGTTCCTTTTCTGTTATGTTTTTCTTCAAATTTTCTTTGGATGTTCTGATTTGAATTTTCCATTGTTCGTACAAGCTAAGCAGCCTTTTTTCCTTTTTACTCAGCTCCTCCTTTTGGTATGCGAGTATTTTCTCTGTGGGCACACCAATACGTTCTGAACGACGTGGTAATGTTAACCCATCAGCAACGTCCATTTTGTGCTTAAGTTCGGCTAGTTGTTTTTCCTTACATTCGGTTAACTCCTTTAGTTCCTGCCTTGACATGCCTTCATATTCCTCTTGATCAAGTAAGCCTTTACTTTCTTCAATTTCTATCTGTAGCTTATGTATCTGTTCCTTTATGCCTTCCATGTTGAGTACAACTCACTGTTGACCATCATAATAGATGTTGCAACTCACTGCTATGTATGCCGTGCCTTGCCGTCTTCTCATGAGTTCCGTGGGCAGCGTGATGCAGCAGGTGCGGGTCAAAGCTCTTACTGTAGCATACCCTCCGAAAGATGGTCTGACGCTTTACTGATGATTTTAAGTTTATTGAGAAACCCCAAACCAACGTAAGAGCTGGTTACAAAAAGAAACAAACACAAACAATAATGCGTTAGCTACCTTATCATATAGATTCGAAAGCATTAGCATAGTTTAGTACTAGCTCACAAGTCCGGCATTAGCTTATTAAAACAAACAGCTAAAAACAGCAACAGTTGTTCAAAACTTCTTTAAAACACCACTAACCTATACATTTTACTGTATTATGATAAATACTAACCTTGTGCCTCTTCGAAGGGGCGCTAAACATTTTACATATTTAACTTTGTGGCCGTTACTTTTGTATCTTTTTTCCGTTACATACAGCAGGAAACTAGTTAACGTGCCAACGGGTGACTTTCAAAATAAAAGCCCCTTTTATTTAGAACAGGAAATAAGACACAACAAGGCTATTTCTTCTATAGAGCTAAAACATATACTGGGTTATTTACAATAAGTATATACATATAAGAGTGGACTGCAAAGAATAGGTATAATTAATGAATTTAAAAGACTGCACTAACAAGAACGAATATTATACAATACAGTTGTGTGTACTGTTTTCAGCTAAGGGGGGGGGGGGTGACATGACGGCTGTGTTGCAGTTGTCATCCTGGAGCAAATAAAAACATCACATTTATTGTTGTTAAAATATCAAAAACAATGCAGGAATTATTTTTCGCGAAACACAATAGCAGACTGGAATGCTCTCCCTTGGTGAAATTCACAATTTTACAGAAGAAGAAGAGATGAAATGTGATCGTCATTTCCGGTAAGTGCACATGGCAGTGCGCTATTTGAGACAACACTCCTGTGTCGAAATTTACGCACTATGCAAGACAGTACGTAGTGCGCAAAGTGTACTTCTGTAAGTGCACTAACGGAAGTGCGCGCGCGATTTGAGACACAGCTACTATCTTTTTCTTTTTCATCCCTTTTTCATGGGATGTTAGCTGGTTTTTGAAGTCTGCAGCTTGCTTCCTTAGCTCATTTATTCTACAAGTGTCAGGCTCAGCTTGGGTCTCGTCACAGTTACACACCGTTTGCACGTGGGACACAGCCTTCTGCTTTGTGGTTCCCAAGTGTTGTTTCATTCGCACGGCCTTGGCTTCTTGCCTATTTTCCGCAGTATGTAAAAGCATTAAGAGTTCAGCGAACTTTGGGGGGTTCTGCTTTTTGAGTTCTAGGCGGAGGTCATTAAGCAGAACTTTGTCCCAACAGCCCCTGCAGAGCTGTCGAAGTAGGTGGCTGTCTAGGTCTTGTGCTGGGACGCCTCCTCTGAGCACAGCTTTACACAGGGCAACTTGAAGACGCCGCAGATAGGAAGGCGGTTTTTTCTCCAGAGTCTTGGAATGTGTTTATGAACTGTACAAACAGTTCCTCCCCATGTTCAACAGTGGAAAATGCAGAGTCTAAAATTTGCATACAAGCTGTAGGGGATGCTTCAGGACCAAGATGTCTAACAACATCAGAAGCTGGGACAAGAAGATTCAAGGATTTTCCTTGTTTTCTCAAGATCAGAAACAGATCAAATCAACATGACACCGCCAAGTGTCATAGTCAACCTCATTGTGTGGTCTAGGGATTTTCCCAAAACAATTGGTGCTGCCTACACCGTGTTATCCTCCTGCTAGAGTTAGCACCCAACAAGGCTAAACAGGGCAAGTTTTAAACGTGTTTTTAGCCTCTAAGCATGTTCAAAATGTCATTAAAAGTGCCTCCCCATGTGAAGTGATTCTTTCCGAGTGAACTGACTTAATCTGACTGCTATAGATGTGAAAGAAATGCATGAACGTGCTAATTCAGCTGTGTTTAGTTCCTGGGTTGATACACCTAAAAGAGATAAAAACAGTGCTAAAAGTGCTGTAGTTGAAAAAGCAGGAGACAAGTTATAATTGAGGAAAGTTTGGAGACACTACCTTATTTAATCATTAAATTCATAGCCTACATATTTTTGTTTTCTCTTTTCTGTGTTGTAGTTTGTAGACGTCCTTTAGCTCTCTAACTGCTGTCTCAACACAGGAGCTTAATTTCTTCTTCGTTAAATAAATAGTAGATTTGGTGAAACAATTCACATATTCCGAGGGTTCTAATCAGCAGGTTCCTACTCTAACTGACAATGCTCAACCCAAGTTTTATATCCAAGAAATCACAGAACCATAAGTTATTAATATCATTACAGCTTTGTACAACGCTAAAGCCAAGGATATCTATGGGCTTGACATTAGTTTTATAAAATCACATAAGGTGGCTTTAGAGCCCCTAATCATGCTTTTGGTTACTTTATCTATAAAAAAACTCAATTGTTCCTAAGGCGTGGAAATTGGCCTCAGTCACCCCAATATTTAAAGCTGGAGATAAATATGACATGAATGACTATAGACCAATTAGCATTCTACCTATAACTTCCAAAATTATCGAAAAATAGGTTACTAAACAAATCATTGAATTCCTCAACAACAGCCTAACATCTTTACATGCCATGCAGTTTTGGTTCTGGCCATATCACTCAACCAAGACTGCATTGGCCATGTTCATGTAAAAAAATCAAATGTCAGCTAGATAAAAATGGACGTGTTGGTGCTGTATTCCCAGATTTAAAATGATAAAAGGTGCTGCTATCTAAATTGTCACATTTAAATTTTTTCTGCTCAAACTATTTCACTCCTATTTGTCTCACAGAGAACAATGCACGGTGGTCAGCGAGGTTAGTTCCGCTCTGTAGGAGTCCCCCAAGGGTCCATACTGTTGCCCATTTTATTTTCATTATATATTAACGATGGGAGTCCACAGAGTAGAGACATGAAACCTCAACTCCCCTATTCACCCATTCAGCACCCCTTACACCCCTTCCCTCCCCCATCGTTCAACCCCGGGCAAAAGTAAAATGCCAGGCACCTCTGCCAGGATGTCAGCAAACTCCCTCCTCCCAGACTGACAAGGACGCTTGTGTGCAAAATCCAGCAAGCATTAACTGATATGTGCCGGGTCCAGGCTGCAGGCCTAGTGACACTCATGACTCTTTCCAAGACAATCTTCAAGACAAGACCATTCTTCCTCAATTTATGTTGTGATAGGTAATAGAAAAAGAATGGTGAATAAGCACTTAACTGCAAACATAGCAAATTTACCATCCATTCCTCGTCAGCCACAGCCTGTCCCAAAAAATTAAAACACACTAACACTAGCCTTACTAAACGTCAGGTCTTTGGCAGGAAATTTTTTTTTTTAATCAATGATTTTATTATTAATCACAATCTAGATTTTATGTTTTTAACTGAAACCTGGTTAGACCATAATAACCGCAATGCTGTTCTCATCGAGAACTCAAGAGCTCCCCCTAACTTCAGTTGTATGAGCGAGAATAGAGTGAATAAGAAAGGAGGTGGTTTGTTTAATGACTCATTCCATTGTACGCAAATATGTTATGGAAATTTTTCTTCTTTTGAATATGTGGCTCTTCAGTTAAGGTCTTGCCCTCAAACGATATTTCTAAATATCTACAGGCCACCTAAATATTGTGCAACTTTCATTGATGACTTCACTGAACTGATGTCTATAATCTGCATTAACTCTGATTGTGTAATCATTGCGGGTGATTTTAACATTCATGTTGACAACCCCCAGGACAGGGCGACCAAAGAACTGTGTTGTGTTTTTGAGAACTATGGACTGACTCAGCATGTGACAGAGCCCACGCACAATAAGTGGCACACTCTGGACCTGATAGTCTCCAAGGGTCTGAACATTTCCAAGGTTGTGTGACTGACGTTGCTCTCTCTGACCATTCCTGTGTTTTCTTCAGCGGCACTATCTCTGTGCCCAAAAGTGTCCAAACAAAGATAATCAGAAAACAGTATATCACTGAAAACACCAGTGAAACATTTATTCAGCTTTTCTCCTCCACACCCGCCCTCTCTGGGCTCTCAGTCACTGAGCTTGTAGATAATTTCAACTGTAAAATTATAAATGTTATTGATGCCATTGCTCCCACTAAGGTCAAAGTTGTCTCTGGTAAGAAAAGATCTCCATGGAGAAATGTCCTACTGGTGAGAACAGAAAAAAAGAGTGTAGGAAAAAGCAGAACGAAGGTGGCGAAAAACAAATCTCCTGGTCCATTATAACACCTATAAAGAGACTTTGCATTTATAATTTGAGGAATGCAAGTTGGTCCTTCTTCTCTGATATTATCTCTAAAAACAATAATAATTCACGTGCTTTGTTTGCTACTGTCAATAGGTTAACAAACCCTCCAGTACCAGTAGCATCTGAACTTTTATCTACCAAGGCCTGCAATGACTTTGCCTCCTTCTTCAAAGACAAAATTCAGAAGATTAGACAAACAGTCAGTGCCTCCATATCAAGTACAGGATATGTGTTGTCACAGTGTTCAAGCAAAACTAGTTCCAATATGACAGAAACATTTCATTTTTTATTTTTTGTGAAGAATCACCAACCAATATGACAGAATACATCAACCAAAAACCTGGAGGACATTATACAACATCTGAAATCCTCCTCCTGTTGCCTTGATATTCTACCAACGGGTGTTTTCAAAAATGTTTCCAATTGTTTGGCTTCTGATCTTCTACAGATTGTGAACACGTCTCTTCTTTCAGGAATCTTTCCACAGGCCCTGAAAACTGCAGTAATCAAGCCACTCTTAAAAAAGAACAATCTAGACACATCACTAATGAGCAACTATAGGCCAATATCAAACCTTCCGTTTTTAAGTAAAATCATTGAAAAAGCGTTTTTTCAACAACTCACCCATTTCTTTACTAAACACTAAACAACAGTTTTGATACCTTTCAGTCGGGTTTCCGACCACACCACAGCACAGAGACGGCTCTTGTCAAAGTCTTTAATGACATCCACCTAGACCGATTGGAAAACTGTGTTGGCCTTTCTGGCTCAGTACTAAACTGGTTTGAATCCTACTTACAGAATAGGGATTACTTTGTGTCAATAGGTAATTATACAATATGACTCGCGGAGTTCCCCAAGGCTCCATTCTGGGGCCTCTTCTGTTTAACATCTACATGCTTCCACTGGCTCAGATTATGGAAAACAACAAAATAAGTTACCATAGTTATGCGGACGACACACACATTTACATAACCTTATCGCCAGGGGACTATAGTCCAATACAAAAACTGACTAAGTGCATCAAACAAATTAACGTCTGGATGTGCCAGAACTTTCTGAAATTAAATGAAGGAAAAACTGAGGTGGTTGTTCTTGGAGCAAAAGAGGAACGATTAAAAGTCTGCACTCAGCTTCAAACAACAATGTTAAAAACAACAGACAAAGCCAGAAATCTTGGTGTAGTCATGGACTCAGACCTGAATTTTAACAGCCACATTAAGACAATTACAAAGTCAGCCTTTTATCACCTTAAGAATGCATCAAGGGTTAAAGGACTCATGTGTCAACAGGATTTGGAAAAACTTGTCCATGCTTTCATCTAGGGCTGTAGTCAAGACCACCTTTGTCGAGTCCAAGACAAGTCCGAGACAGGACTAGTCGAGTCCGAGTCAAGATCAAGTCCAAAGAGGTTCGAGTCCGAGTCAAGACTGAGTCCAGGACAGAAAAAAAGGTATTATGCATATTTGTTGATATAAAAGCAAAAACAGTGTCAGAACACCCAGGATTTATGAGTACAGCCATTCATCTTGATATCATATGGTGATAACTCATAATAGCTACATAGACAATACTGTACTAGTACTGAGCATTAGAACTGCTACAGTAGGTACTAGTACTGAACATTTGACTAGTACTAACTATTGACCCAGAGGAAATTAATGAAACATTCACCTCATTTTACTCAAATCTGTATACGTCAGAAATAACAACTGACAGTTCTGACATGGAAAATTTTTTCAATAATCTCCAAGCTCCTTCTATAAAAGCAAGACATAGGACTGAGACTGAGCTCCCACTAAAATGTATAGAAATCACCAATGCGATTAAGGCAATGCAGAATGGCAAGGCGCCTGGCCCTGATGGGTACCCTATAGAGTTTTATAAGAAGTTCTCTAGTAAATTGTCTACACTTTTACTTGATATGTTTATTTACTCTTTATCACGTGGATCCCTCCCACAGACATTGACTGAAGCATCAATCACCCTATTGCTTAAGCCAGGCAAAGATAATACAGAATGTGGCTCATATCGGCCCATCTCTCTCTTAAACTGTGATGTGAAGATCTTGGCCAAGGCCCTTGCCTTACGCTTAGAAGCCACAATGCATGACGTAATCTCTGCTGATCAGACTGGTTTTATCTTGGGGCGTCATTCATTTACAAATATCCGCCGGCTATTGAATATTATTCACTCTCCTGCACCCAATGCGGTCCCCGAGGTGGTCATCGCACTTGATGCAGAGAAAGCCTTCGACAGGGTAGAATAGGGATATCTATTTACAACCCGATTCCAAAAAAAGTTGGGACACTGTACAAATTGTGAGTAAAAAAAAAATTGAATAATTTAGAAATCTCATAAACATATATTTTATTCACAATAGAATATAAATGACATATCAAATGTTGAAAGTGAGACATTTTGAATTGCAATGCCAAATATTGGCTCCTTTTGGATTTCATGAGAGCTACAAATTCCCAAAAAGTTGGGACAGGTAGCAATAAGAGGCCAGAAAAGTTAAATGTACAAATAAGGAACAGCTGGAGGACCAATTTGCAACTTATTGGGTCAATTGGCAACATGATTGGGTATAAAAAGAGCCTCTCAGAGTGGCAGTGTCTCTCAGAAGTCAAGATGGGCAGAGGATCACCAATTCCCCCAATGCTGCGACAAAAAATAGTGGAGCAATATCAAAAAGGAGTTTCTCAGAGAAAAATTGCCAAGAGTTTGAAGTTATCATCATCTACAGTGCATACAACATCATCCAAAGATTCATAGAATCTGGAACAATCTCTGTGCGTAAGGGTCAAGGCCGGAAAACCATACTGAATGCCCGTGATCTTCGGGCCCTTAGACGGCATTGCATCACACACAGGAATGCTACTGTAATGGAAATCACAACATGGGCTCAAGAATATTTCCAGAAGACATTGTCAGTGAACACAATCCACCGTGCCATTCGCCGTTGCCGGCTAAAACTCTATAGGTCAAAAAAGAAGCCATATCTAAACGGGAACCAGAAGCGCAGGCGTTTTCTCTGGGCCAAGGCTCATTTAAAGTGGACTGTAGCAAAGTGGAAAACTGTTCTGTGGTCAGACGAATCAAAATTTGAAGTTCTTTGGAAAACTGGGACGCCATGTCATCCGGACTAAAGAGGACAAGGACAACCCAAGTTTTTATCAGCGCTCAGTTCAGAAGCCTGCATCTCTGATGGTATGGGGTTGCATGAGTGCGTGTGGCATGGGCAGCTTGCACATCTGGAAAGGCACCATCAATGCTGAAAGGTATATCCAAGTTCTAGAACAACATATGCTCCCATCCAGACGTCGGCTCTTTCAGGGAAGACCTTGCATTTTCCAACAAGACAATGCCAAACCACATACTGCATCAATTACAACATCATGGCTGCGTAGAAGAAGGATCCGGGTACTGAAATGGCCAGCCTGCAGTCCAGATCTTTCACCCATATAAAACATTTGGCGCATCATAAAGAGGAAGATGCAACAAAGAAGACCTAAGACAGTTGAGCAGCTGGAAGCCTGTATCAGACAAGAATGGGACAACATTCCTATTCCTAAACTTGAGCAACTTGTCTCCTCAGTCCCCAGACGTTTGCAGACTGTTATTAAAAGAAGAGGGGATGCCACACAGTGGTAAAAATGGCCTTGTCCCAACGTTTTTGAGATGTGTTGATGCCATGAAATTTAAAATCAACTTATTTTTCGCTTAAAATTATGAATTTTCTCAGTTTAAACATTTGATATGTCATCTATGTTGTATTCTAAATAAAATATTGAAATTTGAAACTTCGACATCATTGCATTCTGTTTTTATTCACAATTTGTACAGTGTCCCAACTTTTTTGGAGTCGGGTTTGTACATGTTTGAAGAAATTTGGTTATGGTCCTAACTTCATCTCATGGATTAAAATCTTATATACCTCACCCAAAGCCTCAGTAATTAAAAATGGTAGGCGTTCTTGGTATTTTCAGCTGTCAAGAGGCACCCGTCAGGGTTGCCCTATTAGCCCACTGCTATTTGCCCTGGCCATAGAGCCCTTGTCCATTTCACTCAAATCATTACCCTCGTTAAGTGGAATCCATAGGGGGGGGGAGCATAGAGTTTCTCTGTACGCAGATGATTTATTAATATATGCATCAGACCCGGGGCGGGGAGGGGTTGCAGTTCGGTGGGCTCGGGATCTCATCGCTGCTTTTTGCAGATGATGTGGTCCTGATGGCATCATCGGTCTGTGACCTTCAGCTCTCACTGGATTGGTTCGCCGCCGAGTGGGAAGCGGCTGGGATGAGGATCAGCACCTCTAAATCTGAGGCCATGGTTCTCAGCAGGAAACCGATGGAGTGCTTTCTTCAGGTGTGGAGTGAGTCCTTACCCCAAGTGAAGAAGTTTAAGTACCTTGGGGTCTTGTTCGCGAGTGAGGGGACCATGGAGCGTGAGATTGGTCGGAGAATCGGAGCAGCCGGTGCGGTATTACATTCCGTGTATCGCACCGTTGTGACGAAAAGAGAGCTGAGCCAGAAGGCAAAGCTTTCGATCTACCAGGCAATTTTCGTTCCTACCCTCACCTATGGTCATGAATGCTGGGTCATGACCGAAAGAACGAGATCCAGGGTGCAAGCGGCCGAAATGGGTTTCCTCAGGAGGGTGGCTGGCGTCTCCCTTAGAGATAGGGTGAGAAGCTCAGTCATCCGAGAGGAGCTCGGAGTAGAGCCGCTGCTCCTTCGCGTCGAAAGGAGCCAGTTGAGGTGGTTCGGGCATCTGGTAAGAATGCCTCCTGGGCGCCTCCCTAGGGAGGTGTTCCAGGCACGTCCAGCTGGGAAGAGGCCTCGGGGAAGACCCAGGACTAGGTGGAGGGATCATATCTCCAACCTGGCCTGGGAACGCCTCGGGATCCCCCAGTCGGAGATGGTTGATGTGGCTCGGGAAAGGGAAGTTTGGGGTCCCTTACTGGAGCTGCTGCCCCCGCGACCCGACTCCGGATAAGCGGATGAAGATGGATGGATGGATGGATGGATGGATGGATGGATGGATGGATGTATCAGACCCCGTTTCATGCTTTGAGGAGATTTGGTGCTTTTTCTGGGTACAAACTGAATTTTAGTAAAAGTGAATGTTACCCTGTTAATGACCTGGCTCTTCAAATACAAGACAACGCTCTACCATTCAGAATGTCTAGGAATGGCTTTAGATATTTGGGCATTAACATTACAAGGGACATGCAGAAGCTTTACCAAGAAAACTTCTATCTGCTATTTGAGAGAGTCAAATCAGACCAGGACAAATGGAAGACACTTCACCTATCTTTAGCAGGAAAAGTGAATTGTATAAAAATGTGCTTCCCAATTTTCTCTACCTGTTTCAGTGTATTCCACTTTACCTCCCTAAATCTTACTTCAAATCTATTGATAAGATCTTCATTTCATTTATATGGGGTGGGAAGAAACCTAGAATACGACTAGAACTTTTACAGAGGCCTAAAATGCAGGGTGGCTTAGCTCTTCCAAATCTTTGAAATTATTATTGGGCCTCAAATGTTCAAAAAAATCTGGTTTAATAATCTTCTTCATCTAAGTCCCATACATAATAACCATCTTTTTCTTCCAGCTAGATTAGACTCTGAATTTATTCTCTGGCAAAGGCAAGGCATTTACAGATTTAAAGATATGTATATAAACAGTATCTTCCCTAGCTTTGATGACCTGTCACATAAATTTGACCTCCCTCTATCTAGCCTTTTCCGATATTTCCAAGCCCGCCACTTCCTTCAGCATCATGATCCCAACTTTCCATATATACCATCACTTTCAGGTTTAGATGCCCTGTTAGAAACTACTTTCAACTTTAAAGGACTTATTTCAAGAATCTACAACTGCATATCTTCTTTTAAAAATACGACTCTTGCAAAGATCAAGGCAGACTGGGTGGATGAGCTGGGAGAGGACTTGGAAGAAGGCATTTGGGACAGTGCTCTACTAAGAGTGAATGACAGCACTTCATGTGCCAAATTAAGTATAATACAATTTAAGATCTTACATCGCATCCACTATTCCAAAGCCAGACTAAAATATACCCTGACATAGATGCAAGCTGCGACAGGTGTCAAACCACTCCTGCCGACCAACCCATATGTTTTGGTCGTGCTCAGCCCTAGCATCTTATTGGTCTGTAATCTTTAAAGCATATCTTCTTTTAAAAATACGACTCTTGCAAAGATCAAGGCAGACTGGGTGGATGAGCTGGGAGAGGACTTGGAAGAAGGCATTTGGGACAGTGCTCTACTAAGAGTGAATGACAGCACTTCATGTGCCAAATTAAGTATAATACAATTTAAGATCTTACATCGCATCCACTATTCCAAAGCCAGACTAAAATATACCCTGACATAGATGCAAGCTGCGACAGGTGTCAAACCACTCCTGCCGACCTAACCCATATGTTTTGGTCGTGCTCGGCCCTAGCATCCTATTGGTCTGTAATCTTTAAAACAGTGTCAGAAGCTCTTAACTCTTTGGTGCCGGATGCTTCGCGACGACACATCTACCGCCGGTTACTGCGTTGCGCAACTTTGAACCTCCCGCCGGCTGCTGCGTGGCGCAGCATTTTGTATTCGTCAGTCTTTTCATGACGCATGCAGCAGATAACGCACTGTCATTGGTTCAAATGCACATGAGGCGGGTCTTGATGGCCATTTAAAGCCATGTGACCACTAAAATGTACTGTAGTTTGCTGAAAATCATGTCAATCAACCAGACATACACGTGCGTTTGTTTATGTTTTTTGAGAGACGAGGCGAAAAATGTCTCCGACAGAGGAGGATTTTGACAGCGAGGGCAGTGACAAACGGGACCCGTTTGTGCCGGATGCCAGCGCCGACACGTCTACCGCCGGTCAAAATCCTCCTCTGTCGGAGCCATTTTCTCGCTTGTCACTCAAAAAATCATAAACAAACGCACGTGTATGTCTGGTTGATTGACATGATTTTCAGCAAACTACAGTACATTTTAGTGGTCACATGGCTTTAAATGGCCAACAAGACCCGCCTCATGTGTATTTGAACCAATGACAGTGCGTTCACTGCTGCACGCATCATGAAAAGACCGACAAATACAAAATGCTGTGCTGCGCCACGCAGCAGCCGGCGGGAGGTTCAAAGTTGCGCAACGCAGTAACCGGCGGTAGATGTGTCGTCGCGAAGCATCCGGCACCCAAGAGTTAATATTGACCTACAACCCAATGCAGTAATGGCCATATTTGGCACTACTGACAGTAGATATTCGACAATAAGGAAAGGAGATAAAAACATCATTGCTTTTACAACATTGCTTGCACGCAGAAGAATTTTATTACATTGGAAGTCTAAAAATCCACCTAATGTATCTCTGTGGTTTAATGACCTAATGCAGCTCATACAGTTAGAGAAAATAAAATACACTCTCAGGGGATCCAGGGACAAATTCTTTTCTGTCTGGGATCCAGTGCTGAAATATTTGGGTAAGCTTAAGACTGTGCCCACTTAGCAGCCGTCTAGCACTTACAGTTGTGTTATTCATCCATGAGAATTATATTGTGTAGTACACAATTTCAACAATGGTGAGCCTATGTTTATTTGTGTTCTTTTTTATTTATTTAGCTTGTTTTCTAGTTACTACCTTTTTTTATTATTATTATTATTATTAATATCATTATTGTTACTGTTGGTATTATTATTATTATTATTGTTATTATTATTATTATTGTCATTGTTCCTATTGCTATCCTTTCTACTGGATGGGACACTGGATGGGTGTCTTACATGTTCTGGGGGGGTGGGTGGGGTAATAACTCATACAAAATAATATCGTGAGCATTGGTCCTTTTGTGAATGTTGTTTCTATGTACATATCCTGTGCTATCAATGTTCAATAAAAAAAATCAATCAGACAGCTGCAGCTGATTCAGAACGCTGCTGCTCGGGTCCTCACTAAGACCAAGAGACTGGATCACATCACTCCAGTTCTGAAGTCTTTACACTGGCTTCCTGTGCCTCAAAGAATTGATCTCAAAGTACTTTTGCTAGTTTATAAATCACTAAATGGTTTAGGGCCAAAATACATTTCTGATCTGCTACTACACTATGAACCACCCAGACCTCTCAGTTCATCTGGGACAGGTCTGCTTTCTGTCCCCAGAGTCCAAACTAAACAGGGTGAAGCAGCATTCAGTTTCTATGCTCCTCATATCTGGAATAAACTCCCAGAAACCTGCAGATCCGCTGCTACTCTCAGTTCTTTTAAATCAAGGCTGAAGACCTTTCTTTTTGATGTTGCCTTTCTTTAAATGACTGTTCATTTCTTTAATGTTTAATTTCTTATGCTGCACTGTAACTTTTATTCTTGTGTTTTATGTGTCTTAATGTTCTTATTTTTAAGTTTATTCACGTGTTTTATCTGTTTTTATTTAACTGTTTTTTAACTGATTTTGTGTAAAGCACTTTGAATTGCCCTATTGCTGAAATGTGCTATACAAATAAAGCTGCCTTGCCTTGCCTAATGATTTACCTGAATACTGTTTACATGTGGATGTCCATCTTTACGCCAAATTACGACACTGTCATTTTTACTGAAGCAAAAAAGGCTGAGGAGGCAGCACGTGTTCTCTCAACAGCTTTTACACACATAAAAATATGACTAAATAGATTGTGTCTTATCTTAATTTTAAAAAAAGCAATATCGAAGCACCCTTCTACTATTATGCGTTCTCAATCTGGAGAGTTCTTGGGCAGAGAAAAATAAGAAGTTACTGAATTTAATTACTTGGGTGTGATTATAGAATCCAGACTCTCTTTCAAAAACCATGTTAAAGGAGAATTCCGGCTAATGTTAGTTAATCTTGAAGTACTTTTGATTGAAAAAACCCCAACCTGAACTGGTGCAGGCAACACTGAGTAGCTGCAGCTATGTGTACAAGCTTCCACTGACCTAAAACATCATTTAACGGTTTCAAGGGCCAAGGGGTAGGGGGTAGGGGTAAGTAGAAGAAAACAGATACACAATGCAATTAATATGTCTGTACAGGGCTCTTACTTAACATCAATATGCGTTTTCAAGTCAGACATTGTTTTAATTCACCTACCGTGTCTTGATCTTGCCAGTGGGTAGCTTGCCTGTCTGGTTAGCTGCTAGCTGCTATTGAAGTGTGTTCAGCCAGGCTTTTTTGAAAATCATAAAGCAGCAGTTCTGTGTGTGTTTGTAGCTCATCCATTTTGTGTGTGATCGATCTGGAACCCTGGTCGGATTCTACTCCCATAAAACCAGTTGAACTTCTGTACAAGAAGGCACTTAAGACTCTAGATAAAAAACTCTCTCTTATCATCATTCCAACATCTTAGAGAAATATAATTTACTGAGCTTTGATAATTTTTGTAAATTTTCCTCAATGTGCTTATTGATAAATTACTACATTGCCTAGTGCACCTCCATTTCTAGAGTTTATTAAATACATATAGACCCGGGGCACCAGAAAAACCTTCTTCAGCCATAATGCACAATTAAAGGTAGTGCATTATGGAACATACTACCTCCAACTATAAGGGAATGTCCCACTTTGGCCGTCTTTAAGAACCAAGTAAAGTTGTGGCTTAGAGCTAACCAAACGTGCAACCACCTCTAACAGTATGCTGTACTGAATTAGCCAAGTAGAGCATACTAATGAATTGTGTCTTTGTTTTAACACCTACTAATAAATTGTCCAGTTTTTTTCTCTTTCTCCTTGTTTTATATATGAAATGTTACTATTGTATATCTTTTGTCATTTTTTTATAGTAACTTCAACCGGCCTAATGGACTACAGGTGGAAATTAACCCTTGGGCTACAATCTGGCATTGTTGGGTGTGCTATTGTACATTTTCATTAATGTGCATTGTCCTGAAATATTATATAAATAAAAAAAATGTGTTCTGGATTGCTCATCTTTAGTGTTAATGTGTAATAACGTTACTTTGTTAACCCTGGAAAAACAATAGTAAGAACTCTTTGAGTATGTTAACCCATTGTTATTTGCATTTCCTAAAGACCCTTTAAGATTAGGCCTGTAGTTCAGTGTGCCTGTCTGTTTCATCTGAAAAAACATGTAAAAAAATGAACCTTGGTTTGGTCTCCCTGAGACATCATTTACTGCTGTACGTTAGCTGGACATTAATGCAGTAGTACTTTTTGATGGCAATGTAGAAATAATGTTTTTGTTTTTTGATTTGAGGATTTTGTATCAGTAAAGCAGCAAATACAAAATGTGGTCCCCACATTACCACCGTTTGCTGTGTTGGAAGTACAAAAGATGTCTGGAGTGAACCTTTGTGTGTATATCTGCATACCTGCTTGTGCAGCAGCGTAAAGCGGCAGCCCGGTGATTAAAGCAAACTCATTGCTGTGGATGGCGCAGTCCTTGGCATCAACATCATAGCCATGGACCAGCAGCCGGACTACGTCCAGATGACCCTGCTGGCAAGATGTGGCTAGCATCCAGTTCAGCAAATCTCCCCTTAAACATGGACCTGAGAGAGAGCCAATCCCAGTCAGTCAGGACACAGACACACTTTTCTTCATTAACAACCATTCAGACTGCACTGCAGAGCTGCCTTTAGTCCAGTCACCAATCTGATAGACGATATGTATTTCCATGTTTCCATGATTACCTGACCTTGAGTTGAACCGCCAAGGTTTCCTGTCAGATAGATATTTTTGGGCATTTTTGGTTTTTGTCATTGTTATTGAGAATGTCAAACATTATAAAGGGTCAATCTTTTTATACTCTTTCTCTCTTTTAAGCAAAATAGGCATTTACTTCTCTATTTCAAGCACCTGGTTATATATTATATTGTTATACAACAATTATATTGTAATTGTAAGCTTTAAATTACCTGTGAGTGTACATATTAGACTCAATCAATGTATCTTTGTTAAAATGATGTGTTTATATTCTCCTTTCAGTTCATTTAACTTGAAGATGAAGAAAAAAAGGCAATATCATGTTGACTCTCCCAACAAGCTTGCAACATGGTTATGCCATTGTGCCAGAGCCTTAATTAAGAGCAAGGTAATGTGTAAGGATAATGTATTATGGTGATCTTTTAAGTAAGGTAAATTTTGCAGTATTTCAATAAAAATTTTAAACTATGTTTAAACTAATAAAAAAATAATCTATCTCAATCAATACTTATGACCCACTAGAAGTGTGATGTCTGTATCTGCAGATCTGTGTGCATGAAGTTTCTGGGTGTCAACAAAGAGCCGTTTGGCCCCATGTGGGTGTGTAACCCCCAGCCAAAAACATGCTGCAGGGTGTGCAGTCCGTTCTCATTCCCAGGTACTGACTCTTTGCAATGTCTTTATATATTGTTTATTTTTTTTACCTGTCTGTTTAGAATAAATGTGTTAATAATAGTGTACATATTATTACTATTACTACTCTGATGTGTGTGATTTTTTGTGAGCTGCTGTAACAAGGGAATTTCCCCAGTCTTTGTGTGACACTACTTCTCTTTTTTACAGTCTAGCTCTTTGACCACTGCCGCTCTTTCTATCTCTCTCTCCTCCTCTTTCTCTCTCTCTGTCTCATTGAGTCGGGTAGGTGGGGCCAACTTTAAACACTATGTGGTTACAAAAAGTAAGCAATACCTCCTACCTATTATATCTTTAATTCAAGACTGTCATATAGTTAGGATTGTAAACATGTCCATAAGGTGTTTTTTATATGCTACAAAACATATAATGAGTATAATGAGCAGCCAAAGGCATTTCTGCCCTGAAACTGCAGAATACCAATGACAGTCTATAAATTCCACATTTAGACAACCAGGGTTTTATACATCACATACGTAAGGAACCAATCCCGTCAATTTGTGGCGGGGGCATATCAAAGCGTAACTATGGCAGTGTTTTTACATTGTTTAAAGTAGCAGAGGCCTAGACATCCTGACTTTTAATCCCTAGTTTTGTTTTAAAAACTGAATCCTACATTTCCCACACTTCAACCCTTATTGTTTTATTAGACCCTCTTTGTCTGGTAAATGGCCATCTCTTGACCAACTCCACACCATCAGTTTGAAATGCAATTTTTTTTGCATACATTTGTTTTTTGTCTACATTTGTATTCTCCAATTCAAGGGTTATCTTCTCAGACTTGATATGGTTTGTCTAGAGCCATAGTGGACATTATACAACTGCTTCACGTGGTGAGAGGT
This sequence comes from Etheostoma perlongum, assembly GCA_026937815.1. NCBI lineage: Eukaryota > Metazoa > Chordata > Actinopteri > Perciformes > Percidae > Etheostoma > Etheostoma perlongum. The sequence goes on from CM049371.1 coordinate 28,767,159, forward strand.
GTTATCTATAACTAGTAAACTGACTGAATGCTGGAGTGTCCCTTCTTTACAGTAATTAATATTATTTTCATTTAGGGTTTTTAAAAACATGAAATTTAATAGCAGTAACAGTGGCACCACAAATGTACAGTGCCTTGCAAAAGTATTCGGCCCCCTTGAAGTTTTCAACCTTTTGACACATTTCAGGCTTCAAACATAAAGATATAAAAATTTTATTTTTTGTGAAGAATCACCAACAAGTGGGACACAATTGTGAAGTGGAACGAAATCTATTGGATATTTTAAACTTTTTTAGCAAATAAAAAACTGAAAAGTGGTGCGTGCAAAATTATTGGGCCCCCCTTGCGTTAATACTTTGTAGAGCCACCTTTTGCTGCGATTACAGCTGCAAGTCACTTGGGGTATGTCTCTATCAGTTTTGCACATTGAGAGACTGACATTCTTGCTCATTCTTCCTTGCAAAACAGCTCGAGTTCAGTGAGGTTGGATGGAGAGCGTTTGTGAACAGCAGTTTTCAGCTCTTTCCACAGATTCTCGATTGGATTCAGGTCTGGACTGACTTGGCCATTCTAACACCTGGATACGTTTATTTGTGAACCATTCCTTTGTGGATTTTGCTGTATGTTTGGGATCATTGTCTTGTTGGAAGATAAATCTCCGTCCCAGTTTCAGGTCTTTTGCAGACTCCAACAGGTTTTCATCCAGAATGGTCCTGTATTTGGCTGCATCCATCTTCCCCTCAATTTTAACCATCTTCCCTGTCCCTGCTGAAGAAAAGCAGGCCCAAACCATGATGCTGCCACCACCATGTTTGACAGTGGGGATGGTGTGTTGAGGGTGATGAGCTGTATTGCTTTTTACGCCAAACATATTATTTTGCATTGTGGCCAAAAAGTTAGATTTTGGTTTCATCTGACCAGAGCACCTTCTTCCACATGTTTGGTGTGTCTCCCACGTGGCTTGTGGCAAACTTTAGACAAGACTTTTTATGGATATCTTTGAGAAATGGCTTTCTTCTTGCCACTCTTCCATAAAGGCCAGATTTGTGCAGTGTACGACTGATTGTTGTCCTATGGACAGACTCTCCCACCTCAGCTGTAGTTCTCTGCAGTTCATCCAGAGTGATCATGGGCCTCTTGGCTGCATCTCTGATCAGTCTTCTCCTTGTCTGAGCTGAAAGTTTAGAGGGACGGCCAGGTCTTGGTAGATTTGCAGTGGTCTGATTCTCCTTCCATTTCAAAATGATCGCTTGCACAGTGCTCCTTGGGATGTTTAAAGCTTGGGAAATCTTTTTGTATCCAAATCCGGCTTTAAACTTCTCCACAACAGTATTACGGACCTGCCTGGTGTGTTCCTTGGTCTTCATGATGCTCTCTGCGCTTTCAACAGAACCCTGAGACTATCACAGAGCAGGTGCATTTATACAGAGACTTGATCACACACACAGGTGGATTGTATTTATCACCATCAGTCATTTAGGACAACATTGGATCATTCAGAGATCCTCGCTGAACTTCTGGAGTGAGTTTGCTGTACTGAAAGTAAAGGGGCCGAATAATTTTGCACGCACCACTTTTCAGTTTTTTATTTGCTAAAAAAGTTTAAAATATCCAATAGATTTCGTTCCACTTCACAATTGTGTCCCACTTGTTGGTGATTCTTCACAAAAAATAAAATTTTTATATCTTTATGTTTGAAGCCTGAAATGTGTCAAAAGGTTGAAAACTTCAAGGGGGCCGAATACTTTCGCAAGGCACTGTAAGCAATCAGGCCTCAGGATTTGAAAATGAACAGTATAAATCCTGAATATTTTCCTCCTACCAGGTATGGAATCCAGCAGCTCTTTGACCAAGCTGGCATGGCCATAGTATGCTGCCAGGATGGCTGGGTTGCTGTTGGACGGCTCCTGGGGCAGAGAGATACAGGCTTCTTTCAGGAGGTAACACACACTCTGCAGATCACCATGTTGAGTGGCCACACACAGGAGACGTAACTGTAACAACACATAACACACACAATGAGATAGGTTGATAACTGGTGTTTCTGTTTTTATGGCACTTGAAAATGCAATAATAAGCCTCTACTATAGGCTTCAGCACAATCCCATAAAAAAGGGGCTGACGCTTCTGGAGCTGGGTTTGTGTCTAAATTGAACTTTAGTTTGGTTTTAATAAAAGTAATCTCAAGAAATACACAGATGAATATAAACATACATCTCACACTGTATGTTTGTGTGAAGTGTGGGTCTACTTCTAAACAAACTTAAACAAGTTTAGAGTTGAGACAGTTGCCAAAGTGTAAAAACTGGGGTTGCCCAGATTGATGGGCCACTGATTTCTTTCAGGCGTTACCCAGTAAAAAATATCCAATCAGAAGACTGACAATGTTCAGAATATGGTATAATTACATTGCATATATTTGTTGTCATTTCAGACTTAATGCAGTGTACTTGTTGCATTGCTTCTTGGGAATTCTTTGTACTGCTTGAACTCCTACTGTTGATTGAACAGACTATGTAAAAGCATGTTGTTGACAGAATTAGAAACCAACATTGACTCTTTGATTATTTAGTGTTGGGGAGTAACGGAATACATGTACCGGCGTATATTTAGAATACAAATTATGAGTAACTGTATTCCGTTACAGTTACAATTTAAATAGTTGGTATTTATGTCTTATCATGCTAAGCTAACCTTAGTATGAGAAGTTGCATAGGACAGTTAGCATGAGCATTATCATTAGCATATGGGCTTGCATCAATGAACACATGGTTTGTCATTTTATTTCAGTTCATTTAAGTACTATTCGAAAGATTATAAATCATGGTTTGATAAATACAACACATACACAATTAATTTCAAGTCATTTGAGTCGAAGTGGCAAACAGGAAGTGACAGAGTCTGGAGTAATTTATAGAGGGGAAGACCTGGAATGGTGTCAGCCAGTACAGATGGGTACTTTTAGAGTTAGAGTTCGGTTTTGAGAAGCTTGTAACATTTCATTTTTTATATTATAGTTGTCATATTGGTGAATTAACATAATGGTGTTTGATTGATTTCAAATTAACTTTAGTTTGTCTTGTAGGAGGGGCTTCTGGTATAAAGGAAGGAGGCCGAGGCTCCTCAGGGGAGAACAGCTTTGGCCTGGAAGGGTGCAGGTGCTAGAGCCCAATAGGGCTAATATAGCTTTTTATCTTGTTTAATATCAGTTTGTGATGATAAATTGAATAGTTAGTATTTAGTTTTGGGTTTTTTTAAATATATTTTTGCAATAAGTCACCCTTGCAATACTGCACTTCCATGTGATTGATGAAGAAATAAATCGAAGCACCAGGTGAAGAACTCCTGAGTCCATTTCTCCTCCTTCCACCATTGGGCTAAACATTACAGTTACACTGTTGAAATCAATGGATTACATGACGATACTTCTCTATCTAAATACATTAAGGCAACTCCATGCATTTCCCAGAAGCCCCAATATGAAATACCAAAAAATTATCTTTTTGCATGACCACTGATAGAGGTGAGAGCATTTCACAGGGAGAATGACATAACTGCAGTGCAACATCTGCTTGCCAGCTACCAACCTCCTTTCAACCTCCAAATAACACCACCTCCAACCTGAAGCATCTTTTTTTTGTGACCAAATATTTTTACTTCAAGATTACAAACAATTACAAACAACATGCTGAGACATGAGAATGTGTCTGAGGACCAATATAAAAATAAAAAACACATGACGGGAAGGAGGGAAACAACACGAAGGCCGCAGCTCAAAAACATCACACACAGAAACAGACAGACAGACACACACACACACACACACACACACACACACACACACACACACACACACACACACACATTAGAAATGCGCACACAAGCAGACACACACACAGAAACAGACATATACAAACGCGCACACACAAGCAGAAACACACAGACAGAAACAAGACAGGGGATCAAACACATGCTCAAAATTAAGCAAGAAGGCCGCAGCACCAGCCTACAGCATGGCCTTCAAAGAGTCAGCAATTCTGTATCAAGTGTTCAAAGGTTTTTCTGACTGAATGTTTTTTAGTTTTAGAGAGCTGAAGGAGTGACATTTGATCGTTCAGAATCAAAAAAACATTGACAGTAACAGGTACAGTGCATAATGCAATATTTTGGATGCAATATTGTTCCAGAACTGACCAACAGGAGAGTAATCCCAGAACATATGATGATAAGTGCCCCTAGCCTTCAATGGGAGAAAGTGCATGAAGGGCAATTACTTTCCTGTAGTGCATTTTCATGTGGGTGAGAAATGTCCAATGAATAAAATTGTAGTGAATCTGCTGATGGTCTGGATCGCCTCTCTGAACTCATTGGCCTCACTGGTACTGTGTATTCTTGGTTTCAATCCTATCTCACCAACAGGCAACAATACATCACCCTTAAGGGCACCCGCTCTGAATTGGCGCCAGTCTCACATGGAGTGCCTCAAGGTTCGGTGCTTGGTCCGCTACTATTCAACATCTACATGCTACCACTTGGGATGATCATCCGGAAACATGGACTCCTCTTCCACTGCTACGCGGATGATACCCAGCTCTACATCAGCACTAAACCATCTACCCCCCTTCCACCAGTGTCACTCATCAACTGCCTGAAGGATATCAAGAACTGGATGGACAGTAACCTCCTCAAACTCAATAACAACAAAACAGAACTCATGGTGTTTGCCCCACAGTCACTTCTCAAAAAAGTTGGTGACATCACATTGGATGTGGATGGCTGCTCAATCTCTGCATCCCCTCAAGTACGCAACCTGGGCGTCATCATGGACTCCACCCTTTCCTTCCAACAGCACATCAAAAACACTACTAAAACGGCCTTCTACCATCTCAAGAACATTTCCAGACTTCGACAGTGGCTTTCCAGTTCTGTAGCTGAGACCCTCATCCACTCCTTCCTCACCTCCCGACTTGACTACTGCAACGGTATCCTTTTTGGTCTGCCTAGCAAGTCTACTGACAGACTTCAGTATGTCCAGAACTCTGCGGCTAGGATGCTCACCCACACAAAACTTGGACTTCACATCACTCCCATCCTGAAGAAACTCCACTGGCTACCAATTAAGTCCCGGATCAAATATAAAATTCTCCTACAGACATACAAATCTCTCCATGGACTTGCTCCTCACTACCTAACAGATCTGCTCCACCCATACACTCAGTCACGGTCCCTGCGGTCCTCTGACAAGGACCTGCTTGCTGTCCCTAAAACCAGGCTCCGGACATTGGTGACAGAGCCTTCTGTGTCAGTGCACCATCGCTCTGGAACAAGCTTCCTCTTGTTATTCGTTCTGCCTCCTCTATTATTATCTTTAAAACCCAGCTAAAAACTTACCTCTTCACTGAGGCGTATGGAGTTTAATCTCTCCTGGCCACACACCCTCACCTCTTAAACCCCCCCTTGTTTGTTAAGCGTCCTTGGGTTTGTGAAAGGCGCTATAAAAAAGTCAAAAAAGTTATTATTATTATTATTTTTATTGCGTGATACTTCTGGGATGACAGACCATGCCAGTCAAGATTGTTGCTCAGGTCTGGACAATCACTCAAGTCTGTCAAAGGCTTCCATTGCATTAAAAGAAAGAAGTGAAATTGGTGTCTTACTGTCTCCTGCAGCATCCACAATATGGAGAACGCGTCTAACATTATCTGCTGCCATTCTCGTTTTTATGAATCCAGTTGGGTTGGAGTTCCCTAATTTTGACATATGGGACTCCAAACTTTTTCAAGAGTAAGGAAATAAAGTCTGTGTTCCCATCACCCTTGAGAATTCACCCTTCTCAATAGAGAAGTTAATCAAATCAAGATGGAATGGGCCTAGATGTTCTTAAAAAATACATAAAATTCAAGGGGGATCCCATCAATGCCTAGGGATTTTTCCTTTTCCATATTCTGTACTGTCAAACTTAGTTCTTCCCCCTCTCTCTCTAATTTGTCTAAATCAGCTGATTCCTCTGCTGACAATTGAGGCAAGTCAAGTTGATTTAACAATCACACTGGGTTTCATCCAAAGTGACCTATTGGAATAAAATATCTTTATTTCAACAGGGTCAGTTCTAATATTACCATCTTTAATAGTGGGAATATCTGCAAAATGGTCACTGGACCTAATTCTCATGGCAAGAAAATAGCAAGTAAATTTCCAGGCCTTGCGCCAATTTCTGAAAATATTTGGAATTCTGCAAAAAACTGAGTGACATAGGATTTATTTTTCAGTAAAGAAGTAATGAAACGCCATCTAATCGCACGTTGAGACAGTTGGCCAAGCAAAGGACCCCTTTATGGTCAGACAATGCCATTGGGAGTAGCACCGCTTTATCAATTGAATGAAATAATTGAGGGGATGCAAAAAGAAAATCTATCCTGAAAAAAGATTTAAGTCTAACTGAGAAAAATGAGTAATCTAACTAAAAGGGCTCATATACTGCCGCATGAGCGGTTTGATGTCGCACATCAAAATAGCGCTTTGTTCTTGTGGGTGATTTTGTAGAAAATGGCACAGGTAATTACAAAAAGTGGTGTGTATGTCACTCCTATCACTTTCCTTCACCATCTCCCCCTCTCCCTCCCTCTCTCTCTCTCTCTCTCTCTCTCTCAGCGGCCGTATTTCCTGCAGCCTATCCTGGATCCACAATCGGCCTGACGCCACTGCTTACTGGGCTACAGGTAAGGTAGTCACCAAAATTAAGAATTCACTGTGCCACATGTATGTTTAACATTAAAACATGGTTTATAAAATCATGCCAACAATTATTAAGCTATTTGAATAGCTAGGGTTGCACAATTATGGCCAAAATGATAATCACGATTATTTTGATCAATATTGTGATCACGATTAATTATCACAATTATTTGTTGATTTTAAACAAAACATATTTTATAGTCACATAGGCTATTTATAACTCTTTCACATTCATATTATGCTACATTATTCTTATGTTGCAGCTGTATGTTGTATAAACATACAGCTGCAACACATGTAAATGAAAATTAGCTATCTGAAATAAATAGCGTAGGATATTTTTTTCATGTTGTCTCTGAGAAAGCTCCTTCACTTATTTTCAACAATAACTGATTAAAAGACCTAGGGAGAGAGAAGGAGTGTGATGGACGCTACTCACAGAGTGACGGCTGACTCATTATGAATGGGTCCAGCACGGGTCGAATGGCGGGTCAGCAAAGTTACACACATTGTGTGTATGTAATGTCTGTATCGTCACTGCGCTGTATTTTTATGAACTATGATATTCTGGCCATGGATCACATCTCTTGCAGGTTTAGCAGGCTCCGTCTCACCGTATTACTCTAACCTCTCTCCAACACAGGCACAGCTTTACAGAAGATATGAGTCATATAACACAAAATTAAACCATATTGATATAAACAACATTGCAGTGGATGCGAGGACATTCGGTGTACGGTGTGACCTAGAGAAAAAATATTACTCGCGCCCTAGAGCCCTGTGAGCTAACAGACACTACCTAGCACTGGTCACTGCTGTTGTCTGAAAAACAACACAGACGGGACAAAATGTTGCGTTTAAACTGGTAAACCTTGAGACCAACGTATAACCAACTGCTGTTGAATTTTCCTCACGTTACTCTGTCCTCTGTGACTGTCTACATCTAGAAACTAAGCTTCACAGTGGAGGGAACAACATTAGTTAGTGGTTTACGGAGCGGTAGATAGCAACAAAAAAACAGAGCGTTCTATGAAATGACACAATTAAATTATCACTCAATCACGCAAATTTGATCGTGGTTAGTCAAAATTGTGATCGTGATTAAAATTCCATTAATTGTGCAGCCCTATGAATAGCTTTGTATTCTATACAAAAAAGGTATGTATAAAGGCTTAAGCCACCCTACAATTGTAGGCCCAGTTTAACATGCAACTTCATTTTATACAATACGCTGTCTGTTGTAGGGGGTCCCTGCTGCGTCTCTCTTTCAATTAAAGGGGTTGTTGGCTTAAAAAACATGGAAGACCCCTGCTGTAGATACACACATTAGGTTACGCTGCCCCTGGTGGAGATCCCAAATGAACAAAACTGTAACACCGCTATACTAGCTGCTATAACAACAATCAAAACCAAACGACAATCGGCAGTCGATATTGGAGGCAGAAAAAAACGTAATTGGGGCATCTCTAGTAAAAACTAATCTCATGATTTTTGTTGGAATTGTGTTGAGCGTCAATGTTAACTTCAGACTTAAATAGAAGTGGACACATTCTCCCTGCTTACGTCTCCAACATAAATAAAGGTAATAAAATGAGTTCTATTGTTCACTGATCAAGGGGGACTGGTTTATCAGGTTTTATGCTCCTTCCTTTAACTGCCAATTTGGTCCCTGACGACAGAGATAAGACAAACTATTGCATTTTCTATTTCCTCTAAACCGGTCTATAAGCATAGAACACTTTCACCAAATGTATCACACACTGTGTGGGTGATAACACTAATGGTCGGATGAACAATCAGTTGACTGAAATTTGTTCCAAAACAGGACGACCCTCACTACTTGAAGCAGGCTCAATTTAGTCTGATAGTGTGAGCTTGAATTGACCTTTATGGAATTGCTTTAGCCCCAACTGATTTGTTGGGTTCATTTAAATCAGGTGTAGGACTTTGATGCCTACTTTTTTAGCATGGTTTATGGGAAGGGGCTGTGGGAAGGATGCATTTCCAAATAAAGACATCAACAGCAGCACATCCAAACACTCCTCGTAACCCAACAAACACAGAGCCCTGCACCACTACAGGGAACACTCTGTATCTCTAAAAAATGCAACTATAACACATGATATAAGAAAAGAAAAAAACTTATTTTTGAGAATCCCATGTCCAAGGGTTATTTGGTAAATGAGCTACAGGCTGATGTCACCATAACAGCAAAAGCAATCAGATCAATGTGAATGACATAAACAGCAAAGTCTTCTTTTAACTCATACACAAATAAAGATTGAGTGTCCTTGCAAACAAATCAAAATAGAATGATTCAAGTCACAATGCTTCCTTTGCCTTTTTTCCTATTTTCTTAAGAAGCATGACTTTAAACACATGAGCAACAGACCATGAAGAAGAGTACCATTTTGTCTCTGAGTTGATTGTCTGAGAATTGTTCCCCTGCAAAATGTATGCACACACATTTTTTGAATTAGAAAATTTTCAGTGTGCAATTTAACTTACTGGATCAGCAACCGGCACTGGCTTGGGCTGGTTGCTCCGCTCTTTGAGTCTGACTTTACTGTGGTTCAAAATTGTCTAAGATCGTTAGTTAATCACACTAAATGCGAGGAATGATTTTTGGAAGGAGTTTTGGGTGCACGAGTTACAATTCCAGTGAAATGTAATCCCATCAGCTCCTTCAACTTGAGCATGATTAATCATAAAGCAGAATGTGTGTGTGTGTGTGTGTGTGGTAGGTGGCAGCGAAGCCAAATCTGGGTCTGTCTGCAGCGGGCTGCTCTGCCATCTGATATAGAGGCATCAGTATTCAATTGAGACAGTTTCATAACCGGTTAAAACTCCCCATAGTCACGTCAAATAGCATTTAACTTCCGTGTTTTGGTACGGATCAAAATTAAATGGAAATTTGTGCATTAAAATTTATCAGAAGGAAATGATGACCCCCCCCCACTTAATATGTGTCCCCCTAAAAGTCTATTCTGAGCCAGGAAAAACCCTAAATTCATATAGTTGTTAGTGGTATATAACTTAGTATATAACTCTGCCACACTAATTTATTATGTACATTATGTAATCAAAGTTTTCTTCTTCAAAAAAGCAAAGTGAAGACTTTTCAGCATATCAATGTAACCAGTTTCTACCCCACATTACACATAATGTTACAGTGATGATCAAAGTGCAACCAGCAGAGCAGTTAACAATGTGACCGTCTACTTAGTAGAGTGTGCTCACCCCATCAATGTGGGGCATCCCTGCGCTGCACTCCACACAGCAGGCTTGTTGGATTAAATCCCTGGCAGCCTCCCCCTCTCCATCTTCATAGGCTGCCCGGATGTTCTCCAGAGTGGGAGAAGGAACCAGTGCAGAGCTGGGACCTGGACCCTCAACCAACGATGCCTTGGCTCCCATATCCTCCCCAGGGCCTGACAGAGCAGAGGACAGACATAAGAGGGACAACAGTGGTCAAAAGAGTATTTGTAAAAGAGGAATGGAGTCATAGAGGCTCATGGCAGCATGCTGCAGGTTGAACACATCGTATTAGTGTAGCCTTATTAGCAGCATACGCCCAGAACTAGATCACTTCATGTTCATGTAAATGTTTTTTTTGGCATGAACTAGTAACAGCTGAATGAATTAGTGGCTGGTTATAGTTGTAAAATGTTGAGGAATCAACATCCTGGAATCAAAATCAAATTCATCCGTAGCTAGCCAGCGCCCCGTAGCTGGCGCGGGCCGACATACTGCAGCTTCTGTTAGCAGTCCCTTGGCAGGTCCTGAGCAGCCGGGCTAGTGACTGTCCAAAGCAAGCATAGCGCTAGCTCTAAACCGAGGAGAGCACACGTCGGCAGGTGCTCCAAATTGGAGCCTATGTTGGCTAACCACCAACATCTTTCCCTTTCTAACAGTTTCTACCCACTCAGTAACTGAAGCCAACTCTGGTTATTGGGAGCTCTATACTGCTGAACGTGAAGTTGGCGGCTCCTGCGGCTGCGATCATATGTGTCCCTGGGGCCAGAGCGGGCGATATAGAATCCCATCTAAAGCTGCTGGCTAAAGATAACCGTAAATACAGTAAGATCATACTTCATGTAGGTGGTAATGATACCCGATTACGCAAATAGGGGATCACTAAAATTAATGTTGAGTCACTTTGTGCATATGCAGAGACAATGTCAGTGTTACGACTGTTGTCGTGTTTGTCTTGCAGTGTGTGTGTGTGCGCATGTGTCCTGTTTCTTTGGCTGCAACTGTGAACAACCGGATATTTAAAGAGGCAACATGGCGGCCGTCAGCAGAGAGAGAGGGGGAAGCCAGCAGGCATTCCTCATTCTCCTCGCCTCCCAACCTGCTACACATTGTCTTCTGTTTAGTTGTTAAATGAGTATATTTCAGTTTCTAATTGTAAGGGTGGACCTCTAGATGTATTTAGTTTTCTCCTGTTTTTTTCTCAGTTAGGCAGGTAAGTCATTGTTATTCTTTTAGCCATATGGTTCGTTAGGTTAACTTCTTACTTTCCAGACAGGGTTGTTTTGTTTGTTGTTTTTGTAGTAGGCCACCCTGTTACGTTACATATCTGTTTGATCACCAATTATATTTCATGTATTTATTTTTATGTCCAATAAATACATTGGGATCAAAGATTAAGTTTTGTGGCTGCTTGGGGGACGGGGAAGATGGCACCATTTATTCTGATTCATGTTGCGTCCTAGGCACCCCAGACTTGGGCGTAACAGTCAGACTCATTAGTTTTCTCTGGACCCCTGCCAAACCTGATCAGCGATGACATGTACAGCCACATGTCATCCTTCCACCGCTGGTTGTTAGGGTGGTGCCCAGCTAAAGCTGTGGCCTACGTAGACAACTGGAGTGTGTTCTGGAGAAAGCCGGTCTAATTAGGAGAGACGGCATTCATCCCACTTTGGACAGAGCTGCTCTCATATCAAAACAATCTGACCGAGTCGATCATCGGTTGCACAACCTAAACTTTTCATTCAAATTGTATATTCATGATCGTGCACGTGGGTATAGGCGACAAAAAGTGCAAAATACAAAACTTCTCAAATTAAAAAACACATCTACATCACTCACACATATACCTGAAATAACTACATGCATAAATTTATAGAAATAAGTTATAATTTGATGAAATGGTAAAATGCCATGAAAGGCCATATTTTTGCTTTGACACAGCTGGAGCCATCACAGGGTTAACATTTCCTTGTCATGTTTGGTATCAATCAACTCGTCGTCTTATTGGCTACACAGGGAGGCTGGTTTCATAACCTTTACTTCTAACTGGTAGGGAATACTGTCAGTCTTTCCCAAGTCCCGTCTCTGTAAACCCTGCGAGTTCATTTGCTCCCTTTTGTGATAACTCAAATTACCGTCGACGGATTGGCTGAAAAAAGCTGTCACTCAATTCTTTAGGATTCAGGCTATCCGGCTGTGTGGAAAGATACAATGTGGCAGCTTCAGGGCAGAAGCCAAGAGCGATCAAAATCCAAAAATGATGGACTGTTCAGCTTTGTTTACAAGGAAACTCGGCCAGAATCTACAAGATTGTGAGGGGACCAGCTCGTTTTGGATTAAAAGGATTGGATGTACTTATTCTTTGAACTGTTGGCGAAGTAAGAAAAAAAAGTTTATGACGATCTTTCACCGCTGTGAAGAAAGACACGAAGAAACAGGTAGGGATGCACGCTCGACTTTAGACAGAAACGGTGCAGAATCTTTCTGTTTCTTTACTTCATACGATGATTATAACCGCTGTAAGTCACCTTATGCTTTGTGTGTGGGCTTGATGGAATCATGAGACTAAGCTTTCTAATGATGTGCTGCATGAGCATGTTTATGAAGATTTAATGCTTGCAATTTATCACTGAAGAAACGTTTTCTCCTAAAATGGAGAAAACGTCCCCGGCAGCGGGACAGGGTTGCATTAGACTTTGGAGTACAGAAACAACACTGATATCATTAGAAAGCTAGGAAATCTCCTCTTTCCAAACTCAAATGTTTTCAGTGGTCAATGTGATTGAAAATGATTTTATGGCTTGCACTAGACAGGAAGTCTTCCTCATTGATCACGTCCTTATTTAAAACTTTGACATTTTGTGTACTATAAACATTGCAGGCAGATCATGGCACTTCCTCAGGCAATATTAGGCCCATGCAAACAGTAGTCAGACCACAGCAGGTGGTTTTCTTTCTGGTTTCCAGCTGTAAAAGGTGTAAATAATCTTGCACAAAACAAGCCTGTTCATTTATAACTGACAGTTGGTAATTACTAGTTAACTTCATGGTTTTCTTTTTCTTGCTTTTGAACTTCACACTGTACATACTGTAGATTAATTTCTTGGTAAATAAGATGAAACATTTGCTCGTAACTCAAATGCAGTTAATGCTGGTAAATCAGGGCCTCCCTGTTAGTCAGACTGGTTATTCATTTAGACAGCGAACACTTTGCTTTCCTCTTTCAGCAGTGTTTCAGCTAAATGTGCCTGCTTCCTGCAGCCCAGTGGCTTTCCAATAAATAATTAAGACAAAGAGAGTCTGACTGGGCTGCTGAGGCCATATGAGAAAGCCTGAGGGAGCAAAACCATTAGACACAAATGCACCCCCCATCCACCATCAATACTCCCTAAACACAGCCTTACACAACCTGTCTGGGAAAGCTAAAAGAAGACATTGAGAGGGATGATAATGACAACATCTCCTCCATTACTGAATTTCCCTTTCCATTTGTCCATCTGGTTAAGTCTGGTTTAAGTTTGGAGATCAAAGGAACAAACACTCCTGACTTCTGTTACATGCACAAAGTTTAAATCCCATTAATTTTTTCCATAATCATTTTAATTATTAGCCATAATGTCTAAAGCATTCAATGTAGACTTACCACAAGCTAAGAGATTGTGAAACAAGGATTTATGCTCATATAAGCCACAAATCTGTGCACCTCTTCCTGCTATCTCAAGCTCTTTTATTACCTTTTTATTATATAAATGATGGCCAAATGCATTTGAATGTGATGCAAGAGGATAAATATATGCAGGATTCAGTTTAGAACAACAGCACTGGGGGCACCCCTATTAAAATGTGCTTTAAGGCACATACTTTACAACTTCTCTGGTTTGATTCTGGATGGGGACCTTTTTTGCATGAAGTTCCCCCTCGCTCTCACCCCATATTTCCTGCCTGTTTGTCATCTATTGAATAAAGGCAAATGACAAACGACAGTTATTCTCATAGAATTTGAAATTAAATGAACAATTAGTCATGTCAATATTATTGTATAAAGCTGGTGCATGGCCGTGCTCGCCCTCTGAGAGGAGTAGACAAGAGACGAGAGAAGGAAAGTTGCAAACTTCTTCAAATTCTGTTTTTTTTTTATTTATTTTACCTCCTGCAGCTGTAAGTAGCTTTCGGAGCTGCTAAACCACCTAATAGAATCATATATTCAGTGGTTTGAATAGAGACTTTTAGCGATCCACAATTTTGCTAAATGCTGATTTACAAGGATTTCTATTTGAAAAAACAACAACATTCTGTTAGACTTGAGAAAGTGATCAGTATTAAACAGTAGTTTATGACATGACCACCACATATCAGCAGGGGTTCATGGGTGCCCCTGATCAGTGTGAAGCTTTCAAGGGAATTTCCACCTTGATCATCTCGACACCAAACATTAACCAACGGTTTTATTTTCCCTCTGTCAGTGCTAGACCACAAGAAGGAAGCAGCTTCACATCCACAGAATTCAATACTTACACATACTGGTAGCAACAACAGTCACACTCAACCATGCACACAACCAATAGACAATATTTACATTAAAACTAAACTTTTGGCAGCACAAATCTGTTTTTCCCATCAAACCTCTGTTACAGGTAAACAATGGAATGATTCTGAACATGTACTGGAAACAAATCAGTGGTGCCATTCTACAGATAAGAAGACTCACAAAAGACTGTGCTTTCCAACAGGGCTGTAGTACTCAAGTCTGGTCTTGGACTCAAGTCCGGACTCAAGACCGTTTTTCTACGGTCTCTGACTTGTCTCAGACTCGCTAGTATTTGGACAGACTTGTCTCGGTCTCGGCCACTGGTCTTGCTTTGGTCTCGACCGAGTCCAGGTGTCTTTATTATGTTGATAATAATATTGGCGGGAAAGTGAAACCCAAAAGTATTGTCTCGGTACTGTCATGCATGGACTCAGTCTTGACTCGAACTCAAACCTGTTTGGACTCGGTCTTGACTTGGACTCGACTAGTCCTGTTCTTGCACTTGACTTGGACTCAACTAGTCCTGGTCTTGCACTTGACAAAGGTGGTCTTGACTACAGCCCTGCTTCCCAATATTTCCCAAATATTTTTATTTCAGGATGCGCCACAATCTGCAAAGGGACAGTCAATGAGATGACACAGTGACGATTCGACTGGGAGACCGGCACTTGAAGCAAGCTCCTTAGATGGATTTGTGGTCACCATTACATATTTTCTCAGCTTTGCTTTGGTAGCTGTAGGGTTGTTGGTGTGGCTTCACGGTCTGCTTTACGTTTTACTGTCAGTCCTTTCCTAAACTTGTCCATGCTTTTCTAACAGTGCAGGGGAACAATGTATTATTAACATATATGGAGCCTCCCTGTGCCCCCCGTTATAACTCTGGTCTCCCCAGTTTGGGAACCACTGGCCTAAGTTATTTGAGTTGACTTGTGCTATAAAGTCAGAAGTCAAGGATACCAAATGCTATTAGTAACTTTCAACAGCTTCATGTCTATGCCCGGTGACACAGTGATCCTGAAAGCCAACAGATAAACCCACCTCAAGCTTCCTCTTAATGAAACACTGTAACTAAGACGAGATCACTGATGTGGTTAGTTTTACATTAATGAGGGGTGTATTTTTTAATTTAATGTAATAATAATCCTGAAGATTTTCATGAAATCAAACCCTCAGCTCATAATTTACCTGTTTGTTTATTTTTTTCCAACAATAGTTTTTGAATGTATTTATCTGTAGACCAAATGTATCAAGTGGCAGCACGCCAGTTTGTCGCTCTGAGAGATTGTTTGAGTGAGTGAGTTTATAGACATTGTCATCACTCTTATGAATTAAACACTCAGTTTAAATCCATATTGAACCCTGTAATGATGATTCTGGGGTTTATGGGATTGACTAACTGATCAAGATATTGGATTATTTTCGGCTACCAGCTACTGCTACGGGCTACCAGCTACAGGCATGAACAGCGCAATACAAGCGTCCAGTGCTTTTCATTATTATGAACGCCGTAGCTGTGTGCATGCCTGGATTTACTTTTCTACTGACTTCATCTGCGTTATGTGATCCCTTTCCTGGATTGGCGCAGAGCAAAACAACTTCGGTATAACTTCCATCTGTTTGTGCTGCTGTGAAGACGGCTAACTTCGCGGTGGAAGAATGGAATTCTGACTCCAGTCGTCTTGGTTGGTCCAGGGATAGTACCATCCTGGATAAAGCATTGTTGTTTGACCTTTTCTGGTTCGGATGCAACTTTGGAACGCATTGTTTATCCGCGGTAATTATTTTATTCAGCTTCGCTTCCTGCATCACGGCACCGCGTCACTGGAGGTCGCTGCGGAGGGGGCGGAGCTTGTGGTGGAGTCACTCTACTCGAAAAAGGAAGATTCTGAGTTTTTAATGGATATTGATTAAAATCCTTGAAATAAAATGGAATCAAAGCCGCGGATGATTCTTATTGTGCTGTACTTGATAGCGCTATGTGCCTCTATTGAAAGCTTCCCTCGTTGCCATGGAAACACGTTGCTCTCATTTCCGGATTGTTTACTCCGGGGGAAGAGCGAAACAAGCCATCAGCTGGCTGCGGTCATTCAACCCCAGCCTTTGCTCTTCACCTCTGGTACATCAGAAGTGCAACATCTAAGCTGTCTTATGGCTCTGCAAAACTATTTGTGGTCTAAAGAAGCAGCCCTTTTAAACTTGGCAGTCAACCACCGTCATTGTAAACTGCCTAAACAGAGACTTTTGCTTATATTGCTGCTATTAATTTCTGGGAATGTCCACCCAAATCCAGGCCCATAGCAAAATATGTCATATGACACCCCTGAAATCTTTAAATGCAGAAAGGGCCTGGGATTTTGTCATTTAAATGTTCGTAGTCTGGTTGGCAAAATAGATATGGTTCGTATCTGGGCACTTTCAACCAATGCCGATGTCTTTGTTTTAAGTGAAACTTGGCTTAACAAATCTATTTCTGATAAGGATGTGTCTGTAGGTGGGTACAACTTATTCAGAACAGACAGACCTAAAAAGGGTGGAGGTGTTGCAATATATGTGAAAAAGTCATTTCATGTGAATGTTATTGTTTCAAAGTCAATAAGCAGACAATTTGAATTGCTGGCCCTTGACTTAGAAGTTTCTAAGAGTCTTCACATCACAGTTGTTATAGACCCCCCTCAGCTGATAGTAGTATTCTTTCTTCTATGAGGGAGTTTTTAACAAGTCTTAATTATAATGAAATTGTCTTTTTAGGAGATTTTAATTGGAACTGGCTTTTGCCAATGTCTGATCATTTTAAATCATTTTGTGATTCTTCTAATCTTTTTCAGATTGTAAATAGCCCCACCAGACCAAACCTAAAACATCCAGAAAAATCATCCTTAATTGATCTTATTCTTACAAATGCCCCTCACAAATACTGCTGTGCCTCTGTTTTTGCAAATGATATAAGCGACCATTGTCTTATAGCATCTGTAAGGAACACAAAAATTCCTAAAACAAGGCCGCGCGCATAATCTTTAAGAGGGCAATGAAGCAGTTCTCAGTGCAAGGCTTTTTACATGATCTGTATGATTTTGATTGGGAAAGAATTAGTCTTATTGATGATGTTGAAAATGCTTGGACATTTTTTTTTAATTGTTTCACAGGCCTGGTAAATAAGCATGTCCCCCTCAAAAGACATAGAGTGAAAGGGCGAAATAATGTTTGGTTTAACAATGAATTGTCTGACCTTCTTTTGGAGCGAAATCAAGCCTGGGCTCAAGCTAGAAAGTCAAAGCTTGAGTCTGACTGGTTGAAATTTCGGCGTTTACGTAATCTATGTACTGTAAAAATCCGTAATGCCAAATCCGCCTATTTTCTTTCTGAAACATCAAAAAATTTAAATAACCCTCTCAAGTTCTGGAAAACAATCAAATTATTAACTGAAACAAAAACAGATACAGAAGTACCATCTTGTATTGTTGTTGATGACAAAAAAATCATTGACAAAGATAAAATTCTCAATACTTTCAATAATCATTTCATTACTGCTAGCTCCCTTTATGAAACACTACATAATCCAACCTCCAGCTCTCCCACGGTATGTCCTGTTGATCAGTTACTGTCAGCTCAACCATTTCATTTCAAGTCAGTAACCGTACCAGAAGTAAGGAAGGCCTTGAAGGATCTAGATCCAAAAAAATCATCAGGTCCAGACAAATTGGAACCATATTTTCTAAAAATAGCTGCAGATGTGATAGCCAATCCAGTTACATATTTAATTAACCTTTCTTTAGCCAAGAATCAGGTACCAGCCATCTGGAAATCTGCCAATGTTCTCCCCCTTCATAAAGGTGGTGATCCTGCGAACATAAATAACTATAGGCCTATTTCTAAACTGTCAGTATTAGCTAAATTAATGGAATCGCTCATCAGCATGCAATTAAAAGACTATCTAATTAATAACAATATTCTGACTGAATTTCAATCTGGTTTCAGGAAACAACATAGTACAATAACAGCTGTTTTAAAAGTTGTTAATGACCTAGTCAAGACCTTGGACAATAAACGGCACTGTGCAGCACTGTTTATTGATTTGTCAAAAAACTTTTGACACAGTGGACCATAAATTCTCTTTCAGAGACTCACCTCTATTGGACTATCAGAACAAGCAGTGGGATGGTTTAACAGTTACCTATCAGGGAGAACACAATGTGTGCAAGTAGATGGTGTCACTTCTGCCTCCTTAAATATTTCAAAAGGGGTGCCTCAAGGCTCAATCATTGGGCCTCTTTTTTATCATTCATACAAACAACCTCTGCAATAATATAAAAATGCAAACTATCATTACTATGCTGATGACACTGTTCTCTACTGTTCTGGGTCCACATTAGGTCAAGCAATCACAAATTTACAGTCCGCTTTTAATATCTTGCAACATAATCTGGCTACTTTAAAATTGGTTCTAAATTCTAAAAAAACTAAAGTCATGACTTTCACTCTGGGAAAATCAACTAAAAACAATGTCCCAACCATTTGTACACTTTCTGGTACAGAAATTGAAGAAGTGTCACATTACAAATACTTGGGTTTTACCATTGACCAATCATTGTCTTTTACATTACATGTCCAAGATGGTTAAAAAAAATGAAATTGAGGTTAGGTTTTTCTTTAGAATCAAGTCCTGTTTATCATTTGAAGCAAAAAAGCAACTTGTAAATGCAACATTCCTGTCTGTTTTGGACTATGGTGATATTTTATACATGCATTCAACCTCCCAGTGTCTTCATGCATTGGACACTGTGTTTCATGGAGCCTTGAGATTCATTACAAACTTAAAATCTCTTACTCATCACTGTTTGCTGTATTCTCGGTCGGGTGGTTTTCCTCTCCATTCGCCGTTGGATGCACTGGCATCTTTTTATTTATAAGGCAGTATTAGGACTTCTTCCTCCTTATCTGAACAACTACATCCTTCCAAGGTCTGCAGGGACATATTACCTGCGCTCACAGGATCTGGTTTTATTGACAGTCCCTAAAGCCCGCACTGACTTTGGCAAAAAGGCTTTTAATTTTGCAGCACCATCTGCAAGGAATCAGCTTCAAGATGAACTCCAGTTGAAGGAGTTGGTCTCATTTCATTCTTTTAAAGGTTTTTTAAAGGACCTTGCAGATAGGCAGTCTGTATGTCACTGTTTTTTAAAGTGATTTAGGACCCAGGTTTTTTATGATGACGTTGTTTGAACATGAGTGAAAGTGTGTTTATGTATTTACATGTAAGTGTCTGTGTCTATTTGAAACGTGCTGCTGCCACTTGCCAGGACACTCTTGTAAAAGAGATTTTTAATCTCAAGGAGTTTTTTATCCTGGTTAAATAAAGGTTTGAATGGAAAAAAAAATCTGTTCTGGCTCAGTATAGAGTAGATAGAGTAGATATAAATTGGGTATATCTAATGCAATAAGTAGCAACTTTAACTTATATCCATCAGATTAAGGGGGGGTCATCCGTATTCCCGTATTCGTTGCTTGCATTCAGCAGTTTTCTACCTTTCCTACTTTTTGGGGTGTAAATGCAAGAAGCAACCTATGTTCTTCTACAAAACCTTTGTTATTATTCTTTTTTTTTTTTGCAACTTAACTCCTTCCACATCTTTCAGTCTATATTCAAAGTTTTTTCTGGAAATAAGTGTATACACAAGGTAATAATGAGGGAATAAGTTGAAGTGACATTTACAAGATAAGACAACATGGTATGATATGATTAATGAGTCAGAAATGTTATGTAGTATATGATGTGGGGAGACGATATAACATATTAATACCGGTAGGGTAGTACTAAGTATAGTATGTGTAATGTAATAGTAAGTAGTAAACATAATATAATACCCTTACTATAATAATATAACATATTATAGCATAGTATAGCAGTATAACAACTTAGAACTTCATCTTATATATAAGTTATAAAAGTAGCATAAAAACTAAAAATGCAACTTAGTTGTGTTTTTCATGGTGGCCCAGTTACTTGTTGAGAGGAAACAAACAATGCAGTAAAGTAAAGATTAATGGGCGTTTTATTTACACGTTTTTTTTCAGTATGTACAAAATATGATTATCATAAAAATTTGTTTTATGCATATCAGTATCAATTTTTGGCCAGTGCATCCCTAAAAGGTGATGCAAAAAAAATCAGCTCGTAGCTTTAAAACGTAAGGTTCAAAGTCATCAGTTAGTGTTGAAAAGTTAGTGGACTTTAATTCTTTGTGAAATGAAGTCTCTGAACCTGGACTCACAAAGCAGTTAAGCAGATAAGCCAATTAGTGAAGTTTGACACACACACGGCAAAATTATGCTATGTATTCCCAAAAAAAAAATCTGATGCGCCAGACAAAGCTGTTTTCCCACATAAAGGAATTTGCTTCTTGTTCATTGCCATAAAAGTTCAATTCATTTTAACTAAGGCTGGCTACATTGCACGCATAATGCGGGGGCGGACGTTCCAACACAATGCGTTCACTATAATCAATTAAGCTGGCGACTTTAAGCACAAAAACAGCAGAAATTGGTGCACATGTTCAGCGGAGATCCGCTCTACAAGTGTAAAAAGGTTTTTACACAGAAATTAATCATAAAGTGTGGAAAAAACTGAAGAAACAACAATCTCAAAGCAAAAGCTCAGCGTCTCACCTGTGATTCACACAATTCTACGCGGTGTGTGCATAGCACGTTTAGCCAGTTGAAACATAGATTCTGCAGCACCTACGCTCCGCTAACGATCCACATACGCTCTGCGTTCAATGTAGTCAAAGTTGCGCAACCCCAGCCCCCCCAGCCCCCACTCAACAACATTTCCAAGAACTACTCAGCTAAACCAATCTTTGTATTTGTATTATTTTCCTGGACAATGTTTTCTCTCAGCCTGAGATACATCATGCTCCGACGGTAAAGAATCTCCATCTCCTCAAATGGAAGGTTAAAAAAATAAAAATAATAAAAGTTAAGGCTCTGTTTCTACTAGAAGTTAGCTGTGTCCCGATTGTCAACTGCAGCTGTCAAGGTTTCTAGGCAACAGAAGCGGCAAGGGTGGGACCAGCTGGTGAAGCAAATAAGGAATACTCTGTAGATTAGACCAGCGCTCGGGTCAGCCTTAGCAGTCTGTGGCCACGTCTTCATAAATCGCCTTATTTGAAGGATACAACCCCTGAATTGAGACAGTCTTACTTTTATACTTTCTGCTAAAAACTTAATTCAATCCTTAAAATATTCAACCCATCTTTCATCTTTCATCCATTTTGTGCTTTTTCAACTTTTAAAGATTTAAAAAAAATTTAGGTTTATACTTGTTGTGTTGCTATTTGAAAACGTTTACATGCTTTAATGTTTAAAAATCAACATTAATTTTCTCATACTTCCCATGGCTGATGCATGCATTCACCCTTTGTCTGAAACACATTTCAACATATTTGTCTACTTCTTGTAAATGTTGAAAAGCATTTGAAGCAACATTTGGACCACATCCCACTCAAATCCTCCATTAAAACCCAGTGCAACACATCCATGCATACTTGAGTGAAAGTATAACAGGAAGACATCAGAATCAGGACTCAGATCAGATATCAGTAAACTGATAGCAGTCAGAGCTCAGTGCAGAATAGCTTTAAGGCTCAGCCAGTCTTACATGTGCAGCATATAAACAAGGCTACAATCAGCATTTAGCTCTGCCCGCCTGCTCCTCTCTCCTACTAACCTGCTCATAACAAAGCAGCAAATCCTCCATTTCCTCCTGCCTCTATCGCATCTAAAGCTGAGCGCTTTCTTTTCATGGTTTCGCCTTCAGCTGCTGTGTGGCTTCTACCCAGCGGTGTCCCCTGGATGATCTGCCTCCTCACTAACCCAATGACAGGCTGGCGAGAGTGGGAGGATGGAGACGGTAGGGAGGGAGAGGTATGGAATAAGAGGAGGGGGTGGCAGGGAGAGGGAGCAGGGATTGATGCTCCTTTGTTAAAGAGCCACGCCAGCCTCCTGTATCTCTCTCCCTCACACTCTCTGCTCAGATCCACTGTAAAATTATGACTACGTCCAGTGGGAAAACATCGAAGTCCAGTGGAACCTTTAATAATACTCAGCCCCACCCAGGCTGTGCAATTAAAGGAATTTTGATCACAATTTTAATTTGGGCTCCTAAGTATAACAAAAACAATGTACACAGGAATAGTATTTTTTTGCACTTTACGTTTTGCAAGTAAACTTTTATTTTGTCTTATGATTTTTTTTTCATAAATCGAGCATCCCAGCGCCAAGTATAGTTGGGTTTGAATTCATTTATTTCAATGGCTTTAGCAAATGTTACTTAAAGAAATTCTGCATTGGTTTGGGACTATTTCGGGAGTATTTGGGTGGTGTTTATGGGAATGAGTCAAAACAAACGGTAACACATTATTATTAAGGGGTGTGCTTAAGACAGACATGCCACTGTCATAACCATGACATGACACTGGACATGATGTATGTTCATGACTGTATGTTTATGACTGTTGTCATTAAGTGTCATTCGTTAAATTATGGCACTTTTATTAATATACTCAGTTACCGTGATGAAGCTTTTTATTCTGCCACACAACATGATTTTTCATTGATGACTACGTATATCAGACCCCAGACATTCAAGTCAGAACAGTGGCCATCCCTACATGCCTTAACCTTACCGGTGTTTGTGCCGAAATCTCCCCCCCCGCTGACTGTCTTTAAGACTGTCTAAGTTTAGGCACCAAAACGACAAGTGAAGGGGCGATACTTCTGGGGAGCTGGGAGATCTTCTGCACAACAACAGCCATCAGACAGCTCCGTAGAGCAGAGATTCCCCCAGCCATCCCACCCACACCTGTCTCTCAGCATTGTTGAGTATCGTTACAACAATCCCCTTTCCCCCTACACTCTAAAAAATAAAACATTGGGTCTACAAAAAAAAATATGTTAACGTTTTCCACTAGAATATTTAAGTTAAGACTACTGGCAGAATTACATTAATTCAAAGCAATGTTTTGAGTATGGTGAATTACCTTTTATGCCACAATAAAACACATTTCTAAGTAATATGAACTTAATTATTGTCAACATGAATGGAAGTATTTAAGTTGATTTAACCTAATGTTTTAAGTTAGGTGAAGAAGCTTTTTGGTCACAATGAAACACATTTCTAAGTAGCATGAAGTTAATAATTGTCAACATTAGTGCAAGTATTGAAGTTGATGTAACATAATGTTTTAAGTTAGGTGACGAAGCTTTTTTGGTCACAATTAAACACATTTCTAAATAACATGAACTTAATAATTAAGTTAATCTCTGCAAGAGTTAACTCAAGCCCTGTCCTATAATAATGACATTTTCCTGTGTTTCCCAAGAGGCTAAGTTGCTCAAAACTCCAACCTTGGTTGCAGGCTCCTCCTACCCACAAAACAACCAAGGTTAGAGTTTAGAGCAACTTAGCCTCCTGTGAAACACAGGCTATCATGATGAAATGCCTCATTAAGACAGTTGGGTCTTTTTCCAAGAGTTGGAGATTTTTTTTGGGACAATGAGGACTTCAGAGAGGACTTATTTAAATATATAAAATATAAACCGACACCATTAATGATCAGACTTTTTTTCAAATGATATTTAGGCTTACCATGTTCTGTGTCTGCTCTTCTGTCATGACCATGAGAAAAATTTAGCCAAGCTCAGTAGGAATCCCCAGAAATTCGGGTGTGTCTGTGAGAGGGTGCCTGACGGAAAACAGCAACATGACAAACACCCTCTGAAAGGTTGCTGAGAGTATTTAGAGGCATGAGGGGGATGTCAAAACCTGGCGACCCAACAGCAGCTAAGGGTGCTCAAAAAGAACAGAAATTCAGACAGTAATATTCATATTAATTACAAACATTTATTAAAATTACCAGTAGCACTAACTCCTTAAAAGTGCAAACAACAAAAACAATCCAGGTAAGGACATGGGAGAGGTGTACCACCGCGGATATGACGTAACCTATAATGTTTCAACAACTCATCTTTAGTAGGGGTCGCAAATTTACAGATTTTGCAAGGCCAATCCATATTTGATCTTTGTGTCTCACTCCACGCTTTTTCACACTGACCACATCAGAAGTTGTACCCCTTGGTCCACAACACCAGGAAAAGATGAAGACCTGAGTAGGGAGATAAATTAATTAAATTAAAATGATTTCAAACTTGTAATGCCCGGTGGCAGGGTGGCCCACCAGTGGCCACCCTGCCACCGGGCAAGCAAGACTCATAAGGCTGATAACATAAATTATAACAAAAACATTTCAGGAAAATTCTAAGGGTTGCTAATGGAGGATGGATGTTTTAGTGCAAACAAAACAATTATTCATCAGGAATTCACAATCTGTATTTTAAATGAATGACATTACTGACTCCTTTAAGGAATTATGTATATTTTTAAAAAGCTTTCCTATCAGTATGTATCTACGTAACTGTCTTAACATAAATATTAACTTATTAACCCTTATAAATGAAATATGGTTCTTGGGTGTTTTCAGACCTGTCTCCACTGCTAAAAAAGAATCCTATAGCAAAAATGATTCATTAACATTAAAAACACACTATTTTGTGGTAAAATACGAGTAAAAAGGTAAAAAATGGAATTATCCAAAATTTAAATGGAAAATAAAACGGAATTCATAGGGTCCTACATAACTTTAACTGGTTTTGAACAAAGTATCTGAACAAATAGTGTAGCTAATCAACAACAGGCCAAATCAACAAGCCAAAATGGAGGCCTAGCCTCTTAGCAAGCAGTGGCTATTACTGCTAGCCTACATGCTAACCACTCCGGTTAGCATTTAGGCTAGCTACATTTATAAACTACAAGTAGCTACCTTATTTACGTATTACTCATTTACTAGCTGACTAACAAACTGGTGAATGTTGTGTGTTGGCGAGTTACCTTTAGTATTTCTTATCTGAATCATAGTCTAATCATGTCTAGCTAACGCTATAGCTACTTACAGTTTATAAAACGTGGCAAGACTACACGCTAACCGGAGCGGTGGCTAATGGGTATCCTATATTAAGTTAGCTTGCCAAGACGTTTTCCCTGGCTACCTGGCCACCTTTTACTCCCACATTTAAGCCTGTTTAATCAGGACAGGCTGCTGCTAGAAGCTAACTTTACCTCGGCACACATATCAACACTGCTCAAATTTCAGAGTAAGGACTTCCTGATTTTGGTATTCGGTTACAGTCGGCTATCACCAGCAGAATACTGAATGAATGCAAATATGTGAAATTAAGCATAAAATTACTTACAATTCAACACATTCCCTTGTAGCAATTTCTGTAGCACTTGTCTGGCCTTGAACATGCCCGCACATGCAGGAGAGGGAAACTGCGGCCCGTTTACACGTCATAAAATTGTATTTTAACTTAACAGAAGTTAAAATTTAATTATTTTTGGATTAACTGAAAATGTTAAATTCTGACAAGTCATGATAGTATATTGAATCAATAGACATAATTTCTGTGTCATCCAAGCTCAATAAAATAACAATTACAAGTAAAAAGTCTATTAGTATCTCAGAACTTTATTTTTTATTTTACAGCAATATATGTATTTAAGTAATGACTAAAGGTCCCCTGAATTACTTTTTAGAGTGTATGTGCTAAAAAAATCAAAAAGATAACACTGACATGTGACATATATGGTGATAGTGGTTAGCTTGCTAACTAGCTAACTGGTCAGCTACCAATACAAATCAAATCAAGGGAACGTAATAATGTGGGGAAACCGGCAGCTATTTCATTAGAAAGACATGAATACACGTTACCAAACGAAACACGAATAAAACTTGAATGGGTAAACTTGTTGATGAACAGATACATTTTAGTCGGCAATGTTTAACAATGAAAATTACAACTCTCATAATCCCACATAGCTTCACAAAGTCATCAAAAGTCTGTGTTTACATTCATTGCTTTGATTGAGAGACCCCTAGAGGCAGAAAATTTAATTATGTACATTTAAGGTATATCAATATATTTTCAACCAAGATATGGGATGAGACAATACAGTTTATATTAATATGGTTTAATGTTACGTTACATGACCCTTTTCTTCTGTAAGTTTTTTGCATCTCTTCTATCACTCTCCAGGTAACCCAGCCCCCACTCGTCAGAGGCTCTCCTGCAACATCACTGCCCCACACTGCTGACATTTGCCTAAAGTTTAAATTGTTATTTGCACAGCTGTATGTTGTTTACCAGGAAAATAAAAAACTGTATTTTCACCAGTGTTTCCGGTAGTAACACTCACACTGTTGTGGTGGCTGCCACAGAAAAAAAACACAGCTTAAAAGAATCCTTACTGGATGCAACTTTAATCTTTAAGTTCTAAGAGTAAGACGGCGCCTTGACGCGGGCGAGAGATGTGGCCCATGACCAGATTATCATAGTTCATGAATATACAGCGCAGTGATGATACAGACATTACATACATGAGACGTACGTAACACCGCTGACCTGTGCATTCACTCTGTGCCGGACCTGTTCATACAAGTCAGCCATCACTCTGTGAGCAGAGAATCCAGTCTGCAGTGTAGTTCAGAGAATTGTGCAGTAACACATGATCAAAGACGTTTTTTGTATCCATTAGTCCATTGAATCCCTCTCTTCCGCCTTGTCTAAGAGGGCTCTCTCTTTCTTTTTTCTTTATGTATATTTATTTTCATATTTGTTAGTAGACAGCGTACAACAGACATACAGATAGCACAAAACTACATAACAAACAAGAATAATATCCTCTCTGGCTGTTGTAGTCATTCAATGGAAACGAAAACTGTCAAACCAAGCAAGACGAGTGAAAAATTAAGAAAAAATATTGAATTAAATAAATAAATATAATAATTAAAATAACATGAATACAAAAGGGGGATTAGTCTCTAGAGTCTCAGCTGGGAAAAAATTAAGACCGTGATGGCAGAATGAGAGTGATCCCAGTGGCATTGATAGAAAAGAAGTAGGAAATTAATGGGTTCCACATCTTCTTAAATTTCTCCTGCTTCCCATCTCTCAGATACCTTATATTTTCAAGATGGATGCTGCTCATCAAGTCACGTATCCAGTTTATATGAATAGGTGGTTGGTTTGATTTCCAAATGAGGAGAATCAACCGTCCAGCTATTAAAGTACAAAAGGTGAGCGCACCCTTTTGACAAATTTGCACATTTTGGGAAGAAACCAAAAAGTGCAACTAGTGGGCAAGGGTTAATACTGTCTTTGCATTCAATGTCTTTTTTGCTTTTTTCAATTCAAATGTGACTTTGACATGCAACTGAACATTTAGCTAGGGATGAGCCTGATACTCGGCTGAAACAAGTATCCGGTACGGATAAAGCACTTTTTAACCGAGTACAATTATTATACGAGTAATGCAAGTCAATATCTGTGCTCGGATTGAATAAAAGTCCTCATTTGGTGGCGGACTGTGTCTGCGTTCTGTGATAGGCTAGTCACAGCGCCCCTCCCCTACACTATTCTGTGATAGGCTAGTCCCAGCGTCCCTCCCCTACACACATACAGATTCCTTGTGTTGCTGTGTGCCGCTCCGCTCACTCTCACTCAGAACACGGAGAAGTGAACAGCTCTCCCTCAGTCACTCAGGTCTGCGGGTCTTTTCCGTTAACATTTAGGGTTTCTTCAGCTTCAGGTTTGTTTTTAACTTTGGTTCGAACTAGTACTTACTTAGTAACCAGTAGATTTCTGGTAAACGTGGGGTTTGTTCAGACATGCTGGTTGCGTTGCGTCTCTGCCTGTCAGAGTTTTTTTAAACTGCCTGCTGGCTCTAACCATTTTTTTTTTTTTGAGTGTCTGAAACTTTCTTGCTGTATTTTATAAAAAAATAAACAAAAGGGAGTTGTGGTATGAATAAATAATATTACAAATTAAGATACACACACAAACACACACAAACACATTCCAACCCTGCCTCTCATGATCAGTGATAGAGAATAATGAGTGATACAGAGAGTACTTCAGCTGACACTGCACCACCAGTCAGAGTTTGCTTAACCTTGCAGGACAGTGAGGGTCAAATCAGTGACGATGA
Organism: Etheostoma perlongum; assembly: GCA_026937815.1. Lineage (NCBI taxonomy): Eukaryota > Metazoa > Chordata > Actinopteri > Perciformes > Percidae > Etheostoma > Etheostoma perlongum. The sequence goes on from CM049371.1 coordinate 28,795,777, forward strand.
AAACAGTGGCAGTACCTTCCTTTCTTTCTTCTCTCTCTCTCTCTCTCTGTGTATCTCTTACTCAATCACAGACACACACACACACACACACACACACACATACCTGGTGTGGAAATAAAAAAAATGATCACACTGATCATACAAAAATTAAGTTAAAAAAGAAAGTTATATTGAGTATGAAAACTCTTGTTCATTACATTTTACTTCATAATTGCAACCACATGTGTTGTATTCATTGTTGTAAAACTTGTTCTGTATATAGTTTGTTTGTTACAATGATAACACCATTGATCTGAAGCTCAATGCTGATGCTGTCATGGAAATAGTTTTCAAATCAGCAATAAATATAACAATTTCTGATCAACCCATATCAATTGCATGCTTAAAATAGCATACTGGTTAAAGCTCCGCCCATTTCAACACAACCCGACCCACTTCCGGGTTAAATCATGTCCACTTCCGGGTTAAATTATGTCCACTTCCGGGCTAGGCCCCGCCCAGTCCAAGTACAGATACAGATAATTCATGTGGTTAACAGATACAGATACAGATAATACTGTACTCGCTCATCCCTACATTTAGACCACTTTGTTGAAAATACCCAGATATACTGTACAGTATTGCCATTCAGCCAAAAAAATACAGAGATATGAGATATGGTCTATATCGCTTAGACCTAGCGATATCTCGCTCTCTCACTCATTGCAACTTTCTGCAAGGGATCATCGTCATGTCCGGTTGCTGAGAGGGGAGCGTGTTGAACATCGAGGACGCTGAACTCCTCAAATAAACTCCAGAATTTTTTAACAAATTACGTAATAAGGTTCAATAGTTCCAAAGTATCCTTATTACTAAGAACTACTGATGTAAATAAAACTAATCTAGCAAGTCAAGGAAGAATCTGTGAATGCCGAGGAAAAAAGCACCGCAAGTTACCTCACCTGTTCCAGCTGGGAGCGAATCAGCTGAGAGCGAAATGGAATGCGACGCTGTGCAGGTGAATAAAGCTGAATTAGCTGCCTTGATCCGCGCAATAATAAAGGAAGAAATAAACGAGGCAATGAATAAACTACAACCTCAGTTTGATGCACTACAACTTGGACTGAAGGATTGTAAAGATAAACTGGCAGATGTGGAGTCGGGCTTGTCCGGCATGCACGACAGAATGAATGAAATGGAGCGTGTGTGTAAAGCTCTCCAGGAAGAAAACAAAGAACTGAGAGACAAATCTGAAAAGCTGGAGAGTCACAGCAGAAGATTTAACCTCCGAGTATTTGGCCTCGACAAAGATATGGAAAAAGGAAGACCCACCGATTTCATGGAGTCCTTCTTTAATGAGGTATTTAAAGATAAAAATCTGCCTCATAAACCCGAAGTGGAAATTGCGCACAGAGTGGGACCGACAACCAAACATGGCTCAAGACCGATGATTGTCAGGATGCACAGGTATTCGGCCAAAGAGGCGATTTTACAAATAGCAAAGCAAGAAAATGTCCTACATTTTAGAAGGATGAATGTTAAAATCTTTCCGGATTTAACAGCGGAAGTGTCCAAGAGGAGAGCGCAGTTCAAAGATCTGAGGGTAGGCTCGTTCGAGATGAACTGTGCCTCGCCTGTAAAGTAGACGAGAGCAGGCGGCAGCAGCTGGGGGCGGGGACAAAAAGCTGCGGTAAAGTCGGACAGTTTCCAGCCGATTCCAGCAGCCTTTAGGCTGGACAGGAAGTGACAAAAACACTGTGGTGCGATTCCGATTTAATAAAATATAATCAGACCCACATATCAGCTGGTACACAGTCTCCAGTTGTTTTAATTATGACAGAGTAGCTCTCAAAATGTTCTACATGCGATCTGTTGCTGATTTTAATTAACAACAGACTGGAGATGATCCGTGATCGGAACTCTCTGACTTCTAAACGTCACTATCAGCCACACAACGTGTATTCTGTACAGAATAAGTCTTTAAATCAGACAAATAGCAATTAAAATCCCTCCGATTAAAAATTAATAAAAGGTTTATATAAAACATCATCATGTTGAGTCGATCGTGAACCAATCAGCTGTTAAATCAGCTGAGAGGCCGGCGTTTCCCAGCATGCTCTGGGTCCGCCTGGCTCTTGCAGTCGGTGAAAACCAACTGCGCCGCCTGGGTCTCAGAACTGCGGCCGCCTTGCTCTCGTGAGATTATCGTTGCCCACGTGTGCATGACGTCAGAGCAAGTCGGGATCAAGTCGGACACAAATCTAACCGGCATGCAACGGGCGCCGATCGCCGGTGATCGATTCTGCGCAGACCTGGCTCATCTCGAACGAGCCTAATGAAACTATATCAGGCAGGAATAAAACATGGACTGATTCATCCTGCGACACTGATCATAACATTTAAGGGAGAGACGAAATACTTTCAAGATAATAAATCAGGAGAAATCTTCTACAACCAAGTGATTGGACCGACACTGCCTGGCAATTAGGTATTTGATGGGACTGGCACCAGAAAGTGCATCAGATGCAGGTATGAGGAACTGAACTAAGTTAAGAACGGGCTTGATATAAAGCTTTGAGTTGGGAATTGGAATATGGACATAAATTGGAGAATATAATATATTGTACAATTACTGATTCTATAGACTTGTATATTATGTTGATTTATTAATTGATTGGCTAGAAAGACGGTAGATATTTGCCTAAGTTGTTAGCATAAGTGCCAGATACTGATTCAGCAATATAATTAGAGCTGGAATCTGAGAGTTCGGAGTTATATCAAGGAAATTTAATTCAAAAGGAGTTCAGCTTACTTATTTACTATTGCAACTTTGACAATTAGAGTGGCAATACATTTTTTTCTGCTTGAATTTATGTGTATGAATGTATATATGTGGTTTAATTTAGTTCTTTTTTGTAAATTTTGTTACTCCGATATAAAATCTAACATTATGAATCTATTTTGGTATGTTACATAAACTACCAAAGAAAGGTCTTAAAATTGCCCATATTAATATATGCAGTCTCAGGAATAAATTGTGTGATTTAACAGAAATACTGCAACCAAACAACTTGCACATATTGGCAGTGTCTGAAACCCATTTAGACTCTACATTTGATGATGCAACTTTGATGATTGATGGATATAACATGTTTAGGAATGATAGGAATTCATATGGAGGAGGAGTTGCTATTTATATTCAACATCATATACCAGTCAAAGTGATGCAAGACTTGATGTATTCTAGTATTGAAGTAATTTGGTTAAAAGTTAGCCTGAAACATCTTAAGCCGATACTCATTGGATGCTGTTATAGACCTCCAAATGCTAATAGTGAGTGTTTGGACAAAATATGTGAGATGCTAGATCATGTTAGTACTATGAATTTTAAGACTTACTTAATGGGTGATTTCAACATAGATTGGAATTCCTCTGACTGCCCTAGGAAAATTACGTTAATGAGCACAGCAATGGCATCTGGATTATCACAGGTAATTAATAAACCAACTAGAATATGTATAAAAAGGGATGGTACTCAATCAGCTTCCTGTATTGACCACATGTTTATAAATAGACCAGAATTTTGCTCAAATTGCTTATCTGTGCCAGTTGGTTGCAGTGACCATAATCTTATTGCAATTGTAAGGAAAACAAAAGTTCCTAAATCGGGTCCAAAAGTAATAATGAAAAGGTCATTTAGGGAGATTTAATCAATTGCAATATGAAGAGGATGTCAGAAATGCTAACTGGTCAGAGGTATTTCTACAAAAGGATCCAGAGGAAGCATTTCAGTTTTTTGATAAAATCTTAATGACAATTGTTGAAAATCATGCACCAATTAAAAGGTTTACTGTTAGAAATGTCAACACCCCGTGGTTAGATGAAGATTTAAAAGATCTAATGAAAGAAAGAGATCGAGCTAAACAAGCAGCAATTATATCTACGTTCAAATCGGACTGGCAAATATATTGTAAACTTAGAAATTGTGTAACTAACTTAAATAGGAAAAAGAAGATTGTACTATAACAAGAAAATTACAGAAATAAAACATGATAGTAAACAGTTATGGAATACATTGAATAATATATTAAGAGGAAATAATAAATCAACTCCAGCTTATTTAGAAAATGAAGGTAATTTTCTTACTAAACCAAGTGATATAGCAAATTGTCTCAATGATTACTTTATAAATAAAATAAATAATCTTAAAAATACTACACAGATACACAACACAGATTTGTCAAAAACATTGATAAATAAGATCATGGAAGGTAAAACATGTAGCTTTAAATTTAAGAGTGTAAGTGTTTCGAAAGTTGAATTACTTCTGATGAATTGTAAAAACAAACCACCTGGTGTGGACTATCTCGAATATAAATTGATTACGCCAATAGTTTCAATCATTGCTCCTACTATTGCTCATATAATTAATATGTGTTTTATGGAAAATATATGTCTGCAAGCATGGAAAATATGTAAAGTTGTGCCAATACCAAAGAATAAGAAAATGCCTTTCTCTGGATCAAACAGTAGACCAATAAGCTTATTACCAATTCTTAGTAAAATAATGGAAAGAATTGTTTATGAACAGATTCAGTTTTATTTTTTGAATAATAATTTAATTACAGTTTTTCAGCATGCATACAGAGGAAAACACTCAACAGCCACTGCCCTGACTCAGATGGTTGATGACTGGTTTAAGGATATGGACGAGAGAAAAATAATAGGTGTTGTAATGCTTGATTTTACTGCATGATATAATTGACCACAACTTACTGTTAAAAAAATTTGAATATTATGGTTTTTCACAAACCGTATTATTATGGATGGAAAGTTATTTGACTGACAGGAGACAATTAGTTTACTTCCATGGAAGTTTTTCAAAGGTAAGGCTTGTGAAACATGGAGTGCCTCAAGGAAGTTGTCTTTACTAATGATTTACCATCTGTTTTAGATAAAGCGAGCATTTCAATGTTTGCTGATGATTCTACTATATATTTATCAGGAACTAATATTGGTGATCTAAATACTAAACTACAGAGAGAGCTACAGTCAGTGGTGGACTGGATCAGGAGTTAAACTGATTCTCAATGTATCTAAAACTACCAGTTTAGTGGTTGGAACTCATTTTTCTTTAAGTTCCAAACCGAAACTTGAACTCAGTATAGAGCAAACTTTTGTAGAGCAAAGAGAAGAGGTTAAACTTTTAGGTGTAATGATTGACAATAGATTGTGTTGGGACAAACACGTTCAAAAGCTGGTAACTAAAATGGGCAACCCCTTGTCAGTTATTAAAAGGTGTGCAAACATCTTCACACCACAGACAGTTAAACAAGTCCTTCAGGCTTTGTTTTTTTTCACATCTGGATTACTGTTCAGTGGTGTGGTCCAGCACTTCAGCAATTAATATGAAAAAATTACAAGTGATTCAGAATAAAGCTGCACGTGTGGCTCTTTCGTGTGGGTTTAGATCAAATGTTGATAAAATGCATGAACAACTCTCATGGCTTAAAGTTAAAAATAGATTTGTGTATTCGCTAATGTTTTTTTTACGTAACATTATAACAAACAAAACACCTTTTACTTTATATACAAAACTATCCTTTAGTACTGCTATACATCATTATCCAACGAGGCATGCAGTAGAAGGGTGTTTCATTTTACCTAAAGTGAAAACTAAGTCAATTCAACGTTCAGTTAGGTACAGAGCAATGTGTGAATGGAACTCTCTCCCAACGATTATCAAACACAACTCTCAGTATGGCTTTAAAAAATCACTTAAGACATATTTATTTCAAAGGAATTAAATATTTAATATAAAATTAGTTGGTACAGGGCTTTTGTTATCGTATTTCTTAAAATAGATTAATCTATTCGGAGTAGTGTCTTTTCTTTCATTTCTTCTATTACTTGTGTTAACTGTAATATTTACTTATGATTTGTATTTTCAAATGTATGTATGTATGTATGTGTAATGAAATGTCATGAGTATTGTCAAAGAAAGATTGTAGGACCCCAGGAAGAATAGCTTTTAGTGTATGCTGAAGCTAATGGGGATCCAAATAAAACAAACAAACAAAAAAACAAACCTAGCAGGAGCCATCTTAGAGGCACTATGTAACACCAAAAAACAAGTCAAATATTTGTTTAAATGGAGGTACAAAGTGGTCACAAGCAGAAGAAGTCAATCTGCACAAGACATGTCCCCACTTCTGACATAGACAGGACGTTATAAGACAAATAGAGTATGCCAGGAGATCACAACAGATTTCTTATTGCTGGGGAAAAAGTGGATGGTTAACCTAATATAATAATCTACCACTTCCTACTGTTTTCCCATCCTCTATCATTGACTCTGTTGTCATTTACCACACAGCTGTGCTACAATCTGTAATCTGTTGCTGTAGAATCTTTAGATGAGACTAAAACTGTCTCATTGTGTTCAGTTAGCACACTCTGGTTCATGCATATATATTAAACACCAACAGATACGGCTTGTGGCTCTAAAACATTCACAATTTCAGTTCCCTTTTTGCTCAATTTAAGCAGTGCTGCAATGGCCCCACATATCAATAACTTCAGTTTGCAGTCACATCCTTTGTGAACCTGCGTGATGCTTCTAACACTACAACACTCACTGCTTTGTTGCTCCATTTTGCTGGGAGTGTCTCCAGAGACCTGAGGAAGGCCAACAGACCAGTAAGACATTCCTACTGGAGTCACTGTTTGATGCCTATCAGAGCAGAAGTCCACCACAGAGAGAAAGCCCGGACTCAGCTGTCACCCTGCACACAACAAAAGCAGCAATGATGAAGAACAAACACCAACACTTTTTAACCTATTAAATCAGGGGTCTTCAATGTTTTTCAAGCAAAGTTGTATAAAATGAAGTTGCATATGAAACTACAATGTGTGGGTGCCCATAAGCCTTTCTACATACCTTTTCAGTGCATAGAATACTAAGCAATTAAAATAATAATTGTTGGCATGATTTTATAAATCATGTGTTAATGTTAAATATACAGTGAATCCTTAGGAGTAACTGCACTTGTGGTTTGCTATCTTAGTGACTATCTTACTTGTGTTTGTTTTTTTTTAATGTTTTTTTTATTTTATTTTTTCACAAATATGCTGTATTTGTATACAATTTATCTGTAAAGCCTAAATGGCCAAATTTTAAAAATGACAAATAACAGCACTTTTTGATGTATTTGTAAAAAGTGTTAAATTATGTAAATTAAGATTTTTTGTTAAACAAAAGCTAAAATAACATTTCTCTAGCCTGTGGAATAGCAAGTTAAACCAAATGTGAAGTATCAGCCCAAATTAAGTTTGCATTGACCAAAAAAGGGGTATAAATGCTCTCCTTAATGAATGGATTCCAAAACACGCAAAATATTACAATTTATTGGAAGAAACCAAGCAATTTCAGAGTTTCTGCCTGCCATTAATATTAACTTAGAGCAATCCGAACCCAGCCAGCACAAACTTCAGCGCAGGGCGATAACGATGCTAACAGCAATAACAGAATGTTTTACTGTATGTTCCGTCAAGGAAACAGACCATCTCCCAGCTGTAGTGTTGTGTTGAAATTCTCCCCCCTTTAGCGTTTAGTGGTCTTCTTTACAATTAAGATTGACCGACAAATGGTGACTGTCCTGTGGACAAAAGGTGAAGGTGGGGAGAGTTCGGCAGCAACACCCGGCAGACATCACACTGAATTAGGCGTATTTTTTCCTGTAATCTAAGCTGTATACTAAGTCTCTCATTGGTGTTGAGTAACGTTACAACTTCATCTGTTGTTAACACTGTCGGTAAAGTGAAGGTGTATTACAACGTGGACACTGGAGAGCACACAGAGTGTCACGCACACAGAGTGTCACGCACACAGAGTGTCACGCACACAGAGTGTCATGCACACAGAGTGTCACGCACACAGAGTGTCATGCACACAGAGTGTCACGCACACAGCACACCTTTTTGTTAACTCAAATTGCACAGTGTTTAAGTTTATTTATTTAAAGAAAAGGGACAGTGTATATATATATTTTTTTTTTTATATGATTTATTTATGGAATTTTGAACATAACAGATACAGAGTACACCTCATCTATAAAATGAAACCAATACAGAGAGTCAATCTGTGACACAAGGTATTAACAGGTATATGATTTACACCCACTTCCCACCCTCCACCCTCCCCCACAAAAATACATCATTGAGGTTAAATGAAATAGGGTAAAATGGGTCATGATACAGGTGAGCAGGGCAATAGTAGTCTGATATAGGAATGCTTTAACATATATACACTAACACACAGAACATGAATGCTCACACGCTCACAAAGACAAACAAATGAATAAAAATAAACAAAATAAAAAAATTGATAATAAAATCAAGAGATTGTGTAAAAGCAACAACAAAAAACGAAAACAAACAAAACAGCTACTGTGCTACAAGCTACTGCTTATGGGGGGGGACAAGTAGTTGCCTAGACACCAGGGTCAATGTCTATATGGACAGACCTAACATGATCTAGGAAGGGTTGCCAAATTTGATGGAATTTCCATTCTGAGAAGCAAAGAGAATACTTAATTTTCTCTAATCTCATAAAGTGAAGCGCATCCTTCATCCATTGAGAGCGGGAGGGGGGGCAGGGGCTTTTCCACCGCAAGAGGATGACACGTCTTGCCAGCAGTGTAAGAAAGGCAGCAAGATCAGCAAAATAGGGCGGCAGCGTGAGGCCAGTGGGTAGGACACCAAACAGGGCCAGCAACGGTGAGGGTTGAATATTGGCAGATGTGATGGCTGAAAGGGATTCAAACCAAAAAGGAGTAAGGGCAGGGCAAGACATGTGGGTTAGATTGGCTGGGCCTTGGTGGCATTTGTCACAGTTTGGATTGATGTCGGGGTAGATACGGGCAAGCTAACTTTTAGACCAGTGAACTCTATGAACCACTTTGCATTGTAACACTCCGTGGCAAGCACAGATGGACGATGAGTGGACTCAACTGAGGGCGCATTCCCAGGCATCAGGACCTATGTCCTCACCAAGCTCTGCAGACCAAACATCACGCAAAGCATCAGAGGTTGTCTGACTTTTTAGAAGAGTGTTGTACAGTATTGAAATTGAACCTTTTAGACTTGGGTCAATACCGAGTATAGTATCAATGAGAGTGGGGGAAGGGAGGGAAGGGAAGCTAGGAAAGTGATTACGGACAAAGTCCCTGACTTGCAGATATCTAAAGAAATGGGTGGGTTTTAGGTTGAATACCTGAGTTAGTTGGTCAAAGGGAGCAAATATGCCACTGATGTAAAGCTGTTTGACTGACACAATCCCTAAGTCTTTCCAGACCAAAAAAGCCTGATGGAGTGAACAGAGGGTTAGAATGTACTGGGGCTAGGACAGGTGTTACCTGTAGCCCAAAGTGCCGCCTGAACTGGCTCCAAAATCTAAGGCAGTTTTTCACTACCCACACTACTAGAGTGTGCGGTTGGTGACGAGGTCAGGGAAAGGCGCAACAGGGACATCAAAGATGAGGGACTACATGCAGCTTCCTCAACCTGCAGCCATGGTGGAGATTGGCTGTTGATGTGCCACCAGTGCAATATTGTTCTGATGTTTGCAGCCCAATAGTAGAGCAAAAAGTTGGGTAGAGCTAGGCCGCCCAGGAGTTTAGGTTTTTGTAGAGTTCCTTTTTTGATTCTTGGGGTGCTTTTGTTCCAAATAAATTGTGAGATTAAGTTATCAAGAGAGTGGAAAAAGGGTTTAGGGAGGAAAATAGGTATGCACTGGAAAAGATACAGGAACTTGGGCAGTATGTTCATTTTAATGCAATTTATTCGGCCAGCGAGAGACAGAGGCAAAAGTGACCACCGTTGGATGTCTTGGGATAGCCTGGCTAAAAGAGGGGAGAAGTTACATTTAAATAATTCTGAGTAGGTTTTTGTAACACAAACACCCAGATATTTAAAGTGCTCCAGGGACGTTCGAAACGGTAACTTTGAGAGGGGATAGGCTATGGCTGCTGCGTTAACCGGCATAATTTCGCTTTTATGCAGAGAGAGAGACTTTCTTCTCCCTAGCAATCTTCAACTGATAGGCAGAGTAAGATATTATTTCACCTCTTAAGTAAGCTTTACATGACTCCCATATAACTGCTGCAGATACATTTGGATTAACATTAGTAGATATGAAAAGATCAATACAACTGTTAATTGTGCTAATAAAATTGGTGTCAGAGAGTAACCGCGAATTAAAGTGCCAGGGAGAGCGGGAAAGAGGTCTGCCTGGGAAGGAAACATCCATGACCACAGTTGCATGGTCTGAAATTACGATGGGATTGTAGGAACACGCCGTGACAGAGGAGAGAAACTTGTTATCAATAAGAAACAAATCTATTCGTGAGAATGAGCCATGGACAGGAGAGAAGAATGAGAACTGCTTGGTGCTGGGGTTAAAAAAGCGCCAGGCGTCCGAGACGGCATACTGTTCCATGAATAGTTGGATAGCTTTAGATGATTTAGATGGAACATAGGGCCTATTAGATAAGCGATCAAGCGAGGGATCAAGACAACAATTGAAGTCACCACCAAGGATAAGCTGGTGAGAATTTAGGTCAGGAAGAGAAAAAAAAAAAGTGTCTTAAAAAAATTCTCATTGTCCCAATTTGGGCCATACACATTTGCCAACACCAGGTTGTTGGCTCCAATTCTACCCGTAACAATCACAAAATGTCCATTAGGGTCTGAGATGACAGTGGACATTAAGAAGGGGATTGATTTATGAATCAGAATTGCCGCCCCGCGTGCTTTACCTGCAAATGAAGAGTGATAAAGTTGGCCCACCCAGCCTTTATGAAGTTTAGCGTGATCTAATGGCAAAAGGTGAGTCTCCTGTAAAAAGGCTATATTAGTGTTAAGAATTTTAAGATGGTTAATCACTTTATTGCGCTTAACAAGAGAGTTGAGGCCTTTAACATTCCAACTAGTAAATCGAACAGCACCACATGGTGCAGAGGAGAACATTGTACTAGTCATCATATGATGGGGTCGACTGTGTGGGTGGAAACATTGCTTCCATGTGTCCCCGCCCATCCCCGCTCACAACCCAATGTCGGATAGGGGGTCACCTGTATGGGTCTAACATTGTGGATCAAAGCGGTAGCACAAAAATAATAGAATAATACACTAACAAAACACAATAAAATAAAACAAAAAACAGTGATAAGAGCATACCATTTACCCCCCACGCAACCCACCCCCCCACCCCAAAACCCGTTGCAGCTGCAAGGAACAGCAGCAGCATAAAACTCACTGATCAGCATAATTTGTTACTTCCTAAAATCTATCGCGCTAATCCCACAATTTAAACGTCAAGGGGAACAATGCATCTTAAAAAACAGAAAAACAGCAACTAGTGCAACAGGTAATTTCAGATATTATTATGAACACTTCTGCTTTTGAACACCTGAGGGAAATACGATTAAATAGTAGATCATGAATGACTTACAATAGGCCTCTGCAGATAACGTTTCAGAGGGTGTCTGGATATAGACCCAAATTGCTAGCATCATGTTAAACTGGACCCAGCGTTACCACATTACTAACACAATGTCCGAGAGAGCAGGACCCTGCCTTTGTATTAAAAGCATTACGGTCACGTTCAGTTGCATAGAATTGTGTATAGGCCCACTGGCTTACATTTTTTGGTTTAAGTTCTGTACAAACTTGTCAGCCTCCGAAGCAGATTGGATCCATGTCTTCTCGCCGCTGGGGAGGGTGATACGGAGCTTGGCTGGGTATAGGAGAGCCGGTTTGTACCTGCACTTGTAAAGTTCCGCCATAGAGTGTTTATACTCTGCTCGTTGCTTTAGCACGTCGGGGCTGTAGTCTTCATAAAGTCGAATCTTGTGCTCCTTGTAGAACAGGTCGCCCCGTCTGCGAGCCTCACGGATGAGTAGGTCCTTAACTCGGAAGCGATGAAAGCGTATGATGACAGGCCGCGTAACAGGCTTGGGTGCGAGGCTCCGATGGGCACGGTCGAGCTCAGGGGGGGGGAAGAAAGGACATCAGCGCCAAAGACATCCACCAGTAGCTGGGAGAAGAATGTTGTCGGTCGCGGCCCCTCAAGTGACTCAGGCAAGCCGATAATCCTGAGGTTTTGGCATCTACTGTGTCCCTCCAGGTCAGCTAGCTTCGTTCTGAGCGACACGTTGTCTCGCTGGAGTGCAGTACACGCTTCTTCCAGCTGTTGGAGACGACCGTCTACCTCATTATAGTTGTCTTCCAAAGAGTTGATCCGCTGCCCATGGTCTGTAATAGTCGAGTGCAGGCCATCCAGCGTGGTTGTCAATGCCTCAAAAGATGACTTAAAGTCTGCAGATTGCGCCTTCCTGTGCTCTTCTAATAGAGAGCTAAGTTCTGCTAGCGTAACGCTAGCAGACGAAGAGGCGTCTTTATCTTGCCCATCGTTTTAGACATATTCGAAACGTAGATAGTAGCAGATACAGTTACACTAGTCTACTGTAAGCTCAAAACCTGTACAAGGAGAGGTTGAAAAGGTAAATTAGGAGCTAAGTTGTGGGAGCCAGCTACCTATGCGTCTACTCCGCACCCCTCATACCGGAAGTCCCCCGACAGTGTATATTAATGAACATTTTGAAGAATGTAAATATTCAGGATTATAGCCAAAGGCTAATTTCTATATTTAGTCCCTGACTGGTTAATAAGTTAAGTTAAATAAATAAAACAAATGAGTAAAACATCACAATAAATAAATAATAAATTACAGATCAACAACAGAGGACAAATTACAGATTATCCCAGCAAAAAATAGCCGTGTAGGTTGGGCAACTCTTTTTCACTTGGGTATTATCATGGCAGGAGTGTTTAAGTAACCGGCCGTTCTATTGTAGGCCCTGTGTAGCTGGACGCCACATCTGTGAGGGTGGTGAATACAAGCTCCCTGATGGGTATGTATGCCGGTTGGCATGTCATATATTGTTTTGCTTAATCATAAACTGTTAACAAATTTGGTTTGTTTTGTGTACGCCAAGGTTTGTAAACTGCTTCGCCGGCGCTGGTGTCTGCGCTAGCCCTTCTTCCCCCGCTGTTTTGTCCCGACTGACTTCTGTTTTAATGGGCGCAGTATCTTGGCAATTCATGTTAAACGTCAACAGGTTATTTGTATGAGTTCACTCCAAGCTTTGAACACCTCCACGCTGCATCTGCAATTGGCCAGTGTTTTTGGTATCTGTTGCCCAACTGGGTGCCCTTCAGGACTGCATTAGATTGAGTAATTGTTTCGGTAAATTGACACGGGCGACAGCTTTTTCCTTTCTCTGGCCTGCCGTGTTTATTAATAGTAGCCTATGCGTGTGGAGATGGGGATCTATGTATAGGTTTCTTTGTTAAATTAGGATTATGCAATTTTTTGTTTATTTCTACTTCTTTTTGTTTAAGTTCTGTTGGAAAGACTTTCATTTCTGTTCAAACGTTATGTTTATTTGCTGTTAATCTTTGGTTATTTTTGTTTGGCTCTAGGCAGCTATTAGTCACTTTTGACAACCTAGATTTGCCTTAGATTGAAGTTGTTTTCCATTTATTTTTGGTTTATTGATTTGTTTCCCCCCAATAATTGAGTGTTCTTTATCCCACAGTTGCTGAATAACAAAGGTGGTGGTGTCGGCGTCCCCGGTGGTGGTGTCTCCCTCCCGTGTGCTGTGTTCTTCCCTCTTGGTTTATTTTGAGTTCTCACCATTTTGTGGTTTTGTGTGTAAGTGTTCACTTGTGTTTGGGCTGATCCTTCCCTGAGATTCCACACACCATGACCCTGTCCCTCCACTGGTACGGCCTCAGAACTGACCCTCCACCATTTCCCTACCCTTGTGTGTATGGTATTTTAGTGGCATTTTATAATTGAGTTTTTTTAGTAATCGTATAAATAAAATACTTGTCTTTAACAGAACTACATCTCTGGCTTCATGCGTAAGTCAAACCTGTGTGCTTTCTGTATTTTTTTGGTTAAACTAGTCTAATCCTATTCTCGGGGAAAAATTCCCAGGATGGCGGTGAGCGGGCCCAAAATGCACTCCCACCATCCCACCTCGCCACACAGTGGTGAAACTCTCAAGTTACCTGCCAAGTCAAACTTCTGCTGTTATTTTGGGGAAAGTAACTCAAAAGTAATGCAAAACAATTCAGCATTGAAATTCAGGGACAGTCATATTGTAATATAACTAATTACTCTCAAATAACAGTAACTAGAAATCTATTATGTATTATATTTTGTAAATGACTTGCCCAACACTGGTTGTTAGCATGTTTGTTCCAGGTTGGACACCGTTTTATAAATACTAAGCATTTACTATGAATGTCACTAGAAAATGTAGAATCGGTGTCTCCGTGGTTTACAGTCAAGAGACCGTGGTAGAGACATGCACACACACAGTGAGTAATTTTTTTCCCACCCCGTCCCAGACCGACAACCCCATAGGTGTTTTATAACGTTATAAGCATCAGCCTCATGGGGCTCATTTTCTGTAGGCTAACGTTAAAATCTGCAGCCATGTCACTCGAAATGGCAGTAGCTTCAGGGGCAGGCTTACCAAAACACTGAAAGAGTGTTGTTTAAATTTGCTTTCGTTTCATATGTCTACCCCAGTGTTTCACATTAGTGAATTTGAAATTTGCGCAGAGAATGACCATCAAGCAACTGTGTTGTTCCAAAGCGACCTTGCATTTTTTAAGTGGCCATACGGAAATCCTTGACCTTTCCAAGTGGGTATACTCTGAATACCTGTGTATCACGTTGACTACACCACTGCACACACATTCTCCTGGCAATAAGTGATATTTTCGTAATAAAAACAGCTCATTTGTTCATGTATGTCTGTCGGGTCCAAAACTAATGTCCCAGCAACCTGTTCGTACCATCATGTTTCACAAGACCCCGACAAATGAATGGGGAAAAAGGAGAATTGATCGGAATTGTTTACTGCAGCAGTGCAGCCCTGCCTGCAACACATCACCAGTTAACTCAAAAACCAGTTAAACCGAAACACCGGTCTAAGTCTGCGGGTCGGACAGTCTCTCTGCTCACTCAGTCGCATGAGTTGACTTGTGGAGTTGTGTTTGCCTACAAAATGTTTGCAGCTAAAAGGCCTGTTCACACCGGGACGAATTTCTCGCGCGATATTCGCCGACGTTTAACGCGTCGTGTCTAAACAAAGGGCGTCAATGAGAGTGTGCACACCGACGCTCGCCACGCCGTAAAAGCGTCATTTTTAAAAAAAACGCCTCGGTTCGTTTTTTTGGTTTGACGCGCCCAGCAAAAACTATCCGACCAATGAAATCGGCCCTTTTGCTCACGTGTCTTGTGCTTCTGAAGTTACACTAAAACACAACTTGGGGGTGCTCAAGCACAAAACGGTCTTACCGAGAACACAAACGAAGAAGACATATATACGCCACCGTCATCACTGCCACAAGATGAGGAAGAGGCAAAGCACGATGTCCAAAATAAATGTTGAGCTGCTGGTCTCGTTGGTTTCGAACATAAAGAGCTATATCTGATTTAGAAGAAATGTTCTAAATACTTGCTCTCTTCTTCTCTGCTCTTCTTCTGAGTTGCAAGCGAGTATCAGAAGCGCAAAGTTGCGCAGCGCCACCCTATGTGGGGGGTATTTCTGTTTTACATTAAGCGCCATCTAGTGACAGATAATGAATTAGCATGTTCATTCGCTCATCGTCAGCGAAAATCGCTTGGTGTGAACACAAAAAACGCGTCAAACGCTGACGATAACGCCCGGCGATATTGCCCCCCGTGTGTTTCCTTAAGATAGCTATAGGACTAGTAGCAACTAAAGGCCTGTTCACACCGGGACGAATTGCAGATATTCGCCGACGTTAACGGCGTCGTGACTAAACAAAGGGCGTCAATGAGAGTGTGCACACCGACGCGAAAAACGCGACGCGTAAAGCGTCATTTTTTAAAAAAACGCCTCGGGTTCGTTTTTTTGGTTTGACGCGCCCGCGTCAAAAACTATCCGACCAATGAAATCGGCCCTTTTGCTCACGTGTCTTGTGCTTCTGAAGTTACAGTAAAACACAACTTGGGGGGTGCTCAAGCACAAAACGGTCTTACCGAGCACACAAAACGAAGAAGACATATATACGCCACCGTCATCACTGCCACAAGACGAGGAAGAGGCAAAGCACGATGTCCAAAATAAATGTTGAGCTGCTGGTCTCCTTGGTTTCGAACATAAAGAGCTATATCTGATTTAGAAGAAATGTTCTAAATACTTGCTCTCTTCTTCTCTGCTCTTCTTCTGAGTTGCAAGCTTAGTATCAGAAGCGCAAAGTTGCGCAGCGCCACCCTATGTACGGGGTATTTCTGTTTACATTAAGCGCCATCTAGTGACAGATAATGAATTTGCATGTTCATTCGCTCATCGTCAGCGAAAATCGCTTGGGTGTGAACACAAAAAACGCGTCGAAAAACGCTGACGAATAACGCCCGCCGATATTCGTCCCGGTGTGTACGGGCCTTAATGTTGCAAGAGGTGTGTGTGTGGAGCTGTTATCATTTTAGATTAAACTGTAGTAAGACTCAACTGATCCAAGTTAATGATACTAGAGACTCGCGATTTGTGAGTCAAAAAAGACTAGGGTCCGAGGGAATAAAGGTCCGAACAGGTTTACTTGGGAGCCTGCCGCCAGTCTCCCCCAAACATCTGGCTCCGCTCCTGCAGCAGAAGTAGGCAGACAGAAGCAGGGGAGACACTACTGCAGTTAGTAAGACTGAGAAAGAAACTTGCACTTTGCATCACTTCTGTATTTTACTTTCTGTTAATGTATTTGTTTTCACTTCCTGGAGCACGATTTTTTTCGTTTTCAGCACGTTTCCGTTATTGTATTGGTTTGGGATTTTCGTAGTGTTTCTGAATTGAAATCGTTTCTAAAGCGGCAGCACGTTTCTCCTAATGGAAGTGTTTTGGGCGTTTGTCCTTGTCGGCCACCGTGAATAATACCGAAATAAAAGCTTCAGGAGTATGGAAAATATACGGAATTATATTTACAGTACAACCAGATTACCAACAAAAAATTCCCTTGAAGCTAAATCACCAGACATAAACTAGCGTGACATAAAGTCCGTATTAGCCAACTCACCACATGGCTGAGGAGTCCAGCGGACATCACAAGAGGGTTTCACCGCTTCTTCAGCTGTAGGTGGCCGTTTGACACTGATGTTATGCTGGACTTCCTGATTCCACCGTACAAACTTTCCGATAGCAGGACACTACACGCTGTTTGTTAAGTTGGACAACGGACGCATTTCCGGTAATCTTTTCAAAATAATACCCGACAGCTCACTTAATTAAAAACAGTGCATCCAGATAAAACATTTCGAAATAAAACCTGTCCGCCAATGATGTTTGCAACAGCAATTTAACTAATAACGAGTGCAAATAAGTGAAGTAATGTTGGCTACTCGTTATAGTGAATTATAAACAAGGTTAGACATCGTTCAAAACAGATAAACCACAAATTCACACATTGGAATGTTTTTGTTTTTTTAATTGCCGCAAAAATAAAATAAAATAAAATAAAAAATAACGAATAGGTTGAACCCTTTAATCTGTAGGGAGTAAATATTGCTTTTCAAAAAATAATCCTTGCCATAAAATATTCATAACCTAAGCAGAATGTATTAAAATAAAAAAAATAGGTTTTTTTGTTCTGTAGTTTTGTTTCATTTAAATCCACATTCACTACTGTAACAATAGAAGCTTTAATGTGAATATAAAAATTACCCTTAGATGAAATGTCAATATCACATACCATTGGGTGGCATTCCATGCTATACTCTAAAAATAACATTAGATACAAATTAATAAAATGCTCTGTCATATCATGTACAGCATGCTCTTCCTCTTTCCCCGCAAGCATTTTGTTTGTGTACAGACACAAATGCAAATTGCAAATGCATTTATTTTGCAACTTTAGCATGGCTTTCTTGTATAAAAGATACATTCCTATACATCAGGTGCAAATAAGGACAAAGAAAGTGCATTTGATTTTTTTAATTCAGAATTTCTTCTTAAATACAAAACTAATGTAAGAAAAAATACAAAGACAGACTTGTTTCCTTTGTGTGATAATAAAGAAGCACTCTAACATATGTTGGGGGAAAAACTTAGCCTATCCAACCAATGATAATATGCTGCTGTTACTGTACTGGCGAGTGACAGGAAACGCAGTTCCATCCAACCTTCTCTCCTTAGAAGAGAGAACATTCATATGAGATCACAGCAGGTTAGAATCAGCGCATGGAATTAGAAACAAAAATTATCTGCATACAGCAGCTACTCAATACTTACAAAAATATTAAGAAAATTCTTATTCCTGACCTTCCCCCATTGTCAAATGCAAGATTTGATGAGATTTCAATCAAATTCTTATTCCAAATCCTAACATTCTTAATTACTATGTTTTGTGAAATTATATATTGCTTTAAGAGCTGGATGAGGCATAAAACAATGCATCATTATTCATACTGGAGTATTTTTGTACTCTCCTCAGTTAGGGTTTGTCCCAGACAGTTGAGAAAAAACAAAACATTCTCTCATCTCTTTCCTATTTGTGTAGTAAACAAGGGCCCATGATACTGAGATTGCCTTGGAAGGCTGGGACACTAAAACATTTTTAGCTCAAAGAATAATTGATTAAATTCTGGAATGTGAGCTGTGGGTCTGCGCCCCACATTTAGGGACCATACCTTGAAGGTTTATTATTGACCGACATTTTTACACAAAAGAAGCACTAGCACTCAGAGCTTTCAGCCACATCTCATTGGCTTCATCAGCAGATGAAGTTCCTTCAGTTGCTATCTCCTATGGAATTTTGTTCACTTGATAATTAAATTATAAATTGTTGTATATGGAAAGGAAATAGTTACCTCTGTCTTTGTTCAAAGATTAAGTATTTAAGTAATTTATTGCAGAGTCAGAAAAGTAAGAGTAAGAAGAGAGGGTGCAGCAGGTCCACTCCATGACAACGGGTACAAGGAATGGATCTGAGCACTCCACTACAAAGAACAGAACTACAGAACACTAGAAGGGGGGCACGGGGTGGCAGCGCCCCCACCCCCACAAATATGATTGCCCTCCCTGGTGTGTCCCCACTCTCCTCCCCTAATACATAGGGTTAGAGTGCTGTCAATTTGACATTTGGGATTTCTATTGGATTAGAGTACTGTCAGTTTCTTTAAAAAGTGGCAGACTGAGCCTGTAGAAAATGTGTATTGTATTCAGACATACAATTTGTTTAAAATTAAAACAAGTGAAGTTAATAATGAATGTGATGTTCCATTTAGCGGAATTACATTGTGTTTTTCTATCCTGTCCAATATTTCCTATATTTCTATAAGCAGATTTTCTCTGCTGTATTCTCTCCCCCTGACTGATTATTGACTGATTTTAGATTGGTATTTTCCTAGAAAGAACTCTGTGTCTTGGTACTAATTATGTGTAAAATTGGAATTCCATTGAAAGAACTGCCCCATTTAAACCCAAGTAAATATTCATTAATTTTCCATTTAATATTGGAAACTTTATTCATCATTGACTGGAGATACATTTTACAGTTGTGCATGTTCAGCTGAGCTGCTATGGTCTGAGTTAAGTCAGTTATTTGTGTAAATGTACCAACTGAGCACTGTCTCTTTTTCCCAATGTTACTGTAGTACCAAATCACACATGTTTGTCCAAGGGAACTTCTGAATAAATTATTGGAAAATTATTACAAAAATAAAACCTGTAAATAAAGCATTAGCAGTTTTGAAGCCTATAGTCACCTACAGCGTATTGTGGGAAAGGTAAACGTTGATTCTTGCTGGGCTCTGATATACCGTATAAACAAAATGACAAATTGGCCTAACCTAGGGTGACCAGACGTCCCCGGGTTTCGGGGACAGTCCCCGATTTTGGTGACCTGTCCCCGGCTGGATCTGTCCCCGGCAATGTCCCCGGTTTTTACTGTGACTGACCCACCCGAAACTGGAATGAAAGAAAGAAAACAGTGACCAAACGGAGCCGATAGTCGCACACCCTACACACGCAGGCTCCAGACAGCCAGAGCCAACGCTGCTCAGAGCTCAGAGATGTTTCAGAAAGTCGTATTTTACCATGCTAAAATTACTGATTATTTACATGGAGTCTGGTGGAGATATGCTGCTCTATACACACTAAAAGTAGTGATTATTTACATGGACTCTCGTGGGTGTATTATGTTTTAAAAAAGGATCTTAATCTTTAACAGAAAGGTCAGCCTCCTTAGAAATCCTTTCCATAATGTTATCAGACACTTAGAATATTAATCTGAGTTTGTCAGCAGCAAAACGAGCACTTTATGAACGTAAATACAAGCTGGACAATTATCTTATTAACTTCCATTGTAGCTTGTTTCTCTGCTGCCGACTGCAGCGATCTCGTTTCATACTGCATCAATGTCAAAGGAAAATACTTCCTCAATAGTTTATATTGTATCCAATACTCAGCTCTAGGTCTAGTGTCCCCGTTTTAAGTTTTACAAAAATTAAAAACATGACGTGTTTTGGAGGTATTTACGCTTCTGAGCTGAAAATGTCCCCGGATTTTGTCTGAGAAATCTGGTCACCTTAGCCTAACCCTAACTCAACATCAAGAGCATGACTAAAGACAAATAAGGGAGTGTGTGCATTGGAGAAAGTTATGATGTAATGGGCAGTGCAGAGCGCTGGACATCTTAGCCAGCTCTTCTCACAGAGTTTCACTCAGTTTGATGGTCACTGCTTTTACCTCCGAGTACTCAGCCAGAGCATACTCTCCGCTGAGATGACAGAGACAACACAAGAGGCAGATTAGGAAATAAACAGGGAACAATTAAAGACTTAAATGTGAATAAACAGTGCTGATACTTACAGCTCTCGTCCGTTGCCTGACATCTTGTACCCTCCAAAGGGAGTCTGGGCATGAAGGGCATTATAGCAGTTTATCCTTAACAGAGAGAAAAAGAGAGAAATGGTTTGATTTTATTTGTCGACAACTTAGACTTTAAACTTTATTGTTCCTTGTCATGTACAATTATATTGATTGGTTCAGTGTCTTGCTTAAGGTAAGGTGACCAGACTTCTCAGACAAAATCTGGGGACATGTTCAGCTCAGAACTGTAAATACCTCCAAAACAGGTCATGTTTTTATCTTTGTAAAACTTAAAACGGGGACACAGCCCCAGGGGCATCACAAGACCTAGAGCTGCACTGGGGCACAAGGGGGGTCCATGGGCCTGTCTATTTTAAAGCCCATGTTGCAGGTTTAATTTTGCAACGAATTTGTGCAATTTGCTTGTTGGTAGTAAATATTTGAACTGTTATCCATTGTATTTGATGGTGTTGGATATCGCAAAACTGAATATAATACGAAAAGTAGGCACGATTTTACAGTGTTTCCTTTTTTCCCCCACAATGCATTGCATGACGTCACGTTGGGGAGCAAACCGAGCAGCCTGCGTTGTATTTGCCACTGGTCTGGCCTAATGTAGATTTTGGTCTTTTAATATTAACAGTCTATGGTCTCGACCGAGTCCATGTGACTTTATTATATTTATAATAATATTGGAGGGAAAGTGAAACACAGCTTAGACAGGGATGTTGTTCGGCTTTTCACAAGTTTAGACAGCTAGCAACGCTACGCCGCCAGACATTAGCACAACAGCGTTAGCCTAGCCTGCTAGGTAAATATTACGACTTCCTTTGGTGTGGACCAATATATGCGTCCATGTTGTCAACATCATACATATGGCATTAGTGCACCTTTTGTACCATAATTGTATTAAATGAAATAGTAAGCTTCGCTCCTACGAGACGGGGGGGGGGTTGTTACGTTACACACAAAGCTAACTGGCTATAGTTAGCCTGTACGGATGCTAGCGGATATAGCTAACGTTGCGTAGCCAGCCAGCAACTTCGGCAGTAGAGTTTCAGTAAGCTAACACGACAGTGTTGTCGCCCACAATCAACCTGCAGTAATGTTTGAAATGGAGACACGCATATTGTTTCTTTTCCCGGAAATCCTGGACATTATTTTCATTTATGACGTTACGTTAAATGAAGAGTAGCCCGAGTGTGCGGGGCCTGGAGGGATGCGTCCTACCACAAGTCGGTGTGGCGAGCAGTCTGCAGACCAGGGGAATAAACTTCAGATTCTCAGTTTAAGACCAAGTCTGAGCTACATGATTCATCGATAGCCTGGACTGGTGTGGATGTTTCAACCTCACAGACAACAGACTCGGACAAGCTTTACAAAAACTTTTGAAGGATACAACGGTGTACAAATACGTGTACTGTTGAGTATACTGTGAAAATGTTTTATGGAGTTCTCAGCTAATCGTAATCCGTAAAATATTGATTTTGCTCCAACCTGCTCCTTCCTTAAAAACTTCCATATGGATTTATTTAAAAATGATGCGCTTTGTTCTCAAATAAAAACATATGTTAAATTACACTCTGTTCATTGTTGTTTAACCAAACTTTAATGTTTTCTGAAAATGCATGTCTTTCCTATTAACCCACGTCCTAATAACAATATAATTCAATATGGTTTAGGGAAGACATAAACTAACCATAGGGGTACACTGTAATACTGGTCACTTCTCACTTCTCTCCTACACTACATCTGGAGTAAAGCTATATTGTAATAGAGTTGCTCAAATGCGCAGTACTAGTACCTACTGTACTGTAGCAGTGGTAACAGTAGTGGATTGGTGTTTGTATCGTTTCTAACACTGCTATTATGAGGTCTCACCATATCTTATTCTGTGTTCTTTAGATTATATGACATCAAGGGGAATGGCTATAACGGCCCATAATGATTGTCTTGATACTGTCATAAGACATTTTAACAGCCTGTCTGTATGCAGTGAACCGATGTTGTCTAGGGATAAGTAGCCTTTCATATGACTCAGTCTAAAGGAATGGTAAAGTAAATATAAACAATTACAATACTGGTGCGTGCTGGTTGGGGAGGACCATGATCCTGTCTGAAATGTCGACCGGAGGCTCACTCCCCTACAGCACCCGCTCTCTACCGCAGCTTCGCCACCACACACACAAGCACCTGCCTAACACAGCGACACATTTTTACCGGAGGAAGAGGTAAACACTTAGAAATAACACAAGGGGATGCCTTCTATTCCTATATCTAGATAAGTGTACCAGTACTTATCTGAACTAACGACATGATCACTGTCACTAGATCAAAAGAAAATGTTGATGTTCACTTGATGCTATTCACTGACAGTAAAAAGTAAAGTCATTGTATGCACTGCTGCGTTGCTAAAATAAAGGAGATAAATGAAGGAGACTTCCCCACAATCTTGACAATTCCTCATTTGCCCTCTCACGTCTGGCAGGTTCGTAATTATTTGGCTGCTGGCCTTTACTCCTCTTCCACATCCCAGTCAGTCTCCGTAGTTCTAGTGCTAGGCTGAGACTTTGCTCCCCATTGTGACGTCATCGCCGAATTGACTTCATAAACCCGTGAATACCAAAAATGACCAAAAACTAACTTTTTGAGACATTTTTAAAAATGATATACATATCTTGAGTGTTTTTTGTACCCAATTCTCAACAGCGGTGGTTAACCTGCAACATGGGCTTTAAAGGTGCTCTAAACAATGTTGGGTGACATTACTTTTTGTTGACGTTCAAAGTATTTTCAAACAAAACTAGACTAGTTCACCCCTCCCTCCCCCTCAGCCCCTCCCTCTGTTTGCTCAATCTGGTGCACTTTGAAAAGAAATTCAGAGGTTAGACTTGATTGTTCTTATCTATGGATGGAGATATTTGTGCTGTAGCCTGAACTAGTTTGCACTTCAGAATTTAACAATGCACACACAGGTGGAATTGGTTTTTCTTCATATTTTTGCATTAATGTCACTAGGAAACATACCAGTGGAAATATATATTCATATTTGTAAGTGGGATATATAAGTAAGTGGGATTGTCTGGAATCTGGTAATATAACAACCATTATGGTGGTATACACTGGCTAAGAAATTAACAAAATTGTCTGTGCTGACATAAATAGTTTACATGAGAATACATTTTAATTTTGGAGACCATGTAAAAATTTGTTGCAATTTCAAAACCGGATTACTCGGGAACCGCTTGTTGTACTGATGGATGTGTTAAGTGAAGAGTTTGTGAGATATTTCACAGAGTAATGGGTGTGCAGATATTTATGCATAATGTAAACATGATAACATTTCATTTAGGCCCCATTCTCATTAGGGGCTGAGCCCCCCTAAAGGTCTGATCCTAGACTCACCCCTGCTGCTACTTCACACACCTCAGAGGGGAATGTTGTAATGTTTACCGAACTACATTTATCTGACAGCTTTTGCTTTATTGCATCAGGGTTGTTTCTGCAACAGCTCATTGAGTATCGGATATATTAAAAACTATTGAGGAAATATTTTCCTTTGACATTGACCCAGCATTAAACGAGATCGCTGCAGTCGGCAGCAGAGAAAAAAATATAAGTGCAAGTAATAGGATAATTGTCCAGCTTTTATTTACGTTCATTAAAATGCTCTTTATGCTACTGACAGGCTCAGATTAATATTCTAAGTGTCTGATAACATTATGGAAAGGATTTCTAAGGAGGTCGACCTTTCTGTTAAAGATTGAGATCCTTTTTTAAAACATAAAAAGTCAGCGAAATTGCGTTTGCTAAACCCACCAGACTCCATGTAAATAATCAGTGATTTTGAACTGCCACTTTGTGGTTAGAGGACGACCGCTCTATCAGCTTTCATTTATTAAAGGTTCCATATCATCCTCACTCAGTGTGTTCACATGCAGTTTAAAAAAAGCAATTATGCCCGGGCTAAGGCAATACCTTATGTAGGAGCCATTTCTATCCACCTTATTTGGTTAGGTTAATTTAGTTATTTATTTTATCCACTTGGGGGAGTACTGCATTGGGTGTGGTACGTCACTGGGAATAAGGTATATTTACAGGTGCGGTAATCAGTGAGGAAAGGTGTGGATGGCGGGGAACACACGGTTCTTACCGTAGCCGTGAACACGCCATAACATTTTATTAATTAGCACTAAGTGAAGTACTATTTTATGTGAAGTAACCCTTTTTCTACTTTTTATAATAAACGGGAACACCACCCAAAGACAATCAATGCCTGGACTCAAGATCTTTTGCTACGCGTTGAGAACACCATGCCATCCATACAGAGGCTTATAGGATAGCCTCCACACCTTAATTTTCAAACGCCATGTAAACACCTTACCCCGGTTAAAATCGGAGGTCTCATAACCTGGAGAACTCCTACAGTAACCAGGGTACTCCATGTATACACCTTAACCGGGCTATTATCAGTTTAAGCATCTGTGCATGCTCCAACTGCCCTTCAATCAGACACTTCATCACTGCGCTGTGAGTCGTATAGTCATTACCATACAATAAACAGTGTTACCCGAATCACGAACCTGTGTTCCAAATTACTCCCTGCTGAAGCAGCAGCGGACATCGGGAGATGGCTTAAAAGATTGTCCAAAAAAGTCGCAGCCCCCGTTGTGGCTAACGTTAATGTCAGTTAGCTAGCTAACAAAGTTAGCTTGTTTGCTTTCTAATTCCACCTGACACTGGTCACAGATAACATTATAATGAGCCAGACAAGTTGTCAGTCATCTGGCCGGAAAACTGTGCTGTCCTACACTGAGATAATGTAAATTAAACATTAAGTTGTGAAATTTGACTAATTTAGTGATCGGTCTTTGTAATTTTGACATAGGTCAACAGGAAGAACAAATGTGCGTTGGCAGAGCGCCACTTTACCGGAGGTAGAGTTATTAGTCATTGTCCCCATTCTTCCCCGCTCATGTATACGGTCAGAACTGGCATAACCTGGTTATTCATTTAACCTAGGGTGACCAGACGTCCCCGGTTTCCGGGGACAGTCCCCGATTTTGGTGACCTGTCCCCGGCTGGATCTGTCCCCGGAAATGTCCCCGGTTTTCACTGTGACTGACAGACCCAAAATTGGAATGAAAGAAAGAAAACTCTGACCAAACGGAGCCGATCGAGCAGTGCTTCTCAGAGCTCAGAGATGTTTTAGAAAGTCGTATTTTTTGATGCTAAAATTACTGATTATTTATACAGTCTGGTGGGTTTAGCAAACACAATTTAGCGGACTTTTATGTTTTAAAAAATGATCTTAATCTTTAACAGAAAGGTCGACCTCCTTAGAAATCCTTTCCATAATGTTATCAGACACTTAGAATATTAATCTGAGTCTGTCAGCGGCAAAACGAGCACTTTATGAACGTAAATACAAGCTGGACAATTGTCTTAACTTCCACTGTAGCTTGTTTCTCTGCTGCCGACTGCAGCGATCTCGTATCATACTGCATCAATGTCAAAGGAAAAATCTTTCCTCAATAGTTTTTATTGTATCTAATACTCAGCTCTAGGTCTAGTGTCCCCATTTTAAGTTCTACAAAAATTAAAAACATGACGTGTTTTGGAGGTGTATATACGCTTCTGAGCTGAAAATGTCCCCGGATTTTGTCTGAGAAATCTGGTCACCTTAACTTAACCATACTTTATTGCTGTGCATGTACAGTGGGTACGGAAAGTATTCAGACCCCTTTAAATTTTTCACTCTTTGTTTCATTGCAGCCTTTTTCCAAAAATCAAAAAAGTTCATTTTATTTCTCAGTAATGTACACTCAGCAACCCATCTTGACAGAAAAAAACAGAAATTTAGAAATTTTTGCATATTTATTAAAAAACAAAAACTGAAATATCACATGGTCATAAGTATTCAGACCCTTTGTTCAGTATTTAGTAGAAGCACCCTTTTGATCTAATACAGCCATGAGTCGTTTTGGGAAAGATGCAACAAGTTTCTCACATCTGGATTTGGGTATCCTCTGCCATTCCTCCTTGCAGATCCTCTCCAGTTCTGTCAGGTTGGATGGTAAACGCAGGGACAGTCATTTTCAGGTCTCTCCAGAGATGCTCAATTGTAAGTCAGGGCTCTGGCTGGGCCATTCAAGAACAGCCACAGAGTTGTTGTGAAGCCACTCCTTCGTTATTTTAGCGGTGTGCTTAGGGTCATTGTCTTGTTGGAAGGTAAACCTTCGCCCAGTCTGAGGTCCAGAGCACTCTGGAAAAGGTTTTCAGGATATCCCTGTACTTGGCCGCATTCATCTTTCCCTCGATTGCAACCAGTTGTCCCTGCAGCTGAAAAAACAGCATGATGCTGCCACCACCATGCTTCACTGTTGAGACTGTATTGGACAGGTGATGAGCAGTGCCTGGTTTTACACATACCGCTTTAGAATTAAGGCCAAAAAGTTCTATCTTGGTCTCATCAGACCAGAGGATTTTATTTATCACCATCTTGGAGTCCTTCAGGTGTTTTTTAGCAAACTCCATGCGGGCTTTCATGTGTCTTGCACTGAGGAGAGGCTTCCTTCGGGCCACTCTGCCATAAAGCCCCGACTGGTGGATTGCTGCAGTGATGGTTGACTTACTACAACTTTCGACTGCATCTCTGGAGCTTAGCCACAGTGACCATTGGGTTCTTCTTTGCCTCTCTCACCAAGGCTCTTCTCCCCGATAGCTCAGTTTGGCCTGACGGCCAGCTCTAGGAAGGGTTCTGGTCGTCCCAAACGTCTTCCATTTGAGGATTATGGAGGCCACTGTGCTCTTAGGAACCTTAAGTGCAGCAGAAATTTTTTTGTAACCTTGACCAGATCTGTGCCTTGCCAAATTCTGTCTCTGAGCTCTTCAGGCAGTTCCTTTGACCTCATGATTGTCATTTGCTCTGACATGCACTGTGAGCTGTAAGGTCTTATATAGACAGGTGTGTGGCTTTTCCTAATCAAGTCCAATCAGTATAATCAAACACAGCTGGACTCCAATGAAGGTGTAGAACCATCTCAAGGATGATCAGAAGAAATAGACAGCACCTGAGTTACATATGAGGGTCACGGCAAAGGGTCTGAATACATATGACCATGTGATATTTCAGTTTTTGTTTTTTAATAAATATGCAAAAATTTCTAAATTTCTGTTTTTTTCTGTCAAGATGGGTTGCTGAGTGTACATTACTGAGAAATAAAATGAACTTTTTTGATTTTTGGAAAAAGGCTGCAATGAAACAAAGAGTGAAAAATTTAAAGGGGTCTGAATACTTTCCGTACCCACTGTAAATGCACTTTGCACTGACAGTTTCAAACAGTCAGCTAGCACAGGTTTAGGATCCGCTGTGATATCTATATTAGGTTATTATGTAGTGAGACACACACGTCACATGTTCAGTCACATGTTACTTCTTAACACACAAACATACAGTATAAAGATTTCTGTCATTCAAACAACTTTGCGGTGTAGTTTTAAACGTTCACAGCTATTTTAATAAAAATCAAGTCTATACATGCAGGTAATGGATACAGGCATGGAGAACTGAAAGCTCGTTAGCAACGATTAGCTCTGATTAACGGTTAGCTCCGGTTAGCTAGCTAGCTTCGTTATAAAGATATGGAACGATGGAGACTGCCGCGGAGAAGCATAACAACCAGACTTTGATAAATGACGTTCAGGAAGCTTTCACAGCAGCGTGGCCAACGGTTTTATTGGTACAGTTACGGCAAGACCACCGCCAGCAGCATGCTACTACTTACATAATGATAGCCGCAATTGCAACATTGTGTGTGTATGTATATATATATATATATATATATATATAGTATGTACTATTTTTACTTATTTAACTGTCTAGTAAAGTTCAAAGACAGTGTTTAAAAAGTACAATCCACATGTTAACATATATTTATTTGTAATAAATAATAATGTAAATACTACTAATTGTGGTAAAGCCACATATTTGTTTTTATAGTTCTGCAATCTGCACTTTAGTTTGTGTGATTTGTTTCTGACTTTCATATGCATGTTTCCACCAGACTTGGTCAGTGCTCAATATTCTACTGTGATTGAAGTAGTTAAATAAAAGATGTCATTCATATAAATTCATGCATCACCTAATTTCATCATCACATACAAGCTTTGTTTAATCTATCTAATCTTGTGTTTTCATACTATACAATGATTTATTGCTTGTCTTTGTTGAATAATACAGAAGACAAAGAGCTTAATAAATAAGCGCATATTAGTATTGGTGGGAAAAAATTGCAATTAGATCATTTTCCAAAATCGTTCAGCCCTACTTACAGTATGTGGAGAAATTGAGATAGAGCAATGGTTTTTCAAGTAGTGATATAAGTAGAACTAGGAGTGTGAATAGGGACTTACCAGACAGTGCCAGTCTCCAGGGCTGCAGACACAGACAAAGCTCTGTCCATACTTGTTGTGAAGACTGCTGACACCAGGCCATATTGTGAGCTGTTTGCTCTCTCTATGGCCTCTTGCAGGCTTTTAAAGCTGAATATACACTGCACTGGACCAAAGATCTGAGAGGGGAAAGATATCAGTAAAGACCAGTCACATGATGATGATAATAATAATAATAATCAGCTTTAGTTGTATAGCACTTTTCATACACAGAATGCAGCTCAACTTGCTTTACATTTGGAACATTTAACACAATAATAAAAAATAAAATAACAATAATAATAATACTATATTTTGAGGCTAATGTTTCTGTTGTTTTGCTGTCCCCTCTGGCTGCCATTTATATATAAAAAGAAACATAAATGTGTAATATAAACAGAGAAAAGCTGGTATAGTTAAAAAATATTATTTAAAAAACTGTACTGTCTCATCAATTCTTTCCTGCATTTAAGATTTGTAATGTTTCAAAACAGCAATCTAGCTTTTGTTTGTTAGGTACGCTGAGGAATCATTTTGGTGTAAGCTAGAGATGAAATGAACGGAGAAAGAGTTCTTTGCACATTTACAAAAGCGATGGTGTGGCGGTTGCTCAGTCCGTGGGGACTTGGCTTGTTCTATATAACTCATCTGAAGTTGTATTGTCCTATTTCAGTCACTGTGGGCGTAAGTGTGTTAATGTCCCAAACAAACTGTATTTTGTAGTAACAAACGCCACAAGATGGCAGTAGCTATATATATATATATATGGGAAGTGCAGGTCACAGAATTTTGTCACAAGGTCCTGCAAATGTTTCACAATAAAAGCCTTGTTTGGAAATGAATAAATTCAGCCCAATGAAACGCTAGAGGAAGAGGAACAGGAAGTGTTGATCTGAATTATCAAAATAATGCAGTAACATAACTTTTACAGGGAAGAACAGATCAGAAAAGGTTTTATGATGAAATATGGCCAAATATATCAAAACGAGTGAATTACAAATAAAGGCATGCATCTAATAAAAGTATGCTTACAGTATACCAGGCTATTTAGAAATTTAGAAAGGATTTTCAATACAGTCTAATATACAGAGGCTCCTCTTTCTATTAACTGATACAGAGATGCTGTATGTCGGGC
The DNA here is from genome assembly GCA_026937815.1 of Etheostoma perlongum. NCBI lineage: Eukaryota > Metazoa > Chordata > Actinopteri > Perciformes > Percidae > Etheostoma > Etheostoma perlongum. The sequence continues at coordinate 28,826,290 of CM049371.1, forward strand.
CTAGGTTGATTCCCTGTTGATTGTGTATTAACTTTCACACACTGACACTACCCCCATCCCTATATGTATCAGATTCATTTGTAATGAATTGAAACATGTTGTACCTCTTCCTTGGCAATGCGCATGTGGTCTTTGACCCCAGAAAAGATGGTGGGTTGAATGAAGAGGCCCTTCTCGCCCAAAGCTGCTCCTCCATACTCCAGCCTGGCTCCCTCCTCCTTCCCACTCTTTATCAGGTCCATAATCTTGTCAAAGTGCTGTTGGTCAATCTGGAGCCAGCATCAGGAGGGCAAGTACACAAGGGAAGGAGACAGCTAAATAATACAGGAATCCTACATGTTGTAAAATTCACTTATTTGCTGTTGTTAAACTGTCAAATGATACAGTAGGAATAATTTTAGGATTAATATGATGGTAGGATTGTTTTTGCACTCACACAGAAAACGGCTAGCGGACTTTGAGAGATATTTGCTAAATTTGATAAAAAGTCAACAAATCAACAAGCCATACAACGATGTCAGTCCTTTAGTCCTACCCTCTAATACCATGGGAGAGTTTTAGAATTTAGCGCCCCTAGCAGTGGCAGGAAATACAACTTAATATGCAAACCAGACAATGTAAAGGTTGCGTTTTTAAACGCGTCATTACTTCTTATTCTGTCTGATTGACTGGATACATAAAAAAGCAGAAGAATAGCAGAATGAGGGTCACCATTGCTGACAGGCCATCAGAAAATGTGACCTTTTTGTACCTGGAAACTGAACAAAAATGTGCAGAATTTACCCCGTTTTAAAGACTGAATGACATTACAGAAAACAACTGTAAAAGTACACTGTGAAAGTATAATCCATGCAACAGTGTCCCTGTGGTCACACTTTACGATTGTCACAGAATATGCTGTAACACCAGCCTGCAATGTAACTGTTTGGGTTCACTCTCACAGCTCTCATAGTGTCAGTAGGCAGCTGTTTTCAGTGAAAATCTCTAAAAAGCCATTGTAGGAAACAGGCTTAGCAGAAAACAGCAGGCAGACACAGGTTGTTGTCTTTGTGTCTAAGTAAATGATGAAAACAAAGTTTACTGGTTAAGTTTACTCTTTACAAAAAGGTTGTCAAACATTCAAACACTGAGCCTGTCAGTAATAAAAACTGCACTTTTAGTTTAATTTGACGATGCACATTTGCCCAATATGATTACATAGCTCAGTTTACGGCAGATGATTACAGTGTTCTCACTCAATACTGGACCAATTTCAAAGATTTTTGATTGTGATTAGCCACTTGGATACCAATTCATGGGAAATAGAGTCCAGGTTGAAACCCCCCCCAAAAAAAACCAGATGACGTTTGCTATATCAACTTAATAATATGTCAAGTCATGTTAACTTGTTTTGCTGCCCCCAAGAGTCCAGAAAAATGTAGTGTAAGAGGTTTAGGCACTGCTTGTCTGTTAGTATTTTATGATATTTATTGTCTGTTCCTACCTGTGGCCCGTGTGATGTCTGGGGGTCCAGCGGGTCTCCTATGACAATCTTCTTGACGTTTTCTATGCTGCGGCGAACAAACTCCTCATAAATACTTTCATCCACAAAGACACGTGATGCAGCAGTGCAGCACTGACCCTGGTTATATAAAGCTCCTTTCTGAGTTTCCTCCACAGCCAGCTGCACTGTAGACACACACACACACACACACACACACACACACACACACACACACACACACACACAACACACACACACACACACACACACACACACACACACACACATTTAAACTTATTTTCTTGGAAAAAATTACACCTTCTCTAATCCATTACATATAATTACTCTGGGATTTGGAAGTTCGATTTTTAATGGATGTTTGGATGATGGACAACATCTTGATGTTGCATTTCATTACTCAAAATAAGAGAGATGCACAACGGGGCACGTTTACTTACAGTCACAATCAGCAAACACAATGCAGGGGTTCTTCCCTCCTAGCTCCAAAGTCACTCTCTTCAGATTACTTTTGGCTGATGCTTCTTTGATCAGTTGGCCGACCTGCATGCATGAGTATAGAGTCATACCTTAATGCATTAAAGGTGATACTGAAAAAAGAAACCCTTTATGTGTAGTAACAGATTAAAAGTGAGTCTTCAGATGTGCGCTAGGGCTGGGGTTTTCAACTCAAACTATTCATGCAAATAAAAACATTGAGGGGATTTTAAGAATTTCAACTTTGCATAAAAAAGAAAACAGATAAAAACAAATCTTGGGTGAATAATATTTTTTAAGGAAAGTCTACAGAATTTTATTTTAAGAATTGCATTGTTGCTGTATGTTTATACAATAAACTCCATCTACATCACTGTGTTAACAGTGGTCTGATGATGGCAAATTCAAGCAGAAACCTCCGCTCCTAAAAAGAGAATGCTGAAGTGTAACGCTACATTCTACCTCATTTCCAGCAGAGAACAACTCCACTGGCTCCAAAAAGAAGTCTGTTTCTATAGAAGTCTATGAGAAAATTAGCCTATTTCTTACTTGGTTTATTACCTCAGTAAACATTCAGCAATCCACAAACCAATGGGTGACGTCACTGTTGCTACATCCACTATTTTTACAGTTTATGGGCAAATCAGATTTATATGTGCTAAAATATGTGCTAAAATAGAACAAAAAGAATCCCCTGATTTACCAGTATTTAAGAGTATTTTTCATTAATTTGTCAAAATGATGATTATGCAGCAGAAATGTGTTTTCATACACTCACACACCTCTGTAGAGCCAGTGAAGGCCACTTTGTTGATGTCCATGTGGCTGGCGATGGCTGCTCCTGCTGTGGGACCAAACCCCGGAACGATGTTCACTACTCCAGGAGGGAACTCCGCCTGACATGGCAACATATTTATCATTTTAGTATTAAAGTTTGTAGCTACCCTTAAGGACACCAAGTTTGCGTCATCTATAATTGAAATTTCGTGGTTTATTTATTTCAAGACAGGGACAGCGCACAATAAAACATTAATCTTGTACAGCAAGAGAAAATGCGTTGTGCCAGGTTCTAGCAGATTGCTATTTTCCACCTGTAGTCCCCAGGCAGGTTGATGGAAAAATACATAGGAAATTAGTTTAGAGAAAGAAAATTATTATATAAAATAACAGAAAAAGGCAAAGAGACAATGTATAAACAAATAAATAGAAACATGGAAGTAGTTTCAACAGGACAGGGCAGGCTGCCCCCCAACACCCGCACACCTACACACACAAACACACACACGATTCATGTGTAAACTCTTGTCTTGACAGTAGCCAATGCTTAGCAAGATGTGAGAAGGCGTGGGGACTTCTACATGAAATAATGTCTGTTGGCAGAGTATTCCATTGAGTCATGGTGAATCATTTTGTAAAAATTAAGCAAACATTTGAGTGCTTTATCAGATTCTTAAAGTTTAAAATTTCATATTTATTGAGTATATGACAGTGATGGTAGCACCGTGGCTTTTTATCATGGGTTTTGAAGGCACTTTTGTATAATGATTCAAGTGGTTTCAGAACTGTTTTGTTTGACTGAGACCAGCTTGTAATACAATTTAAAAATGTGGTATAATCATAGCATTCAGATACATACGGGAAGCCTCAACTGTCAGTGAATTCCTTATGTATCTCAGGTTAGCTAGGTTAAATTTCAGTGTATTTCACAATTTCTTCACATAGTTTTTAAAGCTAAGAGTTTAGTCAAGGGTAACACCCAAGTACTTTAAGTTATCTACATTGTTAATTGTTTTCCCATTTACTGAGACGTCGGGGCATTCTTTCAGTGGGAGCTTGTTGGTGAAAAACATGGTTACAGTTTTTTTCCAAATTTAGGGTAAGGCAAGAGTTGTGTAGCCAGAGCGCAACCTTTTGCATTGCCTTTGTTAATGTCTTGGCAACCTCTATATGCTCTTTCCATGAATGTATATGACAGTGTAATCTGCATACATTATTATGCTGACAACCTCACAAATGAAAGGCAGGTAATTTATATAGATGCTAAAAAGTAATGGCCCCAAGATTGATCCTTGAAGTACACCCAGTGTGCAGGCTTTAAGTGGAGAAAGTGTATTGTTTACACGCACACACCGGTGACGGTCACTCAGGTATGATTTGATCTAGTTTTGAGTGTGCGATGAAAGATTGTAATAACCAAGTTTGTGAAACAGTTTGTTATGACTGACAGTATCAAAGGTCTGTCTCTAGAAAGACAGCACCAACCACCCCTCTTTGGTCTAAGTTAATTTTAACACCCTATCATTAGATCGTTGCTTGCTTGTTCACGGGATTTGTTATCTTGTCAGTCCATCTTGTTTCCTTTATTTCTTTTCCAATGAGTGCGAAGTCTTTTTTGGGGACAAAAGATAAATTGGTATTTGATTGTATTGGATACTTTCTTTAAACAAATTTGGGGATTTCAGGCTGAATTCTGAATTTCACAGTGTCAGTATATTTAAATGTTTATACCTCTAAGCTAGCAAAAAAACATTATTAAGGATTAGTACACGTCACTGGTCCCCAAACTTTTCAGCTTCGGACCCAAAAGGTAATTTGTTGTGTCCCCAGGAACAAAACTTAAAAAATACATAATTAATTCACATTAATGATGTATTATAGTTAATTTATAAATGTAATTAACATCTACATTTATAAATTACTAATAGATAGATATTTATTGATCCCAATAAAAATAAAGAACACAACAAACTATTAATTTAAAATGTATAAGGAATGTATTGCTTTGAACATAAAACACATTGAGGCCTCTCCTCTGCATTTGGTATTGCTTAGTAAAACCTAAATCCACTATGCTGTGATAGCTTGGGTGAAGCCAACGTAATAATCTCTTACTTGTATTTTCGTTTTTCAACATTAAACACGTGATCGAGAGCGAGGGAATCACATAACTCACACTCAATGTTACAAGAGAGTGAACATTTTTTGCACACGCTTGAGAGAAGAGAGTTAAGCGGGGGAGGTGTGAGGGGATAATAATGAATGAAATGATTTGCTTAAGTAATGGAGAAATTATTGAAATAGCTAAAAGTATTGGCTTAGAGTAAACATAATGAATAATGGTTGAAACATTCAGCTTCACCCCAAGTAGTAGTAGCCTAGAAGGCTTGAAGTAGTAGGATGGCTGACCGAACCAACCTTAATATTGACAGTTCAATTGTATGAATATTTTTATATATATATAAAATATATGTAATTTATATTCATTTTTATATAGTGAATAGCATCATATATTTAGAAGATACATTTAGAAGATGAATTGATGAAGGAATACCCAGGTTCATTTGACAGGGTTGTGGGGTTACCTCAGACCAAAAAGGTTGGGAACTAGTGGCTTACATGTTTTCATTCATTTCAACTATATCTACAGTAGAAAACTACAGTTCCATTGTACATATTTTTTAAATTGTATTTTTCCTATTCTATATGTTTATTGTCTATGCACCAAAACACCAAAGCAAATTCCTTGTATGGGAAAACCCACTTGGCAATAAACCAGATTTTCACAAAACAAAAGGTTTAGGTCTAGATTGTGTCTGCTGCTGGGAATAGAAACTACCAAAACATAATATAAGCAAAACAGATAAATTATATGAGAATCAGGATTTTCCATAAGAATACAGGCCCAGAATCTGTTCTATAAAAGGACTTTCAAAGATTTAAAGTCTAAACCTTTCTCAGCGTAACATCAGACCTCTTTGATGAGCGATCCAACGTGGAGGGCTGTGAGGGGGGTCTGCTCTGCTGGCTTGATAACCACAGTGTTTCCACAGCTCAAGGCCGGGCCATCTTCCAAATGAACATCAGCAGAGGAAAGTTCCACTAGCACAGACAAAAAAACACATTAAATGTTCAATGTGTTAGTGCACAAGTCAGATTAAAGCACCCTGTCATACACACAATTAGACCAGTTAGACCTGTCAGGCTGATAAGAAGTTATTAGTGAAGTCAAGTAATCTTTATTTATATAGCACAATTCAGTCATGCCTGTAGTGTTTAAGTAAATATGAACATAACCAACTGTTGGAGATTGGAAACCTTTATTTTCATACAATAATTAACATTTGGAGATATAGGTCATGGAAATTTTAGTATGAGTCCTTGAAAAGTCATGGAAAAGTTTTTAAATTGTGTCCATGAAAATTTGTGGGAACACTAGTAAAACATATATGCTGGATTGCTATGTCTTGTGTGCACTTACTAAAATGTTAGGCTGTGTTAGTAAAGTTGTCCACTCGCTATTATTTGAAGTATTATATTTATATGCAATTATGTGTATGACTATCCATAGTTACAATAGAGGTGTATAAGTGACTTGCAATCAGAAACTGTATGACCGCTAATCACAAAAATGCCAATGTCGCACAATGTTGTTTTTATCTTGCTATCGGGGGTGAATTGACATGCATTGAGTGACTTTCATCAAAAAAGTTAGTTGTTTCATCTCCAAAGCATTTTCTGTCTGCTATAAGACATCAGTTGGCCAAATCACACTCATTTACACATCCAGGCCAGCCTGAATGACCTGCAGCTCTGCACACCAGCCTGTTACAGAGACATTTAGTTGTCAATGAAAGAATCGCACTTAGCTGGTTTAAGTCCTTTTTATCTTATCAATCTCAATTTGTTGATGTTAACAATGAATCTTCCGCACACTAAAGTTAGCCATGGCGTTCCACAAGGCTCAGTGCTTGGACCAATTCTATTCACCTTATATATATGCTTCCTTTAGGCAATATTATTAGGAAACACTCAATTAACTTTCATTGTTATGCAGATGACATAATTATACCTACTGTCAATCAAGCCAGATGAAACCAGTTAGTTAGCTAAACATCAAGCATGCATTATAGATATAAAATCCTGGACAGAAATACAACTCAAACTAGCAACAATTTTCTAACAATTTTCTGATGTTAAACTTAGACAAAACTGAAGTTATTGTGCTATACACCTCCAAATCTCATTATCTAAAGATATAGCTACTCTGGATGGCATTGCCCTGGCCTCTTAGCCTGGCTCTGCCCTCCTACGTACTTCCGCTTAATTTTCATTTTGCTTCAGTACTCTGTCTGGGTTTGCGGTATAGTCTTGGGTTTTCTCGACCAAAGCTTTTGACGGTCCAATCGGCAAACAAAGGGAGTAGCTGAGAACAATGACGTTGAAATTGTGTGCTAGTTTGAGTTGTATTTCTGTATTAGAGGCGGAGAAAGATGCGAGCAAAGCCATTCGGTCTGTTGTGTGACAAATATCCAGAACTTGAATCCCGAGCAAGAACAATCTTTGCTGAGTTTTGTTGGTGGCTATGATGTTGTGATTTTCCAGCTTGCTGTGGTGAAGTAGTTGGCTGGCTAACGCTATGAGGCTAACGCTAGCTAAATATAAGCCTTCTTGGTCTCTCATCTTGTTGCCCATGCGCATGACATATACGTAACGACCAAACTTTAGCGATTGGTTATGGCAGCTCCACAGTGGCGCTGGGCAGATCCAATAGTTTTAAACTTCAACAGAGTATCCGCTTGTCAATGGAGAGAGGCCAGACCCTCTGTACAAATGAAATGTACAAGAGCCTGAAGGCAACTAGGACCAGGTTACTGGCCTCCAGCACTATTGTCAGAAATCTAGGAGTTATTTTTGATCAAGATATAACGCCCACTTAAAACAAACCTCAAGAATAGCCTTTTTTTCAACCTTTATAACATTGCCAAAATTTGACAGGCTGGATTATTGTAATTCCTTATTATCAGGTTGCTCAAATAAGTCTAGACCAGCAGGGGACAGACACGACACCCTTCTCCTCTCTACTTCTCTTCATAGTTGTCAGATTCATCTACCAACCCTTATAGAACTGGCTCAATTTTGCCTGGCACCAGCTCTTAATTATGCTGTTAAAGACTGCTGGGTTTAATATTATAAATAAAATTGAATTGAACAGAATTGAATTTATGTGAGTGGTCGACACAGCCATCAGTCAAGATAGTCAGCAGTTACGGTGGGCTAACAGTAAAGGATCGCTTTTCACACAAAAAGATGACCAAATAACTGCTTAGTCGTTCTGGAATTATTGTGCAGTCTACAAAACATCATTGAAGTTTCAGGCCGGATTACTAAGAAGCTGCAAGTCCTGTGCTGAAAACATGAGGGACAGCTAGAACGAGGCCACATTGAAGCCATGTGGAACAAAGGGAGATTTTGTGACTTTATTTTTGGATTCATATTTATTTATCTATTTTACAAAGACACTGTAATTCCAGGATGGATTAAAAAAATTGTAAGTGTCTGCACTGTATTGATCTACTGTATTGTATGACATACAACATGTAGTTTTGCTATTGTATCCAGATGGTTAATGTGAGGCTATTTCAAAGTGTGTTTCATTCTCCCCATTTGAACAGTTACTGCATCTCACTTCTGTCTATAATGGCATGCTTTTAATCCTGCCTTTGAGTGTGACTATTTAGCACAGCTATTATCACGTTATATACACTAGTTTGTTTTAACATGGCATTGCACTGTACTGTGCCTTCTCACCAGCCAATCAGGTCAAACCCTTACCTTGGGTCATGAATATAAGTGGCCATATTGTCTTTGCAGTGTGGCTTAGCTCATTCTTGGGGACAGAGAGATGTTTGCACATCCGGAAGAACTCGGAGTAGAACCCTGCTCCATCCCATTGATTCTGCCACCTGATAAGGATATCCTAAATATGGATGCTTGGTCAGGTGCCTTTGGCGTTGTTATGGACGCTAAAAGTCTCCTTTAGCGCCATATCTAAACATGCTTTATCTAAACACGATTGGTGGGAACTATTGCCGTCACTTTTGACGCTCTGGGTCGGGACGTATTTAACTGACACGTGGGACAAGTCCGGGACAGTTGGGGTTAGGAAAATATTGTGGGTGGGCTTATAAAAGGTACGTTTCCATGACACGTGGGACAGTCCGGGACAGATGGGGTTAGGAAAAGATTATGGGACAGTTAGGTTTTGGAAAAGATCGTGGGTGGGTTTCAGTGACACACTGGACCAGACATAAAGTCCTGTGATGTTTGACCCATCCTCCATCCCAACCAACCTCCATTTCGGGCATTCATTCTACTTGCTATTGTTGTTGCTCTTAATACTACGTCATCTTAAACACACACAACATTAGTATTCAGCTGTTTTCCAGAAAATCCACTTTATCATTTGGATGTTGGTCTGAATAGAATTTACAAGATAATAAAATAATTGGAGATAATTCAAAGTAAAGAAATTCAGAAAAGAGGTAATTTATTTTTCACTTCTTCATTTCCATGTTGGAAAACCAATGGACAAATAATTAGGCACTCAAACTAAAATTAGACAGCAATACATGTGAGTGCTGCATGTTTATTGTTTAGGCATTGCTAACTTTCACAACACTTTGGAAACACTCAGAGCCATTAAGGGATCTTGGGATCATAAGTAGGGAGAAAGGTTTCCTGTTTTCCTCTGACAATGACTCATGCTGTGTGTGCCCCAGCACTACTTTCAGTAATTACACAAAGTCCTTCAGTATGAATTTCACTTTTATGATATAATCTCCCATGTCAAACAACAGCCGTTTTGTTCCTTTGTTGCCAAAGCAACATTAGCGGTTATAGGCTAATGAGTAGAGATAAAATCTGTATGGCTGTTTTCTGTCATGATATCATGTACATGTCTGTCTGGATCACAAAGTGCAGTACAACACAGTGAACACCAAACAATGCCACACCCTAAGCCTGATGAAGTTATAATCAAAATAAAAAAATACATATATTCCAATGTGTGAAAGTAAATCTGAACAGCACAAGATTGTGTGTTCCTGTAAGAATAGCCCTACAGGGATTAGCAGACAGGAGGTCTTGTTTAGAGTAAAGATTAAGATAAGGTTTCTGGTTTTACCAGGGTTTCATTTCATCCTCACATCTAGACTTGCTTGTGCTTTTAAATTGAGAGCAGTTGCCCTATTAGAACTACACATTTATGATCCCTGCTTCTCTGGAAAGTTAAGTTCAGTCTTTACTGGTCCCAATTAGGCCTGAATCTAAATCCAAGAAAAACAAAGATATTAGCAGTGTAAATGATAGCGCCATTGTGTGCTGTAAGTTCAAAGGTCCTTTTGCATTAAAAGAACCATTTTAGAACAAGGCCAGGGCAGCAAGGCCATCAAATAAATAAATAAATTGTCTAATTATGTTATAGGCTACACTACATTCTGTGAAATGTCAATCAAATAGAAATGAATAAACTTAATTTAAAATATTTATTGTGATTTGAGCATCATTTTCCTGTTAATAGTCATTGATTTCTATCCTCAATTGAGAATATTTTGTAAATTGAGTTTCAAAATATATAGAATAACTATTAATGACTCATCCGTCTGATGTTTAAAAATAATGATATTTTGCTGCAATGATGGTTTGCATAAACGTGATGATTAAGTGGTATGGATGCAGTCGTGGAAACTCTTTCTTTGCTGTATTTCCGTATGTATACTCACTGACATTCCACGTCCGTTTATAGTTAACTGTGGGAGTGGAAATGAGGCTTGTGTGCACCCAGCTCCATAACGATTCAGATTTATGAAACAGAACCAGGCATAGGCACGGCTTTATAGAGCTGACAAAAAGAATGTGTATGCATATTTCTTTATTTGTCTCAACAAAAAACACTAAACCGTATTGACAGAAAAAGAGTCAGAGGAGAAAAGGGCAAAATCAGCTGTAGCAGTGCAGGCCTCACGGACAGTGTGGCAGCAGTGCAGATCATTTTTTGAGTAGTCTTACATTGCCAGACCTTCCTCCACACAAAAAAAGCGGAACGTGACGGAAATCTGGCTGAAATGAGGGAAATCCAGTGGAATTTCTGGCAGCACCTGAACAATCCCGTCCGTTTATGTTGATATAAATTATTTTCTGAGGGACAGTAGGACAAACTTAGGGGGCAATGGCAGCCATGGCCATCGTGTCGCCGTGAAATTCTTGCTTGTAACCATGCATAGTCAGATTAGAAGATCGATATAAATGTTCTCTAAGTGTGCCCATTATTAATTGAATTGAATGTGAATAAATTAATAGAGCTGAAAATGCTGCTTATTTACCTCAGTGGCTAACTGTGGTACTGCAACACACAAATCCCTTGCATTTTCCACATAGAAAACTTCTGTAAATTCACTTTAAACTGCTGTAAGTTCACTTCAAACTGCTGTAAGTTCATTTCAAAACTCAATTCTGATGTAGTGTTTGTTAAAGTTTCTCAAGGCAAGAAAAACAGTTTCTATGAGTGTGACAAAGAAAAGAGACTCTATATGCACAGAGGTGGAACAAACCAGGAAGCGACAAACATTTGTTTGGCATATGCAGTGGGTAACCACTCATTAAAATGTATAGGCACAACCTTGGAGTACTTAACCTAGTTCTAATAAATCCATGGTCCAGTATAGAGAAAGGTCTGGAATTAGTTTAGCCTGATTTAGCTCAAAGACTGGAACAAAGGGAAACTCAGATGACATAAGACATTGTCTGTCATTCCTTAATCTGCCACCCCCATGGTTAAGGTTTGGTCAGGTTTAGGCAAATAAAACTACTTAAATGATTAACTGGTCTGGGTTATTGTTTCTCAAATGGGAGTACACAAACCCCTAGTGGAATATGTGATGCATAATTCCTGAATAATTATACTATATTAAAATGAAGTGATGGATTCTAAAGATGTGAAATGTAGCATTTACATCTTTTTCATTTACAAGGTTGTTGTTTAGTAAATCCATCTCTACTAGCACTGAATTGTACCTCTTTATAGAGACATTTTATTCTACCAAAATGTTTGAGTGTACTTGGCTCAAGGTGTACATTATTAAAAAAGTTTGAGAACCACTGGTCTGGATCAAAAGAGGTACTCTTCCAGGATAATTGCCTCCGGAAGGCGAGGAACATCCAGCACAATGTCCCTCTCTCTGTTCTTGCCATTCTCAAACTCTGTTCACCTTGGGAAACAACTAACTTTGAGCTAGAAGCTACACGCTAAAAATTTTATTTTTTGAGTGCCAACAAGCCAGGCCTGCTTGGTTCTTTCAGGGAATGATTGTAAAGATTTACAAAGAATATGTTTACTACATCTACTCTCTAACTGACCTAACTCAAACTCACCAAAACAAGTTCCCGAGAGTATTTAGCAGAGCCACCATCACTGCATCCAGAGACGATTGTGATTGCTTTAAAGAAATTGCATACAACCCAGAGTGTTTTTTTCTTCCATCCTAACATGAATGTATGGTGTAGCCATCCCTTACTCCACAGCGCTAGGTCTGGCAATGGGAGACTAGTAACTGATCATGTACATTAGGGATGCACTGAAAGGAAAATTCTTGGTCAAAGCCAAATGTTTATTCCGCGTGTTCCATTTATTTTGCCAATTCTTTTTACCATTGCATACATAAAAACATAAATAAAATAGTCAAAATGTGCTTTTTAGTATATTGTCTCGCTTTTCAGAAAAAAAATTAATTAGGCGTATCAAACTACAATTTAACACTGACATTCCAGCATACATTATGCCAACAACATACAATATAACCTAACTTAAAACAAATAAATTAGTAAAATAAAACCATTTTTTGAGCCCCTCTTCTTGAATAGACTAGGCCTATTAGCTGACAGCTGAATGTAACGTACTATGTGCCGTCTTCCCTGTTTTGACAAACAAACTGTTTTACAGTCCTAGATGCTTTACAGTCCTGCTGTCATGCTTGCGTCATTTATAGAGCGTGCACACCTCTCATACTACCCTGATTGATATTTGATCGCGTCACCAAAACATTATTGTTCGGTAAAGATTCATTGGGTCTTTTCATTTATTTGGCCGAACACCGAAAGTGCATTTTTTCTGTTTTCGGCCAAATAATGCTGCTATGCGAACATTGGTAGGTGCATCCCTAGACATGGTTAAAATCAAAACACTGTTGACTGTTGATAGAAAACAAGAAGTGAACAGCTGTCTTGAGTGTCAAAGTCAAACACTTTCTTGACCCAGCTATCCACGGATCCATTCTTTTAAACATTAATAATACTCACATTTTTAGGTGAGAACAGAGCCTGCACTGAATTAGTCACTAGTTGGTGAACCCAACGAGAAAATAAGAAGTAAAGGAGTTCCAATCCATAAAGCATCATCCCACTGGGAGCTGCTCAGCAGGGCATACAGCACAAAAACTTCTCCCATTTCTGCTTCAGCTTTTTGGAAATAAAGGTTAAAAATAATATAAAGCATGCAATAATCAAAATATTTTCTTCACAGTAGCTGTTTTTTTAAAATAAATTTGTATGGCAAAAAGTATTTCTAAGTCCCAGAGTGACCGTGCACTTTGAGGTTTGGATCTCTGCACTGATCCACAACTAATATCCATATTTTCTGACACTGGAGAGGACAGCAAAAACACATAATGGCTTTTCACAAACTGTCAGAGCACTGTCAGTCTTTAACTCTGATGCCATACTTAAAACACATGATGATTACTATCCATATGTAGATATACAGTAAGAGCTGGATACCACAGTACAAGAAGTTGGTATCACAGCAGTGTGTTGCACTCATTTTGGGTTATAAATACAATATTGTGCAATGTTCTGTAGTTTTAAATGCTTATTAAGAACAGAATGTATTACAGCAGAATGTCTTGAAAGAACCTTTTACTGTATATACTGTACACACACAGTGTTGTGTGTGTGTGTGTGTGTGTGTTTTTTATTTTCACACCAAAGTAATGTGAATGGTAGTAAGACATCCTATTATACACTATTGCTCATAAATTCAAACCAGATCTGCTCTGGACTTACTGGAATGATAGCTCCACATACGCCAACAGGCTCATGTTTGGTTAAACACATGAAGCTTTCATCTGTAAAAGAAGGAGAAGAAAAATAAACAATCAGTTTAATCCACTGTACTATATGGTGAGGGTATTATTTATGACAATATTGTGTGGTATTGGTTTATGGTACAATTAAAAATTTAACATCAAGAAGATTTTTGCACAATAAAGTTGTTCAGTTATTTTTAAGTTAAAACAGTTACAATCATTGGCCTTACAGTTCTTTACTAAAGGGAGATTAAGGGGTGTGGTTGAAACCTAAAGAACTGACAAATTGACCAAAGAGCCGGTTAATTAACCTGAGTCGTATCACTGAACCGGGAGAATAGAGTGCCATATGTCAATGAACCGACTCCTGTTTTTTTTTTGTTACCTCATTAGCACCTCCACTGGAGTGGTGGTAGAATTAATCAAGAAATGGGCTACCTCGAGCTGCACAATTGGACCAAAAGAGTTGTTGAACAGGGTAGATTGGAGACCGCGCACCAGGCTACTGAACGAGACCAAATGTAACCTTGCAATTGCTCGAGTAAAATGTAATCAAGCAGTGTCTTGGTTCTTGGCAAGTTTGAGTTATTAACCAAGCCTTGTTTCTAGTGCATCTTAGATGATTGTGTTCATGGCAATTCACACATTATCGATGGGGAAGTACATCACATACAAATACACTTCATGTTATCTTGGTAGTGATTTTATGTTAAATTAAATGTTAGAGAAGTGAATGTTGTAGGCTGCATGTAGCCTGCAACATTCTCCTTGTCTCACGTGACAGCCTACAACTGAAGATGTTAAGGCTGTCAAACGGGTGTCTAGGTTCTCGGCAAGACAGCGCATCCCAGGCTTTACTGAACTGAAGATCAAATGTAACCGTGCAATGTATTCAAACGGGTGTCTAGGTTCTCGGCAAGTTTGTTTTATCAACCAATCCCAGAAGCCTTTATTTCTCATCATCTTAGATGATTGTGTACATAGAAGGTCATTGGCTACATTACCAATATATCATAAACAATGGGATGTTGTTCGGCTTTTCACAAGTTTAGACAGCTTGCTAACGCTACGCCGCCGGACGTTAGCACAACAGCGTTAGCCATATATGCGTCCATGTTATCAACATCATACATGTGGCGTTGAGCAGCTTTTGTACCATAATTGTATTGATTGAAATAGTAAGCTTCGCTCCTATGAGATGGGTGGGTTCTTGTTACGTTACATACAAAGCTAACTGGCTATAGTTAGCCTGTACGGATGCTAGCGGATAGAGCTAACGTTGCGTAGCTAGCCAGGAACTTTGGCAGTAGAGTTTTGGTTGCTAACCACGACATCGTTGTCACCCACAATCAACCTGCAGTGATGTTTGAAATGGAGACACGCATATCGTTTCTTTTCCCGGAGATCCTGGACATTATTTTCATTTATGACGTTAAAGGCAAAGGAAGAGTAGCCCGAGTGTGCACCGCCTGGAGGGACGCGTCCTACCACAAGTCGGTGTGGAAGCCAAGCTACATCTGCGACGAACAGTCTGCAGACCAGGGGAATAAAGTTCAGATTCTCTCACAGACAATGGACTCGGACAAGCCTTAAAAAAACTTTTGAAGGATACAACGGTGTACAAATACGTGTACTGTTGAGTATACTGTGAATAGGTTTTATGGAGTTCTCAGCTAATCGTAATTTGTAAAATATTGATTTTTAAATTGATGCGCTTTGTTCTTAAATAAATGGAATATGTTAAATTACACTCTGTTTATTGTTGTTTAACCAAACTTTAATGTTTTCTGAAAAGACATGTCTTTCCTATTTACCCACGTCCTAATAACAATATAATTCAATATGTTTTAGGGAAGCCATAAACCAACCATAGGGGTACACTGTAATACTAGTCACTTATTTCCTACACTACATCTGGAGTAAAGCTATATTGTCATTGAGTTGCTCAAATGCGCAGTACTAGTACGTACTGTAACAGTGGTAATAGTAGTGGATTGGTGTTTGTATTATTTCTAACACTGCTATTATGAGGTATCACCATATCTTATTCTGTTTTCTTTAGATTATATGATATCAAGAGGAATGGCTGTAATGGCCCAGAATGATTGTCTTGATACTGTCATAAGTCGTTTTTACAGCCGGTCTGTATGCAGTGAACTTCTTGTTTAGGGATAAGGAGCCTTTCAGATGACTCAGTCTAAAAAGAATGGTAAAGTAAATATAAACAATTACAATACCGGTGCGTGCTGGATGGGGAGGACCATGATCTTGTCTGAAATGTCAAACGGATTTAGACATTGTCAGAGCTGCTGATCACGGGGCGAGCTTCCCGACCGGAGGCTCACTCCCCTACAGCACCCGCACTCCACCGCACCTTTGCCACCAGCGACACGTTTTCACCGGAGGAAGAGATAAACACTTAGAAATAACACTCGGGGATGCCTTCTATTACTATATCTAGATAAGTGTACCAGTATTTATCTGAACTAACGACATGATCACTGTCACTAGATTGAAAGAAAATGTTGACGTTCAAGTAAAGTCATTGTATGCACCGATGCGTTGCTAAATAAAGGAGATAAATGAAGGAGATAAATGAAGGAGACGTCCCCAAAATCTTGGCAATTCCTCATTTGCCCTCTCACGTCTGGCAGGGTCGTAATTATTCGGCTGCTGGCCTTTACTCTTCTTCCACATCCCAGTCAGTCTCTGTAGTTCTAGTTCCAGGCTGAGACTTCGCTCCCCATTGTGACGTCATTGCCGAATTGACTTAATAAACCCGCGAATACCAAAAATGACCAAAAACTGACATTTAACACTATTTGGAGACATTTTTAAAAATTATATACATATCTTGAGTGCTTTTTGTACCTAATAATCAACAGTGGTGGTTAACTTGCAACATGGGCTTTAAGTTAAATGTTTGTTACATGGTAGGTAGGCTGTCACAAGGAGACCATGAACCAGGCTACGGAACGAGACCGTAACTGCGCCTAATGTATGTCTAATTCAACTAAATGGGTGTCTAGGTTCTCGGCAAATTTGAGTTACAGTGATACCCGCTTTAGCTCACAATAGATCCACAGTAGGCTGACCTCCCAGTAACGCTAACTCCGTAATACACTGGGTAATACAGCACCAGCCGGCACACAGAAAATATTTTACGACAGCAGGTGTGGTAAAAACACTTTTGCTTTTGTCCAAAGGGGCTGCTAGAATCAACACAAATTGAAAGTTCTTCATAACCACTTTAACCATTTTTGAAGCCAAACCAAGGTGTTTCCAAACCTGAGCATTGCTACATCACATTTTTTGATTTGTAACCGTTCACAAAGCACTTCTACATGCCATTTTGCTGTGCATGGACAAACAGTTTAAACACTTTAACACTTTAAAAAAATTCACAAAACACGTAAGTGGATTCTTTAAAACAATTACTGTGCATTTGTCACGGGGCGGAAGTTGATTTTATTTAAGCATGCTTTTACTTTGGAGTTGCTGTGTTTACAGTATTTGCTGTGTCTTAACATTGTCTTATGTTATTGCATGCTTTTATTTCAAAATGGTGTGTGTGTGTGGGTGTGTGTGTGTGCGTGTGTGTGCGTTTCTGTGCGTGTGTGTGTGTGTTTTGGGTTATTGCAGCCTAATCATGTTTAAGGGTTTGCACCTGGGGACCAAAAAAGGGGATTTGAGATAAAATGGGCACGATAGAATATACAAGGATGAACTTTTTTGGCACAACAAAAATAGAGCGGACAGAGAGAACTTTGGCACAACAACGAGAACAGAATGGAGGAGACAGAGAGAGACGGACGTCCCTGCTCTGGAGGGGGTCTGAGAACGCACAGATGAAAACACAAACACCGACCACTAGAGGCTAAAATTGGGAGAAGGTGAAACTTCTTCTTCTTCTCTTCCGTGTAGCGTGTAGTAGACAAAGCTGTGGTGGTGTAAAGGACGTTTGACTGGCCCTAAGTTCTCCTCTGCAGGCTTTGCCCAAGGAGAAGAATCAGACGAGATGAAGCTGGTCGCCAGTGAAGATCCATGGACCGATGTTTTAACCTCCCACTCCTATTCTGCCGCACTGTGTTAGCTTGATTTTAGTTGGTTGTGCTTTTGATTTTTATTGCTTTTAAGGAGGAACTTTTAGTGTTTTATTCCCCTTTAAATAAACACTGTTATCCCTCCAATTGTTTGTAGCCTACTCACTGTTTTAAGCACCACTGGTTTTACTGCTCTCCCCCGATATAAGGACAATTTTATTTTTTTATCTTTTAATCGTAATTGAAAATTTAAATCTAGGTCCTAGGCCTCAATTTTTTTTGTGATAATTAATGTCATGTTTAAGTTTCCCTTAAATTACAGTGAGGAAAATAAGTATTTGAACACCCTGCTATTTTGCAAGTTCTCCCACTTAGAAATCATGGAGGGGTCTCAAATTGTTATCGTAGGTGCATGTCCACTGTGAGAGACATAATCAAAACAAAAAAATCCAGAAATCACAATGTATGATTTTTTTTACTATTTATTTGTATGATACAGCTGCAAATAAGTATTTGAACACCTGTTTATCAGCTACAATTCTGACCCTCAAAGACCTGTTAGTCTGCCTTCAAAATGTCCACCTTCACTCCATTTATTATCCTAAATTAGATGCACCTGTTTGAGGTTGTTAGCTGCATAAAGACATCTGTGCACCCCATACAATCAGTAAGAACACTAAGTAAGAAGAAGACTACTAACATGGCCAAGACCAAAGAGCTGTCCAAAGACACTAGAGACTAAACACCTCCACAAGGCTGGAAAGGGCTATCAACCCCAGAAATCATTAGAAAATGGAAGAAGCGTCAATGTCAATCCTGAAAAGAGCTGGGACCAATGATCCTAAGAAAGGTTCAACCCAGAACTACACGGGATTACTGTTGGGACCACCGTTTCCGATTACAGTAAGACGTCATGGTTTGAAATCATGCATGGCACGGAAGGTTCCCCTGCTTAAACCAGCACATGTCAAGGCCCGTCTTAAGTTTGCCAATGACCATTTGGATGATCCAGAGGAGTCATGGGAGAAAGTCATGTGGTCAGATAAGACCAAAATAGAACTTTTTGGTCATAATTCCACTAACCGTGTTTGGAGGAAGAAGAATGATGAGTACCATCCCAAGAACACCATCCCTACTGTGAAGCATGGGGGTGGTAGCATCATGCTTTCTGGGTGTTTTTCTGCACATGGGACAGGGCGACTGCACTGTATCAAGGAGAGGATGACCGGGGCCATGTATTGCGAGATTTTGGGGAACAATCTCCTTCCCTCAGTTAGAGCATTGAAGATGGGTCGAGGCTGGGTCTTCCAACATGACAATGACCCGAAGCACACAGCCAGGATAACCAAGGAGTGGCTCTGGAAGAAGCAGATCAAGGTTCTGGCGTGGCCTAGCCAGTCTCCAGACCTAAACCCAATAGAGAATCTTTGGAGGGAGCTGAAACTCTGTGTTTCTCAGCGACAGGCCAGAAACCTGACTGATCTAGAGAAGATCTGTGTGGAGGAGTGGGCCAAAATCCCTTCTGCAGTTTGTGCAAACCTGGTGAAAAACTACAGGAAACGTTTGCCCTCTGGAATTGCAAACAAAGGCTACTGTACCAAATATTAACATAGATTTTCTCAGGTGTTCAAATACTTATTTGCAGCTGTATCATACATATAAATAGTTTAAAAAAAATCATACATTGTGATTTCTGGATTTTGTTTTAGATTATGTCTCTCACAGTGGACATGCACCTATGATGACAATTTCAGACCCTATTATATGCTATTTTGCAAGTGGGAGAACTTGCGAAATAGCAGGGTGTTCAAATACTTAGTTTCCACACTGTATTGCATTGCGTTACAATGTGCCGTTTAATTTTCTTACATCAATATGCAATATTTCTGTTGCATTATTAAGCTGTTTTTAAATGAATCCTCTTGGAATTTTCCACCAGTACTAACATTAAGATTCACACTTCTTGTAAGTTGTAGTGTACATGGACGTGTCAGAGGCTCAGCAGATAACTGGTCAAACCTGGCCTCCCAGTCAGCACCCTGACCTTCTCCAGTTACCCGCGTAACTGATCACAGACTGGGAGACACCCTACAGCAGGACTCATATTCAGCTGCTTTTATACTTGAGTCACTGGGTGAGTCCATGTTCTGTCACAGCTTACTGAAGGTTACATTCACTCGAGTCACTTGGGAACATACCCGTGCTGTCTATGTGTAACACAAGATTCAGACAGACAGCCTCAGGCCCACTGTAGCTACACTTATTCCAAACTGACACACTGACACAATACATACAAAATCTGAGGGAAGAATATCCCACTGTACTAATGGATTTATATCAAAAATCACACACCTTCTTAGTTTAAATCATAGACTGTAAAAATAGTGGACATTGCATCTGTGAGGTCACCCATTGGTTTGTTGATTGCCATTTTGAAGCCTTGAGTTTGGCGATACAGGCTTTGCCATCTTGGTTTTTGAAATCACATATGACAATTTTTGACGGGTTTGAAGGGTGTAGCTGGGGAGGATGATGCGGCAAAACCAGTGTTGTTTTTGGTAAAGGTGCTGTACTAAGCTAAACACAAAAGGGGAAAAGTTGCAGATTTTCAACCCTTCTGAAGCGAGTCATTCAGTGAAGATTTCCCGGCGGATAAACGTGGACCGACGCCACCGCTCATCTGCATGTACGGAAGTACAGAAAATCTGCGAACTTTCTCTTAAGTTACCAACTAACGTTAGTAGTAGCTAGCTCGCTTGGTAGGCAGAACACTGAACAATTAACTTTGATGAAGTGAAAACACTCAGTGAGGGTCAAAGTTTAAGATAAAAACTTGTTGAGATCTATTTTTAATGTCCACAGTCCCATGTTTAGCATTGCTAAGCCTCTGTCCTGATTGACAAGTTGGTGTGTGTAGCCACACCCCTAAAGCACCCCTGAATCAATCTCTCTTTCTCTCTCACTCGCTCGCTGAGTTTCTGTTGCTGGCACCTATTTACACTTTCATTATGTTTTACAGTGGACATTTATAGTAAACTGAGAAGGTAAAACCTTTTTTTTGTGCCAACTTGACGAGCCAGACGATTTATACACAGAACCATCTGAGAAGCCGTCATTGGTAACTGTTTTGGAAAGGGCAGGCACTTTCAAAAAATACCTAACAGGTGTTTGGATAAACCATCTGCCTATCACTTCCATTGTTTTAACATCAGTTGTGGCCATCACACACACCTAAACCACGCCCGTCGCTACCAGTAGCTTCACAACTGGCGCTGATTGGTTTGGTTAGCTCGTAGTTTAAACACAAACACATTACTTGAAGCCTGACAAGACAGATTTTAGTGTGTATGTGATCCTGAAATGTTTGCATAATCTTGTGAAATATTGCAAGAATCCAGATGCCTTGTAAGGTAATATTTATGCCACCTTTGGTTGAACTTTCAATTGTATCGAGCACTAAATGCTTAACATATTTCATACATACAAGACAATATCTCCCACATAGGACATCTTCTATGTAGGAGATAGTATCTCCTAGGAGCTATACTTTGGCAAATATTGCCTGAATTTTTTTCCCCACCTTGCCTTTCAGGGCTTCAGTAGCAATAAGCTTATGCAAAAATGTAATTTCCTGTAAAATGAAAAGTGTAAGCAGCCGATCAACCACGTATTATGTGCGCAGTACTAGTTTGACAACAATTCAACTTATAGAAGTGATTGAAATAAAAAGTGAAAAAAAAAATCTATTGGTGTTTAGAAATCCAGATACTATTGGTTTTATTTACCCACATTTCTGTCTCAGTCTGTCTATTGACTGAAATATTATTAATAATATTGCAGTGTTACAGAGACATTTGAGCAAGGCCCTTAACCTCAGAACCGCTCCAGTGAAGCTGCTCAGTGGCCAGCAGATCAGACCATGGTTGGAACTGGGCAGCTTCCAGGTATGAAGGTGTGCAACTGTGTAAATGTGATCAGGGAGTTCCTACAAAAAAGAGGCTGCCTCTCGGTGAACCTTACCTGAATAAGTAAAGGTTAAATATGTCTGACTTTGTAGGCTCTTATTTTGAATAAACCAGTAACAAAACCTGTCCAGTATCCTTAAAGCCCATGTTGCAGGTTAACCACCACTGTTGATTATTGGGTACAAAAAACACTCAAGATATGTATATCATTTTTAAAAATGTCTCCAAATAGTGTTAAAAGTTAGTTTTTGGTCATTTTTGGTGTTCGTGGGTTTATGAAGTCAATTCGGCGATGACGTCATACTGGGGAGCGAAGTCTCAGCCTGGCACTAGAACTACGGAGACTGACTGGGATGTGGAAGAGGAGGAAAGGCCAGCAGCCGAATAATTACCAACCTGCCAGATGTGAGAGGGCAAATGAGGAATTGTCAAGATTGTGGGGAAGTCTCCTTCATTTATCTCCTTCATTTAGCAACGCAGCAGTACATACAATGACTTTACTTTTTACTGTCAGTGAATAGCACAGAGTGAACGTCAACGTTTTCTTTCAATCTAGTGACAGTGATCAAATCATTAGTTCAGATATGTACTGGTACACTTATCTACATATAGGAATAGAAAGCATCCCCGAGTGTTATTTCTAAGTGTTTACCTCTTCCTCCGGTGAAAACGTGTCGCTGTTTGGCCAGTGCTTGTGTGTGTGGTGGCAAAGCTGCGGTGGATAGCGGGTGCTGTAGGGGAGTGAGCCTCCGGTCAGGAAGCTCGCCCCGCGATCAGCTGATCTGAAGATGCCTAAATCCGTTGTGACATTTCAGACAGGATCATGGTCCTCCCCAACCAGCACGCACCAGTATTGTAATTGTTTATATTTCAAACATCACTGCAGGTTGATTGTGGGCGACAACGCTGTCGTGTTAGCTTACCGAAACTCTACTGCCGAAGTTGCTGGCTACGCGACGTTAGCTATATCCTCTAGCATCTGTACAGGCTAACTATAGCCAGTTAGCTTTGTGTGTAACGTAACAACCCCCCCCATCTCGTAGGAGCGAAGCTTACTATTTCATTCAATACAATTATGGTACAAAAGGTGCACTAATGCCACATGTATGATGTTGACAACATGGACTCATATATAGGCAACACCAAAGGCAGTCGTAATATTTACCTAGCAGGCTAGGCTAACGCTGTTGTGCTAACGTCCGGCGCGTATCGTTAGCTAGCAGTCTAAACTTGTGAAAAGCCGAACAACATCCCCGTCTAAGCTGTGTTTCACTTTCCCTCCAATATTATTATAAATATAATAAAGTCACATGGACTCGGTCGAGACCATAGACTGTTAATATTAAAAGACCAAAAGCCACATTAGGCCAGACCAGTGGTAAATACAACGCAGGCTGCTCTGTTATCTCCCCAATATGACGTCATGCAATGCATTGTGGGGAAAAAATGAAACACTGTAAAATTGTGCCTAATTTTCGTATTATATTCAATTTTGTGATATCCAACACCATCAAATACAATGGATAACAGTTCAAATATTTACTACCAACAAGCAAATTGCACAAATTCGTTGCAAAATTAAACCTGCAACATGGGCTTTAATTATCGTCATCCTATCTTTGTTTCTATTGATGTAGTAGGCATTCCAGGTACATTTGTTTGATTTTCTCATTTTTCAAATGCAATGCATAGTCAGCAAATAGGCAATACATTGAGACTGAAAAAGAGTTTTTAAGCATTTTTTGGGCATTATTGAAGTTTCCAGTACACAACAGTGAGTTGTCGATCCCAATTTATTCAGAAAAATTGTTACTTTAGCTTCATCTGTATCCTCTGAGACCACCAGTCTACATAGCAGCTCTACCACTAGAGCATGTTTACATAAAAGTCCAGTCTGCATTTCACAGTGTATAGCCTTTCATATTATACTATAACTCAGTTATGTGTCTCATCTTGATGAGTTATATTTTAGTTAAAGGTGGGGATTACAGGCTGAGTGGCTGGCGGCTTTGAGAGGCATTGAGCCAACAGTGATTGTTAATCCTCACAAACGATTGCACCTCACTGATTACTATCTCAGCCTCTTCCTCTTCCTTTTGTCCTGCCGTGCCTTGCATCTCTCACCACTCTATTGGGATCTAATCAGGAGGAAAAGGCAAGCGTGTTTTGTCTATCTGCTTTCCTGCAGAGGCAGAGGAGACGCAAAGTAGGATCTGACAAGGTGGGGGAAATATTAAGAGTCTGGTTGAGATACCACCCAGGGCTGAGGACAATCCTGAGCTGGGCCAAGTCACTTGCACTATAGGAATTAACTTGTTTCCTTATGGTGCACTTGTTATGGAGCCCCTCAGGGGAAATAAAAAGTTTTTAGTGCACAATGGAAACTCGTCTCATAGGCTCCACTAATTATCTTGTCTCTTAATTATCAGTATTAACGTATACTAATTTTGCATTATTTTGTATGCATAAAGAAAAAGTAAAGAAAAAAACAATTTGTGCACAAAAATATTGTAGTTAAAACACAAGAGACATTTTAACTGCATTTTGCAGTTGTCCAAATAAATTTTTTTAATTATTATTTTAAACAGCTGTTTAAACAGGCCACATTGTGACTCATATTTTATCCACACTTTGCACATGTAAATATTTTTCTCACATGTACAGAGGTTGTGAATTAGTGCTTCCAGAATGCAGGTGACCTGTACATTGTGTAAAGTTTCCTCCCATTAGAATCACATTGGTCAAAGCCTTATTGATACCACACAAGATCTTTTCATCATCTCATCTTTGATGGCCATGATGGATGTTTTTTGGTTAAATTCCTGACAGTTAGATGACACACACAAACACACACTCACCAACAGCCAGACTCTTGCCATGGATCTTGTCTGCCCAGCCTGCATAGTAACGAAGGGTTTTGACGCTGCCATCCAGGTCAATGAAGAAGGACTGCAGAAAAGGCTTCCCTGTGTCCAGAGTCTCCAGGGTCTAAATAATCAGAAAACTAGCATCATTGGTTGAGCATGTTGCACTTTTAGCTGGAATATTGGCGCAAATATATCGCCAGAACTACGCTAAAGAAATGGGATTTGTCACTGTACCTGTAAGGGATGCAAGGCTGCCTAGCAAAGCTCTGATTTAACCATTGTTGGAAACAAAATCCCCCGGTTAGTCAAACTTATTTTAATACGTCAATACTTATACGGAAGAGGATTATTGCCATTTGCATCTATTCTGACTGACTGAGATTAAATTCTGTCTGAATTCTGACTTTAATCTGAGAAAAAGTGAATTTTGACTTTAAACTCAAAACTGAAATACATGTTTTACAATGGCACTAATCCTCTTCCGTAGGAGGCAAGTTGAAGGTGAATGGTAAAATTAGAATCCAAACAGTCTGCTGTGCACTTTCATCATACTTCCTGCTTTCACTTTGACCTCCTGTACTTACTGCAGTTGAACACAGTTTTCCTGTGTAATGAGGGATGATTAGCAGCATTTCACCCCATTTCAATTTGACCTCCAAATTAAGGGATTTAGAGAATCTAGATATACTGTACCTTGTATCCAACCTCATCTAATCTGACTGCTCAGACCTTTGTATTGTAGTGATATGTTACAGATAAATATCCCATTGCTTGGCGAATACAATACAATCAAAACTGATTGCAATGTTGGACATAAGTGCAAACATAAAACCAAATTTGTGACCTTTAAATAATAACCTTTTACCTTCTAGGCCTCTTCTTGCACAGGGCAGGTGCCCATACATTTACTGCTGGCTAACTACAAACATTTTTATTTTTGTTATGCAATATACCATTAATGTTATTTTTTAATTTGTATTTATTTTGTTAGTTCTAGATAAATTAATAATAATTGCTGTAATAACGGTGAAGCAATCAAGGGCCTAATAAAGGCAGCGAGTTACTGTATATGAGACTGAAATATGTGGAGAGTGGTGCAGTGGGATGTAAACCACAGTGGCTATAAGCCAAGCATGTAAGATTAAAGGGTAATTTTGGTTGTTTTTTTTTCAACCGGGACCATATTTCCCTGTGTAAGTGACTGATGTGAACAAAAAACTTTGAAATTGGTCCAGTATTAGGCATGTATGCTGTTAGCGGCAGCTGTGACCTGGCTGCAATGTAAAACTACAAGATAAATGTGCTTTGTCAATTACTGTCCAATAAAAGTTCTGTTTTTGCCACTGAAAGGCTCAGATTATGATTCCAAGTGTCTGACAACATTATGGAAAGGATCCCTACAGAGATAGACCTTTTTGTTAAAGAGTAAGATCATTTTTGTTTAAACTAAACTAAACTCAATAGACTCCATTTAAATAATCACTACTTTTAATGTGTACAGAACCAGCATATTAAATAATTACATTATTTTAACCCAACCAGAGTGGTGATTATTGGAACAGTGGAGAGAAGAACCAAGGCGGCTTTGGTTATACGATGGTATGATGGTATTATTTTTTTTCTGTCAACTTTGAATGCAGTGTTTGACGATGAAAAAATGATTGTTTATTTAAATGGAGCCTGATGAATTTGTGTACATCTGTTTACTAAAATCACTATTATTATTATTACATAAGGTGAAGTGAGGCTCTGCAGCTCTAGCAGATACTGAAACCACTACTTTACTGTACCTTTAAATGCTCTGAATCTGGTCTTTATTTTCCCAAACATAGCTGGGAATTTAGTGTAATTAGTCATACGTTGTACAATGCCACTCTAAAGCATGTTTGCAATAAGCAGTTACATGCAATCTACTATTATTACTTCACTCACATATGTAAGGCTTCATTTACAGATCAACGTCTTAATGCAAGCTCTAAGCTAGACAGAGTGAATACGCGCAGCAACAGGATTTCAATCTAAACAGTATCTGAAGAAGGGGGAAGTAACATCTAGCAATCATTAAAAAGAGGAAAGAGATACCAGGGTGGGGTCATGATGTTATGCAATAATATAGGCCAATCCCTGTTATGAAAAAGTCATCATCATGGACATTTTTCAGTTGCAGGAATAAGTATGTTACTTATAAAACAGCACTTGCTTCTATAATTGAGATGTATTGTTTTAAATTGTAGTTGAACCACAAGTAACACAAGAAAAAAACATCTTGATGAGGAGAGGAGGTAACTACACACATATGGTATGGCAAAAAAATAAATACAGTTCTGATATTTCCATTTTTTCCAATCTTTATTTCTACTTCTTTTTATAGAGATGATTTTTGGGCATTTTAGTCCTTTATTTGACAAGACAGATGAAGCCATGAAAGGGGAGAGAGGGGGGGGGATGACATGCAGCAAAGGGCCACAGGCCAGAGTCAAACCTAGACCTGCTGCGTTGAGGAGTAAATCTCTACATATGGGCGCCTGCTCTACCAACTGCGCTACCTGGGCGCCCTATACTTCCACTTCTTTACTTGTAAGTTTTATCTGCAGTTACTATATAATTACTTGGCAGATTGAGACTTGTTATAATTGTAATTCCCCCACTGGGGATCAATAAACAGTATAAATTTAAATAGATTTAAAAAATAAATAAAGACTTAAAAACAATCTGTAATGATCATAAAATATGATGCATTGTTATACAGATAAAAAGATTACCTAACAGATATAAAATATCTACAACCAAAGCAGATACAATAGCTCAATTACTACAAGTTAATGCCACAGTTATAATAATCAAATAATATGATGTTAGCCATGTATGGCCATTTTGCTAAATGAGTGACCAATTTTACATTTTAAAGTACATTTTGCCCCTTTACTTTTGCTTAAGTTCAATTTTGAATGCCAGACTTTTACTTGTAATGAAGTGTGGTATTATTACTTTTACTTAAATACATAATTTGAATATACTTTATAATTTTTCTACTACTAGAAATCAGTGATCAGGGCAATGTTCTGTATTCAGGTATTTGGGTGATCAACAGTAATATGACCAATTCACAATATCTTATCATATCCTATCACATTGCTAATTTGTTTTTGTACTGTTAAAAATGATTTAGAATTAATGAATATTTAGTTCAGATGTAAATCTAATGATTCCTTTACTCCCCATAATCAAGATATATGTATATATTTTTTAAATGTTCTGAGTTAATCTTCTCTTCAATCTTATTGCACAGGTACTGCACTTGTATTTTGACAATACAGGCATTCTGTTCTATTCTAAGTTACTAAGGGATGACACATTTAGCAGTGCATCTTTAAAAATCCTTATTTAAAATAATCTGTAATTCTTGATCTGTATACTGTATGTCCAACATGTTTTTAAGGGGGGGAAAAGCATTACTTTGAATTTTTGAGTAAACTGGATGAACTGTTTGTGGAACAGTGTGAACATATTCAGAAAGGACTTGTTGTTTAAACAGCAGTTGTCTGCAGGAAAGATTTCATTGCTAGCATAAAGAAAGTAGTGAAAGTAAGCCCACCGCCAGCAGGAGCCGGTCCCTCTCCATCAGGTCAGCCAGTTTGTGCAGCAGCATTCCACGGCTGGACGTGTCCATTCTACGCCATGGAGAGCCTCTCTGCCCGGCCGCCTTGGCTGCCCCCACCGCCCTGTCCACATCTTCCTGCACAGAAAAATTAAGTTGAATAAAGTGGGACAATAAGTTGAAAAAGCAGGATGCGCTTCAAAACAATGGAGTTTTTCACTGGAGTGCTAAACCCAGAATCCAATAGGCATGTTGCAAAAAGTGAAGAGAATATAGCACAGCTCAAGTTCCCATGATAAGGACGACAACATAATAGGCTCACATCTCAAGGATCAGTGTTGATTTATTGTGATGTGAACCTTATAAGTGAAAGTACAGTTAACAATTTTTGTCCTCCTTAACTTGGGAACGTTAGATGTGTTACCTTTTCTTCACTTTTTTAAGCAGGACAATGTTAAAACACACAGGTCTGCAGTATTAATACAACGTTATAACAAATGTTACCAATCAGGCTGTGCATACGCACATTAATGACTTTCAATGCCAATTATATGTGCATTCGTAGTATAACAGTAGCTTATACATTTGAAATATTTTCCTTCCCACTTTACCATTATTTAAGAAATATGTACAACTATATTGACAAAATTAATATTGTTGATATAAAACGCTACTTTGCAGATAAATTACATACAAAATTTGGCAAAAGATTCTTATGTATCTGACAAAGTTATTATGGCATGCTGGATTTCAACACAAAACCTGATATTAACAGATATTTAAATGAATTTGGGCTTAAGTTTTTTTTTCTCCAAATGATTCAAAGCCAGACATAAAGCTAGTTAAAATTAGACAAAGTTTCCCTTTAAGGTCTTATTTACTCATGAAGGCCTACACTGTTATTCATTATTGCTATTTATATTATATTATATATACACATATATTTACAAATTTAAAAAAAGTCTGCCTACTTACTTTGTCTGCTTCTTCCACATCACAGATTTTGACACCTGTCGCTGGGTTAAAAGTTGGAAATGTCTTTCCACTGCTGGATGTGTGCCATTCATTGTTGATAAAGATCTGTGGAAAGCAGAGGGAGTTTGTAATGGGTTTAGTTAGATATTTATCATAATTATGATAAATGCTCCCAACCCTACTGTACCCGCAGCAGTTGAACTTGTTTTCTCTTACCTTGGTGTGTCTGATCTCCTGGACTTTGACAGGCTGAGGAAAAGGCAAAGCTGTGATCCCTTCAGCCACTCCGTTCTCTGTTGTTCCGTTCTGTGCCATTCTGGGTCTGTCTGCTCCGTCAACTAAATACTGCCAGCCCATATACTGGCTTTTTATAAGAATGTGGAGTTCCTCCCTCCTCACACAGCAGTTGAGGAAAGCCCAACTCCGCCCCTGAGCTCAGAAATGAAGGCCCCTTCTTTGAGGGGATTCTCCTTCTTACAGCATCTTGGAAACACCCTGCAACTTATTTATTAATAATCATGTGTGAATAATGTGGAAGATTATGTTATCTTCTTACTTACAGTAAGCAAGGCTATGGGGCATGACCATGGTAAATAAATGCAGTTCATTTTTACTTTCATTTCAGTGGGAGAATCATTCATATTCTGTGTGTGGTGTGTGTGTGTGTGTGTGTGTGTGTGTGTGTGTGTGTGTGTGTGTGTGTGACCTCTTAAATAGCAAAGAGAGAGTCAGGAGTAAAATGTCACACCTGAGTAATTTGGCTGTCTTTCCTTCCAGGCAATGAAAGTAATGAAACTGAATTCATTCTGATGCGTAACATTTACATCGCCACACAGGAGCTTTGATCTGCTTCTGTCGGCCTATTTGGACCGGCTGCAGGCTGTTCATCAACCGTGCAAAGGTGTTATGAGTTGTGATGTTCCTCGCAAAGTTAGATTTTGCACCTGGGCCTGGTGAAGTTGAATGGAGTTGAACACATGCAAACACATGCTTTTGTTCTGGAGGACAAAGCTGCTTGCTTGCTCCAGGCTTGCACTGCTACACAATCTGCTATTGTTTCCCCTTCATCGCTTCTTGTCACTCTTTATGTCAAAGTTTAATTAGGACAATGGGCTTTCGCAAGCTCATTTATCACTTCAGCAACTTTCTAACACTTCATAATGAGAAAGAGAGACTCAAACGGATTTCACAAAGGGGGGTGGGGGTGGGGCTTGGCAGGATGGATAAGTCGGGAAACAATATGAAATGCAAAGCATGGGCCCAGACCCATGCAAATAAGAGGAACCCGCACTGGAAGTTCAAACAGTTTAAGGGATTAGCAGCAAGTGAGACATCAATATGGACACCATAAATATTCTTTAGATGGGGCCAGAAAACAAGTACTTATTAAATTATCGTACAAAGCCACTGTAGTTTTTATCAAATGTTCATTGAACAAGAGGAAATAGGACTATTTTCAGTGGTGGATTAATCCATATTTAGTAAATACAAAGTATTTGTGGCAGCGTGACAAAGTATGTGGATATGAGTTTTAGATAAACTACAGTTTGTGTGTTAATGGTAATGAAGATGTCACCCAGTGTAACAGTGTGGCTCACTGGTGTGTTTATACAACAATGGTGCTTTATGGCACAGAGAAATAAGATACAGTATATCAGGCTTTGATACACACACAATATTTGTTAGTAGATACACAGATTCACTGTTGGTTTGGCTCTGGGATTTGTTAACAAATATGAAAAGACTAATAGTGCAATCCGGGTCACAGAGGCAGCAGCTCCAGCAGGGAACCCCAAACTTCCCTTCCCCGAGCCACATCAACCAGCTCCGACTGGGGGACCCCGAGGGGTTCCCAGGCCAGGTAGGAGATATAATCTCTCCACCTAGTCCTGGGTCTTCCCCGGGGCCTCCTCCCAGCTGGACGTGCCTGTAACACCTCCCTAGGGAGGCGGCCAGGAGGCATCCTTACCAGATGCCCGAACCACCTCAACTGGGTCCTTTTGACACAAAGGAACAGCGGCTCTACTCCGAGCTCCTCTCAAATGACTGAGCTTCTCACCTTATCTCTAAGGGAGACGCCAGCCCCCTTTCCTCAGGAAACCCATTTTGGCCGCTTGTACCCTGGATCTCGTTCTTTCGGACATGGCTCGCTAGTGCCCCCTACAAAATCAAAAAAATTGAGCCCCTGCAGTACGTAGACCAACGAAACGTGGTGTAACACAGGAAGCATGACAAGACAAAGCTCAATGGAGCCATTTCCTTAACTCAACAGGAAGTTAGAAATTGAAAGATAAATTTTTTTACAATTTTGGCCATTTCCACATGTAATCTTCTTTAACAAACTCCTCCTAGAGATTTCATCCAATCGACTTCAAATTTGGCCTGTACCATCTTAAGACGTTAGAGATGAAAAGTCAATAATAGCTTGAGTTTTTGTCATAGGGCCTAGCTATGGCAGGGTGGCCATTTTGTGCGTTTTGCCATCGAAACAGGAAGTCGTGTAACTTAAGTGTACATTGTCCAATTGGCTCAAAACTTTTCAGGATTCATAAGCGTCCAACCCTGAGAACATCTAAAGGTTGACACCGACTCATAGTTATAGCACCCCTTAGTGGCAACAGGAAGTAAGCCTAAAAGTCAAGGTGCAATACTTTAATGAACTCCTCCTAGAGATTTCCTCCGATCAACTTCCAATTTGTTTTGTGCCATCTCAATGTGATACTGATACTGATATTTCAACCACACCTATATACTCAGAACATGACCCCTTTTATGACTTTTGCACCATTTAGGTAGACTATAGTGTGAGGTATCATTGAACTCAGCAGAGAGGTCCTTTGTCATTGGTGACAGTTTGCGATGTCCAACAGTTGCGCAAATACACAGACGCATGGAGTGGGGTCGGCCAGGCCCGTCCAACGCTGCTTGCAGCTTTAATTTACTATTGCTTTGGTTCACATTTCACAGCAGAGCTTCAATATGAAAATGAAGTAAGGCAAAGAGTCAAACTCACTAAATTCTTCCCTTAATTGTAAACAAAATAATATATGCTGTGATAGAAAACGACTGTATAGGTGGATTGTGCAAGCAGTAAGCGTCGACCTCTGCGGGAGCAAACAAGGAAATAATGTGACAAAGTATAATGGCTCAAGAGATAGGGATTTATGTCCAGTGTGAAAACAAAAGTCAAGGGTCACTTTTTATAATGAGCCAGTTTTTTACAGACCTATTTCCAAAGTAATTATGTCTGTGAGATAGTTACATCCTCAGTTTAGTAGTTTTGCATGACTCATTTTAGGCCAATCCCTGATGTTTTACTAACGCTAAGTATTTTTCTTGCCTACATTTAACTCTGTTTCACAATGTTATCTACCTGTTAAAACTGCGATCGTTACGTTAACTAGAACGGTCACGGGATTTAAACTGCCATGGTGGTCTTGGTTACGGTCATGTGTTTAAAGAAGTTAAATTGACCGCTCAAACATGTCATTTTGGGAGTCAGTGGCAATTGACCTACTCTGTTGTTAAGGTATGAATAAGTGTTGAGTCCTTCAGACCGCTGTACCAAAACCACGTGTTTTCAAACAATTCTTCATATTTTTGACATATTACCCTGATGTGCAGCATCGCAACACAGCTGCTAATAGCAGCAGTTATCCACAGTCCCAATTACCCCC